>OX402058.1:11558594-12758594 GCA_947859365.1 Archips crataeganus
CTTCAGCGAGTTTCTTAAGAGTGGCCGCATATTGCCTTTGGACGTCCATAAGGCGCGAATATTCGGCGTGAAGTGCGACTTTCTGATCCTTTTCACTTTTAAACTTCGATTCAACCTTTTTAACTGTCTGGTTCACCCACTCTACTATTGATTCAAATTGAGACATAAACTCCTCTCGCTTTCTCGCTGAAGACATAGCTCTGCAAAAAATATTATTTATGATAATGAAAGAATGTGCATTGAGCATTGTTAATTGCGACGGCATAGAACGTAAACAGGAAATTCTGCATGGGAAAAAACCCAATCATTTATGCTTCGAGTCGAGATCTAAGAATAGGTGCTAAATCTTCGTAAATTGTGTACGTGATTTATGTAAGTTTTATTATCAAAGATACGATCGAGAGTTTAAAGTTTGTTTCAAGAGTAGGTGGAAAATCAAACAAAGGGTATGCTCAATCCGTTTGAGACATTTTTGGAATTAAGTTAGTTTGATATACCTATTTTTGGGGACACTCTGTAGGTTAGTGCTCAAATTTATAGGATACCAGTAGTTAAATAATACTTATACTTACTCTTCGTAATTATCCAAAATCGAATTTAATAAACTTAATTCCTTTGAGGTATAAAGTTTCACTTCGAAAAGGGTATTGTAGAAAATATAATATTGTTTCGTTTCCTTATGTTTCGATGCAACTAGAAAAAAAAACGAAATGTTAACAACAATGACAATTATAAAAAGTAAGTTTAAAATGTAACAAAGACGATCTTTTTTTTTAATTTTTAAATCAATCATAGAATGAAATGTAATACCTACCTAATGAAATACAACATACAATAATAACGCAAAGAAAAAATCTTCAGATAGTTGGATCTGAACAAGACGAGTGACTTGCGCCAGTTGTCGGGACCCCCTTGGTTCGCACTGCGACTACTGAAAATTTTGTCCATCCATTGCGGATAAGAAAAAAAATCCCAGCAGTCTGCACTGACTACATTCGGCCATTTTCATAAAAAGGTGTACCCTTTACTTTTTTTATGAGTACCTAATAAAATTATTGGCGTATTATCCAAAATCACGAGTACTATTCATTTTCAGAATATATACTACCCTTATTATTTGAGTATCTTATTGTCTGTCTTATTGTTTGATGTATCCTTATTATTTGAGTCAGTTTTGCTACGTTTTTTTCATACAGTTTACATGGCTCGTCACAAAACTGACACAAAACCGGCCAAGAGCGTGTCGGACATGCCCAAGGTATGGTTCCGTAGCCATTACGAAAAAATCAAGTAATATTTTTCTAAGGATTTCGTATGTGTACGGAATCATCCAAGTTTAGGTATATGTTTTATACCTTATGCTACTATTTACTCTTAAACTACAAATAATTTCCAAGCAATCTTAGCCGCTATAATTTTCCTAGTAAATTTGATATATTTACTACCATTCTGAATTTTTTCAAATTTTTCCACCTAACAGTTTAGATTTTAGAGGGGGGAGGACGGCCGATTTTAATGAAAATTTTAACTTTAAAGTAGAATATTTCGCAAACAGATCACTGAATAGAAAAATCATGTTAGCAACCCCGCAATGGTTTTAAAAGACCTATCCAACGATACCCCACACAATAGGGTTAGTCGAGAAAAAAAAATCACCTCCCCTTTACGTCTATGGGAGGTACCCTGAAAAAAATTTTTTTTTTATTTTTTATTTTACCACTTTGTTGGCGTGACTGATATGTATATTCATGCCAAATTACAGCTATCTAGTACTAACGATATCTGAGCTTAGCCGCGGACAGACAGACAGACAGACAGACGGACAGACATGGCGAAACTATAAGGGTTCCTAGTTGACTACGGAACCCTAATAAAAATTGTATGGAAAATTAGAAATATCTTTTTAGTATCAAACCTCTAAGCAAGATCATCTTGATTCTAAGTAAGAAAGCCCCAAAATTGAAAAAAGAATAAAGGTTACTAGGTAGGTAGGTATACCTACACTTTCGATTGAAAATGCTATTGCGCGCACGCGGCAAAAGTGCGAATTCCCAGTAGTTCGCAGTCTGAATATAAGTGTTCGGACAACTGGGAATAGCCTAGTACAATATCTAAATATGATACTAACATCGCGCTCTGTGAATTTAGCCACATTCTGGGTTTGGGCGCATAATGTCCCATACGCAAAATGTCCGTTTGTCCCTTTCGCAAGAGGTCCCATTTATAAATGTCCAATTTTAAAAACGGCCCTCTGCAAAATATCCCGTTCTCAAAATGTCCCTTCACATAAATGTCGTTCCTTTCGCAGAAGCTCCCTTTCACGAAATGCCCTGTTCACAATACATTCCTTTCGCACATGTCCCGTTCGCAAAATGTTCCATTCGTCAAAGCAAAGGCAAATGGTAAAGTGTAAATCAAAGGCGTTATGTGAAATCGTTCCCTGTTTAATGCATGAGAAGAAAATACCCTAGTTTTTCTTTCTTTAAAAAGCATTTTGCAGACGGGGCATTTTGCGGATATGTTCAGCAAAAGGGGTTTTTAAAGAAGGGACATTTTACGAAAGGGTTGGGACCTTTTGAGAAAGGGACGTAATGCGAATGGGGGTATTTTCAACAAGGGGCCGTTTGCAAAGAAGATGTTTTGCGAATGGGACGTAATTTTGGTGGAGGGACGTTTTGCGAGTGGGACATTATGCGCCCAAACCACATTCTGTATAAATTGACGATTGAATGACGGTGAATAGATATTCAAGTGTTTTAAACGCTTGGTTGGCATCCTACGATTATTATCACAACGGAAACACAAGTCGCAACATCTTAGACCAAACTAGATTTAGCATCAGTACTTTCGTAATTGGCCATGCTTCATATTTTTGTTGTATGATTTTTATAATTTATTTGATAAATATAGACTATTTTAAGAAACTAATTTCGGTATTTTTGTTTTTAATGATTAAAAAAAAATATTAATATATTGCTGACGTGACGTCATCAAACGCATAATGGATAATGTAGTCTTTGCCTGCACAAAAAAAATACAGTAACGTCTATGGTAAAGTCAACATCAAGGTGTTAACGTCACCGCCGACGGCTAACCTCAAAAAAATTTGAAATCACTAACTGAACTTGTTTGAAATGGAAGGCTACGAGTGTTTCGCCCCTTTATGTTCGAATAACAGCAGGGATAACCCGGATTTGTTATTCGTACCAATCCCAGAACGACGGCGAGAGGAATGGTGTCGAGAAGTGAAGCAAAAATACTTCAAGAACTATTTGCAGTTTTGTTGTGAAGATCATTTAAATGTATGTGCCTATTTAAAACAAACACATTACTTGTACACAATGGTTTAACAATAAAGTCTTGACCGTTGAGTAGCTCCTCTTATTTCAGCGATGTTGTGGTTGCTAGAATTCGTCATGAACTCCAGTATCATGACATTGTCCACGTGTGGCAAATTGCGAGAATCGGCTTTTTCGTTATTAGCCGTCCTTTTATAATAAAATGCTGCTTAAACCTTATTAGGTATATGGTTTTACTCTTTGTGCTTAAATAATAAATAAACAAACAAACTACAAAACGAAACGACACGTCAATGTCAATTTTGAGTTTATGTTTGATATAGACTAGACAGACGTCAGTCGATTTTTTTTTTAAATAAGGCAAAAGAATCATTATCCATTATTCGTTTGATGACTCACAGAAAGGGCATTTGAAGGTCAAAACATTTCAACGAATATCTTAATAACGTAAGACTTTTTTTAAAATCTGATATACAGAAACTGTACCGAAAGCTTGTTTCTCGAAATGGTTTTGAGATTTCAATACATATTTAAAAAGTTAGCATGGCTAATTATTATACTAAACGGGACTTATCATTATCACGCAAACACATACGCGCATTAAACTCACATTAAACTCACATTATTACCACTTAATCTTAATTTCCAAATTTGTTTTTAAATGTTTGTTCTAATTGTTCTGTTTGTATTAATATTGCAAAATTTTTTGGTAATCTCAAAACTGTCATCCTACGATGTACAGGATTTTTAGCCTAGTGCAGGTGACACAGTACAGGCATTCGACCAGGTAACTTTTGAGCAGTATTACAACACCGTAGCTAGTAAATAAGTTTTCTGTAATAAGCTTAGTTGTACTGTATGAATAAAATATTTTGAATTTTGAAACAATATTTACCTCGACGATTTTCGGCCACATTGCAGCAACGTCGAGGTAAATATTGTTTGCGTGATAAGTCCCGTTTAGATAATAATTATGAGTGAAAATCACGAAAGTTTAAAATAGTACTTTCGTAGTTTTCATAAAAAGTTCCTTTTGTCGCATATGGTCCCGTTCGCAAATATTTTTAGAAAAGATGATGCCCAGGGTTAACTTTTTCCTTTTCAGCAACTCGTCCCGTTCGCATTTCGTCCCGTTGGCAATTCGTCCCGTTAGCAGATCGTCTGGTCTCGTTCGCAATTCGTCCCGTTAGCAAATCGTCCAAATTCGAGGTGCGTTTCCGGGACGATTTGCGAACGGGATCATTCGCGAACAGGACGAGGTGCGTTTGCGGGCCTATCTGCTAACGGGACGAATTACGAACGGGACGAATTGCCGAAAATGAAAAAGTTAACCCTGAGCATCATCTCTTCTAAAAATATTTGCTGAAATGTTAACAACAAAAGTATAAATTACCTTGGTTATACAGTTCAATAAACCGTTTCTCATACTGCAGCAGCTCCGCAGTGCCAGGCACTTCGTCAATGGCCACAGTGTATCTCAACACGTCCCGGTTTAACTTGGCAAGTTCCAGGCGCATATTGGTAATAAAAGCTTTTATCTTTTCTTCTCTCAGCTGGAATTCTTTTAACTCTTCCGAGGTAAGTGGTTGTTCCTCTACCTTGGCGGCGGGATCTTGTGCGGCACTGCAAAAAAATTTGTATATTCATACTGACTATAACCATGATGGCTTAAGATGGAGTAGTTTGGTTTCAATACAATTGAATAGCATATTTTTCTGTCAATTCTATTAATAATCGACAGTTGGAGTGGGTTGCTTCTTTTAAGAATACTAGTTTTTTATACATAACTAGCTTTTGCCCGCGGCTTCGCTCGCGTACGTACCATAAGAATTTAAAAGAACCAAGATATCAAGCAAGCAAGCATACAGGCAAGCAAGCAAGCATGCAAGCAAAATTGCTTGCGTGACAACGGGACCATCTCAGGAGTATATTATATTCTTTAGAATAAAAAAATCATTTTTAAAATCGGTCCACAATTGACCGAGAAATCGGTGAACATACCTACGTAAAAAAATACATAAAATGGAATGCATAACCTCCTCCTTTTTTTGAAGTCGGTTAAAGAGCCCTTTGCGGCCTACTTACAGTATAAACTTATGAATTTTGAAATTTTAGCTTACAACCAGTAAAACGCAATATCCCGTTTTTTCCCGTTCCCGTAAGAATTTCGGAAAATACTTTCTTAATACGGGGAAAGTCCTCTCTCAATGCTCCTCTACACTCCCCAAGCAACTCATGCCGAATTTCAGCTTTCTACGGCCAGTAAAACGAAAAATCCCGTTTTTTCCCGTTTCCGTGGGAATTTTGGAAAGTCCTCTCTCAATGCTCCTCTACACTCCCCAAGCAACCTCATGCCGAATTTCAGCTTTCTACGACCAGTAAAACGAAAAATCCCGTTTTTCCCGTTCCCGTGGGAATTTTGGATAGTCCTCTCTTAATGCTCTTCTACACTCCCCAAGGAACCTACCTACTTGCCAAATTTCAGCTTTCTACGACCATTAAAACGAAAAATCCCGTTTTTTCCCGTTCCCGTGGGAAATTTGGAAAGTCCTCTCTCAATGCTCCTCTTCACTCCCCAAGCAACCTCATGCCGAATTTCCGCTTTCTACGACCAGAAAAACGAAAAATCCCGTTTTTCCCGTTCCAGTGGGAATTTTGGATAGTCCTCTCTTAATGCTCTTCTACACTCCCCAAGGAACCCACTTGCCAAATTTCAGCTTTCTACGACCAGTAAATCCTTCCTTAGTGGATGCCTACATTGTATAAGGTATCTATGTGCAAAATTTCAAGTCTCTAGGTCCAGTGGTTTGGGCTGTGCGTTGATATATCAACAGTCACTCAGTCAGTCAGTCAGTTTAGAATTTTATATATATAGACGAGCAGGGTCATAATTTCTTACCGTTTATGTATTTTTTAGCACCTTGACCACTCTGCTGATATATCCTCTGGAGACCATACCACATACAGAATTTACAACTTGCTTTTATAATTAACTAAACTAAACTAATTTTATGAACTGTTCATATAAATATCATTGAGCAGCTAGCGCATACCTTAGTTCCTCTTGTAATTTTATGAACTGTTCATATAAATATCATTGAGCAGCTAGCGCATACCTTAGTTCCTCTTGTAATTTTATGAACTGTTCATATAAATATCATTGAGCAGCTAGCGCATGCCTTAGTTCCTCTTGTAATTTTATGAACTGTTCATATAAATATCATTGAGCAGCTAGCGCATACCTTAGTTCCTCTTGTAATTTTTTATGTTCTTTCTCTCTGTGCTGGATTATTTGCAAGAGCTCATTCCTTTCTCGTGCCAGTTCTTTTAACGTTTTGTAGAATTTCTTTACGTTTTTGTCACTAAAACAGAACAAATTATGCTCAAGATGCACATTAAAAAGAAAAAATATCCATCAACAGTTTTTCTTTGTTGTGAAAACTTGCAAAAATAAAAGACCTTGGAATTTTTGGGACCATATCTCATAAGTTGTTCTATGTTTACCTGCTGTCATCCGAATTCATCATCTTGTAAGTAATTTTTTGCAACTTATTCAAAACACTAGAATATTGCTGTTTAGCATTTTCCATTCTATCTTCATGAGCTTTCTTTGTTTCCTCCACATCTTTCTCCATGATGTCAACTGTCCTAGTGAGCTTGTCTACTTCCTCAGAATATTTTATCTTTTCACTTTCTTCAAGTTCCTTAGAAAGCTCTCCTGTAAGCTCGGAATGTAAAACTGCATAGTGAATTTTTGTATCAGCTGCATCTACATTGTTGTCTTGATTTTTGTATCTATCAGTCTGAAATTCAAGAATTTGGAATTAATATCATGTAACTGAATAAATGTGAAGTTGTCTAAGAAAACGATAAGTTTTGATAATAGTGAGTTACATGTATTAACCTCTGTGGTAATTTCAGATGGATCAGCTAAAGTTTTTTCATAATCATACTGAAACAAAAAACAAAATCCAATTAATTATTAAATTATGCAGTGTCCCTGTAGAATGCAATGTCTAAGAAGTAAGATGGAGTGTTAACCCCTCGGAAGCGTGAAGTGAAAAAATCACGCATTCTAGTCTCAACTGTTTTGTATAAAGCCAATTTTCAGTGGTGGATTTACCAGCAGGCTGAGTAGGCTGGAGCCTAGGGCGGCAAATCTTGGGGGGCGGCAAATTTGGCTCAATTTTTTTTTCTATACAAATAAAAAGAAAAACCTTATCCCACAAAAACATTGATTTACTAAAAATCCTGAAATACATATCTTATTATTTATAACAAGGATAACAAGGACCCTCTATATCAATTTTCAGACCTCTAGCATCAAAATTTGCGGAAGTCTCATATAAGCTTTCACCCTCTAGTTTAAGGGGTTGGGGGGGGGGTAACAGTTTCAAATTTTAAGATTTTTTCGTTGTTTGTATACTATTACTAGCTTACATACCAAATTTCAGATTTCTAGGACTTCAGGAAGTAGCTTAAGAATTTTGATGATCAGTGAGTGAGTGAATCAGTGACGAAATCGGGGGTTTTTAGACATGGATAAAATCTAAAGTATAATAGCTACGACATTCAAACTTTGTATGTTTCATGTTTGTACTAGAGTGTCCATTATATCTTGAAATTTTCAACTATTTAACATCATCCAATGCAAAGTTATAAGAGTTAAAAAAAACGACGAAACGTTTCGAGAAAAGGTAGGTAGTGCCCTTGCGCTCCGCTTGGCTCGTCTTGGCGGGGGCACTTCCGTGCCCCCAGCTTTTATACACGGAAAAAAAAAATCGAAAATTTAATAAAAACTACGATATTTTAGTATACCTACCGAATACTTACTCCAATGTCTGTAAGTATATGCAAAATTACTAAGTGTTTTGTAAAGTATAGGTACTTTTGTAAACATGATTTTTTTTAAATATTCCAATAGCGTTCAATACTATAATATAAATAAATAATAATAAATTTAGGGTATCAAATTACAGAGCTTAGTAATAGAGTCAGACCAAGATAAGTCTTCAACAATTTTGATAGCACACGCAGTGTAAGTATTATATTATACGTCAAACTTGTATCAAATTATGACGTATAAATATCACATACACTTCGTGTCGTGAGCTATCAAAATCGTTGCAGACTTATCTTGGCCTAACATTAGGGGCGGCAAAAATTTAATAGCCTACTGGCGGCAAAAGTGTAAATCCGCCACTGCCAATTTTATAGATACAAATAATAAATAATAGTTTAAAAAAACTAAAAAACACGCTTTAAAAAATAAAAAATAAATTTTAATAAATTTCAATTCACTATTCTTATAGTGCATTAAAAAATCTTAATAAGCAATTATTACATTGTTATATCCAGGTCAAAATTTGTACACAATTCTAAATATTGATAAAATAAATAATAATAGTTTAAAATATTTTATTGTAAAAAAAGCGTGGGGTGCATGGGTCAATTGTCAAGGATTATCATTTTGATACCATCTTAAAAAGCACCCCACGCTTTTTTTGCAATAATTTTTTTTAACTATTATTATTTATTTTATCAATATTTAGAATTGTTTACAAATTTTGATCTGGATATAACAATATAATAATCGCTTATTAAGATTTTTTACTGCACTATAAGAATAGTGAATTGAAATTTATTAAAATTTATTTTTTATTTTTTAAAGCGTGTTTTTTAGTTTTTTTAAACTATTATTTATTTTCTATTTTTAGTTGCATTTTTTTCACAGTGAGAGTTTCCATATGTTAAAAAGAGACAAAACGGTTTATTGCTCGTCTTAAATAGAATCAGTCCATCTTATACTTGGTCTTTGGTGCGCGCGCACTGCTCTACACTACTAAACGTAAACCTCTTTCTTTCTAACTTTACCCCCCTCACTTACAACCCCCCAACCCCCTAAACCCAACCCCCCAACATCCCCCACCCCATTTCCCCAAACCCCAACCCCCACACCCTTATCCCCAACTCCCTAAACCCCCCTCCTCATTTTACAAACCCCCCAACCACCTAAACCCAACCCCCCCCCACACCGGACCCCCCAACCCCCTCCATCATCAAACCCATCCAACCAACTCCATCATCAAACCCTTGTTACCATCTAGGCCTCTTACCCCCTCCCCATTTCCCACAACCCCCCCAAAATCCCTTACCCCCGAACCCCCCAACACCCCCACCCTATTTCCCGTAAACCCCATCCCCTAACCCCAACCGCCACACCCTTACCCCCCACCCTCTAAACCCCCGACCCCCTTACCCCATTCCCCCCCCCCATCCTGCCACCTACCCCCTTCCAGCTCCATCATCAGACCCTTGTTACCATCTAGGACCAAAGTACTCGTCAAAACGAATCAAACGAGCCCAAACTCGATGGGGTTGTTTCGTTTTATTGCGGAGTGCCTTTGGCCATCTTCCAGCTCCATCATCAGACTTTGGTTACCATATGGGATCAAAGTGCTCGTCAAGATGAATCAAACGAGCCCAAACTCGATGGGGTTGTGTCGTTTTATTGTGAAGTGCCTTTGGCCATCTTCCAGCTCCATCATCAGACCCTGGTTACCATATGGGATCAAAGTGCTCGTCAAGACGAATCAAACGAGCCCAAACTCGATGGGGTTGTGTCGTTTTATTGTGGAGTGCCTTTGGCCATCTTCCAGCTCCATCATCAGACCCTGGTTACCATCTGGGATCAAAGTGCTCGTCAAGACGAATCAAACGAGCCCAAACTCGACGGGATTGTGTTGTTTTATTACATAGTTCCTATGGCCACCATCCAGCTCCATCATCAGATCAGCTCCATGTTACAATAATATTGCATTGTCATCCAATTTACACATATGTGCAAAATTTCAGCTCAATCGGAAACCGGGAAGTGGGTCAAAATCGCGCCCTAAGGAGTCGGTTACAAACATACATACAAATATACAAACAAACAAACATACAGGTGAAGCTAATATAAATCGTGTAAAAATAGAAAAAAAGAATGCCTTAAATTTGGCACAGATCCGTGCATAAGCCTCCGATGGGCTAAGCTTGTTTTTCATACTTATACCTATACTTTTACACATTCACTGACTCCACCCAGAGAGACTCCATCTGTTAATCAGTAACCAAGCTGTGCTTAGTTTGTGAGTCAGTGTAAAAACCTCTATTATTTTAATACTTCTTTCAGTTTGATCCCAGCACACCCAGTAAGGCATTCATTTTCAAGATTTTTAATATTTGCAGGTCATTTTTTCAAGATTTTTTTTTGTATTTTTAATTACATATTATGTTGTTTACAAAAACAGTCATTGTATTGTATAATGCCAGACAAGACTTTACCAACATACCAGAAAGTCAAGCCCTTCATCTTTCTTGGTCTCATCATGTTGTGTGGTGATGTGGAGAAGCATTCGCTGATCATATTCTGACAGTGTTGCATTCACTTGTTCCAACTCATTAGCAGGTAGACCACCTATCCTTTTACGCACCCGGCATGGTTTGTATAAATTCTGAAAATAAAAATAATATTTCTGATGACAAGGCTATAATAATAACACAAAAAATAGTCAAAGTACCTAGAAATAAAAATAAAATAGTACTAATTTTACTAGCCCAGCTGGCATTTTATAGTGATCACTTGATTAAACAAATTAATCAAATGCGGAATCAAATTAAAATCCTTAGGTTTTGGGGATGTTATAATTTGATGTACCTGTAAAACACATAAATTCTTCAAAAGCCTTTCTTTTTGTTCAAAATGTGCTCTGTCTGATTCAAAGATATGGTCTTTGTCATATTGCATCACAGCAAACTTGCGGAGTTCATCCTCTTTGGCCTCACGGAACTCGCTGGAGTATTTAATGAGCCATTGTATCAATGGAAATATGTTGATAAAGTCCAGCCCTTGGATTTGATGGGGTTCTATCATATATGGGCATTTCATGGAAGGCAGCACTTTGACTATTTTCTCAGTAAGTGCACTGTTAAGGAAAAACAAAGTTTCAGTTAAAATATGAAGCCATATAAGCTACTAATTTGCTTGAGAGCACTTGAATAAGTCCTTGTTAAGTCCTATTAGAAAATAGTAATCTACATGCATGAGTTTTAACTGTTGCCACAAAGTAGTTGTTCTCTTACATTTTTTTCCCAATAGTAAGGTTTTCTTCAAAGAGTAGGCTGACATCTACATCAATGTCACACAACTCTATGCACCATGACAGCCCACCGACAATTTTGTCGAAAGCCGAGAGCCCCTGGAGTTGAGCGCGGTAGTACCCCGCCGCGACCAGGGCATCTGATATCTCGTGCCACTTTACCAACTGTTCTGCATCTTCACGAACTTCCACCTAAAGTGATCAATAAGTAATTAAAAATTGTACTTTATCAGCATATTAGATTTGAACCTCCCACCTCGCCTCACCTCTTTTCCTTCGTGATCCACCCCACTATAAATATTCATCAATGGTTTACTTCGAGTAAAAATGTTTTTCTGTTTAGCTGCCATGTTTTCTAATAAATATCTACAAAAAATATAAATCCATACAATTCAAATTAAAAACTCAGCAATGCAAGTTAGTTGCCCAAGTAGGTAATCAATCACCCTTTCTTTTCGTTATGACAGATGGCATGTCTAGTGTCAAAAGTGACAGTGTCACTGAAAAGTGAGCGTCAAGCCGCTGTCATGTCTTACCACGGCGCCACACATAGCACAAATGTTTCATTTCAACACATATTTGAACACATATTTGATCACATGTGAAGCACCGGTATTTGCTTATTTGTTCAATAGAACTACCATACAATCAACCACGGTGCTTTCACTTCCAACAATGTCTATTTTTATTTCCGTCAATTTGCACTAGATGGTGATATTATTTATCAAATCATGTAGAAAATAGATGAAAACAACGTTAAATTCTAGTTTCAAAAAAGCTGTGGCAGTGGCCCATGCCATGGGCAGTGGCACAGCAGGGCTGGTATTGGTACGTGTGATTATTGGTCCTTGTCATTAGGTATGGTCCAAAGAGTATTGTAATATTATATGAACAAGAGTGGCAACTCTATGGTCAAATTTGCATGTATGGAAGGTGCTGCTGCCCTACGCCCTGGTGAAGAACTAATGTGACGTATCTATAGATGTATACCTATCTATATGTATATGTTGGTAGTGATGTACAGCTATAATTACGCGTAATTTTAATTGATAGGCTAATTGCCACTATTCGTATTTTAGCCGTCTAATTCAAATCAGCATATACGAAGTATAAGCGGCTAAACCCGATTTGCACTATACGGCTAAAATACGAACATTGGCAAGTGGCCTATCAATTAAAGTCCTTGACCGTACAATTTGGTAGGTACGCCATGGCCATGGCCGATGAATGACAACTGACAAGTTTGACAAGTCAACCAAGATGGCCGCTAATTTAGTTCTTTACCAAACAACCAGAGATCGCTGTAGTCGCATGAAAAGTGTGATATAGGAAAGTGTGCCCCCCCTGGTATGGTCCTAATAGTAGTTACGGGAATTTGCGTTAGATGGCGTTGTGCCGTTGAATAGAGTGATATCTCTATCCTCCTATATATAATGTACTCTGTGCAATCAACCATAGATCAAATATGTGTTGAAACATTTGTGCTATGTGTGGCGCCGGGGTAATAAATTATACCTATTATTTGAGCGGTTTTTACTATTTCTCGAATAGCAAAATGAATATTGCTCCGTTTTATGCACTTACCGTTTAACCAAGCCGTATCTTTGAAACAAATGGCAAATATTTGTATCAAAACGGAACGTTATAGAAAATTTTCATCATTTGGTTTCGCCTTCTAAAACGCAATGTGGGTGTGATTGAGCTTTTCCTGATGTAAATCGATTTCTGTTGCTGAATTTTAGTGACGTTGAAATATAGACTGCAACTTTATCATAAGCCGGCCTGGGAGTAACAAGTCGTAACATACATTTCTTAAATATTTCAATACGCCAGCATGAGCAAGTTACCGTGCATTTTTCGTTGTAAGTATCAACAGTTATTTTCCATATTATGTTCCGCGATTTCTGTCAGACCACGTAAACACAGTATTGTTTCCTTTAGAATATTTGCCTTATTTCAGAATTCGTTGCACGCTATTGGTTGAATAGTACACTCCTTGTAGAACTACCATCGACCGCATCATGGGTGATGATAAAGTAGATGTTGTGGACTTAGTGTCCAATTTGTTAGATTCAGGAAAGTATAAAGAAGTTCTCAGTGTTCATAATGATGAAAAATATGCAAACAGTTTCAAGGATAATTGCTGGGATATGATATCATTAACTGTAGGCAAGATTCATGATGAGACCATTGTGATTAAGCCTTCTCTGTACAGTACTTGTGAAGAGCTGCTATCCATCATTGTGCAGAAAGCAACACCTGAGGAAGCCCTCTTGGAGTTTATTGAACAAGTTGAAGTAGCAAAAAATGATGCTCAGTTTGCTATAGTTTTGAAACCATTGCAACAGCTAATGAAGAAATTAACAGTGAAGAGAGGAAGGTCGCTGGAATGGTGCTTAAACTCCATCAGCACTTATATTGAAAACATTCCCATTCATGAATTCGAATTGGAGGGTAAGGAGCGCTTGCTGACAGAGTGTGATCCCAATATCAGAAGAATCATAAGAGTATACTCCTTGGTGACTCCTTTCTACCAACCATTTGTGGAGGAGTTGAAAGCACCAGACTCCAGTGTTAGGACCAAACAGATAATTGTTGCATTCCTAATTAGTCTTCTTGGCAAACCTTTAATCTACATTGATTTGGATATTGAAAATAATGAACAGAGTGAAGCTAGACTATGCTGTAATACTATTATCCAAGATATATGCTCTTTAGACAAAAATGTATTCAAATTTCTTGAATATGTGGAAAAATGTAATAAGGACAATCAAAAATCCAAAGCCAAAGAGACTAACTATGATGAAGAAAAACCTCCTTATGAGCATAAAGAGAAACTTAACATGCTCACACTTTCAGGCTTGTATTATGTTGTCTTATCCTCGCAATTTAAATTTCCGGATATAGCAATACCACAAGTGTACTCCATAGAATATATTGTACACACTGGAATGCTATGTGTAATACATTTACTAAGCTGCCCAGAATATGGCCCTTTGTCCAAAGGACTGATTCTATGTGAAGCTCTCTTGAAGCGTTTACCAAAAGGCACTTCCCAAACATTGTTATCAGCATCAGTTCATTTTAATTTGAATAAAGCATTAATGAATTTAGCCATATTCTCCACATATGACTCTTTACGTAAAATTGCAGTGAATGCCATTTGCCACCACATCTTCAGTTTTGAGTACAGTGGAAGATGCATGCTTTTAAATTATCTAATTAGCACTGCTAATCATTCAGGGATGATAGGTTATGGTATAACATTATTAAAAAATTCAGTGGATGAAGCATTTAAGGATCCTGAATTACCAGTCTGTTTCACTGGCCCTCATCTTTTCAGTTTGGTTAAGAAAATTTGCCATCTACCACATGGGGCAGAATCTGATTTAATGGAGTTGACTGATCAAATTATCTCTACATTAAACTTCCTCAGATACTTATCTATTAGAGACACAGAAAATAAAAGCGGGATCAGAAACTGCTTCTCATACATTGAATCTGAGTACTTAACAACACTAAGAACTGCTTTGAATATGTCTAAAGCACATTATGAAGTGAAATTGAAGGATATAGAAGAGGGTAAAGATATAGTAGAAGATGTGAATGTATCTGTCCATGTAGGTGGGAATATGTTAGACAAAATTCCACCTAAAAATAAAAAAGAGATAATCAAGTCAGCATTAAATGCTTTTCATTTGATGGAAGGGCTTGTCGCCCGCTTATCTGAATGCATGGATGTAACTAACCATTAGAAGATAACATGAAATGTTAATTTTTATTGTACCTCTTGTAATAAATTGTAATAAAAGAATAATGGAACCAGTGGCTTTTCTTAATACTTTCTGATTCATACAAGTTCTTCAATGCAGTGTGTTTATATAAACGCCATGGCAATGTGCAACTCAAAATAAATTAATTAAAATTTCGAATAATGTGTGGCAGTTGTATTGAAATTTCTGGATTTTACTAAATTCTCAAAAATGTGTTCAGTTATGTTGTATGAAAAACTCCCATACAAAATTTCATGTTTTTTAGAGAACATTTTGATCCTGTAAGAATAATGGAATAAGCCTTTGTGTTTTTCCCAAAATCCAGAGCTATCTAGGTATATATCAAAGCCATTTTAGTGTGAAAGACTAAGAAACATACATGCAATTTTCGGATTTATAATATTAGCCAGTTGAAATAAATTTAATAAAGGAATTCTGACTTTGGTACCAATTGTGTTCATGGGCCCAACTCATAAGTGATTGTTATTTTTATTAATAAACTATTTAATTTTGTTAACAGCCATAAGGAATGGTCGTAGGTTTATAATTCCACTTGCATCTGTACCTACCCGAAACATCCAAAGACAATTAAGAAGCTATAGCCAGCTGAATACTGATAAAGATATTAAGACTCCTACCACAGCAACAGCCACTGAACATGAAGAGAATCAGTATGAAGAAAATGTTAAGAATCGTATATTGGAGAGAGCATTAGAATTTGTTACCAAGAGTGGTTGGTCTGTGGAATCATTGAGTGCAGGAGCCGAGGCTGCTGGGTATCCTGGTATTACTCATGGGCTCTTTCCTAATGGGGGAGGAGACCTTGTTCACTACTTTAATGTTAAATGCAATGAAGATCTCGTTCAACAAATGAAAAGTGTAAGCTAATTTTTATTTGATTATCACAATAATAATTGGCAGACATTTTGTTCATAATAGTTTCTCATAATTTCAGTGGCCCAAAGAGCAGCTGACTGAAACCAAAGTTCCAGCCAAATTTATTGAAAATGCAATTATGACAAGGCTTTTAATGATTGAACCCTATAAGTGAGTTCTTTATACCTATATATGCTAGTCTACCACACCCCTGTTAGATAGGGTTTGAATACTTTAGTCAGTAATTTATTCATGAAATGTATTAATTTTATCATTTTATATTTCCCATCATTACTAATGTCCGTTTATCTTCTTCAATTTCAGGAGTACATGGCCAAAGGCAATGGCTATTCAGGCTCTTCCCAACAATGTTCCTAACTGCTTAGCAACACTGCTTTCCTTAGTTGATGACATATGTTACCACTCTGGTGATCGAAGTGTGGATGTAAGTACTTGTCTACTCTATACCAGTCTACCAGTATAAAGTAGTAAACATTGTCTTTGTATTTAGGGGGTAATCTCCCGAACTACCTACTAAAATGTTTAAAACAAAAAGTTAAGGTACACTATCCCTATAGGCTATATAACATAGGCTACTTTTTATGGGAGGAAAGTGCAATATCCCCATTGAACGCAGATGAACGATCAGGATTAAACTTACAAAAAATTGCAATAGAAAGTGGTGCACATAAGCGAAAGATGCTTGCACCAAAAAATAATAAGTAATAACTCTTGTATATTCAGTTACCACTACTAAGACTTGCATTAAAAACTGTTTCAGTTTAATTGGTACATACGCCGCGTCGGTTTGGCGGGAATCTACAAAGCTTCAGAGTTGTTCTATTTAACTGACAGCAGTCCAAGCAATAACGCGACGAGGAGTTTCATCACAGCACGCATCAGAGATACAGAGTTGCTACGAGCAGCACTCAGCTTGAACCCTGTCTCAGCAACCCCACAAACATTAAGTGCGGCTTTTGTGACGGTGAGATCTTTTCTCTTTAAAATAATAAGTTATTGTTAAAAAAAAACATTTTTAATGCAAGCTTTTTCGCTGACTATACTTTTTGTTGATTGTACTTGCATTGTCATCCAACCTACATAAGTATACCAAATTTCAAGTAAAAAGTGGGTCAAATTCAAGTTCCAAGATTTGACCCGTACATACATATTTTTACATACATTGCAAGTTAATAAAAAGCTTTTAATTAAGTATGATCTAGCCTTCTGATAGTGAGTAGTTACTTAATCCAACATTATGATATGGGCAGATTTAAGTGTCAGATCAGTTAGTTTTTAACTTTTTGTTAATACAAATTTAACTTTCTTTACAGGCTAAAAATGTATTGGGAATAAATCCACTGAAGTAATTTGAAGAGTATAATATTGAAGAACAGAATATAAAAACATTATTTTCAACAGATAATAGGTACTTATATGTTTTGTGACTGGCAGTATTTGTTAATTAGTTTTAGCTGAGTAAAGATATTTCATCAATTTGTTTTGTTTCATTACATTAATTTACACATAAAACACATCATAACAATACACAGATTATTTATATTAAAATATAATGTTTTGTATAAAAATGTATAAATACTTTTTACATTTTGATATAGATCATAAATGAGTAGGCTTACAACATTCATACACTCAAACTCTGAACTGACCAATCAACACGGTGTCAAATGGTCAGTTGTAAATATTGCCAATCTTACATTCAATGTATCAAGGCACAACATTAGAATTTAATAAGCTATGTGGGAACTATGTAATCACTGCCAGTTGACACATAAGATATCAAGTTTGGGGGCAGGGGTAATTTATTCCATATTTCAGCAGAAACTGTTTGTCTTATTACAAATCTGCAGATCATTTGTAAGGAATCCAGTCTTGCAAATCTGAAACAATGAGAAATATAAAAATATTTCATCACACATAACAAATAAAAAAAAAAACAAATGTATGCTCAAAATTTAGGCAAATACAAAGTTATTTCAAGAGCACAGACTATATAGGTTTTGCTTCATTTAATAACTAAATAACTTCATATTTGTTCCAAATTTCAGGTGGAATATGTTCAGAAGGGCATTTCTATTTTTCGTTGTACCAAAAATTAAGAAATTGTTAAAAGGGATTTAAAATTAGTCCGCTTCGTTACGCACTTTTCAAGCCTTACAATAAAAAGGCTAAAATTTAAAAAAATCAAATTAGGCCTTCACAACAAGCCATATTGTAAGTTAGGTGGCTCCTATATTGTTGCTTAGCTAACAACACTGCACAAGTCAGAAACTGACCGTGTGACGTTTCATACCCTTATTTGATAAGAACAAAGTTTAAAATGCCACATGGCCAACCTCTGACTTGCGTAGTGTTGTACCTGGGAAGAAATTCAATGGTGTGTGTGTGTGTGTGAAGTTCTAAATCCGCACTAGGCCTGCGTGGGAACTACAGCCCAAGCCCTCTCATTCTGAGAGGAGGCCTGTGCCCTGCAGTGGGACGTATATAGGCTGGGATGATGATTAATTTTTGAGTCAGAACAATGCATCTATAAATATAAATATAACCCAAATCACCTGTTTAAAGGTCTAGCTAATTTGACTGGCATTTCAAAGAGATTAGCTTTCACATTTACAGCAGAACAATGTTCAGATATCCTATTTGCAGGCACAAATGTTTCATTATTCAATGAAAATAGTCCATTTGCATGTCGGAGTCTGGCATGTAGTGTTCTTCCTACACAACGGAAAGAGACGCAAAGGATGTGCCGGGAGTCATAAGAATCCCGTACAAGGAACACATTGTCATGTTGGCCTGCCAACAGCTCATCTGCTTCACTGGCTGATATCCCACCCCAATACCAGCCATGTCTGGAATTCAAATAGTAATATATACATTAGTTATTTATTGCACCATCACAATGCAACCACAGAATAAATAATAATGTATCACTAGAGCATAATTATGTATACTTACTTGGAAAGCTGACAATAAATGGCACAAGTTTCCAAAGACTCATGTTGGTGGTGTCCTCTTAGAACTGAATGACCATCTGAATGTTGACATTTCATTACTTGTTTATTATATTCAGTGACCTTCTTATCTTCACCCTCTGAGATAATTGCAGTTGGTTTTTCTAATGATGTAGACGGATCACTACTTCTGTTTTTGGTGCTTATATTGCAAATATGATCTTCTCCATTGTTTTTGTTGCCGAAATATCTTTGCAAAGACCGGACACTGCCAGAGATAAACAGTTTGTTTTTCCAAAATTTTACAAATTTACTTGGATTCATTGGAGGTTTCCTTTCTGGTAGAAACACACAGTGAACTATTTCAGCATTATTATAATCTCTTTTGCTATCGATGGTTCGTTGTAAATGTTTGCATTCCATTGGTTTTAACCATTTACGAAGGCAACCCGTCGTAAGCCACTTACGACGATTGCAACGAGTGCAGCGTTCGTAGTTTTTATTGTTCATTTGTATCACCAAGTCGTCCTAATGTCATAAATCGATACTCGCTGTATAATTCTTAAACAAGTAAAAATAAACTATTTAATGAACGATAATGTTTTGATAATATTACTTATGTTAACGTATTTATTCAATATACATACCCATTTACCAATGAAATCAAAATGAACATTTGTTAGGTTTGCGTTTGACAGCAGACAACAGTGAAATGAAGTGTCAAACGCATATGACAGATTTAGCTAAACGTTTCGTTCCCTTGTTTTCATGAAAAAGTTTTTTAAAATCTCTATGACCGAATTGCTTGGTTCACTCACAGTCTTGTCTGTGCTGTGTTTGATTTTCTTTCACGTTTAATCTGTGTGCGTACGTATTGAGCTGAGGTGTGTGTGTTGTGTTTAGTGATTTTGGGTGTAAAGTCAGATTTTCTAATACTTTAACGAAATGCCTTACGATTTCTTTTGTAAATAAATAACGACATAATTGTTTAGTTTTTATAAAAGTACTGTGATAAGTATGGATGCTCTGTGTATTAAAAATAATTACATTTTATTGATGTAATGACATTAAAGAAAATCAAAAAAATGTCAACAAAATCTCAAATATCCACCGAATTGAGTGGTAAGTATTATAATATTAATTTGGAATGTTATTTTGATATTATAAATGTTGGAACCAATATTTCATCTTGAAGGTAATAAGAGGTTACAAATGTATTTTTGCGAAGACTCATATTTTTTTCTTCTTTGCAGACAGCATCAGTAATGTTTTGGGAAAAAATGTTAAAATACTTTACAAATCCCTCATTCGGATGGAATCGAGAGGTGACAAAGTGGATAACAAAGTATTGGTAAGTAATTTTAGTAATATAATATTAATATACAATACCAAATATATATGTATAAACAAAACAATTTAGTAAAAGTTGGAGTGTACAAATATATTACCTATGTTTTTTGGAATTGCTTTCTGAAACTAAATTATAAACATTAGGTATAAAACTTTTTTTTAAATGTTTAAATTGCTCTATATCAGTAAACAATTCATAAAAACCAAAACATAATCTGATAAACATTTAACTCTACTGATAATAAGCCCTTAACAAGTGTGAGTCACTTAGGTGTGTCATGTGCATTGTAAAGCTGTGCATGTATTGGTCCGGTGGTCACACACCCAGAGGCATTTGGCTATTGTTAGCATCAATACAGAATAGCTAGCCTGATTTTATTCTTTGTATGTCAACCCTAATTGATTCTGTTGCTGCTCTATATTGGATGATTCTATTGTTCTTTGTTCTATTCTATATTTATTAAAAATGAAAATAAGCTGCTCTTGTTGTAAAATATATACTTATTATAAATATCTAGATTTAGTAGGTTCCTATTGTTTGAAATTTGATGTATTACAGTTTTTTTTTAAACAGTTTGTTATATTATAACAATTAGAGTTTGTTTATAGGATAATTGGTATGGAACATTTTACAAAAATACATGAATGGAAATACAAAACCAATGGCATTGTTAATTCTGTGTAGATTAATTAAACCGCATACATAATTTGGATTATCTTTTCATCCATTTTGTGTAACTCTTTTGAAGTTACCAATTAATTGTACTAAGAAAAATTATGAACTGTTAGTATGTGTGCCAGCAGAAGTATTCTAAGGGGGTGCATTGCATAATGTGTGCATCCTTATTTAAATTTTAAGTATAGATTTTATGGTTTTTAGTCCTATTCTTTGTATTTCCTTTTAAACGCCAGTTCTGGTGCCCACAACTTGTCCATTACCTACCTATTTGATTTAATATATTACCCATTACTTACAACATGAGTTTTTTCATTTCTGCTATTTCTCTACAAAGATAATTAAGTACTTAAAATTAACAAACAGGATGATAAAGATTTTTTTTACATTATTTACTTAAAACATTTATTTTACTTAATTTGTTTGCTTCATCATGCTAGTGTCTAACATCTCGCTATAGGGTACTAGCCTCCTTTCAGAATGAGAGGGCTTGAGCCGTAGTTTCCACATGGGCCCAGTACGGATTGGGAACTTCACACACATCATTGAATGTCTACAGCAGTAGCAGTATCAGTAGGAGCATGAGCAGGTTTGCTCATGTTTGTCTTCACCATAAACTTATGGAAAATTTCAAATGCAATTACGCACACAAATTCTGGAAAACTCAGAGATGCAAGCCTGGGTTAAACCCAAAACCCTCTGCTTAGGCTAGGCTACTACATAATTTTTACTTGTTATAATATAATGAACATGTTAAACTAGGTACATATTTATTATGTTTTCAGGTTGTGACATCTTATAGAGTCTTTATAACAACAACCAAAGTTCCAACAAGGGTAAGGAGTTTACTGATTTAGTATTTGTATATTGTAAGGTAATATAGTCAAAAAGGCTTTACCACACCAAGGTTTAATGAACTGTTGTACTGCTAAAATATTGAAGACTGTTACATACAAGTCAATGTGGCAATTAGCCTTGTTGCTTTTTCTGATGTAGAGTTTGCTTCCATAGAAGTGGAGCAGAACGGAGACATGCAAAACTGATCAACCACATTACTTGAAATCCAAACTTCACCCTACTCCTTGTAACGTGATACTGTGATTGGTCAATTCTATGTGCCCCATTTGCTCTGCCTGCAATGAAAGGGGGCGTCCATTAACGCATTTACTGCCACCGACGCATTTATGCGTTTTCGGGACTTCACCCAGTGCCGCTGTCATAATTATTCATACATTTTGAACGCACATGTGCGTCGGTGGCACCTGTGGAAGTCAGGTGGTGGTGAATGCGTTAATTACGTGAGATATTCAGGGGAGAGGGTTAAGCCAAATCTTACCAAATTTTATTTGGGGGGAAACAGGGGTCTCAGCAAATATCACAATTTTTTCTGGCAAAGAATTGTGTCAAAATGCGAGAAAAATAGGTTAAATTTAAAAATTTGGAAAATCTAATTGTACATGTCTCTGAATTATCTCAAATTCTAGTATTTACTACCTTACTAAAAGTAATAAAACAAATTGTGTTTTTTTTTTTTAAATAAATCAATGCATTTATTCCTACTCAGTATAAAATTTTTGAAAAATCTCACTTGAGATTAGGGGAGGGAGGCAGGGGTCGTGGCGAATCTCACCAGAGGGAGGGGGGTAAAAAAATCCTCAAAAACGCCACACGTAATTAATGGACGCCCCCAAAGTGCATGTTTAGTAGGCTCTCAAGGACAAGAAAAGAGATTTCATACATAACTAATCAATCAGTAACTGTTCCTTGTCTGACTAATGTATCATACCTATCTGCAAAACAGATAAAACCTTTGTCTGATATAACTATCAATCTAAATGAGAAAGCACATGAGATTTTTGGCACAATAACCATTGCATAATCTCTTGAGATTTGGGTTATAATAATTGAAATTTTCAACAACCAGGTGGACAATGGATTTCACTTGATGGAAATAGAAGCAATTGAAAGCAAAAAGGCCAATCATCTGTCAATAACCCTCATTCACGAGCACAAGCCAGTGTCCATTCTCATTGGTAAGTGACTAATTGCAGCTATTGTATGCTAAGGAGGCGACTGACATTGACACCAAACTGAGTAATGCAGTTTTTCCTTGTGAACATCTTGTATTGTGTTTTTTTTTTCTTGTTTACAGACAATTTGACATCATTGTCCGAGTGATGATTGCTAAGTTACATAATATGTTTATGTTTAGATATTTAGGAAAAATAAGTTTATTAGAATATAGTATGTCATATCAAACAGTTATATCATATTTAAACATGAAACTACCGTGAGACTCACTCATAGTGAAAATAAACTGCTCACTCACATCGTAAAACTAGATTAACTCAACATGTTTCGGGCTAATCCGTAGATATATCATAGTTTATAATATTATAATGCCAATTTTTAGAAAAATTCAATCTAGATTTAATTATTAAACTTGGTTTAGATTTCAAATAAAAGTTTTGACTAATGTTGGCTGGAACTATAAAATAATTTTAATGTAATTGATTATTTAAATGATAATTTCAATCAAACTAGTTTTTCAATAAAAATCAATGATTTAATCAAAGTTTTTAAATTTTACAACAGAATTAGAAATTATATATTAATGACTCTGTAGTCTTCTTTTGTATTTGAGAAATCTTTGTTATTTTTTGTTTGTTAAATGATTTGTAAAAATATGTATGTCACTTTTTTATTACCAGGGGAAGAGAAAGCATCTGAAGGCGTTATAAACGTTATGCATGCGCTCGTAGCTGCGTTTGACGATTTGTATCCAAATGTAGCCATAGAAGATATAATCTGCAAGGTTAGTAGAATATACTTTTTTTCTGCATTATATTAATGCTGACAGTCATTGAAGGCAATTTAGTCGCGACGGATGATAGCGTTTATTTGCTTAATTAATCGGCAAGTAAAGGTTCGTTGCCGTGCGCACTCATAATTGAGCCAATTATGGTTTGTTAGGTTTTTTTTTTATTCAGAGAGGGATAAAAAGAGTAAACTCCTACCAAGTAAATCCGTTATTCTCTAATAACAACGAACTGGTCATAACTTTCTGAGAGAAGGCCTGTGCCTGGCGGCGTGACGTATATAGGCCGAAGGGAGACCATAACTTAACTATATTTTCGTACAGTCGCTGCGTGATCACGTGCTAGACAATGGTGTCGAATTCAAATATTTTTGAACTCCTGGATGGCGACCATACCGCATTTCATATCTATGTTTAAACTGTTAGATATAATATCTCACAAAGAAGTTAATCTTAAAACCTCACAAATCCTGGGATATAATGTGGAATGCGCCAATTTATTAAACTAACTGAAGAATTATACGTTTCAGGTAAATTTACCCTTCCAACTACAACAAGTCAGTGGGACAAGGAAACATTCCACTTGTGGCGATTTTTCCAATCAATATGCAGCTATGTGTGATCTTTGCCAAACTCCATTTAGGTAAGAATTAAAAATACTTGTACTAAGTAGGTGTACTTCCCTGCTCAGCTTGATGTATAAAAAAAGGTTCGAAAAATCCTTAAGGCTGTGTTCAGACCAAACCGACTGTCGGCCGCCGAATGTGAGCGCGCGTTACGCAGTTTATTGTATTTCCATACATATTCACTTTTTCGTTCACACCAAACCGACAATACACCATTACGCTATGCGTAGTCGCCGACATAAAATACCGTACAAAATAACGTTCACACTGGGGCTCACAGTAGGCCTGTTCACATTCGGCGGCCGACAGTCGGTTTGGTTTGAACGCAGCCTAACCGACAACACGTTATTACGCTATGCGTAGTCGCCGACATAATATACCGTACAAAATAACGTTCACACTGGGGCTCACAGTGAGCCTGCTCACATTCGGCGGCCGACAGTCGGTTTGGTTTGAACACAGCACAGTTTTTACAAAATTAAAAAAGCACTTGTTTTTTTTTTGTCACCATCAAATACAACGGAGTGGCCAAGGTCCTAAAAAATCTGAAGACCTCTTGATAACAAACCAGTTCAGTCCAATATGTATATCATGATAATGATGACTATACCTAAAGACCATTGCTGACCATCAATAATCTTAAAATAATCTTCGTTAAAACGGTACATTACGGAAGATTAATCGGAAGTTAATCATTATTATTTGGTAGTTAGTGTCGGAACTGTCGAATAAGTATCCAACAGCAAAAAGATTACCAGTTAAAAATTATGACGAGTGAATAACACTCAGTTGTGCAAGTAAATGAAACACTAAATTACCGCTGCTTATTAAAAAAGTAAGAGAATCGGCATTTCAGTGATGTGGGTGTTTGCTTGTGTAATCAATTCTTCATCCAGTTACAAAAAGTAACTCTTATAGCAAACTTAGTAAACAACAACAACAAACGTCACTCTATTGTCACCCCAGCTAGCAATGAATAGATCAATAAAAAAACGGCACATTATAGTTCTGACAGTTATTTACGGTATGTTTTGGAGTAACAGGAGTATTATACATATAGAGTTAAAACCTTACAGTGTTTTTCCTTATAAAAAAACTTTTATCTATTTGCAGGGCCGAGGTGGCGTGGGACATCGACACAATTTACCTAGCGCATGACATAAGAATGTTGCATCTAAAAGATTTTGATCATTTGGACCAAAGGTAACTAACTAATCAGTAGATATTTTTTTTTTAAGGACAGGCTCTTCAAGTGGAGTTGTTTCCCTTTTTTCTGTTACATGATGCTTGCTTCTTACTTTGCCTGTTCACGTTGATTAATTTCATTTAAAAGTTATAATTTCTCTGGAATCTTAAAGTAAAGGAGCACTTCAGTTACTATTTTAGTCTAGTCGAGCTTACCGACGCGGAAACGACATGAGCCGTTTAAAAAGTTTTTCTTTGCTTCTTGATTAATACATAATATATATATTGATAGACTAATTCGCCATTTCTTTGAATTAATCAATTTATTATGTGGTTGTATTTTTTTCGGAATTATTATTAACTCACAAGTGATCCTATACGCGGTTTTCTATACTTCGGTTCTAATAAATAAGATAATAAAGATAAAATCTGTGTAGGTATGTTTGTTTGTAATTTGTAATCTTCAAGTACTAAACCAATTTTAAAATTCATTTTACTAGTAATATGGTAATAGACATACAAACGCACGAACACACAACCTCTGACCCCAAACCTAACCGTTCTCCATTCTGTCGTGGTTAAAAAAAAATTCTATCCCATACCTGATTTACACTCTCGCCTCGTCACCTCGCCTCGTGCCTCGCCTCGTCGTCTCGCTACGGACGCGAGCCTCAAAATCAAGGCAAATCACGAGACGAGGCGCGAGGCGCGCCTGTTCACACTCTCGTCTCGTGGCTCGTCCCGCAGTTCGTCTCGCCACTCGTACGCGAGTGTAAACCAGGTATCAACTTTCTTATCTGGTACCTGGTTTACACTCGCGTACGAGTGGCGAGACGAACTGCGGGACGAGCCACGAGACGAGAGTGTGAACAGGCGCGCCTCGCGCCTCGCGCCTCGTCTCGTGATTTGCCTTGATTTTGAGGCTCGCGTCCGGAGCGAGACGACGAGGCGAGGCGCGAGCCGAGGTGACGAGGCGAGAGTGTAAATCAGGTATCAAAGTACTAAGGCATTAATTAAACTACTAAAAGATTTACTCCTACACATTATATTAAAGTGCTTGTATCCCTCTGTCATGCTCGTTGAATAATATTTTTATTTATCTATCTATACGAGGGGCGTTCAATATAAAGTGAGAATGAGATGCAAACTCTTTTAATATTACGAAATTAAATACTGGCCGCTAAAGCAAATCTATCTAGCTGATTGCTATGAAAAAAAAAACTAACTGTCTTTTGTTTAAAAAAATATACGGTAATTTCTTTGCAATGCTATTGAGTACGTTAGCGAAAATGGAGAAAATTGAACTGCGCGCCGTAATCAAATACTTGTATTTGAAAATTTTTTCTACGGACCAAGTCTTTTTGGATTTGCGGGACACTTTAGGGTCTAATGCTCCTCCGTATTCGACAGTCGCACGTTGGTGCGCCGAATTTAGACGTGGAAGAACATCGACAATGGACGACCCCCGCTCCGGACGCCCTACTACAGCAGTAACTGAAGAAAGTCGAAAACTCAGTTTTGGCGGATCGTCGTGTCACAGTTCGTTTTATTGCTGAAAATGTAAAGATTTCAACGGGGAGCGTGCATAATATTTTACATGAACGCTTGGGTATGAAAAAGGTATCTGCGCGTTGGGTACCAAGAATGCTTACTGACACGCAAAAACAAACTAGACTAGAGATTTGTCAAGAAGCTTTGAACCTGATGCAGCAAGACCGGGAACTTTTTTTGGCGCGATTTATAACAATGGACGAAATATGGCTCCATCATTACGACCCTGAAACGAAACTGCAGTCTATGACATGGAAAAGGCCATCATCTCCAACTCCGAAGAAATTCAAGGTGAGCCCATCTGCCGGTAAGGTCATGGGCTCTGTTTTTTGGGATGGTAAAGGGGTATTAATGATTGAGTATCTCGAGCATGGAGCCACTATTACGGGCACTTTATACGCCTAACAATTAGCAACATTGCGCAATGAGATCCGCGAAAAACGACGAGGTAAACTCTCGAAAGTTGTGCTGTTCCACCAGGACAATGCCCCGGCACACAAGTCCGCCGTTGCAATGGCTGCAATTCGTGATGCTGGGTTCGATATCCTTAAGCATCCTCCGTATTCACCAGATCTTGCTCCCAGTGATTTCTACCTATTTCCGAGATTGAAACAATACCTGAGAGGCCAGAAATTTGAAGACGACGACGCGGTAGTCGCTGCAGTACAAGATTTTTTAAGTACTCAAGATGAGACCTTTTTTAAAAATGGAATTTTAAGTTTAGAAAAAAGATATACTAAGTGTATTATGCTAAAAGGTGACTATGTCGAAAAATAAAATGACATTTAGTAAAAGTTGTTTATAACATACTCATTCTCACTTTTTATTGAACGCCCCTAGTATCTGTATTGTCACCGACGTAGCGCGAAGAATCGCCAGACTCAAGTGGCTATAAGCAGGGCACATCGCACGTAGAACTGATGTCCGATGGGGCCAAAAGGTTCTCGAATGGTGTCCACGAACCGGAAGACGCAGTGTAGGTAGGCCTCCAATAAGATAGACCGGTCTGTTTAGCGAACCTTGGGGGAGGCCTATGTCCAGCAGTGGACGTGTTTCGACTAAAATGATGATGATAATTGTTTCAGGGATCTCATCCCACTTTTGATCGCGCTGCAACACAACACTTGGTTCACCGGAGTGTGCGGCGACGGCGTACGAGTCGGCAGCGAGGCGTGGGAAGCCCTGTCTAGAGTGGTGCGCTGTGCGGCGCCGCCCCCGCAGAAACTGAGCTGGCGCGCTGCGGCATTGCGGCACGACCATGCGGCAAGACTGGGGCACGCAATGTCTCGCGCTCGCAGGCTCCCCGCCATGCATACTATCGACTTCTCGCAGAACCATATTGAAGATAAAGGTTGGTTATAGACAGTGTTGCTTCGTCAAAACTAATTTAAAATAAGTGTTGATACCTAAACAGTGAGAAGCCGTGGCGGCCTAGTGGTTCGACCTATGGACCCTCAAGCAGAGGGTTGTGGGTTCAAATCCCTGCTCGCACCTCGTGAGTTTCGAACTCCTGCGAAACGGCTTGACCGATTTTTACGTTTTTTTTGTCTATATTTGCTAGGCCTGAGAACAGGTTCTAGGCTACTTTTAATTCTTCGCAGACAAATTCGCGGGCAACAGCTAGGAACTTAATAAAATTTATTCCTCGATACGTAGATTATATAGGTATGCTAAATTTTATGAAATTAATTTTATTACACAGTTGTATGAACCTATTATTCTCATTCGCCAGTATATTTGTTTTGCAGCTATTCTAATAAGAGAGTGCTGTTATAAATATTATTAGATTCAAGCCCAACAAATCGAGTTGAAAAAATTGCTTTTCTGTTGCCAGTTGGATTTAGGCTTCATTAAAAACGTCTGAATTTATAAATTACTTCTATTCCATTGATTTTGACACTTTACCAAGTTTTGAAAACGCCTATATGTATTAGGAAGCGATATGTACCATTCTATTAGTGAAATAATATTTAGAATCGGTTCTGTGGTTCTACAGAATACCCACATACAAACATACAAAGTTTACTTCTTTCTAAATTATAAATTACTATAGACATGTATTGTAATCCTCCTATTACTTCCCTGACGAAATCTAGATTGCATCTTGTCGTCAACAATGACTCTAACATTGATATTTATATGATTGAACGCTGTCAACAACGGATATTGTTTGTTTATTATTTTTACTACTGCCATTGTCTAACAGTAGCAATGGTTGGCGAAGGCCCCATGTACCAGTTGAGTGCAGAATATCAGCTACATTGTTAGTTTTAACTCTCGCGCAATCTTAGACTCTGGAATATTCCACACTGAATTAAAAAAAATAAGTTTGTTTATAGGTGTTCGTTTTTTGAAGAAGTCCAGCAATAATTAGTGGACATTATTTACCGAGTGAGAAAATGTTTTTATAGTTTTAAAAACTATATCCAAAGTAGTCAGGTATAGTTTTTTTTTATTCATCAGT
This sequence comes from Archips crataeganus, assembly GCA_947859365.1. NCBI lineage: Eukaryota > Metazoa > Arthropoda > Insecta > Lepidoptera > Tortricidae > Archips > Archips crataeganus. The sequence continues at coordinate 11,588,326 of OX402058.1, forward strand.
TTTGGTTATAATAGATAGTTTCTCGGTTCTGTAATTATAATTTTACTAGCTAGCTGTTGCCCACGACTTCGTCTGCGAAGTCTTATTGCTATCCAGTGAGAACAATGCAATTTTACGGGATAAAAGTATCCTAAGTGTTAATCCAGGTTATCAACTATTTTGTGCCGAATTTCATTGAAATTCTTTTTTGCGGGATTTTTTGAAGTCAGTAAATGTTGGTTTTAAGAAAACAAAACACATTGATTTATTTATTACTGACTGAGACGCAGTGTAGACAGGTAGGTCTCCAACAAGATGGAGCGACGACTTGGTTAAGGTTGCGGATGGCTCAGGACCAGTATGCTTAGCTAGCCTAGGGGAGGCTTATGTTCAGCAGTGGACGTCTTTCGGCTGATTGGCTCTTTTATCTTTAAATTTATTAGTGTTAATTTCGATGTTATGTTTAACCGTTACTATGGCATCTGTACCTGTATCTAGTATCTATTATTTTGCAGTGGCCTTACATTGTTTGATTCTACTTATGTGAATTAATGCAATGTTTGAGTTTAATTAAAGTGAGGACGATAATGATGATTTATTGATGTCTTCCGCAGGTGCTATCAGCATTTTGTCGGGTCTCGCGAACAACCCCGACGGTCTCCGGCACATCGCTCTCTCGCAGTGCGGCTTGACGGGCAAGACTGTGTCGCATCTCGCCGCTATGTTGAACGACAACCCTTGCCACCTGTCCACGTTGTCGCATTTGGACCTGTCACATAATAACCTGAAGGACGATGTTCATGTAAGTGATTTTTTTTAAACGTGATGTATCTGTAAGTATAATCATTGGTAGCGATTATGCTTGTATGGTCGACCAAGAAATTCTTTTGCCACTGTAATACTTGGTTTACACTCGCGTACGAGTGGCGAGACGAACTGCGGGACGAGCCACGAGACGAGAGTGTGAACAGGCGCGCCTCGCGCCTCGTCTCGTGATTTGCCTTGATTTTGAGGCTCGCGTCCGGAGCGAGACGACGAGGCGAGAGTGTAAATCAGGTATAAGGTTCAATGTCAGTTGTACGGCTTAAAATATCAAAGCCTATTTTCACTAACAAGGCCATGTGAAAATCAGCCTTATTGTTTCTATTTTGATGTAGGAACTGTCGTAAAAAAAGGTAAAGCACTTACTTGGTCGACCATACATAGTTTGGAACGAAAAAAATAATAGTATAATTTTCCATTTTCTATTACGTTAAAATACTTCAAGCACAGTATACATTTCCAGCGTTCTGAAAAATTAAAAACGCGAGTTTTTTATTAGTTCGGAGAGAACATAAATTACCTAAACTAATTTCAATACATTATTAGCGCGGATGAGTTCAAGTCAAGCTACAATTTTGTGACAATTATGTTATCTAAATATTTTGACTATTCTTTTGTCAAATTTGTCTGTCTTTAGGTACAGTTAGACTCGGAACATTGGTCGCCATAACCAGTTATACTGAGAAGTTTGAAATATGTTACGTTAGTGAAAGTGACAAAGTACTAAATTGTTCAGCAACTTCTGAGGCCGACCATACTTTATGATTCATAAACTTTTCGCAGCTAACGAATTACATTGCGGTCTTCATACTTCTGTAAAAAGAAAATGTAAATATTATGAGTAACACGCTGACCGCAAGATTATTAGCCATTCATTAGTAAAGCTTTTATTTCAAATGTTCTTAATGTTTTCTTTTCCTTATAGAATTTATACAACTTCCTGGCGCAACCTAATGTGTTGACTCATTTGAATTTGACGAACACGGAAACTACTCTTGAAAACGTAAGTACACGTTTTAGTTAATTTAAGATTTTAAACTCGAGGTTATACCTATAAAGAATCTGGTTGCTTACTTAGTTTGATTTTAACTTCTATAAATTCTCCTTTAATGATTGCAATATGCCTGATCACCATTTAAGCTACAATAGAGAAATATTTCTCTAGGCATCCTCATATTTATACAGCAGATAATCAGCTCATAACGTCGAATGTATTCACGAGTCATGAAGTACACCACGAGTCATAGCTAGGCGGACATTGTGTCTGAACGCTCTGTCCGCTCTGTTCCCATGCGCAGGTGTGGACGGCAATGGCGAACAACTACCCCAATTTTCACTTCATTTCATCTCTTAAATAACCAAAAAATATAGTTCTGCAAATTACTGCAGTATGTGAATTGAGTTTCCGCTATCCAACTAGTGCCAGTTTATAATATCCACTGGCGACAATTAATTCTAATCTGACACCCCATTGTCACTTATCAGGTATCGGGCCCGACAACGTAACATACTCTTGGGCTAAACAAAGCAAGCTCGCTACATCTTCTTCTTCTGAAAGTGCCACTCCATTACTGGAGGTTGGCCGTTAGCTCTGAAAACTTCTCCCTGTCTTGAGCCATGCAACATCAACATCAGCCACGTACAATTGAAGGCATAACCTTCAAGCTTTCAAAAAAAGAGCGTACTCCTACCTAAAAGGCCGGCAACGCACTTGTGACTCTTCTGGTGTCGCAGGTGTCCATGGGCGACGGTAATCGTTTACCATCAGGCGATCCGTCTGCTCGTTTGCCCCCTATGTCATAAAAAAAAAAAAAAAAAAAATCTATACGCCCATCGCGCCAAATATATCGCACTCCTAGATCAAGAGTATTTTAACTCAAAAGAAACCCTCATTTTAATTTTAATTTAATTGAGTTTCTGAAAGTTCTAAATTAAAATGCGGAGGTGGAAAATGGTCAGTAAAGTCAGTAAAAGTCAGTTTTTTTGAACAAGGTCAGTAATAGTCAGTTTTTTCGAAAGATGTTCAGTAAAGTCAGTACTTTGAGAATCATGGTCCATTCTTCCATAAAAGTGGCCCGATTTCTGTAGATTAATTTAACTTTTCGAGTACACGGGTATGCAAACCCGGATATCCCAAGCTGCTCTCAGTAAAGTCTTGGTCAGTAAATGGTCAGTATTTGGTTAGTATTTTGGAGTGTTCTTGTCAGTAAAGTCTGTATTTTGGCCATGGAATCAGTTTCCACCCCTGAAAATGAGGGATTCTTTTGAGTTAAAACACTCTTGATCTAGGAGTGCGATATGTAAACATCAACCTTATAGATATTTTTGACGCCCTGGTAACGTACATATAATTATAACCCTGTTTGTACTAACAAGAGTTATTTTTTAGATGTGGGGCGCGTTACTTCGCGGTTGCGCGGCGCGGCTCGCTGAGCTCCTAGTGGGCCGCAACCCGTGGTCGGCCGCGCGCCGCCCCAAGGACCCTCCGCCGTCTTTCCGCCAGTTCTTCACCGCCTGCCTGGCGCTTACTACGCTCGACTTCTCGTATTGCAAGATGCTGCCCGATGCTCTCAAGTAAAACCACTATTGTATTATATAAAACCTTTGACGGCTTTTCATGTTTCGTTAAACCAATGTCCGTGAAATGCTCGGTACTGTACGAAACGGATGCTGTCCCTCTGGCATTTGCTATTGTTATACTGATGTGGCTTTATTTCTGAACTATGTTGCAATTTTACCGGGTATAAGGCGACATAACCCATTGGGACGCCTTCTTTCTTATACCAATCCGACGTTGCCAAATCGTCACCAAATGCTGTCAAGCTAGCTGTCATAATAGAAATAGCTAAATATGGCATCTAGTGACGTTGCCATGGCGTCCCAGTTTATTAAGGCTTAAGTTAACAGACATTGTTAACGCTTTCTTGCCGCGGGTACAACCACAGCATTGTATTGCTATTGGAAATACGCAATGGGTTATTAAGTAGTGCTTACATATGTGTAACTAGCAGGGGCACCAGAGCAGAGGCAGGCAAAAAAGATGGCGGGAGAATTTGGAAAGTTTCAACTCAAGTTGTCAAAATTATGCATTTTGCGGATGGAAAGGAAGATGAAAGAAAATAATAATAAAATGTGTAGCTAGAGTGTTTTGTGTTTACAGGAGTCTGCTGTTAGGGCTGGCGTGTAACGAGAGCGCGACGGGTGTGAAACTGAACCTATCGGGCGTCCTGTCGTCGTCGCAGGCCGCGCACGTACTCGAATCCTGCATCCACGGCGTGCGCTGCCTACAGTCGCTCGATCTCTCCGATAACAGTGAGTCCTTCTGTCCGCATAGACCGCACGTCATACGCAATACGCGCACACATACATATACATACAATCACGCCTCCTTCCATACAAAAGGGTAGGCAATAATTCAATGAATAAAGAACCTTAAATATGCTTCAATAATATACAAATTACAAACCTTATAATTCTCACTTAGGTCTTAAGCACTACATCAGTTAAAAAAAGTCGGGAATCAGGAGGTTACTAACTAGTATTTTTTGGGAGAAGCACATTTTGGGAAACGGATTATTTAGAACTCTAGAACTCTTGGAGTTTAACATTTGGTGGTTTAGCATACGGTTGTGGTGCTCTGAGGATGAGCTCTGGTTGACTTCGAAACGCGTCAGTGTAGTTTGGTGGTGGTGATGGTTGGGTTTGTGTGATTTGTGTGTGTTCGTACAGTGTGGAGGTGGAGGAACTGCATGAATAACTAATAACTAACTAACATGTGATAACTTCAGCTCCTTTAGACTCCAAGTGCCTGCTAAGCACCAGCAAATGTTCCTGCGCTCCGACTTCTGGCCGGAGGGTGTGGTGTTCAGTCGTTTTAGGGAAGCGACGAAGACTACTTTAAAAAATCCCTAATAGTTTCTTGTGTTTTTATCTATATATGTGTATTTCTGAACTTTACAGCGCATTGGTATTATACTGTAATGCTGTAATTTTATATTGATTAATAAATAAATAATAATAATAAATGAACACACATTTCTTGCATAAACGTAACTATCGTAAGGTCGCGGGTGAGCAAAGTAATTGTTTCAGTTCATTAATATGGACCTCCGCAAAGTAACGCCTGATTCGCCTGATTCAATAAATTAAAAGTCTTAATTTTAAATTAATGTAATTAGTAAAGGTAATTGATTTTTTCTTTTTTTTCAGGTATGGAGTTGGAACTTTCTGGAATAGTGCGAGCCATAGGCAAAAACCATTCAATTCATCAGCTGTCGCTTAGTAGGCTGACTGGAAAGAGATCTTACGCACCTCCTTTAATACAGGTAACTAACAAGAAACAACGTGAAATGTAATAAAATATGTAGCTCAAAAGTAATATAATATTAATAAATATGTTGTATTTGAATTAATGTGTGTGATTTTTTTTTCCAGGCACTAGTCCATGTTTTACAAGAGCCAGACACAGCTTTAACTTCTCTCGATCTAAGTGATTGCAAACTGAAAGTACGTATTTTTACACTGTTCCTACTAGTGTCCGATAGAACTTTCAGTTTCGGCGAGCCTCAACAAATTGTATATTGTATTGGAGGTTTTGTTAATTTCGGTTTAGGCAGAAAATCAGCAGCATTTAGCAGTCGTCAACATATGAGATAGAATACATAGGTACTCACTTATTTAGAGCTACTAAATTAAATTTATCAAATAGTCAAACACCATATAAAAAAGCAAAAATGAGCGTAAGATAAAATAAAATCGGTCTCGAGTTAAGTATCGGTTTATCGGTCGATTGCGGTTGGAGATACTATTTTCGTTCGGACACTAGTTCGTACAAAGTACGCTTAATTAATATACAGTGTGCAACCTTTGGTATAGAACTAAACAATTATTTGTCCGTAGGGCGACTTGTACGGGTTGTTGAACGCGTTAGGCGGCGCACGGCGCTTGCGCTCGTTGGACGTCGGCGGCAACTTGGCCGGCGACGCGGGCGCGCGGCTGCTTGCCAAAGCGCTGCAGTGTAACTGCACCCTGCACACGCTGTATATCGACCGGAACGCGTTCAGCTTGCAAGGTTTGTGAACACCATGTATAAACATCCGCCCAATTGGCTATGTAAAGTTTTTTGAAGAGGTGCTAATTATATTTTTTTTCGACAGTGGTCGACTTCAACACCAAGAAACTGGAGCTGTTTTATTTTTATCTTCTTTTATTAATTGGAAATATTTTTTTAAGTGTTCGAGATGACATTTGTGAGATTTTACGGCTGACAAGCCGTTCGCGCTCAGTACTAAGAAGAAATAGAAAAAAAACGAAGTCAACTGTCGCTTCTGTCAATGTCAAATGAAATCTAACCGTTTGCGTTTCGTTTGCTTTGCGTTGTCCAAGAAGTAGTTCCAAAATAGTGATCGAAAGTATTCAATCGTGATCCAATTATCTTGCATAGGTCGTGGAGAAATGCGGTAAAATTGAAAGTCCGGATTTTGTGCGGAGGTCGATAAAAATAGTCCAAAAATCACACTGAGCACACCAAAACGCAAAGCAAACGAAACGCAAACGATTTGACATTGACAGAAGTGACAGTTTACTTCGGTTTTTTTTCTGTTTCTACTAAGTTCTGAGCACGTAGGTACGGCTTGTCAGCCATAAAATCTCACAAATGTCATCTCGAAAACTTAAAAAATATTTCCAGTAAACAATAGGAGATAAAAATAAAACAGCTGCAGTTTCTCGATCTCCAGAACGCCGACTGTCGAAAAAAAATATAATTAGCACCTCTTCATAAAAATTTTAAATAAAAAATATAACCTCCTTCAAAAAACATCCAAAAAACTATGAAATAATAATTGAACCAAACCGACCACAATAAGCATGAAAATATCTTTCTTCTAATCTGTTCGAAGTCGGTGCCTCAGCTCGAGCCAGCAGGAGTGGACCTAGTAATCTAACTTACCTACATACCTACTATCTATAGGGCTTCTACACTCCTGCTGGCTCGTGCTGAGGCACCGACTTCGAACAGATTAGAAGAAAGATATTTTCATGCTTATTGTGGTCGGTTTGGTTCAATTATTATTTCATAGTTTTTTGGATGTTTTTTGAAGGAGGTTATATTTTTTATTTAAAATTTTTATTTTTTGCTTTTTAGTTATTTCTGTTAAAATAGATGCGTAGGATAAAATCATCAGTTTGACTTCGAAATAAGTTTATGTTGAAAATTCTATTTTTAATGCTCGACGGGGTTGCGTCGTTTTATTACAGAGTTCCATGATACTTTCTGAATGCAAATGCTCGACTTGTCACCGAAAATACTAAAGTCGCTATACTTTTTTCTTGAATTTTTGAGGAGTTTCTTCAATTCCTCATGGATCCCATCATCAGAACTGGATTCTGGTAATAACGGGACCAACCTTGAAGCCTGTGCTTTCACACAACGAAAAAATCTTCCAAATCGGATCATAAATGACGGAGTTCTGAGGTAACACACGTTAAAAAAAAAAAAGAACATACAATCGAATTGAGAACCTCCTCCTTTTTTTGAAGTCGGTTAAAAAAACTTTACTTAGCCAATTGCGAGTTGGACTCGCGCACCGGCATTCCATAACTAACTAACAATAATCAAATTCGTAAACTATGAAAGCATGAATGCTGCTTTAACGATAATAGAAGTCTGATTTAAAGACGAGTTTCTGCCGACTGTCTTGGTTACTTCTTTAGTCATACTTCTTGTACGATCGACGTCTTACAGATTATTGCTAACTTTGCGACCTAGTTTTGTCGCCTCGAAAACACTTAATTTTAGTGGACAAAGAGCACTGTCGGCGATCGGACACAGTCGAGCGCTTTAACTTGTTACTTTTTACAATAAACTTTAATAACTTTTACGAGAAAAGGTGATTTTGTGTCCAACTCAATTTGCAACCAAAAAAAACAACTCTCCTCAACCTTTCGACCATACACTTCTTATGCATACGATACGTATATCTTACGTCAGAGTTACTATTACCTATACATACCTATTTCATGGCTAGAATGATATCTGTTGATACCTCAAGGTTTTTTTGATTGTATAATTGAAATTCAGCTATGCTTCGTAGTTTTTAATGTAGATCGATGCGCTATTTTCTAAGATAATTATTTTAATCAATAAATTAAAATGGGCAAAGGTACGTTGCAAAAACTCTGCTGTGATGTGTCGGTGTTGCTAACACCCAAAATTGCTAGTGATGCGTGCAGACAATATCCACTCGTAAAGTTTCTCTTGCGTAAGTAGTTATTGTGTATCGTTTGATATCGGCAGGGCTGACGGACATCGCAACAGCGCTGCGTCGGTCGGTGAGCGTGCGGCGCGTGGAGTTCCCGGGCTGCGACGCGGCCGCCGGCGGGCGCGGCGCCAGCGAGCGGGTCGCGGCGCTGTGGCGCGAGCTGCACGAGAGGTATACCCAGTTATACAGTGAACAGCCCATAAATTTTACTTCACTGCCGAAGGAGACTTGTTTTTCGAGAGTATGTATGTATGTATCATTCTGTGGCACGTCCTGCAACCTAAACGGCTCGATGGATTTTAAAGTTCGATTTCCGAAACGAGTAGAAGTTATTTAGAATCAGAATTTATGTATTTTTTTGTCACTAAAATCGATGACATGGTTCCTAAGAACAAAGCTTCAGACTTGCGCATACTGACCTATCTAAATGTGCCATGTATATCTGCATTCTACAGAAGCTGCAGGCGCGATAACGCGGCGGGTGCGGTCTGTTCCCACTAGTTCTATTATCTGAAGTCCTTTAAGTAATGGAACTAGTGTAGGGTTGCCATACGTCCCGGTACACCGGGACACGTCCCGGTTTGATGCATGGGGTCCCGGCGTCCCGGCCGATAAGCAAATTGTCCCGGTTTAAAAATCATAGTAATTTAATAGAGGGCTGGACTTGGTAAACAGTAATATACCTAGCGGCAGCGCATGCTACACGCTGCGCTCGTAGCCGATAATGTGCATTTTCACCAATATAGCGAAAAGCGCCAACAAACAGAAAACCCTAAAAAAAAAGTAAAAAACTCGCTGGCATTGAATGGCTGTGTTAAAAGTTGTTTTGTGTTTAGGCAAGGACTAAACCTTTAAAGTTACCTATTTCTGCAATAATAGTTTATTTTTTTCTACCTTTACTAGTTTTTCTTTAAATGTCCCGGTCTGAGTCCCCACACTTATGGCAACCCTAAACTAGTGGGAATAAAGTTTCCCACTAGTTCTATCAATAGAACTGTCAATAGAACTAGTGGGAACAGACCGTATGTGCGGGTCAAAATCGCCTCGTGTGTTCTTAGCTTAACGCCTTTGTTTTACGTACAGACTGGCAAACAACTCTGCGCCAGCGACGACGCACACGCTGCGTGCGATGGCGCTGGAGCGCGCGTGGGGCGGCGGCGAGGCGGCCGCCGCGCTGGCCGCGCAGGCCGCCGCCGCGCTGCCGCCGCCGCCGCTGCCCGCCGCGCTCGAGCGCGCCGCCGCCGCCGCGCACCACCTGCTGCACCAGTACCTGCAGGTACCACACACGCTACACAGGATGTCACCTGCCTCAATCCAGCTTAGCACTCTCCAGGAAGCCTAGACCAGTGTTCCGCACATTTTTGTGTTCAAGGTACAAAATCATGTGAATTAACGTGATTTACATCTGTGTAAGTATTTTTCTTCCGTCCGTCTATTTAGCTTTATGAGATAACCTTATTTTTCCGAGGCACACCAGCTAACGACCACGCCACGGTACACCAGTACGCCGCGGCACGCACTTTGCGGAACACTGGCCTAGACGACGCGGGCTCGAGACTTTGGGCAGCGACTGGGCCGCACCAGACGACCCGTTGACGTCCAGACGAAACGATTTACTATATTCGAGGGAGCTAGATCTCACTGCATACAGCAACTATAAAGCCCAGCTTACACTTGGAAGAAGAATCGAGCACATTTCACTACATAGCGGCGCTCGATTGTACACTTCAAATTCGTTCGCCTTATGGCCTCACATTCAAATCCAACTTGCACAATTTTTCTTTCAGGTCTAAACTTGGTTTAAGGTTGGGTGCAAGGAGTTACGCAAACTATATACGTCCACGACGAGTGCCACTCGCGCTAACAACCTTTGGTTACGCAGAAGATAGTAGCCACGTGCAAAGGAAAGGATACGAGCTGGTCTCGCTCGTCAACTAATGTTTGACCAATTGCAACGTCTACTAAGCTGACGCTAGACGCAATACCGCGTGCTAAATGCAAGTCAAAATGCAATCCAAATTCCCTAATTGTTCTACGTACTAAACATACTTCAATGTTTTTAAAACTGAACCATTATTGACCTCTATCTCGCCTGATGAAAAGTCTAGATGAGACCAAAGGTGTATCGTATCTCCACTGGTTCAGTAACATATGATACATATGATATTAATTTGTTCTGTAGAGATGCAGTGAAGTATTCGCGGCGATGGGCGGCGGCGGTGCCGGCGAGCTTGTCCCGCTGCAGGCGGTACGAGACGCTATGGCGCCCTGCGCATCTACTCTGCAAGACCTGCTTAAGTAATAACACTTCCTCATAACCCTTTAAAGTCTTAGCCTCCGTCACAACTATCAATGTGCCGTTTATACCAATCTTGCACTGTCACACGTCAGTTGTAATCGCTCTAGCCAATATGTCTTGATTACCCATAGCATAAAAAATCCAATTGCTTGCATAACTCTCCCTTACGGTCCAAAGTCCGAGGTCGGCTCAATAGGAGCGCCCTTTGGCATGCTAAGAAAATTTCCTCCTTGCTGAGCGGCCCGTCTGGCAGCTCGCCCACTTTCCGGTAAGCTGTAAAAGGCAAAGGTTCGTTCGAAAAAAAAGTCCACAAGGAATAATAGCCGTTGAGAAAGATTCTCGTGTCTACCACAAACCGGAAGATAAAGCGTTGGCAGGCCTCCCAGGGCTGGCGACGTAGCAAGAATTACGAGCAACCTGTGGATGCAGGTGGCGGGTCGTCGTTCATTGTAGTGTTCTAAAGAGGGAAGCCTTTTTACAATGTCCTTGAAATAATTACTACTTTTCAAATTCTAAATATTATCACAATTTAACGCAATTTAAAGCAGTAAACAACTCTGTTGACGCTTGTACTATTTGTCATGTTCCACACTCTCGTTGTTTTTGGACCCCAGGAAGAATTCAAACACTATTTTAATACCAAACCTAAAAATTCGAATAACGGCAACTAAATTTCCTAACAGATTCCGAGTTATCTGACCTTTCTACTATTTCGCATGTTGCTGATAACTTTTATTCCGAGAAACCACAACGTAGCACGTAAACGCACGTGAATCATAGCCGGTGATCTGTTAAACAAACAAATGTGCTGTTACTATTCATTCACGGCAGACAGTCACGATTCGTTCTAGTCAACTCCACACATCTGTTTACCGTTTCATTTAATTAACGAAAACCACGAAAGTGCTTAGTTAACTCGGAGTGCTTCGTGTGCGTATATTTTGTGCCAATGACCAGATGATTGAACATTGATTTTCTAGTCTCGCGACTTTAATAGCGCCTGTGACGAAATATTCCTTAATTTTATATAGAAACAAAATTAAGTTTCCGGAAAGTCTTGCTCGCACTAACAGTCCCGTATAAGCAGCAGTGGCAGACAATAGTTCTCAGCTGTACTAATGTTTTCAAATACTTTCGATAACCTGTTCTTTCTTGAATTAAAAACGCGTGTATATTTCTGTCACAGTGAGGCGGTGGAAAACTTGGCTCTCTCGGCGTGCGAAGGCGTAGACAGTGGTGACAGCGATCCGGTACGAAGCAGCGACGCAGATATTCCCGATCTACTCACTCCTATATCGCATTCCGCGGTAAGTTTTGATGCCTTTTCTGTAGAAATAAACCTGATTTCAGTAACGCGTTACATGTTTCAACTTGTGTCAAATGCCATAATTGGTATTAGTATTAATATAGCACATTTTTACCTTAGTGTGTCAGTTATTGCGATGCCTAAATTAAATATATCGTGGGTATAATCTAAATAAATGTATGGTCTAACTCTGTTTTTACAAATTTTCATGCGAACAGAAGTTGGATTACTTAAATTTGGTAAGCATATACTTTTCTTAACGGAACTGTTAAATTTTGTATCTTGCTGTTGTTGGTTTTTATTTTAAATACAGGGAAGCATTTCCGACAGAAAAGTAAAATTAAGTACGTGTGCTAAAAATCTCTGTCCTACCTTATCGAATGTGTTCAAAGCAGATTAAAGAAAAGTTAACGGCGGCGCGGCGGCATTAAAGGCATTTATCAAGAATGTTATGTAAAATAAATAATACAGAATTGAAATAAAATCTTTAAAACTGTTACAAAAAACTAAAAATTCGACTTTGAAGATAAATAAAACGTTTAGGTACATTTCTTCCACATTCCCACTTCGCCCACATTCCCATTTCGTCCTTTTCCCACTTTGTCCATATTCTCACTTAGTCAACATTCCCATTTTGTCCACATTCCCACTTAATCAACATTCCTAGCCGATTTCAATGCGGTTTTCGCTATCACTCAGCTTAATTCTCATTATTTATTTTGTGTTTATGTTAAGAAAAATACTTGCTAAGCACGGTGCGGCCGATACACTACCAATTTCGTTACTATTTTGTTATGAAATGGGAATATGGACTAAGTGGGAATGTGGACGAAATGGGAATGTGGATGAATTGGGAATAGGGATGTTGACACCATTAAAAAAGAATTTAAAGTCACGACTCCAGTAAAAAAACGCTTTATTTCAGCCCCGAAAGCCAGATTAGTTTTCGATTAAATGCAAAATTAGAATTTTGGTTGCTTTAAAACAAATAAATAGTTAGTTGATTGAGTATGCGAACAATGACGTCATATGTCGCTATTGTCATTCAAACTCTATGGGAGATGGTGTTTTGACAGCTCATAAAAAGAACGTCAGTTGATTGGTGGTGTCAACATCCCTATTGATTGTGGACGAAATAAAATGTATTGCAATGAAATTTTGGTATTATCGAAATTAAAAAATTTGGGAACCATGTGCTGGACAACTGGACAAATTAAAATAAAAAATACTATACTGGATATAAATAAATGATGTAAAGTAACGTTTAGGCGACGCCGCTCGGGTGCCGGCGGCGCGAGCGCGGCGCGCGGCGCGTGCGGCCCAAGTCGGTCGCGGAGCAGCAGTGCAGCAGCAACGAGATGCTGTCGCTGCCGCCGCTGCACGGCGAGGCGGGCGACGCGCTCGCCGACCTGCCCGCGCACACGCTCCGGCATCTGGTCAAGGGTCAGTGCCGCACGGGAACCTCATTACACCATACCAAACGGTTTTAGATCTGATATTGTAAACTATTTAGGATTTTTATAAAACTAGCCTAACCTAACCTATAGGGTTCTACAGGATACCGTGAACAGTTTACAGTTTCAGAACAAAAAGCAGTTTGGAAATATATTTTCCGTGAAAAGACAGAATCCCGCTCTTAAAGACTTTCAGTGGTGGACAGTGACAGTAGAAAATCAAGAGGTGTTATTTAGTTAAGTAAAAGAAGTAGAAAAAAATCGTAAAGAGGTCGTTGGGTCAAATAATGTTCAGAACCTACGACTTGCACGAAGGGTTTAAAGGGTGTAATTAATTGTCTAACAAAATGGGTGTTATCGTCTGAGTTAATTAATAAATTATTATTATTATAAATATTCCTCCACCTTGAATAGATACCTAGTTCTTGAGGCGTTAACAGAGTGCTTCTTTTTTACAGGACGCCCGAGAAGAGTAAAAACAAGAGCACCATCTCGACCCATCACTGATCAATCGCAAGACATTGACGAAGGTATTCTAAATATATCTTTTGAATAAATTTTAGTACTTACTTTTTTTTAGCCTTGGGACTCTGCAGCAAATTCTGTGCAAAAACGTGAAAGTATGAAAATTAGTCGCAGTATAGTTAATAATTCGTACAAAACCTGGAAGCGGAGCGGAGAAGCGGGGCGGAAAAACAAGCATGGGCTAGCTTCGCATATGGAAAAATACAGTCCGCAAGTTCGCTCCGCATTGCCCCCCGCTCCGCTCCGCTTCCTCATTCCGCTCCAGGCCTCTGTTTACGATAGTGTTTTGTGTCAGGGCTGGACGAGTTCTGGCGCACGTGTCGCACGCCGCCGGGCAGCGAGGAGGCGTCGCTGTCTGCGCGCACGCCGCTCACGTCGCGCTCGCTGCACTCGCTGTCCTCGCTCGCCTCGCCCTCGCCGCTGCGCCGCTCGCCCACGCTGCTGCGGGACGACACCATGTACGTATCACGTCGCGACTGTACCGGATTCATCTTGACTCAATGAGAACTCTTTGTGCATGATATCTGTAGTTTAGTCGCAAGTCGTCCAACGCGCAAAGTTTCCTGTCACTTTTCTATGTAATAATAATAAGACCTGACCCAATCCAAAATAGAATCGTGTCGTGTCGTATACATAGAAAAAAAATTTAACTAAAACAGTGTCATGATCATGACTCATGACATGACTGACAGACAAGGATTAGCTTAAACCACTGGAACTAAAGACTTAAACTTTTTGCATCATAAAGTTGAACTGTGTGTAACCAATCAATTTTTTTTTGTCTTCCACGGGGAAGACCTCTCGGAATAAGCTAGTAACTAGTAACATGACCAAGCATGCTAGCTGTATGTGACTGTAGTTTTTAAACTATTCTGGCTCTATTCTTGATATCAGCTTCAAAATAACTAATATTTCTCGGGACTTATACCCGAACACACATACACACACTTAATCACATTGCAGAGGCCGTCGTCACAAATCGACATTATACTGTCTTCAACTTCAAAAGTATTCACGCAAACACAAATACCTATGTAGGATAGCATCAAAATTTTACGCGTTCATTAAGTAGGCTCAGTTGTGTGACCGATTGGTAAAAAATACCAATTTATCATCCTACGTACAATATGTATAGAGCTTGGGTTGTACTAACAAATTATTCATTTTCAGGTACAGCGTCACATCGGGCGAGAGCACACCAGTCTTATTAGAATGCGGTGAGTTTGTTTGCCTTTTGCAATAGTAATTGTTATTTGCTCAATATTCCTATTCTTTTTTTTTTTCATTTTGACTGTTTGTGTTTCAGAAGTATCGCGTTGCAAGTCTTCCGACAACGTGGGAACGAAAGCCGCGTCCACGACCCCGCCTCCGTCGCGGTCCTCAGACAACGTCAACACTATGGGTGAGTAGTGCTTGCCAAAGCAGAGGCCATATCGCCTAACGCGCGGGCGCTGCTATCGCTTTCACCATCTCTTTCTGTCACCATCTTATATAGTTTGACTGAAAGAAATAGTGAATGCGCAAGTGCCCGTGCGTTATTGCGTGCGTTGCGTGCGTGGTTTGTCGCTATACTCCATTTAATTTAGAATTATAAACCACAACAACATTATATTGCGGCTCGTGAAACTGTAATCTCTTTACAATTTGTACTAGAGTAACAATTGACGACAAGCAAATAAAGTGACATTAAAACAATTTTAATTTACGGCTCCCAGACTATTGTACTGTACTATTTGCTAGGTAAGAAATAGTTGATGAGCCGCAATATAATGACGTTGTGGTTTTCAATTCTAAATTAAATGAAGTATAAGTGCGATTCTCGTACAGTAATATGCATAATGACAAAAATAAACGCGGCAGCTTACGCTATCTGTGCAGGTTTTTCGAATAACTAATCAACTTAGAACTGGGACTAAAAGATAGTAGTAAGTAGTAAAATATAATGAGGAAATGAAAAACATGACAGCAAAGAGGCACCACTATCTGTTGCTAAAGATATGGTTTGTGTAATATGCGTTTTTTATCTCCTCATGCACTATAGTTAAATTACTAAGTCGGAAATGGGATTTGATCAAGTGATGGCTAATATACCTCATAATCCTAAATGGAACTGCCAGTATGAGCATGGTGTACTGCGTTATTTCAAACCTTAAGACGAAACGTGTGTAAGCTAAACACCATCTGCAGCAAATAAGAATCTAATCCCTTTTTTAACCGGGTTTTGGCAGTAGAAACGTGTTTTTTTTTTAATATGAATACCATAATTTTCTCTTACGTAAGTGATTTTAAATCATTGTATAGTCGAAGGCATAAATATCTATTCAGCCATCCCGTCAAATAAACACCACATACAATACAATACATGGTTAGGGGCCATCCATAAATTACGTCACACCAATTCGATCAATTTGGACCCCTCCCCCCGCTTTGTCACACTTATTACTATGAAAATCGCCATTATTTTGTTCTAGTGTCACAGATCGCTTGACCCCCCCCCCCCCCTAAATGTGTGACGTAATTTATGGATGGCCCCTTAGTAGCAAAGGTGTATAGATATTTTTGACGCCTTGGTCGTTACCACACATAATTATGACCTTGACTGTACTGCTACAGTTTCATAATTTTCAGTTTTCTTTTTTAGTTTCAAAAATCAAAGTAATATCGCTATGTTGGGGCCTGTTTAAAAAAAACAATCTTCTACATCCAAAAGCCAAGAAGGAAGTGTGAGAATACAATCATACATAGTTAATGTAATGGCAGTTAAGCCGAAACGGCTTCACCCGCGTTTCGTTTTAAAGACTGGTAAGTTGAGCTACTACACTGCAGCTGCCTTGTGATCAGTTTCACAGCCACGATTACGCGAACTCTGCTTGCGTGCGAGTGAGGAGCTAATGTGAAGTCTCGCTTACAGCTACGGACAGAGCTTGCGATGTCCATTACGATCTTTTAAAATCTCTCGCAATCACAGAGCACGAAATCATCACTATCAAAAAAACGCATTTTCTCATTCCGTTACCAACATTTTCAAAGTTTTGAGTATCGCGAAAGCAAGTGTTGATGTATTTTTTGACGCGCAACTGTCTTGTAAAGGTCTCCTACTCCTCAAGTTCAGTGGTAATCCAGTTGCGGGAAAACGGACCTCCTACGAGGCAGGATCAAACAAAGGAGTCCTTCTGCATCTAGTACTCATAATTATCATTTGTCACTATAATTTTCCACACTGTAACAACGGTTATGAAATTTTGATCCTGGCACGTACAAGACCAATTTGTTCCCATTTATCGGGTGACGGATCCTTTTCGTGTCGAATGTGGTTTATTTCCATTACCAAAACGGTGTCGGGTGAGTCTAAACAGCATCATGTAAAATGTTTAGATTAGACAGTAGAGTACCTGATACACGACAACTGCCAAAGGGTGATTACACTGTCCTCTTTCCCTCTACTACATCACTTTTGTAATAGTGTGTCTGGTCTTGCTTGGTCATCGAGCATACAACTACTAGAAAAGAAATGGCATTCGATTTGTTTTAAAAATCAGCAACGACTCTCTAATGAATTTCGGGATAGGATGGTACTACTATTTGGTTATATGCTCGATGTGCTTGGTTGTTGGCTACGTGTGCTTGCCTGTGTGTAGGGAACGGGTGCGCGCGCACGCCCGGCAAGGCGCGGCCGTGGTCCGTGGCCGGCGTCAACCCGGACAATGCCGTTTGCACCACAGGTAAGACCGTTGTACAGGTCGACTCAACTTATAATTCCTCTCGATGTACCTGCGAGAAGGCAGATTTTAACTATACCAACGGCAAAGCAGAATCCTACGCGCGCTAAAATCTTGCGCTGTCATTGGTTGATAGACTACCTACTCGACAAATCGCGGCAGGCTGTCCGCCATTCAAACAAGATTCGACCATTTATCCTTACAAATAAAGTTCAATAAAGATTATTTACATGTTGGGCTACTATCAGAAACGGAATTATAAATTGAGTCAAACTGTAATGCTCTGGCCTTATACTACGAAATTCTATTTTCGAACTTCGTATTGTGCTCTTCCGTTCACGCTAATAGTGTGAAACAGAAGAGTGAAAGGGACGGCACGATACGAATTTCGTAGTAGCCCCCTTGTATCTTCTTAGCTTGTGGCGGGCGCTTCGCCCCGTGGCGGAATAAACAATAGTCTAGCTGTCGGACATTCTCCAGATTTATGCACTCGTATCCATTTTCTAGACAACCAATGCGTCAGTTACAGTCCATAAATCTGGAACATCGTTACCGGTCATTCTCCTAATTTGTGCACTTCCTCAAATGAACTTATCGCTTAAAGGAAAACATACCAGTATTAACTATAGTCCGGTCGTTATCATCTGAGCTCTGGGGCCATAAAACCCTATATCGCACATCTCGCTCTCTTCTCTTGGGAAGTTATCGGATCTCTCGCTCACATTTTGTAGCGATGTGTGAGCGAGAGATCCGATAACTTCCCAAGAGCGAGCGAGATGTGCGAAAAAGGGTTTTATGGCCACAGAGCTCAGATGATAACGACCGGACTATAGATGGAGTGCACGAGTTTGGAGAATAGCCGTTCATTATCGTGGATATGCTCTATAAAATCTAAGATTTTTATATCGAAAAGTTTTTGTGTTCCCTAATGAGAATGACATACGCAAGCGTAGCGATTGCTTTGCTGTACGTATTTAGATTAACGCACTTGGTTCGGTGAGCTAACAGATGTGAGCTCAGATTAGGGCGTCTAAAACTGGTTTTTGTTGTATAAGGAAAATCGTTTTTTCTTTCAGTTTTCTCCATACGATAAAAATTGGTTTTAGAAGCCCTAGCTAAAATACCGGCAAGAGGACCCGAAAATTCATTTAAAATGTTAGTTGTCCCTATCTACCTGAAATACGCTCGTCGCGCGGTCTTTCGCATTTGGTTGTGGTCAGCCGTACGGAAAGGGATAGTATTTTGTCAATGTCCTCTGGTGGTGAGCGCGTCGACCCAACAATGAACGGCGAATCGCGCGCGCGCGTAGCCGTGGCCTGGGCATAAGGCCGCGTTCAAACCAAACCGACTGTCGGCCGCCGAATGTGAGCAGGCTCACTGTGAGCCCCAGTGTGAACGTTATTTTGTACGGTATTTTATGTCGGCAACTACGCATAGCGTAATGGCGTATTGTCGGTTTGGTATGAACGAAACAGTGAATATGTATGGAAATACAATAAGCTGCGTAACGTGCGCTCACATTCGGCGGCCGACAGTCGGTTTGGTCTGAACGCAGCCTAATAAACGTCTTGTCTAGGGAGTCCAAACAGCGTTCTACTTTTGAACCAAACTTGCTTTTGCGTTTCATTAGGTCTAAACGCAAAAGCAATTTCAAAAGATGACCTACATTCTTGCAATTTTTGGATAGTTAGAGCACGTATAACACAAAGAAAATTTACATATAGGCCTTCACTAATGCAACCAACGAACTTGTATCATGGCATTTCATCTCAATTGAATTTTTAACTCTTGGAACCTCTGGAATCTCTGTCTAATAACTAATTCAGTCTGGAGCGTGTTACTAAATATCATTCTTAAATTTCAGGTCGAAAACGGTGTGTTTTCTCTTTATTGTTATGAAGATTTTTTTTATTAATTTCATTTCCTTGAAAGTACTACTTTTTATTAACAGAAATGTTGCATGAAAATAGAACCTTTGTTTTATTTTTTTTAACTGACATCTATAACATGTGTAACATAAATCCAAAGACTCGATGATTATGCTGGACGTCTTTTGTACAGTCGAATTTCGAAAATTATAAAACTAAAGTAAAGTGTAAGTGCATTACTTGACTAGGTGACTAAAGGTGCACTTCCATTCACACTAGTTGATACCACATATCACCCCGCTTTTGTTTCGTTTCTTTTGTGTATAGTCGATTGTGGGCATCTCATCTCACTGAATGAAATGAGCTAGCCTATCCAAAAGCTCTGTAGTGCGAAAGGGCACGCATTAATGGCCGCACCGTATGTTTCATTGTAGTTATATTTATGATTATAAATTAGATAGCGTATTTAGAGGATTACAGGAGGCCTCTCCACTGTGGCCAACCAATACTAATCTTGTTATTTGTCTTACGCAGTGGAATAATGTACGTGTTTGTTTGTTTTAAACACACTAAATAACAAGTTATCGATCGGCTATACTCGTAGTCAACGCGTGTAGCACGAGAGCCTAAAACACGCTTTTTCGCTCAGCGCAACTGAGGAGAGCCTTATTATAATCTCTCGCCTAGTTCGTCTTGTTTCTGACTTAGGTAAAGGCTAACTGGCCGGCGAGCGAGAATAGATATAGTAGGTTAGAAGAATATAGTTGCTTAGCTTGTGTAACTCTACAGTCCAATCCCGTAAATGTTAGACGTACCAAGCATTATTATCGAGCTTTTGTGTTGACGTTGGTCGGTGGTGGTCGACAGAGGGCGTGGAGGCGTGCGTGGGCGGCAGCATCGTGGGCATCACTCCGGGCGCCGCACTAACCAGTAACCAACTTTCAGACGCTATTTTGTACTGAGCGCTACTAGAGTCAATGTGCCGTCTGGCCTGTATAGGTAAAAATGCTCATCGCCGCTTAATATGCCATCATTTGTTTGCATGTCGTTGGTTTAAATAAGGTAAAACGCCTTCTAGTTTCATGCGGAACAGATCGTGTCGTGGATACTATATTACTAAGCAGATCTATAATCGTGCTTTGCTTGCAGCATCATTTAATTTTGTGCCTTTATGTTTATATACATAATTATATAGTCGTCAGCAGAAGATTTCTTCTTGAGAGTAAGAAGCCTAATAAAAGCATGTGAAATGGGTCGTCAACTACCTCAGTGTTGCATCTGTTTGTGACTGTCAAAATCATACACAAATCAACAATGTATGCAGTGCCACATAAATATTTCAGCTAGTCGAAGAGTGAACTAATTAAATAATAGACAACCGAGTCTGAGATATTGTTGCTTCTGCTACATAAATTGACCTGTTTTTAGTAAAATTTTGCATGATTACTTTTTCAGTCTAATTCTTTAATGATTAACTTCTTACCATTGAACTTATCGTTGCTCGAAGGTAAAGTTTATTCACTTCTTATCCTAAATATTTTATTTTTTTATATCGTTTTGTTGAAGTAGAATTTATACAGTATTTATACTTATTTAGCATGTGCTAGATACCAGTTTATAAAGTATAAATTAATATGTTTTTATACGTTCTAGGTTCAATGCTGCGAGATCATCCGATAACTCCAGGTTAGTACTTAACGTATACCTACACTACAGTGCCAGTGACACTCGTGCGTGTCAACAGAATTCGTACTCGTATGACAGTGACACTTTCGTGACTACCATCAATTCGGGCGGCAAAGCGTAAGAGCCTTAGGGCCACTAGCACGGTCCAGGGTTAAAAAAAAAATCGTTAACTCTGGATTAAGAATGACAGTTCCATGCATTTTGACACTACTTAACCCTGGGTTAGCAGTTAACTCGGAGTTAGGTAGCTAACCCAGGTCCGCGCAAGCCTGCTTTAGTGGGACGGTGCCGGAGCCGAATGTATTATCTTTATCTATATTAGGGCCATTTGCACGGACTACTCCGAGTTAAGTGTTAACGTTAACCTAAGGTTAAGTAGTGTCAAAATGTAAATGTATGGAACTGTCATTAATATAATAACCCAGGTTTATCGGTTTAATTTTTTAAACGTAGACCGTGCAAGTGGCCCTTACTGTCACTTAATTTATTCGTACTAGTGGTACTTACACGTATTACTATTATACTATACCACCTTTAATCAAAAATTATGGACTTGTTAGGGTCCAAAACCAATGTTTATTATTTTTAGTTGTGCATGTTATGTTATTTATTGCACATTGATGATGAAGATGAACTCCCGACCTCATCCACGGCGACTGCATCTCCGCTATTGGTTGCGCTCGTGTGCTCGCATATGGCTACACTGCGGGTCAGCATTTTCCAAACTATGGGTCGCGGACATCAGTATAAGTCACAAAGGTCCCTAAAAAACATTCTCATTTAAAGCCTCTGAAATGGTATCAGGTAACTGGGTCCTAAACTTTATTCAGGCGCGTCGCGGACCGCGAAACTTAAGGAACCACTATTTTAAACTTTAGGAATCACTAGGCGCAAGCCACACGGAAGGGACTTGGGATGGGGGCGTGTTGCAATCGCAGTGCCCCTTGAAATTGAATCAGTTTTCATAATAAATGTATAGAAACGTCGCGATCCAAAGCAGACGAGTTTGAAAACTGATTCAAGGGGCGCCGCGATTGCGACGCGCATCCGTCCCACGTCTCTTCTGTGTGGCTTGCTCCGTAAGGCAAGAAGTGGCAAAAGTGCGGGCTTATCTCAGAAACCCTTGAACGGATTTCAAACTGTTTTCACCAATATAACATAAACCAAATATTATTGGAGATTAAAAATAAATTATACTTACTTTATTTACAGAAGGTGCCGAAGCCTAAGGGTCGCCAACTCGTCAACCCAGCGGTGTGAAGACAGTTTTACGTGATAAGTTGAGCAGGGTTCAATGTCCAGATATTGCAGTAAAACGGATTATATTCTCGGATGCTCACTATTGTGCCAGTTAGAGTTTAAACATTTTAGACGGTAGTTAATTAATAGTCATTCTAATTGTATTTGAATTAACTGAACGCCATGTAGTTTAAGTTAATATGTCGAAAGTGTTAATTTAACCGGCAATTGTGGACTAATGAAATGACAAAAAATATAATTTCGAATATGATAAGATTATTATAATATCTTGAGAAGTTGATAACCAATTTGTATTTACTGTGATTGAGTTAGTATTTTACTAGTTTACTAATATATTATAGCCATGCTTAATTTATACATTTTATTAATTGTTATGATCACAAATGTTATGTATTTTTGTTTTTATAAAAAGAAAATCAGTATCAAAGGTATAAAATTGGTCTTGCCTAGTCACGTTTAAAAAGGCCTATCACAATTACGCACAATTTACGTTACAATGGTTTGAATTACGGATTGTAGAATATTGAGACTTCCAATCGATTACATGATATAAATAATTATCTTCCAATTTTACATTCCTTTTTATAATGTAAAGTAGCAGTCAAGTATTTTAAAAATTATGAGCAAGTGTGATTTTTAAAATGAAGTTCAAAACGCGAAGTAAATTTAAGACTAGTAGACTCGGAGTGATGTAAAGGTTCAATTGTACGATAATCTGGTAAACGTAGAACGCGCCCCCTTACATTTTAAGTGTTCATTAGAATAACTATACTTATAAAAAAATCAATTACATTCATTTATCTTTATTTGTAGGTATGTAAAAATCTGATGAAAACTATGTAGATGTATATTGCTAAATTATTTTATAGTATTTTTATATTCATTCCAATTGATTTGATGGTTTTATCCAGCTCTTTGGTACCAGACTGATTTGAAGGTACTTTTATTTTATGGTGCAATTTTATGTCTAGAGCGTTGTGATAATCTGTTTACAATTACATATAATATTCAAAGAATGCGCTTTTCTTTATTCCTACACCTTTTTAGGTATCCGTACCCAGTTTTAACGAGACTCTTTTACTACTTTTAACCTGTCCTGATAACAATTAATTGTTCGTGATTTGCCAATTTTTGTTACTAGTTTCGATGACCTTTTACCATATGGTACTTAAACAAAATACCCAAAAAAGTCGTTTGTCATGCGACCGTTTCAAGGCTCCACTGCGCGATCATCTGTCACAGGGTCAATCAGTCATTCATTGATCTGCACGGAACATCGGCTAAAGCGGTGGTCCCTGCTTTTTTAACGAGTTGTTGTCTTTTGAGAACATCTCGTTTCTTTTGAGCGAGTACTGCTGTGCTAGGTTTTATTTATTATAGGCGATGAATGCTGGTTATAAAAGACGCATTCGCTATTAATATATTCGCTATTTATTGCAATGCCGACTTCGTCTCAAAGAAAACTACAATTTTAAGACAAATCTTGACCTCATTTATTCAACAATATAAAATATCAACATTTCGCACTCTATTGCAACAACGACGTTAATGCAAGTTTTGTGATTTTAGAGAAAATGCATTTCAAAATTTTATTTCACTGTAATCACAGTTTCCTATCATTAAGTCATTTTTTGAAAATTTTGCATTAACGTCGTTGTTGCAATATAGAGGTGCGATTTGATTGGAACTTACAACACAAATTCTCGCTCTTTTTATAAGTACAACGATAAGGAAAATACTCAAATGAGGGACATCTATTCAGGGCATTGCGACGGTATGTCTTGAGTCATGGCATGCCTAATCATTTTTGGCACCCGAAAAGAGATTGATTATTATTGGTGTAAAATCAAAGTTTAAACTAATCTTGATTTCATTTCATTGCCAATGTGGAAAATGACAGAACGAAACGTTACGCAAAAAATTTAAATTTAGGTACAGTCGAAAGCATAAATATACACCGTGAAATTTTAGTGGTTGTTTTCCCGAAACGAGGTGATTTAGTTTCGATTGTACAATCGATTTATAATTACTATTTTGACTAGAGTCAAAAATCCAATTGTGAAAAACGAATGTCGAAAATGACCGCAAACCAATAGTAACGCTTCGTTGGTACAAGTAGCGTACGATCGTACGATAGTTTAGGTACCAACGAAGCGTTACTATTGGTTTGCGGTCATTTTCGGCTTTCGTTTTTCACAATTGGATTTTTGACTCTAGTCAAAATAGTAATTATAAATCGATTGTACAATCGATACTAAATCACCTCGTTTCGGGAAAAAAACCACTAAAATTTCACGGTGTATATACAGTCACGGCATAAAAATACGTAAACATCAACCTTAAGGTTATAGATATTTTTTACAGCTCATTATCGAAGGTATATTTTGGCACTTGACCGTACCTATTATGTTCTAGTAAAAATCATATGGCAGTCTATTTTGTTTTTATTCTTCAACATCATGAGCAACGGATAAAATGTAACAATTAACAAATATTCAAATAATATTCTGTCCGTTTTCTGCTAAGTACCGGTTTTAGTGGTGGAATGTATGGCGTCGCCATGGAGATGAGATAGAACATTGAGACGCGATGATCACAAGAAACATTTTATCGTCACTATATTTTAACCATTGCCGTTGCTGGCCAGAGACAATCAAGCCTTGAACTCTAACGAAAAGTTCATTATTTGACTTCAGTGGAGAACTGCTCCAAACTATTATCATTATCATGCTAGTAGGGGAAATAATTGGTCAAAAATTATAGTCAAAACTTGTTTACTACTCTCACTGCATTTCGTTTTGTAGTTTATTTTGTAATATTTTTTATGTAGAAAAATAAGTTTACTTACATAAGACGCACATAAATAAGCAAATTCAGTCTAAATGCTTCATTTACGACATCATATATCCTGTTTCATTGAGCAAAAGATTTGAGAATGGCGTAGGTATTGGTACTTACTTAGGTGTTATCATAAACGTAGAAAGAATAGGGAGATTGATTTTTTAAATCATATGTATGATGACAATATCATTCGAAAATGTCACCATTGCTACAAAATTACAACTCTGATTAAACTAGGAACCGACATGATAAATGAACCAGAGCGGGAATATCCTCCTACTCCACCCATTCTCATTTTAAAGTCAACACAATGTTCCTGCACTTTCGAATGATATTTTCACAAATATGTCGAAAATTGGGCCCCTGATAATTACTGTGATAGTGAGTTTCGGAGACTAGAAATGCCATTATCAAATCCCATTTTCAGTGAGGCAGGTTATAAACTATAAATTAACGATACAACTTACAAAACTACGACGTTACACTAAAGTTTATTTAAGAATAGATCAAACATTTCCTAATTAGTATTAAAAGTTGGATTAGAATTACAAAAAAAACAATTTGATCGTATAATTGCTCTTTCGATTGTCAGACAGGCGGTCACAGTGCAATTTTTTTCAATTTAATACCAATTAATTAAATTAAATTGAGTTTAGAAGAGTCTCTTGTCTTAAAATCTTGTGAAGATAAATGAGCTTTGAAAGTTTTACATTCTAACTAGCTGTTGCCCGCGACTCAGTTTGCGAAGAATAGGAATAGGGATAGCCTACGGCCTATTCTCAGTCCTACCGAATACAGAGAAAAAGTTTCATAAAAATCGGTCGAGCCGTCTCGGAGGAGTTCGATAACAAACCCCGTGACACGAGATTTTTATATATTAGATAAGAGAGCATTGTAGAAAATCAACGAAAAAAAAAAACAATCCACTGACAAATTATGTATGTATTCCTATTCTTATTTTGCTTATAAACCGAATTAATTTTTATCATATCATAAGCAATACTCGAGAATATTGTGTGTAACCAGACTCTGGATTTACATGAACTTAGCCAATCGCGGCGATGCAAGGATGCTCAGCTGCCTGGCATAACTACATATAAACTGGCATACCAGCATCGGTACTTGCTCAGTGTGCCTCTTTCCTACTGTAATTGTTAGAAAGGGACGCACTTAGCGACAATCTAGTCGCGTTCATCAAGTGTCCCAGTGTCATAATCTATATATATTATTTCACTTTTTTACATTAAGTTATGCGATGTCTGCGCACCCCCAATACTTGTCTCGTGTCTTTAAAACTAGTGGTCCAAAAACAGTTTAAATAGATAAATTGAATAAAAGCCACTTGCTATCTACATTATTGCTCCATTGGGAGAGAGAAGAGAATACTTCTACTTAGTATTCTTTGTCAGATTGATAAAATTTAATATACAATCACATTACATAACTACGTAAATACAAACGCTAACCTACGAGCGACCTGTCTTGCGCGACTTAAAACAGGAACTGTGAGGTTTTCGAGATCCCTTCCTTCGTATGGAAGAATATTTAGTACAAGTTTTACTTCTTATTACAGTTCTTGAAAATGACTTGCCACAACACTCGTCGTTTCCGACTACTGACAGATCTTACCTTTTTGTGCATTAAATTGACTATCGCCAGTCACCCACACAAAGAAAAATATATTTTTACACAAATTGTTTCTCTTAATGAATGACACCAAAGTATCTGAAAACCTTAATATTGGTTGCTCTCCCTCAAAGCGTCGACAAATAGTTTGGTTGGACAGTAATTTATTTCATGATATGTTGTCAGTATATAGACGCACACATCGCGGGCCGTGGAACTCTAACATAACTCAGCATTACCGAACGCATCAGGGATTATTCGGGACATCTTTCTTTGGTTCTTCTACGGTGCTTAAATTCTTTAGATCATCTTTTGAATCTTCAGCTGAAACAATATTATAATTAATTATGTTAATATTGTGCCAATCAAAACTACCACAGTTTTTAAACGGAACCAAGTGTCTTAGAGAATTTAACCCGTCGTACGCCGTGAGTAAAAAAAAAACCTGTCTTCTAGGTTCTAGTCTCGATCGTTTTAATAATACTAATATTAGAAATTAAAATAAAAATACAAAAAAAAAGTAGCCTTAAATCTGGCTCGGACCTGTGTAACGGCTTCCGTATTGTTAAGGTTTCTTCAGTAACAGGGTTTCACGGTTTATCATAAGGGAATTGAGGGGGCAGGTTGATGGCCAATCATAAGCCATATAACTCACATTTGACTTCATCCTTGACCTGTCCGGGCTCCTTGTCGAGGCGCGGGCGCTTGCGCGGCTGCGGCGTGCGGTACGAGCGGTTGTCGCGCCGACCGCCCTCGCCTTCGTCTTCGGAATCCGACAGTTCGCCGTCGCCGGTGATACGCTTGTCCTGTAAAGATTACAAATATTAAACTTGCCCATAATTTACTAAAAGATGTCACTTTCCAAAAAAAATACAACACAAAAAATGAGAAATCACGGCTTACCTTTTGACCGCCAGCGTCGTCTATAGCCAACAACACAGTAATACAAAAATTAACCTACCCGCATCCGCATAAGAATCAATTTTGTTGGTTACAAAAACGATGTGTGGCGTTCAAAAGGGTGTGTTATGTTTACCTTATCACTTTGTGGTAGTCTCTCGTCTTTGTCCACTTTGTCTTCATCTTCTGATTCATCATTCACTGCATCTTCTGGTATCGCTTGAACCTGGGAAATTAAATTTCATATCGGTCAGACTAGAGGATTGCCTAAAATAAAATTAAAGCTAAAGGTACTTGAAAAAAAAGTATACCCTTTTCTTTCTTAAAAAATGTTCCTAATTTACATACAATTATTTTGTGACGAGCAATATAAACTGTATGAAAAAAAACGTCACAAAACTGACAAACAATTTGGGTCATTTTTTTATCATCAAAATCAATAAGTAGCACTCTTGATTCTGAGTAAAAAAAACCCAAAATTTCCTCATTTCAAAAAAAAAGCAAAGTGTAGGTAACTTTTTTAAAATGCCCTTAATCGTTTATTAAAAGGTTACTAAGAGCTAAATAAGAAAAAAATTTTTTTTACCTGCACGCCAGGTGCATGTGGTAGCATCCTCAGATTTTCAAACAGTCTGTTCTTTATTTTCTCTAAGTATTCTGGTGTGTTTTGATTGGACATGTTGCTAGGCGATATATGCAGTTTGAAATCCGGTCCAAAGTATTCAAAATAATCGTTGTAAGGGAGCTCGTTGGCAATTTCTACTCCTAGGGCGACTGAAGTTTCGTACGTCCAGCAGCGGGACACATTGCGGATTGTGTAGCTGTAACAAATACATACAATTGTTAACAATGTCAGTTCACAGTACCAAATATGGCACCCAAACTAACCACACATCTAGTGTGAAACATATTGTACATGGCTCTACAGTGAGTAGATTAGCATCACAGGCTTTATTGTCTAACGCACTTTGAATCACAATCGTTTACACCGCTCCTTTCTGTTACACGGTTTAGCGTGAGAGCAGAAAGAGATGGAGAATGCGATGTTAAGTGCCCCAGCGTTAGACACTGCCTCTGGTCCTAATATTCCCAATATTATGCTGAAATGTGAAATTGCTACGGATTTATGAAAGTGCTCATGGAAGCCAGTTGGTCAGCGTCAGGACTTTTTTTTTATTGTCAAGGGAGGCAAACAAGCAAGCGGTCATCTGATGGAAAATGATCACCACCGCCCATAAATATCAACAACTCAAAACTTCTTAAAAAAATCTTCTTTGGATGTAATGTTTTTCATAGGTCTAAAAGTGATATGATTATGCTTACCCTCCTCCGCCAACAAGAAGGAACGGAAGACCGAATCGCTTTACTAGCTCAACGCAGCGCCCATGCCCTCTCACCGTCAAATTGAAGCACCCTAATCTGTCACCTGAGAAAAAGATTAAAATTATCAGCCACTAGATAGGTAGGCAATAAATAAATAGTAAGGAATGTTTTCCTAACTAAGAAAAAGGGTTCATTCAAGTACAGTATTTAAGAAGATAAAAACGTGTTTACAGAAAAAAAAATATTTTGAAGAAACTGCAAGCCCCGAAAAAAGGCTCTTTCTTTTCCATATGCTCAAATTAATTAGGCTTGTATTATAGTACTTATTTTTAGCCTAGAATAGTTGTACATATCGACGGTACTCTGACTCGACCTTGTATATGAAATTTTACTAAATTTTACTACTTGTGTCTAAAGTGGTTATTCCAAGTTTATAAAATTTCATATACGAGGTAGAGTCAGAGTACCGTCGATATGTAATTTAAATTAGAGTTAATAAATAAATTCTATAATCACTAATACTAGGCTTGAGTACACCTAATATACCATATTGAAAAATACTATGTATACACACACACAATCTTCCCATCTTATTACTGGAATACATTTATCATTATAATCTCAATTACCTGTTAGCGAATCAGCACCGCATTGCAGCACTACAGCACTAGGTTGGAAAGTCTCCATGACCTTTGAGATGATAGGAACAAATATTGATTCATAGGACTCGTCATCCATTCCATCACGGAGCGGAATGTTTACGGCATAGTACTTCCCCTTCCCAGCTCCTATGTCACGTAGATCCCCTGGGAGAGAAGAAAAGGACATTAATTGACATTAAGGGGCTGTTTCACCACTTTTCTTAAAGTTCGGATTAGCTTAAATATAACCTTATTTGAGAGATGGAATTAAAATTTCTGTTTCACCAGTCTTGATTAGCGCTAAGTGACGGACAAACTGTTTTTTAATTTGACCATCAGATCAGGTGGCATTTAGCATTTTTATCCGTCACATAACTTTTTAATTAGTCAGTTATTTTTTCTTGTGGTCATGGTTGGAGAGCCCTACAGCCGGTTTCAGAAAAATAAATCAAAGTATTTTTTATTTTTTAAAGAAAGAAGTCATGCTAAATTGCAAACGAGGATTCAAATATCAAGATTTGAATAAAAAAATATCGGTACGCTTTTAGTATGTAAAAATAAATCCAAAATTTCGTAATATTTTTTAATTACAGACTTTTTTTCAGTGGCACAATCGTTTGTTCTACGCAAGTTCTACGTGAACTTGTACATCGCCATTACAAAAAAAAGTTAATCTGTCAAATGGTTTGGCGCCACTTTTCGATTCGTTTTACGTGATTTTATTTTTCTTTGTTATTGTTAACAAAGTATCGTAAATAAATACCGTTTTTGGATTAATTATAATGTTACACATTTGTTTCTGCAAAACAATAGATGTATTTTAAAATTACATAGTTTACGATTTCTTTTGCTTTAATTATGAGCAACTCTTTGGACGAAAGTGTGCGAACAGGAACGTGTGGTCGTGAAATGCGACGTTGCCATTCCGACTTTTTGTTAAACCCACGATTAGTTAAGTGGTACTTAGTTTGCACAGGACCGGAGTGGTGAAACTGAAAAAACACTAGCTGACAGATTTGTCCAGTACTTAGTTTATTCATTGGTAACGTAACCAGCAGTTTGACAATAAGGTGGTGAAACACCCCCTAACTATTGTAAAATATGTTAAGGTTATTCAAGTGCCTTCTATGATTAAATGTTACTCAAGATTTTTATTAAAAGTGAATGAAATAGAAAAAAAGGAAACAAAAAAGAAATTGTAGATTATGCAACTCTTGGTTTAAAAAACAAAATCCTACCTAAACAATAAATCCACCTGAACAAAAATCCCTAGGTAAAAATCTCCAAGCACTCTACTAAAGGCAAATTTTGAAGTTACAGATAGAGAATAATAGAAATTTAACAAAAGTGAAGTTAACATAAATTTATGAACTTGTTTTTGACCTCAATTTTTTCTTTATCAGGTGGCAACTTCGTCTTTCATGGCGTAATAAATAAATAGCCTATTTTGATCTGGAATAGCAAATCTTTCCAATAGTTAAAGATTTTTTCCGTTGGTTCAGTAGTTCCCTAGATTACCCTTTACATAACAAACACTACCTCTTTATTAAATTGTACATAAAATTTTAAAAATAAAAGTACTGAAAAACAGAAAAGTACATAGGTGAACTTTATCATCATCATCATCATCATCATCCCAGCCTATATAGTTTATGTCCCACTGTAGGGCACAGGCCTCCTCTCAGAATGAGAGGGGTTGGGCCGTAGTTCCCACGCGTGCCCAGTGCGGATTGGGAATTTCACGCACACCACTGAATTTCATCGCAGGTTTCCTCGCGAGGTGAACTTATGATAATTTAAGTTACTCATCGAAAGAGAAATACGAAGAAATGAAACGCCCGCTCTACCTAGAGCAGATATAAGGGAGGTTATTAGTAAGGTGCTTAACCCGTGTGCGACGTCCCACGCGTATTTTTTTTTGACCGGCAATGCCCAGCTCGCCAATGGTGGTGCATAATGAATTGTTTGCAAATGACAAATCTATTTTATTAGTATTGTTCAGCTTCTAGTATAGGGTTATTTAATAGGGCTACAGAAATTTTAGTGAGTTTTGCTTGTTATCCGGCGATATATTCTAAAGGCCACCAGTTAAGATCGTTCAACATCTGTAACTATGGAAGTAAGGGTATTTACCTGTGCCAGGGAAGTACTCCCCATATTTATGGAATGACACAGTCATGACTCTGTCAGTTGTATAAAACGCTTCTTCAACTCCGTCTCCATGATGAACATCTATGTCAATGTATAACACCCTCTGGTGGTACTTCAACAGCTCAAGAATTCCCAGTACAATGTCGTTTACATAACAGAAGCCAGAAGCTTCTGATTTTTTAGCGTGGTGAAGCCCACCACCCCAGTTGATGCAGATTTCAGAAGCCTGTTAAATATTTTAGTAATTATAAAAACTTGCTTTTATATTCTTTTTTAAGTCTTACTTAACCCCTCCTATGTTTAAAGCTCCAAACGCACAGACAGCGGAGGCGTGGCCGTGCAGTGGCGCTGACGGTTGTAATATTCTAACTTGTATGAACGAGTTTGTAGTACAATACACAACCGTTATACAAGTTAGAATATTACAACCATCACCACCACCGCACCGCCATGCATCCGCTGTATGTGCATTTGGAGCTAAAGACAGGGATTCATGTCAAATTTAATGCATTCTTTTTTCCGTTTTTATTTTTATGTGTAAAATTGGATTTATATGAAACGGTTGAGACTAGAATGCAGATTTTTTTTCACTTCCTGCATAAGAGGGGTCAAAATAAAAATATTTTTTTATTTTCAAGTCAGATTATTTGCAATGTTTATTTTTTAGTAAGTACCTGCTTATTTAACTTGACTGCAGCAGCGACTGACCCGCCAGCAGATAATTGACAGAACTCATAAAGACCATCAAATACTGGACAATCTTCACCAACATTAACTGCAAATAAATGAAAACTGAATTATATAAATACCTCGTCACAAAATAACAAGCATTAAGAAAAAAAATGCAATTTAACTATAACTTACATCTTTGCATCTGTTTGTTGTACTCTGACATATTATCTGGTCGAATTGATCTAAGAAATCTGATATAATCGTCCGAGTGAAACTTTGTCATTTCATCTGCGGTTGCTTTGTGTGGTCTCTGAAAGATAAAGAAAATTAGAACTGCTACCTCCTTGATACAACTAAATGTTTGTATACAAGTGCATTTAAACTGAAGATGCACACTTACATAAATTTCCATTTTTCGGTAAAGGCCATAATTCAACAATAAATTGTGAGTCATGCGTATACGATGTGGTTTCATAGGATGTCCCTGCCCATAATAGTAATTACCGATGTCACCTATAATTAAAAATAATAATTAATTATCCAAATTTATAAACACAAATATCAATTTCAACTTTCTATCACTATGTTACTCAATTCATTTCGTAGCTTGACACATTCGTGGCTGTAGTATACAAAATGAAGGTGCGAACAAAGTGAACGGACCAATGAGAATGCGAACCACGGTACAGACGCCTTGAAATGGATCGTTATACAAGTCATTAAAAGTAGAAAGATGAATACCCAGCACTTCACAAAATGCGATTACCAATAGAAATAATAGCCAAATATGAGTTTTAAGTAGAAAAAGTATAAAAAAAATAAGTTTTAACCGGTAATAACGTAAAACATTAGAGAAATATAGAAAGTCCCTAGTGGCGGGTAATAACTTGGTTAATACTTACTATCATAGTAGTAACACACTCTTTTCTTGCTATGAGGTTGCATGGCCATTATAGCAGCAGACAGAAAGAAACTAGACTGAATTTATCACAATAAATTGCTTATTTCTTAAACAACACCACGAAACTATTGAAAACAGCGCACAAGGACAGTACCCCTGCCTGCCTGCTCTGTCTAGCCCACTCACTCGCTTCGACTACACAGACTATACAAAGAAAAGATCACTCACACTTCACACTCACTCACTGACTGAACGCATTCTATTCGTTCATTTGAAGTGTTCATTTATCAGGCCCTATACTACGAAGCGCGAAATTCGAACTTCGTTTCATGCCGTTCCGCTCACGCTAAATATATTTATTACGAGAGTGAGAGGGACCACACGATCCAAACTTCGAACTTCGAATTTCGTAGTAACCCCCCTTTTCAGTGAGTTTTTTCAAATGAGTAGGCATATCAATGGAGGTGGCATGCTGTTCCTGACGAAGAAATAATAAATACACGCAGATAACATTGACCTCTTGACTTGATATGAACTCAATCAATCAACATTTAAGAGTAAAATACCCTGGGTTGTTCAAGGTATTAATGAGTAGGCTGTTACTAAATCAGCAGTAGTTTTTTCTTCGGCGGTAACCATGGCACGCCATGAAGAAAAAATTACTGCTGATTTAGTAACAGCCTACTTATAATTTATTTTTATATGATATTATGTTACTTTGGAGATCGCCGTTACTGACGACCCAATGTTGAATTCAAATTCAATTAAAATGTCATGTACTTCAACCTTGTGCTAAAAAACATCGAAGTATTAAAAAGATAATAAAACTTGAACCGACTGCGAAAAGCCATGAAAATATCTTCCTACTAATCTGTTTGAAGTCGGTGCCTCAGCACGAGGCAGCAGGAAAGGTAAAAGCCCAATAGATGACTAGGTCCACTTCTGCTGGTTCATGCTGAGTCACTGATTTCAAACATATCGCACGTTAAATCCAATACCGGCACTATCCAAAAATGTATATTTGTTCAGGAGAGACAATAATAGATTTTTGATGAATAAGATTAGTTACAGCGAACTGATTATGTACATGTTATGCTATATATTATTTTTATCTTAAGGATTAATGGTTGATTGTCTATTTAATGTAACAAAAATAAATATTTTACATTTCTTAGATATTTTTATTAAATAAACAAAATTTTTGTGACATTCTTCCACTTAACATTTTTCATTTAATGCTAAAACTGTTACTGACTCTACAAAAATATATGAATAATCGAATTATTTTTTGTAGCTTACGTTATTATAGCATTTTTTATCTAATATAAATAAATCTCGTGTCACGGTCTTTGTTATCGAACTCCTCCGAAACGGCTTGACCGATTTTTATGAAACTTTTTTCTCCATGGTCAGTAGGTCTGAGAATAAATAGGTCGTAGGCTATTTTTTATACCCCTATTCTTCGCAGACGGAGTCGCGGGCAGCAGCTAGTCATTAAATAAAAAGAAAACAATAAGTTATTTAGTAAAAACAACTTAAAAATGTAATAAGTTCTGCACTTAGAAGTACTTTAACAAAAAATATTTAAGTTCGTATTTGACAAAGGCTGTTCGAAAAAGCAATTCCACGATCCGAAACATTAGA
Source organism: Archips crataeganus (assembly GCA_947859365.1). Taxonomy (NCBI): domain Eukaryota; kingdom Metazoa; phylum Arthropoda; class Insecta; order Lepidoptera; family Tortricidae; genus Archips; species Archips crataeganus. Next base: position 11,623,205 of record OX402058.1, read on the forward strand.
AGCCGATGATAAAGACGAGGAAGAAGTAGACCTAGAACTCGAAGAACTAACTGACTGACTTCGTTTGTGAGTATTGGAAGTTGAAGCCTCCACATTTTTGCGTGCGTTTCTGTTAGAAGTGAATTGCATTTATATCTTGGAAAGTGTTAAAACTGAGAGAAATGGATAAGCTGTTGGAGCGTAAGCTTGAAGAGCTAACCGATCTTCGTCGTTTTGCTTTTCCGGAAGCGGTTGCGATATTGTAAAATTGGAAAAATCATTTCAATTATCCAATTAAACTCGCATACCCTTGTTGAAACCTACGCATGCTCTTTGTTTTGTCGACTTTCTTGTGCTAGTTCCAATATTTTATTATCTCTGGACATGCTAGATCCTTGAACAAAGAAAATAAAGCTTTATTTTTAACACTGAAAAACCATAATGTCATAAAACATTAGTTTTTTAACTATTAATAAAAAGAAAAAACTATCTATGAACTCAAAATTGTTAATAACGAATAAATAATAACAAAATAAAGATACTATTTTGTATATGAAACTACCGTGAGACTCACTCATAGTGAAAATAAACGGATCACTCACGTCTTAAAACGAGTTTAACTCGACATGTTTCGGGCTAATCCGTAGCCCTTCCTCTCGGAGTCGCACGTCACGGCGGCTGCCAAAAGTGCACGTTTGGCAGCCGCTGTGACGTGCGACTCCGAGAGGAAGGGCCAAAATTAGCCCGAAACATGTCGAGTTCAACTCGTTTTAAGACGTGAGTGATCCGTTTATTTTCACTATACTATTTTGTCTTTTTAGGAATAAGACTAATAACTTTCGCGTTTTTCCATTTTAAATTAACTGCAACAATGTATTTATTCGGGAATTGTCAGTCATATTTTGGTTTTTATTTTTTATTCAAATAACCGCAAGAGTGTTCCTTTCCGTAACCTGTCCATATTACAATTAATTACACTATGAAACTATATAGATGAATAAGTTACAAAATGACATTATGACCAAAATGACAGTATTCTATCAAAAAACTCGCAAAACTCACCTTTTGCTTCTATGGCACACCGTCATTAAACACAAATTGGCACTGTTCCACTTACAATTTTACTAAATATCGCTGAGTGAAACCAACTTTAAACACAAAGTGACACTGTTCCACTTATTATTTTCCTAATTGCCGCAAGTGACGTGTCGTTATCAGCATAAGGACAGCCTTGAACTACAAGCGGTGATCAACTTTGCGAAATGTCCTTCGGGTACCTACGCCATCTGGCGGAACCGATGCATATTAGAGTGTTTCGTTCAAATGACAGTGTAGCTTATCACAAGTGTCGTAAGATGGCGTAAAAAACAAAAAAAATGCATTTTTTGTATAGTGACGGTATTGGATTTAACGTGCGATATACTTAGTTAGGTTGAAATTTATATTCATGACTTTTAGCAGTCAGTTCAAGTTTTATGTTATAATTTATTTTTTGCTTTTTAGTGGCTGAGTGTTTTTTGAAGGTAATTTTTTTTTATTGAAAAATGTATTTTTTTTTCTTTTTAAATGATGGGGAGTGGTTAGGCCTTCCTTACGTGTATCTCATAATAATATATGAGAAAACGTCGAGTACAGGCGTTAGAAAATGATATGTACAGTAGACCATGACAGCGATTTGCCACTTCCAACTTAATCTCATTTCCCATAAAAAAATATGCTGAAGAAAGCATAAAATACGCTGCAAATCATAGTAAGCCAGTACAACCACCCATGCTAACTTAAAAGTTCAGCTGTATCAGAATGCATTCAACTTAGAGCTTTAGTTAAATTAGATAGGAATACAAAACGAAGTGAATTCATTACAATATTTGATTTACTTAACTTATTTTATTAAAAAAAAGACTCTAAACTATTAATCTGCAATTTGAACCCTTTTTTACTAAGACACCAATATCTCAGCTCGTACTATTCAAAAGATAATCAACAACGAAATTTGATAGTAATGTATGGGTAAAACAGTTTAATAAGCTTCTTTATTAATGTCATGTTTTTACATTTGCTTTTTAATTTTGTTTCGTTAGACAGTCAATAGTTAATTTTTTTTCACATCAATTTTATTTTTGTAAGGCTTTATGGAAAGGTTTTTAGTTACTGGATCCGCTAAGCATAGGCTAGGTATATCAGGGTAATTATTATTATAATGAATTAAGTGTAGATTAATACGAGTGTTCCGCGACACCTACAGTCTTTTTCAAATCATTGTATTTGTAATCAGGAGTTGAAAGTTACAAAATCGTGCTAAGATAAGAATAAATTAAGCTTAGTTCAAAAATGACAAGCCTACTTAAGTGGGAGTAAAACCTCACTACAAAAAAATCGTGCGTGCAGCTCGCGGAAGAAGTGAAACTTCGTAATGTGGAAATGAAAAAGGCACTTATATATGAACCTTATTGCAATAACATAAAGAACTAAATTTTACTTATGCATCTATGTGTTTAAATTACTCACTAGATGGCGCTTTTATCAAGTCTCATACAAATTAGCGAAACAAGTTACATAACTCGTCGCTAGATGGCGTTGCACCTCGTGCGCACGTTATTTTCAATAATTTTTCTTGATTTTTCGTAATTATCAAAGATATTCAATACTTTTTTTACTAAATACGTTAAAAATACTTTATTCTACGAATTCTACGATCTACCATTAAAATAGTTTTGATTTTTACAAGTTTTCATACTAAACCACGCAATTGTTCTGGATCACACTGATGAAGGTTTTAACATCCGTTAGTATATGTACAATGCGAACGTCTCGTAAACGTCAACTTATTATTTTTCTTCCCTAGGGTAGAAATGAATTAAAAAAAATAAAGGCATTGGCTGTCAATGGAACACATACGCATTCAGCCAAGCATCACGGCATATACATGGAATCAAAGAGTATTGTAATATTATATGAACAAGAGTGGCAACTCTATGGTCAAATATGCATGTATGGAAGGTGCTGCTGCCCTACGCCCTGGTGAAGAACTAATGTGACGTATCTATAGATGTATACCTATCTATATGTATATGTTGGTAGTGATGTACAGCTATAATTACGCGTAATTTTAATTGATAGGCTAATTGCCACTATTCGTATTTTAGCCGTCTAATTCAAATCAGCATATACGAAGTATAAGCGGCTAAACCCGATTTGCACTATACGGCTAAAATACGAACATTGGCAAGTGGCCTATCAATTAAAGTCCTTGACCGTACAATTTGGTACGCCATGGCCATGGCCGATGAATGACAACTGACAAGTTTGACAAGTCAACCAAGATGGCCGCTAATTTAGTTCTCCACCAAACAACCAGAGATCGCTGTAGTCGCATGAAAAGTGTGATATATGTAAGTGTGCCCCCCCTGCATGGAATAATGAGTTTTTTTTCTTAATTAGTCATATTACAAATTTTTTAATGCTAGTGAAATATTATTAAATTAAATTATTAATTTACATTAGTTTCTTATTTAGTGACTTAAACCAGAAAAGTTAGAAAATGTTAAGAAAAAAACACGGTAAACGACAATGTTATTGTCCACACAGCCTATCTCTATACAGCTTAACTCCTTGGTTCAAATTGGTTACTTACATATTTTATAAATAAATTGACTAAAATACCTACTTTATCTACCGTTTTCATGGATTATTATATTAAACATTCTAAATTTTGTTAAACTAATTATTCCTTAACAATAAACTCCATTGAAATATTTTACAACGATCATATTGACCAGTTTAGACATTTTTATTTATTTATACTTATATTTTATTACTTTCCTTGTAGTCGAAATGAAAAGCAGAGTGATTAACTCGGGAAAAACACAAATATCACCCTCGGAATATTGGCACCCTCGCTGTGCTCGGGTGCCAAGTATCCTCGTGTAATATTGGTTATTTTCCTCTCTTGTTGAACAATCTACTATAACGCAACGCTTGTTGGAAGTCGCATTAGAAGTTTCACTTCAAAAAATTTACTCGATTCCTACATTTTGTTCTCAACTGCCTTCACATTTGGATTTCGATTCGTTAGTCATTGATTTTCCATTCGATTAAAAATTCATTCGTTCATGAATTGTGAAAAAAAAACTGGATATGAATGGTCCGATTTGAGCCCGTGGTGTAAAAATTACTTTCCTTTTTATTCTTGTCTTATCCATGTTTGAATTAAGACTGAGTTGTATCTAGATTTAGTTAGACATAATTAGATTGTTTTGAAAGATGAAATCTCTTATGTGTCTACTAAGTTAGACAATACAATTCAGTGAAACTAAGAGCTTGAATTGGACCGTGCTGGTTAATTTCATTCACTCTCTGCTCTCGGTCTATTGTAATATAAATTCCTTTCGCTAAGTTATTCACTCACTTTGTTCGCTCTCTCAAAAAAGCAGTGGTTGAGGTAAGACGTGTTTCGGGTTGCATTTATTATTGTACAAGTAATTCTTCTTTTATTCATAAAAGTTTAATTCTTTACAACGTTTTAAACACGTTCTGATATTTTTAATTAGGTAACTCGTGTTAAAGAGATTGGTCTGTGTGTGTGTGTTCAATTGTGTTTAAAGGCGAAAGTTAACAATATGGCGTCTTATTTCAGATTCATTCAGCCCTGCTAAGATCAGACAGGATTATAAATCTACTTCTATTCAGTACATCTTGAATTCTAAAACATCTAAAACAATGTGAGTACAATCTTTTTATTAATATTTACTGAATCCTTTAATTATTTTAGGATTTTGCGTTACTCGGAGATTCGTTTTGTCATATTATTTTATCGACTATTGTTTAGAATTTTTACCGTGTAATTTAAAGGTTAATTTTATTTCCTACTTGCTTAATTCAGAAAGCGAAATTATTCTCAATTTCAACAACGTTATATCGTGTGTTATTTTACTTCATGGAATTGGGCGTCATGGTGGATGATTTCCTATGACTAATGGGTTTCTGTCTGCCTCCATTTTGTCTAGGACCATTAATCGTTAATTCCACGCTTGCGTGGTTCGCTTCCAGTCGTTGGTATTTAACTTTTCTAATAATTATTAAAGTTAGATTTTGCTCTAACTTAGTAGGTAGTAAGTAGGTAGCTACTTGAACCGCACGTGTGGATTTTGTAGCTGACACGTGTCAAATTAAAATCAATTATTCAATTACCTGCTTGTCTAAGCGATGTAGGTTCTCGAGTAGGTATACAGATTCGAATTGCTATAAGTAGTAGGTATTGCCTTTCATTTATACTTTTAATAACTTTTTAGGTCCGGAAATTGGAGCAATAGCCGTGGTGGAAGCGGCGGTTCCAGATACGGTTCGTCTGGGGGCGGAAGTAAATTTGGCGGCGGCGGCGGCGGAGGAAGCCGTTTCGGCGGTGGCGGTGGCGGTGGTGGAGGCTACGGCGGAGGTGGTGGCAAAAAAGACTTTACTGGAGGCCAAAACATGCGCCGGCCCAACTGGGACTCCATGTCGCTGCAACCATTCAACAAGAACTTCTACAACCCACATCCTTCAGTCCTCAGTCGCTCACCTTATGAAGTAGAGGAACATAGAGGACAGCACGAGATTACTGTTAGTGGAGTTGATGTCCCTAACCCCATACAACATTTTGAGGAGGGCAATTTTCCTGACTATGTAATGAAGGGCATTAACGGCATGGGCTATAAAGAGCCCACTCCTATTCAAGCTCAAGGCTGGCCGATTGCTATGTCTGGGAAGAACTTGGTAGGGATTGCTCAGACAGGCTCTGGAAAGACTCTGGCTTACATATTGCCAGCCATTGTGCACATTAACAACCAGCAGCCCCTCAGACATCGGGATGGGCCTATTGCTTTAGTGCTTGCCCCAACTAGGGAACTGGCTCAACAGATTCAACAAGTTGCAACGGATTTTGGAAATACTGCCTATGTCCGCAACACTTGCGTGTTCGGAGGCGCACCTAAGAGGGAACAAGCCCGTGACTTGGAGCGTGGTGTTGAGATTGTCATTGCCACTCCTGGTAGATTGATTGATTTCCTTGAAAAGGGTACTACCAATCTACAGCGTTGCACTTACCTGGTTTTGGATGAAGCTGATCGCATGTTAGACATGGGCTTTGAACCTCAGATCAGAAAGATCATTGAACAGATCCGCCCGGACAGGCAGACTTTGATGTGGTCAGCTACATGGCCCAAAGAAGTAAAGAAATTGGCTGAGGATTATCTGGGTGATTATGTACAGATCAATGTTGGCTCTCTCCAGTTGTCTGCCAATCACAACATTCTACAAATTATTGACATTTGCCAGGAACATGAAAAAGAAAACAAGTAAGTATATATATGCTTTTATCCATTTTGATTTGTTTTTGAGATTTCTAGTGATGAATGTTTTTTAGTATGACCACTAGTCTGATTATAAAAACAAACTTTCCTCTAAGAAGATCTGAATTCAATAACCCAAAATTAAATTTGACAGAACATTCCTTCTTGTTTTATAACACTGTTCTATTTCAGATTAAATGTATTGCTACAAGAAATTGGACAAGGTCAAGATCCTGGTGCGAAGACCATTATTTTTGTTGAAACTAAGAGAAAAGTGGAAAATATTACTAGAAATATTAGACGTTATGGCTGGCCAGCAGTTTGCATGCATGGAGATAAAACGCAGCAAGAAAGAGATGAAGTCTTATATCAATTCAAACAAGGCCGTGCCAATATTTTAGTTGCCACTGATGTAGCTGCCAGAGGACTTGGTAAGAGAACTTTTCAGAGAGTCCTTAGTTTATATTAAGTATGCTTGAGAGGTTTTGTAACTGTTAAGTTGGATTAACAGCAAGAACATTGACTTTTGCTATGGTCAATCATGTTGTCCATTTATAGTGTTTGTTTGATGCTTGAATAAACATTTAAATGTTCAATATGCATAACTCAAGCATAAATCCTAGGTATGTCCTGGCTGTCAAATCACTTGACCGTTTCAGAACCCCTTTTATGCCCTTAGTCTTGAAATTTGATACAAAAGCTATAATATTTTAATAACCAGTGAATTCAACCTTTTTGTTTTATATTTTCAGAGGCACTGGCGGAAAGTTATTGTGTTCTTCTGTCTGAATACTGCCTGAAATTAAAAGGCATGTTACTGCACTGGATTTGTAGATAAGACACTTCTAGATGCAGTGGTATTTCCAAGAATGCAATAACTCGTCATTTATTATGGTGCCTCATTAGTGCCTTTCACTGTGATTGGACCCCGAGGCCGGAAAGCTTGATGGTATGTCCGTGAATGCGGATACACTTGAAAGTTGGGAAAACCTGGTGATGCACTGCTTATTTAAATTCAAAGATTGAGAAGGTGCATTGTTGAAAAACTTGACCACAGTTGAGATGATCGGCAAGAGGTCAAGGGTTTTCTGTTTCGGCTGGATGGAGTTGGGCTATGTGAACAACTAAGCAAAAAATCTTTAATTGAACGCCCATTCAAGACTCCTGGGTTCCTAGTGAGAGGCAACTGTTTACTGGATTTTTGTACATAGCTGTTGTGTAACTCATTCATGTAAGTAATACAGCTATGAGTTACCTACTTAACATGTACAAGGTTTACAGCTTTTGTTGTTGAGTTTTAATAGATTTTCATGATCAGCATTAATAGTATTGAAATTACTGTCAATTTTATTGAGTTTTTTTTAACCAATTCCAATTTTATAGATGTTGATGGTATCAAATTTGTTATAAACTTTGATTACCCTAACTCCTCCGAGGACTACATTCACCGGATAGGCAGAACGGGACGTTCAAAAACGAAAGGCACCTCTTATGCTTTCTTCACACCTTCAAATTCCCGTCAAGCAAAAGATCTTGTATCAGTACTACAGGAAGCCAACCAGGTAATTACTTGCACACACACCTATTTAAGATTTTTCAGAACAAAATATAAAAAAAACTAATTCCTCATACCTTTGGCATGGGTACGTCCCTTATTGACGTGACATGAATGCAAGTATGAGGTACATAAAACGACAGCTACATGCCTTCGGTGTCCACACAATACTAGTCTGGATCCCATCCTCAGATGCTGTGACACATCAATCAATCAGGTTGCACTGAGAGCTAGCATTGTGACCTATTACAGTTTTAGACGTCTTTTTGCTTGGTTTACAGATGATCAGTCCTCAACTCCAGTCGATGGCAGACCGTTGCGGAGGTGGCGGCGGCTGGAACAGAAGTCGGTACGGTGGTGGCCGTGGAGGCGGTGGTGGCGGCTCCTTCAAGCGCGGCACCAGCTTCGGTCGCAATGGACAGGGAGGTGGCGGCAGTGGCGGCCACAGACGATTTAACGACTATTAACTTAAAACTAATCTAAGCTTAGCTCTAAGTAGCAAATCCTCATAGGAATTCTGTTTGTGTGAAGTGTAATGTTTATTGCAAGTAGGTTATCTGATTGTCTGGTAACAGTTTGAAAGTTTTTAATTATAGGTCTACATTATGTACCTCGATTATCTGAACCTATGTTTAACTTATTATTATTTTTGCACTGTGATAATTAAAGCTGTGATTCTGGTGAGGATTCGCTAACAAATTTGGTTTACGAATTTTTTTTATTTAAATTTCAGAGTCCATGAAACTCCAGTTCATCCGTGAGCTATTCTCTTATTTATTTCTTGACGTGTTCAGCAGTTAAAAATTCTTGCGCGTAATTTATAAATTTCATTCCAGTACTGTTCCATGTTAAATGTCAATAAATATAATAATAAGAAAAATAAGTTATTTTATTCGTTCCCTGTACAGGTGGATCTTTTTCTTTAGGGTTCCGTACCCAAAGGGTAAAAACTGGACCCTATTACTGAGACTCCGCTGTCCGTCAGTCTGTCACCAGAGCTCAATTGCATAACAAAGTACAACTTATATTACAAGTGGAACTCTCGCTTCAGTTATATTAACTAGAATGGGAGTTCCGCTTGTAATATAACTTTTACTGCAATTGTGATGTCCCAATTTTTGACAACGTATAATAAATCGAAAACCGTTTGGAGAAATAGGCTTTGTGAAGCGTTCTCAGAAATCAGATTCCAAAAATATGATAAAATGGATATTTATTATTATTAAACATACAAATATTAAGAAAAAATAACAATAAAAATTAATACTATAACTATAAATAAAATAAAATAAAACTAAAACTAAAACTAAATAAAATTAACAAAAGGTTCCCCCGCGGCATGGACCCAAAGACACTGGCAGCATTACCTCGCTGTATAGCAATGCTGATACGTTGTGCGAGGTAGCTGCCAGCTCTTAGGTCTCCTGTAGTGTCACAAAGCCGTTTACAAATATCTTTGTAAAGACTTTTTGCGCTGGAGCCCCACGGTCCAAAGGTCTCAACCCCGAATGGAACAAAGTTGTATTCAGAGCCAAGACCTTTGTATTTATTTTTCTTAAGCTTTTCTGCCGCTTCTGCTGCTGCACCAGCTTGATTTGCTGTTCCGCGGATGTGGGACGGAGCCAGTGTGTCTACACAAGTAGCGTCCCACACTAGCACACGACCCAATTTCCACGGAATCAATGACATTCCGTCTGGTCTCTTGCCATCATCTCTGGCGATGCCCGATGGCTCCAGTAAAATGAATTAAATAAAGAAAATTTAAGTGATGACCTTCATTTGACCCCTGCAGTGAATCGTCACAAAGGAAGATATAAAGCAGGTCTACACTCTAAAGCAAATTGACAGTTTGAAATGTTGCTGTCCTGCTTATAACAGCAAAGAGTGACAAAGACAGAACTTTAATCACATGATGCGCACCTGGATTTAAACAGTTGTCATTTATCGTAAAGTCCGAAATGTATACGAGTATTTCCAATATATTTTTACAAATTTAATTATTAAATTACTACGTTATAAGTAAATATAAAAAAAAAAAAATATCAGATTTTAATAAAAAATATCTATTTACTATCACACCATTTAACAAACAGGAATAATCGAAGCTAAAAGAAGAGAAATAAATAAAATTATATTTTGTCATGGTTCATTTAGGACCCTAAGCCGTACTTGTACTTATTATTGACAGTGACAAGACAAATCCGGGGGGTTACTACGAAATAGGGCCTGGCCCTATACTACGAAGCGCGAAATTCGAACTTCGTTTCATGCCGTTCCGCTCACGCTAATGGTATTTATTACGAGAGTGAGAGGGACCGCACGATCCGAACTTCGAACTTCGAATTTCGTTGTAACCCCCCAGAGGCCCTACCACGAAGTGCATAATTATTCGAACTTCGTTTTGTGCAGTCCCGCTCACGCTAATATGATTTGACACGAGAGTGAGAGGGATAATACGATACGAACTTCGATTTTCGAATTTCGTAGTAGCGCCTCAGCAGTGCCACAGATTATGTTATGTACGACTTGAATTTTTCTAGGTAATGGAACGTGGCTCCAAAGAGTATTGTAATATTATATGAACAAGAGTGGCAACTCTATGGTCAAATATGCATGTATGGAAGGTGCTGCTGCCCTACGCCCTGGTGAAGAACTAATGTGACGTATCTATAGATGTATACCTATCTATATGTATATGTTGGTAGTGATGTACAGCTATAATTACGCGTAATTTTAATTGATAGGCTAATTGCCACTATTCGTATTTTAGCCGTCTAATTCAAATCAGCATATACGAAGTATAAGCGGCTAAACCCGATTTGCACTATACGGCTAAAATACGAACATTGGCAAGTGGCCTATCAATTAAAGTCCTTGACCGTACAATTTGGTAGGTACGCCATGGCCATGGCCGATGAATGACAACTGACAAGTTTGACAAGTCAACCAAGATGGCCGCTAATTTAGTTATCCACCAAACAACCAGAGATCGCTGTAGTCGCATGAAAAGTGTGATATATGTAAGTGTGCCCCCCCTGCGTGGCTCTCTCACTATGACGTCATTCAACGTATTTCTTAAAAAAAATATAAAAAATTAAATACTCAACCAAATTCAAAATCGATGAAAATGGTATCTTAAAATATACTATTCTTTCCAAAAAAAATATAAAAACTATAGGTTATTTTTTTTGGTGCATCCCAATTGGGCCCAGGCTGTATCTCTTGAACCGTGATAGCTAGACAGTAATGTTGAAATTTTCACAGATGATGTATTTCGGTTGCCGCTATAACAAATACTAAAAAGCGAAATAAAATTCATATAAGGGGGCTCCTATACAACAAGCGTGATTTTTTTGCTCGATATTGATAACTGCAACAGGTAGACTCTTGAAATATTCACAGAATATTTAGTACTATGTTCAAATTAAAATTAAATATACAAATATTTAAGGGGGGCTCCCATACCACAGACTTGTTTTTTTGCCGTTCCGTTTTTATAGATAATGGTACGGAACCCTTCGTGCGCGAGTCAGACTCGCACTTGGTTGAGTTTTTATGGTATAGGGGGCAAACTGATCGCCTGATGGTAAACGATTTCCGTCGCCCATGGACACCTGCGACACCAGAAGAGTCCCAAGTGCGTTGCCAGATTGCGGTAGTTCCGATTATTGTTTTTCAGAATGGGAGTGCTTAAAAGGAGGATGATGACTTAATGTAATAAAATAATGATCGATCATCACTTAAAGTAATTCGTTAGATCATTTTATATAGGTAAATGCATCGTCTGCTCGTTTGCCCCCTCTTATATAAAAAAAAAATTATATACACGGTGACACACACCGGCGGCGCGGCGCAGCGTATATGATTCAGTGTTATACAGCCTGCTGGGCCCGCTCCGAAGGCTTCGCGCACACATCCCCGCTGCGGCTTGTGGTGGCCTTTAAGACATCGCAGTAAGTCTATGATTCTTTAGCCTTTTCCCGTTTTCCCAAATCAAACAAAGTAAAAAAAAAACATGATAATGACATAAGACATGACACTTGACTTCACAGGCTTGCATGGAGCATTGCCTTTGAAATAACCTTAAAATTAAATTTATTTCAGAATAGTGAATTTATTTTTACAGAAAAATTTGTTTAAATGTAAAACGAATACAGTTCCCTACATTAGTATAATTTTCATTTTGTATTTTGAATTAAATCAATTCGCGGTTTGATTTTAGCTATTATTGATGGCTTCCAATACTTTAACGAGGTGGTTAAGACTTCGAAGTTTAGGGAAATTGTAAGTATAGGCGTATTTATTGTAGCAATTCTTGTAAGGGACCAATATTGAATTTCCTTAAGAATATTGTTTACTTCATTACAGATTATACAGCAATGGCGCTCAAGCATCAACCGAAACAGTATTTAGCATATCTCGAAATGCAAGAGCTTTTGCCTCGTTCTCTTTAGAAAGCACAAGTATTCTGAGTCGCTCACAATTTAACGACACACATGCATGTAGATTATACAGCATCAAAACTGCAGATCAAAAGAACATTGAAGATTACAGAAATGAACACAATATCACAGTGTACGGCGAAGATGTTCCAAGTCCCTTCATCGATATTGAAGCAAGTGAATTTCCGGATTACATTAAAACCTTCCTAAGTAAACAAGGCTTCAACAAACCAACTATAATTCAATCACAAGGATGGCCGATAGCTTTAAGTGGCCAAAACTTTGTTGGCATTGCTCAGACTGGCACAGGTAAAACGCTTGCCTATCTTTTGCCTGCCGTAGTGCATATAAAAGAGAAGGCTCACAAAAAAGGCAGAGGTCCTCTTGTGTTAGTGTTAGCACCCACGCGAGAGTTGGCAAGACAGATAGAGGTTGTAGCTAATGATTTCCGAAGATTACTGAATATAAGATGCGCATGTATTTATGGAGGTGCAAACAGAGCTAAACAAGCTGCACAATTGGAAGCAGGAGTGGACATAGTTATAGCTACTCCTGGGAGGCTCAATGATTTTCTTGTGAGTAGAACCACCAACCTTAGTAGATGTAGTTATGTGGTTCTTGATGAGGCAGACAGGATGCTGGACATGGGCTTTGAACCACAGATACGGCAAGCTCTAGAAGGAGTTCCACTCGAAAGACAAATCTTGATGTTTTCTGCTACATGGCCAAAGGAAGTACAACATTTGGCCAAAGATTACTTAGGAGAGTTTGTACAGGTCAATGTTGGGTCTACGGAGCTTTCAGCAAATCATAATATTAAACAGATTGTACATGTTTGTGACCAAGAAGAGAAGATGGAAAAGTCAGTATCCCTTTATAACTTTAATTTTTATTTCATACTCTTTTAAGCTGACAGCATGATGGTTTAGGAAGAAATTTGGTACGTAGGTAGTTGAAAGTTTTTAATCCTGATATTTCCATGGGAAGTACTCATCTTAAATCCCAAAACCTCAAACCCTAAGTATGGAGACATGAAATTTGGCATAGGTGGCTGTTCTTTATGCAATTTATGCAACATGCAATTAATAAAGACCATTATAATTTTTGGGAATTTCTATGGAAGTTCATGCAATTGAAGGGTAAAGGGAGTATCATATCCAGAAAAAAAGTTTACTATTTGACTGATTTGTTAACATAAATCCATTTGTTTATTTTAGGTTCAAGTCAATAATGCACAGTATATCAGGAGAAGGCATTGGCAAAATCTTAGTATTTGCAAATACGAAAAAATTTGTGGATAATTTGACTTTAGCTTTACGAAGGAATGGCTGGCCAGCGGTTGGGATCCATGGGGACAAGACTCAGTTGCAGCGGGATAGCATTATTAACAAGTTTAAGCATGGTCACACTAACATTCTAGTTGCCACTGATGTGGCAGCAAGAGGATTAGGTAAATAAGTACTAATTTTATGCCAATTTTATTTAAGTAAAGCCATTTAGACTAGGGAAAGATTTGTAAATCAATCCTGTGCCTTTATATGTATTTCCATCACTATCTTTAGACTTAATTCACCCTTTTTAAAGTAAGTAATATCTGAATGCTAGTTATTTCCAAAACTATGGGTTAGCAATTTGTTATAATTATTTTGATATGTAAAATAAGATGTCACCAATCTAATACCACAGTTTTACAATGCATACAGCTTAGAATCGCCTTTGATGTTGGACGACACCGCCGCCCGTGTAGGTACTTACGCTATCAGTCGCAAATGTGCAAGGGTAGTCAAAAAAGAAAAATAAAATAAATGTTATTATTATGTAATCATTTATTTACAAGTACCTATGTAAAGTACCTAATTAAATTACACTTTCATATGTTGCACTGCCAGATATTTTCATGATACTTTATTTTTAGATGTTTTCAGTTTTCTATTATTAAATTAAATTTAATTATGTAATATATTTGCATACGGATGAACAATCTTATCATAATAGTTTGAGGGAAACATGAGCATTCAAAGCAAAGATTCTCGTAAAACTCGCTTTGCTTTACACGGTTGCGTCAGCCCTCAACGTCGAGTGCGGTACTAAGCGCGATCGGGGGCCCTCGATCCGCGCCGCACGCCTCCCCGCGAGTTCTCCGCCGTTGCTCTACGCAAGTACATTCGTTTCAAAACTGTATGGATTGTAAAACTGTGCTAATACCATGTTTTTATGCGAATATTATGAATGTGTTAATTTCATTAATTTCCAGACGTTGATGGGATCACACATGTAATCAACTATGATTTTCCAAACACTTCTGAAGACTACATCCACAGGATTGGACGAACGGGTCGTTACGATAAAAAGGGAGAGGCGCATACTTTATTTACTGAGGATGATGGGCGCCAGGCTAAAAGCTTGATGGCTGTTCTGAAAGAAGCAAATCAGGTGAAAAGATAGAATTTACGATACACGTTTTAATTCCGAAATAATAATGAAACAGATCTATTTGTCAGTGTAAATTGCGTTTATTTACACATCTCGTCTAAAGAATTAAATAAAAATAAAAAATAAATAAATATCATGGGACAATTCACAACCAATTGTCCCAAACTAAGCAAAGCTTGTACTGTGGGTACTAGACAACGGATAAACATACTTATATAGATAAATACATACTTAAATACCTACATATTAAACACCCAAGACTCGAGCGCAAAAATTCGTATTTTTCACACAAATATCTGCCCCGACCGGGAATCAAACCCAGGACCTCAAGCTTCATAGTCAGGTTCTCTAACAACTAGGCCATCCGGTCGTCCGGTCGTCCGTTAGCACAGTAACATATTGTTCTAAAAGAACTTTTATATCAAAAATCCATAATCTTACTAAGTGGTTTGTACTGAGTATTGCATACCCTCTAGCAGCTCAGGCTTTGTTTTTAACTTGAGTTATGTTATATGAATGGTGTGGTAGTATACCAATAAAATGGGAGGCTAAATCCCCAAACAATTATAAAATTTCGGATGCCACGCCAGGCTATTTTTAAAGAAAATAAAACAGCCAAAACTCAATGCACAGAGAAAATTTAGACCTTTTTAACCCAAGCTGGTGACTCAGTTTGAAAAAAATCTAAGTCTCACCTGATAGAGGTTCCCAGTTCTGTCTTATTTTGATATAAACTTGGCTGTAGGACTTTTAAGCCAACAAATAATTAACTGCTATTAGCAATTTTACAAAATTTAATGTTAAAATTTATAATAATTATAAAGTTAAAATTACATTAATATTGCTGTAGACTTCAAGTGACATATTGGGGTCCATGTAGATCTTTATATATTTTTGTAATAACGGTCTATATTATCATGGTTATAATAATTAATCATCATCCCAGCCTCAATATGTCCCACTGCAGGCGTCCTCTCAGAATGAGAGGACCGTAGTTCCCACACGGGCTCAGTGTGGATTGGGGACTTAGAACACACCAAAGAATTTCTCCTCAGGTGTGTGTAGGTTTCAACACGATGTTTAAATAAAGCTCATGGTAAGTTTCAAATATATTTTCGCACATATATTGCGAAAAACTCCGAGTGTGCGAGCTGCGGATTCGAACCCACGAGCCTCTGCTTGAGAGGCAGGTCAAACCACTAGGCCATCACCGCTTAATTAATTAATTTAATTAAATATGTTAAAACCTAAGTAGTACCACAAAATAATTGACATAGGAAATTTCTGTATCTACACTACAATAATTTAATCTATATTTATATGCATGTCATGAACATTATCTTGACCTATCACTCGTATATTTCTGTCACGTGAGTTGCAAAACGCGCAGCTCGAAATGGATTCACTGTATTGGCAATTGACTAAAGACACTTAATTTATGCTCATATAGCCATCAGATATTTGGAGCAGATATGGAGCTCTAAAATAATTATGTATAACTTTTTACTGTATAGCTAAGGGTAAAGATATGGATGCTCATAAATATTTCCCATAGCTCTTATGTCACCGAATTAAGGTGCATAATTGCGAGACACAAAACATATAATAATCAGTTCCAGTTAATTTTTGAACGTATGATTTTTTTGCATGCAAGGTTTGAAAATCCATGTCACCATGTAACCATGTTTCGTATAGTAGAGACTTCCTTATGTTATGATGTTACGATTAGGACTTTTACAACTGATAAATGGGTCCTCATCCTAATTGTCCTCGCTATGCACTCGCTAGCGATTTGGTGGGTATTTTTGCTGATCTTTGGATATAGGCAGTGGCGTATTTCGGTAACACAAAACCCGATGCAAAAGAAATCGCTTCCCAAAGTTTTGCTTAGGTACTGTCTTCTCTTTATTGGGGTATTATTTTTATCCATAATTTTCGTTAGGGTCCGAGGGCTATAGGTTATTCGGCGGTGCCGAATATCCCCTGTATTCGGCACCGCCTAGCCCTCCAATAGCTACGCCACTGGTTATAAGCATGTCTCTATTTGTCAATGATGTTAGTGTCGGTTCAGGTATCAGCACCTTAACGGTTAAGTACTTGGTACAACAAATATGCCATACTAACCCCCTGTTTCACCATCCATTGATCAAATTTATTTGACGGATAAATGTGATGCCGTCTGTGTTTGTTTTGTTCGAATAGACGGAGACGGCATCACATTTATCCGTCAGTTAAAATTAATCAATGGGTGGTGAAACAGCCCCTTAATAAAAAAAAAAGTAATCATGCCTTCATCGAAGTCTAAATCGGAGGCGTATGCGAAAGTGATACTTTACATATTATTATGTCGGTATTATACATTAGTGTGCCAATTTTTCCTAATCAAATATCTGTATTTCCACAGGAACCATCAAAAGAATTGGTTGACTTAGCCCACAGTTATAGTTTGTCTAAAGGCAAAGAGAGCCAAAGTAAATACAACTCCCGGCAGAACTCCTGGGATCCGAACAGAAGATTTAACAGATTCCGCAGCAACGACAACTATAGGAACAACAACTACAATAGATACGGAGCTCAGGATAGATACAATAACACTGATAACGATTTATATAACGACAATGATGGATACAGTAACAACAAGCGTAACTCTAGCAGTAGATATAACAACAGGTCTAACAGAAGACAATACGACGACGACGACAGATATTAAACGAATCATAGTTTAATTAAAGTGTATCTTATGTAGCTATGTAGTTTAATTATTTGCCATATAAGTGGCTTATTGTATATCCGTGGTATATATTAGTTAATAACAATAAACGTATTCGAAATAACCGTGAAAGTGCTGTCTTTATTTTTCTGTTTTCTAATCAGGGACTGCTTAAGGACGTGTGGTGCTATACTTAGTCTATTTTTTATGTCTCTAAAGTACTATGCTATACAATTTGTTCGCAAGAAACAAATAAGCGTGTCATACTATTTACTATGGGCATATACGCACATACCCACGTATTTTCACTTAGGTATGGACGTATCACTGGACGAAGACTGAACTGAGTGAAATTGTCTATTATCCATAGATATAAACAGAATATTGCAGTGTTTCGGGTTTCCTATATTTCTCCATTCTCTGCCTAAAACTATAACTCTCAACTCCGACTTTAATGGGCAGATAACCTTTTTTTTCGTAATTGTAATTTTCTTATGGTACCTATTACATGTTTATTTACAACTTTGTAGAACGTATACCGTTGTAGATCCTCTTTCATCCGTTCTTGACACGTTATTTTAGATTTAGGTACCTACTACGGGGTATTTAAATGCAGCTGTTAGACTTATAACAAAACCTCAAATCTAGTTTTCGTGCACAAACGTTTGTTAGGGCCACCCACAGAAGTATAACTATCCTGAAAACCGACTTCTAGGCTGTCCGCATCCCCTCCTCCCCCTCCAAATAGGTCCCAGTTTTCAGTATTTTTCATTTTAATCCAAAACGGGAAGCGTTAGGCCCAAACTGTCAAGGAAGCAAATAATCCTCATTAAATTAGGTACCAAACGGTATATACTAGTTTCTTACTTACTCAACTTTGAGTTTTCGAGATATGGTTGAAAGTATATACCTAAAGCAAAATCGAATAGATTGAAGCTGTCTTCGACTCTGCGAAGGTTACATAATTTTGGAGCAGTTCTATGGTTTTATGGTCACTATAGAAACGACCTGACGTATACTAGCGTCCTGTAAAATACGTGTTTATTTACAAGGGAGCAGTGAACATGTATTTGGATTATTACTAGCGATGTATGAACTGTGCCTGTCGCTTCAATAATGGCGTTGTTGCCGGATCTTGACATTAGATCAGTGCTAGATGTAGTTGAAGAGAACTTCGCGAAAGTTTCCTTGGTGAGTACTTACTTTTTGATGCGCAATACACACGATACGATGTTCGTTACGAGCATGTTTGATTTGTGATTAGGGTCATACACAGCGTAAGAAACAGGAGTTGTCCCTCCTGTGGACATAAAAGACTGAGTCAGCAAACTTAAGATTTATGTAGGCCGAAAGTTGGCCTAGCCACACGCCGAAGTAGACTAGGTACTAAAAAATTATTGACCCTTAACTTTTACCATGTTCACAGGAGAGACGCAAACATAAAAGTGTGTATGACCCATTACATTAGTGTGTGTAATTGAATGTCATCATTCATTCATAATCTAAGTTTCATAAGTTTGAGAGCGAAAGCTCACTGAGTTATGTGTAGACATAGGAATCCGCGGGGCAAATTTTGTTGACAGGTAGGGACTTCCTAATCGACAAATTAAATTATCGGTGCTCGTTCTATATACTCGTGATCGCCCCCAACATTGTGTTTTTTGTTATATTGTTCAACATAGCATATTTTAAATAATCGCTAGGTTATATAAAGGTAGGGTGTAATACCTATTGCACTACAAAATAGTTAATTATTATCTCAACCTCTGTAGATAATTAATTAGTTAACGCCCGAAAATATGGAACAAATTCTGGTCGTTTATACTTTAACTATAGTAAATGGGACATTCACGAAGAATAAAATTGGGACGAGTAAAATTTTTTTTTTTTTTAAAAACGAAGAAGAGTATTGATTTATTATTTAATTATTATTTTTTACTCTTAATAAAAACATATTTTTAGAAGCAAACCTTGAGTGATCACTAGTATATAGAACTAGCATCGACAGTTGAGTTTCTCAATAGAGGAACTCTACTTGTCAAACAATTTTGCCCCGCGGATTCCTATGTCTGGTTATGTGTAGTTGACCTGGATGGATTTTTATGCCAAAGTCTCCTCCCTAGTCTTTCCCTTGTGGATGGAATGTGGCACGTGCAGCAACGATACATCATCATTCCAGCCTATATACCGCTGCTTATCTAAAACAACGGCCTAATTCGGCATGATACGTTGTGTAATTATACACCTTATTTGCAATAATTAAAGTATTAAGTTGCATATCGTAGTATTTTGGAATAGAGCGTTGTTTTAGATAAGACGTCCCACTACAGGGCACAGGCCTCCTCTCAGAATGAGAGGGCTTGGGTCGTAGTTCCCACGCGGGCCCAGTGCAGATTGGGAACTTCGAACGATACATACCTAGAATTATTTTGTGTACGTATGTTGGCTGTTGTAGAAAACTTATGCTATACGCATGATATATATTGGGGAGCACTCAGCGCCACGAGAATATATGATATCGGAAATCCGGAGAACTGTTGACACCGTCAATGCTGGCTACTGCGATGTGCACATAGGAGGGTTATTAGTGGTATACGACAGCTACTTTGTGCACATTCTTGAGGTAAGTATTCATTATAAACCATACATTATTCCAGCCTATAAGTATACGTTCCACTGCAAGTTACAGGCCTCTCCGAGTAAAAAGGCTTCGGCTGTTTCCTCACGGTCACGGGCCCAGTGCGGACAGAGAACTTTACACAAATCATTGAAATTAATCGCTGGATGTACATAATTACATGCGATTAACTTTAAGGGTTTGTTTGAAAAGTGGTGCTCCTACGCAGGTTTCCTCACTTTCCTCACGATGTTTTCCTTCACCGAGCTCATGGTAAATTTCAGATTTAATTTCGCACATAAATTCCGAAAACCCGATTATTATTATTACGTGCCCTTACAGGGCGTCATGGAATGACCTAAATATTATACTTAAAATTTTGTCTATATTGGCTTAATAAATAAATAAATTCAAGATGTGCGAGCCCGGGCTTGAACGTACGACCCTCTGGTCGATGGGACATAGGTTAAATCATAGGCTACCACGACTTTTAACCTCTTTACCGCCACAAAACAAACGAAGTGACGTGCTCTGTACGCCACGCCACGTTACATGACAAACCGATTTTCTACTTAAAATCCATTGTAGAAGGGTTTATTTCGAGTTGATTATTGGTTATGTATAGATGACGTTGGCGTGTAAGGCATTCCACTGGCTGTCACGATTCTAGATGACTGAGGCGGTGAAGAGGTTAAGGAGGTAACTATTAGGTAAAGTTAATAATTTAACGTAAAGATAATACCTATGTTAGTACTTTTAAAATATTATTTTATGTCATTCTACTACTAAAGTACCTATTATAGTAGTACCTTTAAAAAATGAACTCCTAATAAACTGTAGGGTTCTGAAGACACAGTTCATCGCTTGCTCCGTTTCCTGTGGCGAACCGAAGTAGAGTGGATTGACTACATGGATCGGAAGGACGAAGAGAGATTCCAGGCACTGTTGAAGGCGGCCCTGGAGGCGGAGGCCGAAGGAGACCCTTTTGAGATGCCCGTACGACCGACGAAGAAGCCTGACAGGAAAATGTTTAAAAGACTTAAGTTATTGATGATCTATCATTCTATACAAACGGTAATTTACACTAAAAACTTATTTATTTTAAACATTTATTAAAAACTAGAGCTCTCCAGAGCTTTTCAGCGACTTAGTATCGGTTATACTCGGGCGGGGGTTTCTTGTATTTAGCCTGTATAGCAGGCTCTAGCGTTATTGTGTAAGCCCGCTTCATTATGATACATCTTAACGAATGGTAAAGAATTTATGAAGAATTTGTTCCTAGGTACGCAAAAGCCAGTGTAACATGATTACGGCGCAATGCTGCAACGAAAATAACTAACGTTTCACTTGTCTTGATCAACAAATTTCAATAGAACTAAGAGACCTAAGTACTCACTTTTCATTCTAATTAAATTTTCTCCAGATTTGACGAAACCGCGAATTTTAGGATTTGAATTGGTATTAGGTAGCTACCATTCGTTTTTCAATAGAAAAACCAAGAGCGGTGTGGTTTCCAAACCAATAATTCGAATAATTCCTTATGTCTCGTAAAAGATTCTGCTACCTACCTGTCATGTTATCGTTAGATGCATATATGTTGGTATAATCTCACATACATACATACCTACCAACTTAGGCCCTTCCGGCCCAGGGCGATACCAATGCAAACTCGCAAACTCGCTTAGTTCGTGCAACTAAAGGTACATGTTCGTAGCAGACTACGTACACACAGCGGTATAGTATAAATCTTCCCAGGTGAATTTTTCGCTTCGAGCTATTACTTTAAATTTGAACCTTAATACTATGACGATACCGTTTGTTTTGAAAGATAAGGGCTCGAAGCGAAAAATTCACTTGGGAAGATTTATACTTTAGTAGGCGACGTATCGCCGCATCACTACTAGTTTCTATGTAAGTACCTATATATGTTTTCTATGTACCTTCCGTCGCGACCGCTTTAGCCTAGTTGGTAGTGACCCTGCCTACGAAGCAAGAGGTCCTGGGTTCGAATCCCGGTAAGGGCATTTATTTGTGTGATGAGCACGAATATTTGTTCCTGAGTTATGGATGTATTTAAGTATTTATTTATCTATAAGTATAAGTATGTTTATCGTCGTCTAGTACCCATAGTACAAGCTTTGCTTAGTTTGGGACTAGGTCGATTTGTGTGAGATTGTCCCCTAATATTTTTATTTTTTTTTGTCATAGAAATGCATAAAAACTAGTAACTAGTGCTGCTGCATGTAGGTAGTCGCCTACGAACTTATAAACTTAAACTGATATAGCGAAGGCGATATATATCTAGTAAAGACTTCATTTTGCCGTAGCTGCTGTTCAAGGGTTGGAGTGCGATATCAGCGCGGCCGCCCTCTCTTGTGGGTCGACTGGACGTGTACGCGCCGCTCCCGCAGCATATGGAACAGCTGAAAGTCTGTCTCGACAAGATCGCGAAGCTTTGCGCGCTTGCCACTTCTGATGAACACGTGAGTCAAGATGACGTTTTAAGAGCTGGTGCCTACACATTAGGCGTTTACAAAAACACGCTGTACTTACACACGCGCGTTTTAAAAACCAAAAGATCCCACTTTGGTGTACACAGCCATGTCGACGCTTTTTTTTAGCTGTTTGAAAAGTCTTGACTCCTGAAACGCACGTTTAAAAAACGCGCTTTTTATACGCCCAATGTATAACAGCTCTAAGAATACTTACATAAGTTTCAAAGTACGATTTTTTTTGTTTATTATTTTATGAGTTTATGTATTGTATTTACTAAAAGTTGTATTGTAGCCTTTGCTTTATCCGACTGTATTATTTTGACTTACTCTTTGTCGGTACCTTACTAAATGCTCCTTTCATCCACTCAAGGGTTGACTGGTAGAGATCCCTTAAAGGGATAAGTTCGCCTTTGTACATGCATTTCAACTGTTGTCAATAATGTATTTCTTTTTTTCCTTATTTTTGTACAATAAAGAGTTTACATACATACATATATATTTTCATCTTGTTAGATGGTGTGTTCTACTGCGAATTTCACTTACCTACCTACTTACTGATCGCTTTCTCGTCGTTCCTGACGGACGGTTAAGTGACGACTGTGTAAGACAATATTAAAAATTCAATTTGCCACACAAAATATTACAGCCTATGAGTAATTTTTTTTCCAAGACAAAATCTTCCAATCCTCTACGCTTCTTTTGGAAACTTCAGACTCTAGTTATGTTACCTATATTGTATTTACATATCTTATATGATTACATAGTGAGTACGATTACCTATCGAAAGGTCTTTGTTTCGCCTTGACGAAAGACACTGGAAGGATACTGGGAATGTCTACCTCTACCACAAATCAATTATTTACCTTGTAAAGTAACGTTTGTATTTACCTATCGCAGCTTTCCTTCGAAGGAATAAGTGCGGCAGATCCAAAGATGGACGCGTTGCCCGAAGTGGCACTCCTGGACTTCTTGATGCAATCTCAGCACATCCTCGACTTACGTGAAATTATGCACTTTCATCGACGCGTGGATGACCATAAATTCTACTTTGGTAAGGATACGTAGTATAACATTAGGTATACTCGACTCGTAAAGTTAAGTGCACTTTATTAATGACCTAAAAGATACCACTGTTGAACAAAATACCTTAACAACATATTAATGGGATGAGATCCCACCTGAAAGTCGCATCATTTGATCTTTGATCGAAATGTGTCTTAAATACCTAATTGGTTAGACATTGGGTCAACTTCTCAGGGTGGCCTTTTTTTTTTGGTGCGGAAAATGCGCCTTCTATCTATATCTATGCTCGTGGAAACAGAGGGTATGTGGGGCTCCCCGGATCAAAACTAATTATAAAAAAGTATTTGCGGTGATATTAAAAAACACACTTAAACAAATGAGTGCTATTAGAAAGAAGTTTACGAAAATAATATGATAAAAAAAATGCTTGCGTCATTTATGTCATTTTGGTAGGCAATCCTGCGGCGTTGCATGTTTCGATCAAAGAACAGATTGGTGCAGAATCTTCCGGTGAAATCTTATTGTAGCAATAAGTAAACTTAGTCCATGTGTATTTTATTATTGCAGAGTATGTATGGCCTCTACCGAATCACTTTACACCTCGACATTTGTACAAGCTGAAGGTAGATGATTCGTTCGTCGAACCGCTGCCCGTGATGCCATGGGAGCTTGTCAAGAAAGAAGTTAACGAAGAAGACGAGGACTTCGACAAACAGAGTGGTAGCTCTTCCAGCTAATCACCAGAAGTATGAGATAAAAGTAGTTCTGCAGTTGATAATGATGCTTTACTTTATAATAATCGATACTCAACATGAGTACCTAATTCTGTGTTGTGTACGACAAATGGAAAGCGTGACTGTCTAGGACGGCGTTTGTGTACGACAAATGGAAAGCGTGACTGTCTAGGACGGCGTTTGTGTACGACAAATGGAAAGCGTGACTGTCTAGGACGGCGTTTCTAAATATCAAAAATGAAAACAATACATTCAATACGCTTTCATGCGATCACATTTGCCCACTTCGGTTTATTTCATTTATCTGCCAAATGTATTTTGTCCTAGATCAAGGTATTGTTGTTTATTTTCTTATACACCGCAAACTAAGATGCCTTACTGAAATATATTACCTCCATATTACAAAAAGTTGCGATTTTTTTTCGTGTCAATACTCCTCGTAGGTATATTATTTCTTATTTTTAAGCAGTTAACAATATATTATATCTCTCTACCTGAATTATCTGAACAGATGAAAAGCCCAATAAGATCCTCCTCAACTCTATTGTTAGGAGCGTAAGAACTTTGTGAGATCTTCTTTGGCTTATCGTTCGTGTATAGTCGAGCTCATAAATATCGACACAGATTCCTCATCAACTATATGCATAGACCGACCTTATTACTAGTGGCATAAAGGTGTATAGATATTTTCGAGGCCTTAGTAACGTACACAATACATAATCTATGGTCTTGACATTCCATAGGTACTTATCATGTTTCCCCTTGCAGCCAACAGCGTTATTGGTTAGTATTTAGGTACAGTCAAAGGCATAAATATCTTTACATCCATCGCGTCAAATATATGTAAGTAAAAATCAACCTTATGTTAATTACCATAGAGATGTATATATATTTTTGATGCCTTGGTGACGTATATGTATTTATGCCCTTGACTGTACTTGTGCTACTGAAAATTAATATAGATAAAATAGGTAACACATTAAGGCATTATATTTCATGGATATTTCACGTTAATTGCTACCGACTTCTGTAGTCCTCTCATAGCCAAAGCTCTCGTAGCTATAGCGATATCGATTGTTTATTTCCATCTGAGCGCTGTTTACGTCCATGAACGCGAACATGGACAAACCTGAAAATAAAAAGCTTATAAGAAAGCAATCAAGCAAAGCAGTGTTCGGCATAAAGCTACCGCCGATTGAAAAAAATGAGTCTAGTCGTGAAGTTAAAACTATTCTCGATGTCGATCCTGATTACTTCTCGCTAGTCGAAGGTAGAAAAATACGACCGAATACTTCCATGAACAAATATAAGGAGGATATAAAGAATGTGGCGCTGAAAAGGACACTACGTGGATATCTAGTCGACGAAATTTTAAGGATTGATAGAGAAATTGAAACTGAAAGAAGTATTTACGAAACAGCATCTGCGCACTTTGATGAGTACCAGCACAGTTTCGATAAGTTTTTAGCTGACGACAACAACAAAACTATCGCAATAATGCAGAAATCTGACTCATTAGCCAAGGATCTAATTAACCAGACCGAAGAACACAAACAGGCCAACTATGAGATGGCAACGCTGAGGTCAAAGCTCCAGTATATTGACGAGACTTTATTAATATTGTTGTCTTTCGAGAAGTTCCTTCACACGGTCTCACCAATTTTATGGCAGGAAAGTAATAATGTTGAATTAAGAAAAAGACATTCTGAAATTATTACAATGGATTCAAACATCTTCGTCCCTGTAAATAAGGATTTAGTAACCGAGCGATTGAGTCAACTTTCTGCCCCTAAGTTATATTTTGAAACTCCCGAGCAGTTGTCGGAAATGTTTGAATTTTTAGAGCGTCAGAATTTGAATTATTTACTTGCGACGGAAGAGTTAAATGCCGAAAAAAACAAATTGCTAAAAGCTAGAGATTTATTCAAAGAATCTTTGAAGCAAGAGTTGGATTTCATTCAAAAAAAGGTAACACTTTTTTATTTTTAAATTAGCTATTCCTAATTGCAGTGACTAAATCGCTAGACAGCCAGTCACAGAAAGCGGGGGTTACAGTGTTCGATAAGACGCAGTTGTGTGTTAATGTATGTGTTATAGTTTTTCTAGTAGGTACCATATTTATTCTAAATTTTGCATCCGTATTTACAAGTTTATATAAACTAAGTACTTAGTTCAATTATTCTTTAAAAACTAATGTTATTTTCTTTTAGATTGAACTAATCGAGGCAATAAGAGCAAGTAATGAGAACCGTGAAGTTGAAGTTAAAGAAATATTCTACCGAATTTTGGCTGACAAGTTGAAACACATAGTGTCGTCAGAGACTGCGCTTCAAATATTTAACTACGTAGAATACGCCTATGAACAGCTAATTGCTCCAAATGACACCAGTCTCAAACCCGTGGAAATGACTAGGGCACTGGAAAACGAGTTTGATAATTTGATGTTAGATTTATCAGCTTATGACTTGGAACTGGTAAAAGCAGTGGAGCATGAGACATATCAAAACGAAATAAAGAATATGAAGCAAGCCAAAGAAGCAGCTAAATTACTGAAGGATGTTGATAAATTAAACAGAAGATTAAAGTCTTCCTACGAACCGACGAGAAGGATAATCTATGACTAAGACGATAAAAGAAGATATTGTAAATCACTGTCATATTTCAATCACTTTGACATTTGAAGATCTTACATGTGTTTTATTTAATTTATTTCTGAATACGAATTTATACATATTTTGCTAAAGTATTGTAATTTAGATTATTAAAATACACAATGTCTTGCTTAAAGAAGGAACGTAAGCCAATGGTACCCGTCAAAACTTTAGATGTTATATTCAGACGGCGCTACCTACCGAACACGCAATACTACTTTGCTAATAGAAAACATACGCTGAAGTCCGATACGGCGAAGACGAGAGCCAGTCAACCATTTCGCGTTCCAAAAACTGAAAAACTATTGAGCTACATAAAATATAGTGACCGAGTAAACAAAAATTATAACAAGAGACGATTATCTCTGCCGTTAAGCATGAAGGACAACCTAAAGATTGCAGCTACGAGAGACATATCCCAACGACTTTTTATAGAAGAACCTCCCGATGAAGTCAGAGCTGTTGTAGAAATCCACCCTGAATTTTATTCTGTGATTGAAGGACGTCCCCTGCGAAGCCATGACGACATCAAAGTTTATCTTAACAATATACGAAACTTTGCCATGATTCGTCAGCAAATAGGTTATCGTCAAGATTTGGTTATGAAAATCAATCAAACTTTGGTGGAAGAATCAAAAGAACATGATGTAATAGTCGAAAATTTGAAACTACATATTAAAAATTTTCAAAAGTTTCTTACTGAAGACTATAAGAAGGCCTGCGCAAAAATTGCTAGAGCTGAAAAAGCTAATGCTGAACTTGTTGCGAAAAATTCAGAATTTTTAAGCTATGTATCCGCAATATCTTTGTTAAACAATATTATTTTCAAACTGGACGCGATAAGAGGCATTTTGAAAATATATCGTAGTTATTTAATTTTTGTGGCTCCTCTGGCATGGAGACAGAAGTATGATGAAAATCTCAAACATATTGTTCAATCGATCCAATTCGATTCAGGCGAATTTATGACTGATAATGATTTAGTGGAAACTTTGGATATTGATCGGATGATAGAACTTGCTAAAATAGAGCTCAAAGATCCACTTCCATCGAGCTTGTACTTCAAAAAGCCAGAGCAGATGTTGGATTTGTTTTACACAATGGAATTACAAAGTAGAGAATATTTGACACATCTAGCTAAAACTGGTGGTCCGTTTAATATGTTGAAAGACCGAATAAAGCAACTTAAACTGGCCACGAAAGTGGAGCTTGATTATTTTCAATATTACATCGACAGTATAAAGCGTGAAATTGAAAGGGAAGAGTACAATGAAAGACATCTACAAGAGAAATTTTATCGCATTTTAAATGAATCATTTTACGAATCTGTTGCTAGCCATAACACGCTGCAATTGAAAATATGCGTGGAATTTGTTTACGAAGAGGTGATTGGTAAATGTGAGGAAGGTCATCAAAGTATACAAGATCCTATGAAAATACTGGAAGTGATGTATGAGGATTACAACTTAAGATTAGATTCCTTAGATTTCAAAATAGTAAATCAAGCACGTAACGACTTCTTTGCTCAAGACTTAAAGATGATGAGAGATGCGTATAAAGCTGAGAGAGAATTGAGAGCTTTTAGAGAAATGACGAACGCCATGAACAAGGCATTTTTACCTCCTGCGCGGTACAAGAGGCCAATACTTAAAAAGTTCATGGATAAAAAAAGTAGACTAGCTCTTGCCCTGGCTGAGAAAAGAAAAGATGGTGACGACGAAAGAACTGTCAAAACTTTCAAAAAGATATCGCAGGAAGAACGGGAAGGACTAATGTTATTTACAGACTGGTGCGAAGGAATGGATCCCACCCCCTTTTTAAAAGAATATTACAAATATGTTAAGCCAGCTTTCGAATGGGTGCCCCGCAAGTCTATTGTAAATTAATGTAAATGATAAACTATTATTATTATTTTAACCTTATTGATGTAATTTTATACTGAATTTTTGACAGCAATTTTTCATTTTTAAAATAAAATTCCTGCTTTGCTTAGCCATGTAGATTTACCTGATTTATATTAAATGTCTTTATGTTTTACGTCGACAGATTAATTAGGTATCCTACATATATTAATCGTCACGATGGCTTAATTTTATTTGTAACTCTGTTATGCTGTAATCTAAAATTGAAGGAAAATGGAAGACGAAGCTCGTCCTTTTATTATTAGCATTCCAAAAATTCGCATTTCTGCCGAAAAATCAGCAGAGTCTTTTACTCCAAAACCTAATCTGCAATCTGGAGTGTGTACAATAAGGAAGCCGTCTGAAGTTACTCTGAGAAAATACTCTTTACCAGGAAGCAAACCTTTGAAGGTAAAGAAGTTACAAAATGAGCTACTGCTTTTACCATACAGATTATTCTCGAAACGGCAAGAAAGCGAGAGACATAGAACACGACTATCGATCCACATTAAAGAGAAATATAAAATTGGTTACACCGATTTGCGAAAACGATTGCACGTCGAAGGTCCTATTGATGATATACGTGCTTTAAAAGATATCGATAGAAAATTCTTTAAATCTGTAGATGGCCGACCATTAAAGCATGGTATCCCACTATTTAAGTCATTACAGCCACTGTTTTATAAAGTTTTTAGAATGCGATATGAGGTTAGTATCAGGAATGACTGCATTTTGAGAATAGAATCTAACATGAGGAAAGAGGCAGAAACGTACGAAAACACAGAAAAAAAATGTAAGGATCAAGCACAATGCTTTGATAAATTTATATCAGAGGATTATTTAACATCTATGGCTTTTTTGAATGAATGGGAAGAATTAAAGAAAATACTTGACGCGAAGGTAATGGAGTTACAAAATCTTGCGAACGACAAGTTCGCCATAATATCCAGACTAATTGGTTTAGACTACAGATACAGTGTGCAGCAAAAGTATGGCAGATTTCTTTACTATTTGTCACCACCGACTTGGAGATTAAGCCATAGGGATTTCGCAAGGTCCATCGAAATAGAAAAAAAGGGATTCGATTTAGGAAATACGAATGATGAAGATCCCTTCGTGGTGATATTTGAAAAGTTGCAACAGGAAGTTCTTCGAAACACGATCAGCCCGGTTCTTTACTTCGAGCGCCCGGAGGATTTGATGCATCTGTTGGAATCGGCGGAGCAGCAGCAGCTTCTTTATCTGGCGCACGTTACTTACAGCACACCGTATACAGAAATTCTCAAGAAGAAGCTCAATACGCTGAAAACTTTGATTCAGCAAAGCAGTTATTCAGTTGTCAAATCAATCAAAGAATTCGAACTTTATCTACAAGATTGTTTTACGAGATGTAACTACTTGGAAGAGAAATTTCACAGAATCATTAATGGTATGTTCTATGACAGCGTCGGGGCTCTGGATGTATTGAAAATGAATTTACATTTAGAATACTGTTACGAAAAAGTACTAGGTGAAAAACCGATAAATTTGAATATAAAGGCAATGGCTAAAACTTTGGAGTCATGTTATATGGATTATTCGAAACGATTGGACGATATTCATAGCGGTGACATCAAGGAAGCTATAAAATATCAGATTGAGTTGGAAAAACGTAATATGAAAAGGGCGAAGTTGGCCGCTAGGGAACTGCGGCTCTTTAATCGTCTAGAGAAGGAACTGCTGCGTACTTGTTTGCCTTTGTCTGATTTTAATTCGGATTTGTTGCCTTTAGCCGGCACTTCGGAAAAACGAAATAGATTGCCAACTAGATGTACCAAAGGGCAGCGGGTGCCCAGTAGAACAGTGGTTGAAAGCGCTCGCGCGTCTCTGACAGAGGCTGAGGAAGAGTACTTGGCTCTCTTCACAGACTGGACGGAGACAGAGAACCCAGCTGACTACTTGCAAAGCCTGACGCTGCGTAGGCAGAGTAAACCAGAAGACGAAACTTAAATAGATAAGAACTTATTTAATTTTCAGTGTCCGGCAATTAATAAAACACTGTCGTTTATTGAAAACTTTTTATTTACGGGGAATCAATATGAAAAACGTCTATCTAACCTATTAATTCCACCATCAAACAAAATACATTAATGAATATGTATTAATGTAGGTAGATATAATAAAACAAATCATTTTTAAATAACAAAATGTACATTTCCTACTCATAAAAATGTTTGGTTTCATGGTATTGACGAATAACTACTTGGAATTTACATATTTACAAAGATGACTAAATAAAATTGGTAAAAGCTTTACATTACATCCATACAATCCATAGGATCTAGTTAATTCTATGTTAAATTTCGTATGAGTAACTCAATAAATAACTCAATAAACTATAAGAGAATTGGAGAAGTTCTTTTATGATCTTAAATGATTAAAGCCTTCATTAGCGTAGGTACTGTCAGCGTCAAAAATAGTTTCGCACTTTTTAGGGTTCCGTAGACACAAAAAAAGGGCAGGGCCCTCTTACTAATTGGGTACAGTTTACCCAATCCCCGTTCGTTGGTCTTACCTTTATACGGCTCTACTTTATAAATTTCATACGAGATTATCAATTAGGTTTATTCGACAAAAACAAAAGAGAATTTAAGCTTCTGACGCTGACTATACTAATTATTCTTAATCCTGGTATGCGCTCCTCTCTCGTTTTGACTAAGGAAGTTTCTTTCAAAGTAATGTTATTCAATGAAACTAATTTGGACAGTGGTGGAAAGCAGGTTCAAAGTTTTTTTTCGCTTTTAGCTTTCGAAAAACCTAGCGGAAAAGGAGGGCATACTTCTATCTAGGTGTGTTTTAATCATTTAAACGCCTATTAATTTATAGATTTAGTAACAATGTAACTCATTAAAAGTATGGCTGAGTTCAAATAAATGAAATAAAGAGCAGTTAATAAAGTCCGTCTTGTCTGATATTGGATGCTGTACCTAACGAGATTACAAACATGCCTACCAATAATTTATAATTTATAATTATGGTCGCGGTAATAATTTGTTGAGGCAGTATGACAACGTTTTATAAAGACTCAACAATTTATGTCCGTGATAATAAAATCAGCAGCAGAAGTAGAGTTTAAAAGGATTAACTCACATCTCGATTGTGGATCATAGAGCATAGTAGTTTTTTTAGAGCTGTTACACTCTTCTACTACTTCTACTGCTGTTTGTAGGTACATTAAACTAAATGCGCAAACATTAATTAATTTACAGTGCAATTCTTATCTACTCATGTAAATTTCGTTATATTATATACCGAATTCGTTTATTTACACAATATGTACATAGAGAAGACTCTCGACACAGAAACATTAAAAGCCTCTTATGAATTACACCAACATCACATTTGAATGAAAATTATATCTACATTCTAAAATGCTACTTTATGTGGCCGAGCTGCACTACTAAGACAGGATCTATGGACTGGTGACTGAATAAGTTTCACAAATTTTACGAGTTATTATTGGTTAAGGTTTGTAGGATACGTAGAGATAATAATTCTACAAAGTGTGAGTATGCAGCGCAACAATTTAAATTGCAAGTGCTAGAGTACGACAATAACGAGTATAAAACGATGCATGACGAATACATATATTTTTTCATATGTGCGAGATAGATACCATTTTAAAGCACTTTACGTTCAAAATGTGAATGTTATGAAGAAAGTGGTACTCTTTTTAGTTTTTACTCTTTATTGTCATTGGTAAGTACCTACTCTAGGGCACGTGGTTACAAAGTCGGATTCTGTGGCCTTTCATTCCGATTTTTTTTTAATGTGAGTATCTTTGAATTTTTTTATCTAGGATTTATTTCTGCGAGTTTAGATTTTGAAAATAGTGCGCGTGCATAATTTTAAAATTGATGTTAGCCAACGTTCCAACTCGGCACTGTTAAGAGTGCAAGGTGTTCATGAGCTATCTAAGAATTCCGGGTCCGGTTGTAAAACCGCGGCCATTCTGAGAGTCAATAAAATTATATTCGTTTGTTATCTCCGCCTAGCTATTTTCAAAAGAAAATGACTAGTAGTTAAAGTAGTTTTATCAAAATATTCGTTCCCTTCAAAATGTTCAATATACTTGAGCAACATTGTGATGGAATATTTTCATAAGACGTTTATATCTACAGTAAAAAACAACATTTGGTGTTTTATCTGACACTTTAGAAAACATCTACGCGATGAGCATTTTATAATACTTTACACTACGAATAACAACGCATAGAAGCCGAATACGCAAATGAAGCCACTCAAACAGTTCCATATTTGGAAAGGTTGACAGTGATCCTAACTTACACACGCGTGCACGGGTCACTTTTGTCTTAAAATATTCTTCTATGCGTTAGTTTATTATCCTTGGTCTTCAACTCTTCACGTTGTGCATGACAAGGTGGATAATCTAGCCGCAGTGTGGCCGCGCGCCGTTTATCTGACGCGTTTCTTGTGTAGCTTAGCGAGTTTTCTTCGCTTGAGGATCATCTCGTAAAGCGCGTCTAGTCCTTCGTGCAAGCCCTCGCCCGTGATGGCGCACGCGGGCTGCACGTGCCAGGCGTGCGCGTCGCGCGAGCCGTGCGGCGACGCCACCAGCTCATGCAGCCCCAATAACTTCTCAAGCTCACGCGGCTCCTTAGCTCCCGGCAGGTCCTGCTTATTCGCCAGCACGAGAATCGGAACTCCCGTGTTATCTGGCGACTTCGCTGTTCGTATCAGCTCCATCTTAGCCTCCTCCATACGCTCGACATCGACGGAGTCCAGCACGAATATGATGCCGTCTGTGCATCGTGTGTATGACTTCCAAAGAGGCCGAAGTTTTTCCTGACCCCCGACGTCCCAGACTAGGAAGTTTACACCTTTTGACCTTCCTATGGTGCCTTTAACTTTTTCACAGTTAAAGCCGATTGTGGGCACCGTGTTTAGATACTGATCAAATTTTAGCCGGTAGAGTGCAGTTGTTTTGCCGGCGGAGTCGAGGCCTAGCATGACGACGTGCAGCGTGCCTTGCGCGGAAGGCAGCGCGTCGAGCAGGCTCGAGTTCTTGCCCATGTTCGCACCCATGCTGCGCCGAGCGGAGCCTGCGTTCGGCTATCTCACGCTCTCGTCCGATCGCAACATCACGAACACAAGAGGGTCCTCACCTGAAAAAGAGAAAAAATACAACTTAAAACATAAAAAGATACACAAACAAAAGATATTTATTTAAGTCGAATAGAGTATAGGAATACCTATTATATTATATTTAATATGAGATACGGCTCACAAATAAACGAAGAGTCGTATGTAGAGACATAATACCTCTGCCATCCAGTTTCAACTTCGTTATAAAGCCAGGTATGTAAAAACACGCCATATTTCTGCAAATAGAAAAGAAAACCGGAACCCGTTCGATGATTACACTTCAACTAGCAGCTATTCCTTCATTCGACTTTATGAGGTTTTCCATAGGGTCATGTTTGTAGTTAAAGGAGGGCTTATTATAATTTAATTTCCAGTATAGGTTTATATTAAGTTCGCTACGAAATTGCTATTTGAGTACATACATATTACCAAGCAAAAGCAGTCAGAATTATATTTCTGCGTGCCGTTTCGTTCTATTCTCGTTTGTTTGCACGTACTATTGCGCCACCGGTCTGCAAAGCGGTGCTCGACTATTTATATCTACCCTCACTAGAGACTTGTTACTTAATAACTATCATAAATCATTACAATTTAAATTGATGCCCTTTTATAAGTAAAAGGTTTTGATTAAAAATGTTTAACCAAATTTAACCTCACGCCCTTTCAGTCTGTTTCTTAATTGGAACAAGTGGTTACTTGGATCTTTTAAAACGAGATCAATTTAAAAATAATACATACACACGAGTACAAATAAGGCACGGGTTGGTAAGAAATATTAAAATTAAAAAGGCCACGCAAGAAATTGATTCTCTTTATCTTCAAGTTATATTATCCAAAATATTGGATCGTACGATTCATAACGAGTGATTTTGTCTGCAATTCAATTAGGAACTGCTGTAAAAGTGAATGATAAATATATTTTTATCTGCTACAGTTCTGTACGTAATCAATTAATAGAAAAACCTGAAATAAAAATCTTCGCATCAAAGTTTTATTCGTCGACAATAATTACACAAACTCATCCATGCAAATATAATTGCGAGCGAAGGCAGGTGGAGTGCCGAGATGAGACGAGACGTCGCCATCGGCTTCGCGCCCTTTTAATAATTATCATTCGCGGCAGACGGGCGGGTCGACGACTTTTTGCCCGCTGCGTGGCACGGGCCAGACGCTTTTGAATCCTTACAACAACCGACTACGAACTATACTGCTGTCTTTTGCAAAAGCTAAACATGCGAAAGAGACAGATTACTGAGCGTGCGACAAGTTTGTTGAAAAGCGATTCTGTATGGAGGCAGAGCCACCGTAATTTCAATTCCAGCCGCTGCTGCACGTCTTACTTCTGAGGTATTCAACCTTTTACGATATTTAGGTACCCGAAAACTAAAAAATAGTTTACTTAAAAAAAATACTTAGTCAAAGTAATGATTCACAGTCGCGTTTTGTACACAAAAATATGATATCTTGCGAGTCATTGAGTTTCACCCTTTTTGGGGTAATTCCCCCAGGTTGGAAACCACTGTGTTTTTCGATACTTGATCTTCCGAATCGGGTTATTGGCCTCACGCCATCGGCAGTTCTTCACGATGCGCAGAACGTCAGAGAGGTTATTTGAAAACGAAACCGTCGCGTCGGACAAATTGTAATGAACGACAGAATTAAAACCTTTTAAGGATAACGATTTACATTAGGTACTAAGGCTGGTTCTTTAGCACGAGACTGTAATAAAGCAATATTATAAGTAAATACCAGCCAATTTTAATAATTAGGTATATTTTTCGGTGGATCAATTCGATCGTAAATGAATTGCCTCAATACAACGATGTCGCGACGCCGACGGGCCTTGTTTCTATAAAAGCTTCTGGTTAATAAATACACTTAACTAGATACGTGCTAATTTGCTAATCAAGTAACTCTTGAGAAAACTCCATTTAAGAATATTCATGTCAGTCTCTTAATTTCTTGGAAAAATTATACCTACCTACTTACTGAGATTACAAAACCTCATCTAAATAAGTATAGGGACCTGATTTTTCAACGAGAAGTAAAAGATTTAATCAAAAGCCGATGGAAGCATTGAACATCGTGATGTTGAAAACCGTGTGTTGGTCAAGTGAATGACATATCTATGAGCATTATGGATAGCATAAAATTGCATTGCTCAAGACTCTGATATTCGATTGTGAGCTGCAGGTTAGTTATGCAACACGAGGAGCGAGTTGAACTATGGACCTATCCCACGAATGGGTACTTTGGTTACCCATTGCATTTTAATTTTGATGTACTTATAAATATGCTTAAATTTTGACAAAACAATATATTTATTGGCAATTGACCAAATGGCCTAGTGGTTAGAGAACCTGACTACGAAGCTTTGTAGTCCCGGGTTCGATTCCCGCGTCGGAGCAGATATGTATTTGTATGAAAAATACTAATGTTTTTTCTCGAGTCTTGGGTGTTTTATACATATATGTACTTTAAGTATGTATCTATCTACATCTACATATATAAGTATGTTTATCCGTTGCCTAATACCCATAACACAAGCTTTACTTACTTTGGGACTAGGTCAATTGGTGTGAATGGTGTGACAATTATTTATTTAATGGAAACTTTTTTTGTACGGTCAACTGCTGAGAAAAGGTACCCCGTGGCGTATTTACCGCCGTTACAGGTACCCCCTTTTCTCTACAGCTGATTGTACATAGTATTAGATCGTGATATTATTTGCTACGTGAAAACAAAAAAAATATATATTATTCACCTTCATGGGTAGCGGCTGATTCTTCAATCATTTCCTTAAGTTTTTAACCTATACCTACGCTTAGGATTAAGGCTAAAGTTAGGATTATTGATCTGTGTCTTTGTGTACTAGTTCACTCAAATCTCAATCATTGCAGGAAGTAGGGGAGGGACAATTTGGAGTAGGGTATCAAATCCGCCCCTATAATTTCCATTTGCACCTATGAATAAACGATTCGTCTGAACCTTTCTTGCAACTTTCGAAAGAGCCAACTACGTGTGTCAACATTGTGTGGTGTCTTAAATGGTGACCATAGGGTCAACACAGCAGGTGTGAGTGCACAGGCCAAAAATCAAGTTATTGTAGGGCATCGAAAGTTTCGTTTTTATTTAAATTCGAGGTCAAATTTGCACGCGGGACCCGCGGCGGTTGTTCGGACAGTCCGAGGCTTCGACCTGTCTATCTCGAAAAACTAGTATTGCAACTTTTGTTTTTATTCGACCGACTTAAAACATTAACAAAGGTTGTCTACGGTCAGTCGGTCATAGAAATAATGCTTCGTGTAGTTTGCAATTTTACGTTACCGCATATGGTCAGTACTTGTCACGGTTTTAATTAGTGCTCTTGTGCTCGTATGCGCTCTTCGCCTGAAGTAGATAATCAAATCACTTTTGAACCTTAACGCCATAGAAATAGGTCTTTAAAGTCACGGTCTATTTGCGATGTTGACTAATATGGGTACGGGTTAATTACATACAAATAGTGTGAATCTACTAATGATGCTTATAGAAAATTGGTGGCATGAATCATTATCGTGAAGAGTCAATATGAAATACAATCAGGAAACCTTATCGCATTCAGTTAAAAAAATTTAATACGGTCTAGAGATGATCAGGCCTCAAAAGGTACAGGGTACAGTATAATACTTGTACGTAACGTTCATGAATATACAATATGCCAAGTCCGTTTCTTTGTAGGTACAAAGTACCAACTCAACATGGGAATACTGTAACTGTCTAATTGAGATAATATTATCAACCACAACAATTTCTTAAGAGACAAGATAAAGACCCTGTGACATGCTGTTAGTGTAAGCATAATAAAGTAAACATACGAGCTTCAAGTACGTCTCGTTTCGTAAAGCTTGTATAAACTGCTTAATGAGTTATTGAACTCAACCATGCTAATGCTTCGCGAAGTTTAGATAAGTCTTTAGTGATGACATGACAAGCTGATTCACAGCAGCCGACGTAGGGTCAAAAGTGTTGAGAGAAAGCACAGATGCAGTGATGGTGGCCCTTTACTTTCTCTGCGATCGGCCACGCCTCGACATGCCTCCACGGTACCTCAGTGGTAACTAGAAACAAATCCACTAAAACAACCGGAACTGAAAGTTTGTGTGTATCGAGTGATCGTGACCATTCTGTCTTGTCATGAGTTATAGATGTCCGATAGTTTGACAATAAACACTGGGGATTCGAGTCTATCTCTTGAATTGCTCAGTTTTAGTACGTACCCTATACCTACCTACAAGACATTAATATTTACGTAATGCCGACTAGTTTTACATCTAGCGATGGCACCTCGCAATGTATTTCATATTTGCATGCAGATAGGACAATAATAAGCATTGAGTGAAGTAAGCACCAATAAGATATCTTTGATGGTGTGACTGACTTTTCTCTTGAAATTCATAAACGGACTGTAAAATTGTAGGTACCTCAAAAATGTTACCTCTGTACTTTAGTTTTTTGGCTGCCTTTTATGTGCAACTTATAATTAAAGCAAGCAATGGCGGCACTAATAAAGATAATAAAAAACCGATGCTGCATATTCGATTATCGCATAAGCGGCACAAACGTGTTGTTATCAGATAGAGTCAATTAAATATGCCATAAAAACATACTTAACATCAAGCAACCAAATTTTAAGAGAAAGTTTCTTTACTAAATGTAACAGTTTATGCTTTAAAAATCCGTTATGTATGAGAAAAGGTATCTTACTCGCATAAGTTTGTATGCTTTTACTTTTATCTCATTGCGTAAAATATCGCCCAAAAACATATCATGCGCTTTCTCTAGAAATTTAAGGATACCACTACCTACTTATGTAAATGACAGTCATAATCGAAATCTTTAATACATCGCATTAGTATGTATTTACTTAATTTTTAAAGTACAGTTAGAGTTCTAGTTCCGCTAGGTAAGTTGGTGTCGGAATGCAGCGGCGATCCGTATGCATCGGGCGTCTGACCACGAGACCCAAACAGCCGGTCTAGTGTGGAGTGACCCAGTAATAAGGCTTGTAGGTATGT
Organism: Archips crataeganus; assembly: GCA_947859365.1. Lineage (NCBI taxonomy): Eukaryota > Metazoa > Arthropoda > Insecta > Lepidoptera > Tortricidae > Archips > Archips crataeganus. The sequence continues at coordinate 11,662,273 of OX402058.1, forward strand.
TGCACTTGTTGAGTTTAGAGAGGATAAAGGGTCTTCATTCAAGTGTTTAACGGCCTTATTTTCATAATCACATTTATTACGAATTGGCTTAAGTTTTTGGATGGATTTTTCTGTTATTTATTAGAGGTTTTGTACTTCTAAAATGTATCCAAGAAAGTGATTTCGAACAAACGCTCAATTAATAATCCATAGTCGAAAACATTAAACTTTAGGTCTGCTTCGTTGTGATTGTTTAGTGTAATCATCAAGTTGGTCACATGTAGGTTTTTGATTGTAATCCTTTTCGCGACTAACAATGCAAAAAATAGCCGTACCTAATAAGATTTTTCTTTCTATGATGGCATAAGCCTCAAGATGAGGCCGAAGGTGAGGTACTTAGGCATTTTATATCTTAACGGTTTTGCAAGCTGCACCTATGGTTTTACGATTTCCGAAGGATATTTCCTTTGAACAACCGTTATTATGTCTAATTTATGGATAAGATAAAATAATTCGAAATTAGTACATGGTTCGTTTCGATTTTAAATTAATCACGATATTGGACGACCAGATGGCCTGGTGGTTAGAGAACCTGACTATGAAGCTTGAGGTCCCGGGTTCGATTCCCGTGTCGGGGCAGATATTTGTATGAAAAATACGAATGTTTGTTCTCGGGTCTTGGGTGTTTAATATGTATTTAAGTATGTATCTATCTATATAAGTATGTTTATCCATTGCCTAGTACCCATAACACAAGCTTTACCTAGCTTACTTTGGGACTAGGTCAATTGGTGTGAATTGTCCCGTGATATTTATTATATTTATTTATTGCAGACTACGTCCTCACGTTCAAACTGTCATCTTTATATTACAATGAAAATAGCGTTAACATATTTCGGTCTATATTATATTTACATTAAAACCTTGAAAGAAACATTACAACTATCGTAATATTGGCCAGACATGTGATAATCGGTTGTCTAACCTTACACAAAAGCGATAACCGATTAAATACAATTACAACTTTAACTGAATTTATAGATTGGATTTGACCAGCCGGGCCTTTCTGTAACGGGGGTCCCGTTAACTCACCGTTTCTATCCAGTTGCCGTATGCTTAACGGATTGATAAACAGTACAGTAAATTGGCAAGACTCCTTTTAGTATACCATACCATCACACATAATAAATTTTATGTATCTACCTAAATGAATAACTGAAAAATTTCTAGTGAATCAAACTATTGGAAGAGGGTAATTAAAATCATTCGACTTGCAAGGTTTCTTTTGTTAGTACATGCAAAGTTGTATGAAAAGTGACTGGTTATTTTTGCTCGTCAGTGTGTGCAGTGACAGGTAAAGCTAATAAAAGGGTATTAACGTTTGTAACAAACTTTAGTGACGAAGAAAATCGGTGTAACTAAAATTATATATTTTTATATATTCTTTTTTATTATATATTTTTATTTTTGTAATGTCACTGTACTGTTTTTGGTGATCAATAAAGAATATTTGTATTGTATTGTATTGTATTATCCAATTTTATCTTGAATGTGTACATAAAGAAAGGGGTCGCTGGGTTAGAGGTAAAAACCAATATGATTATCGCACTCGATTCAGTGAGATAATGGTAAGTAATTATTCTTGTAATTCTAAACTTCATTATTGAGTAGCTACGTGAGAAAGCTGACTCTGTAAAAATTAATTGGCAGCCATATTAGGTCTCACTGAAGGTAACGACGTGCAAAATAATCAATGCGACTTAGAAGGTAGAGTCTATCTATCTACATACATATAGGTATTTAGCTGAACAATTGCGGGCAAAAGATAGTAATAAAGCCAGCAGACTTTTAAAGTAAAAGTTTAATTATCGTTATCGTTATAAAAGGTGCTTTAAAACTAATTCGGAACATTTTTGTTTTTATGTTTTTCGGAATTTTTCAATTGCAGACGAAATGTATTTAGGGTTCCGTACCCAGAGGGTGCAAACGGGTCCCTGTTACTGAGACTTCGCTGTCTGTCTGTCTCTTCGTCCGTCCGTCCGTCCGTCCGTCCGCCTGTCACATCATTACCATGGATTGGTTAGGATATTTTGGTTGGTGATATTTAAAGTGAGGCTCCGGTAATAAATAAAAATAAATAAATAAATAAAATGTAATATATATACATGTAAAATGTAATGTATATGTAAGGTAATGATGGGGAAAACCGTAGGAAATGCATTAATTACTATTTATATACAGAAAATTCCCGAATACAGTCATTATCATGAATGCAACCAACAATTCAGCACGTTGAAGTGCATGGGACTATTATATTATTTATCTCAAATACAACTATTAATGATATTTTGTATGTACTAAATAATTTTAAAATAAAAAATAAATATTTATAGCACTAAATAAAGGTATTTTCTATAAATATGTCGGATTCATTGAGCATGAATATAAAAATTAACACGTTCTCGATTGTGTAATAACTGCCTAACGGTAAGCGGTTATTACTGACACGCAACAATTTATTACACCTTCTCGATATAATATTAAAACGAGACCTAAACACAAATATTTCATAGTCGGAAATTCCCTTAGTTTCTGGCTTTATAGAAGAGATCACATAATGTGGCAATGGAACTTTTAAACAATGTAAAGATTGATTACTGTATACGTACCACGTCTTAGATGTTATCTGCGCACAATAAATAAAGTAAGGCCTGATGAAACTATATATTCAGTCTTCAATACCTGAAACAAAATAATGATTACAATTAGTGTCTTAATAAAATGGATTTCAGGTTGGATGGTTTGGTGGTTCCTTTATATTCTTAGGAACTATCTAATAAAATATCATTACCAATTAGGTAACCATACAACGGTGTAACCAGCTGTCGTTTCTCGAGTTATAGATAAGTCTGCGAGCTCTTTACGACCAGGAATCATTGATACAAAAGGGAGATGACAAAGAGCAAAATGCAAAGCATATTAAGCCCTGACAGTCAATCACTCACAATACGGCAGACTAATAGCATTAAACAATGTTAGTAAAAAGGCCTCGTTGAATTTCCGCTCCCTTTTCGTCAAGAGAGTTCGAACCTGTGATATTTTTACGACGTTAATAAGGGCTGCGAAGTCTAAATTGATTTCGAGTTGGAACTTTGAAACACTCAACTCTTAGCTTTGTTAATTTACTAGCTTTTACTCTGAACGCTTTCGTGATATTAACTTCTTCGGACTTGAGTCTTATTCAATTTTAAACTAATAATAACCAATTGAAACTCACAAACAGTTGTCTAAACACTTTTCTTTGAAAATGTCAATTCGTTTATGATTGGTAAGTTCGCGTTACACAATTATGATATCACGTAATATAGGAACACGAAGCGCCTTAATGGAGCATTTCTTGCAAGGGAGTAGTAGTGTGAACTGTCGGCGGAAGGCAATATCCGCGTGGTGCCATCGCAATTCTAATGAAAGACGCGGATACGTTTCCTAGACTCGGTGACTGATTGAGGTGATGTGTGTCAAGGCGTAAATTATGAGCTACGTGTAGCGCGCATTAAATTGGTAATATGAAAGTATTTATATGACGTGATAAATATTTCTTCTACTTACACGCCGCTCAGGCTTGTGAAATAAAAGTACTGAAAGGGTGTAAATTAAACTTTAAACTTATTCAAAGGGAGCTTGATTGATTTACTAGTTTTTAAATTAAAGAATTTGTATCTTAAGACTTAGATTAACAAGAAAGTGGTGTCTAAATCAAAGCCTAAAGGTGTATAGTTATCTAAACCGTGTTTTAATCGTTTTTATTTAATGAAGTTCTAGAATTTTAAAATTATAAATTATAATCAGCATCTTAGCAACCAACCTTTACAGTAGTACTATAATTTCTGTTAAGTCTCTGATTACTGTGTAGATGAGTAAACATTTTAATAAGATATTATACCGGTTACAAAAAAATTAGCCTATTTTTTGGCATCAACTTGATTAATTAAAATTAATTCTGGATGCTAATCAGAAATACAATTTCTTATTTGTTGCTTTGGATCGATTTGAAAGCATTATGTTAGGAATTATTTTATCTATTTATTATTGAGTATATTTTATGTGATGAGACAAGTTTCATCTAAATATGTAAGATACACGCGTCACCCACGTATCAGTAGTCGACGTATTCCAGACATGTTAATATTTACAAGTGCTCATAGATTTATTTACTTGCGAATCTAATTCTTTAACACGGCACTAATTTCTAATTGGTTTCAGAACTCATAGTGAACATAAACGGATCACTCACGTCTTAAAACGAGTTTAACTCGACATGTTTCGGGCTAATCCGTAGCCCTTCCTCTCGGAGTCGCACGTCACGGCGGCTGCCAAACGTGCACTGCGTGCTAACGCCCTGGTCACGCGGCTACTCGACGCAACTGACAGCGACACACAACTACCCCCGTTTTCATCATCACTTTTATTGTCATTGTCAAATGTAGGGTAGCACACAACACTAAACACATCACTTTGTAAAGGTTCGCTCACACTCACCGTTGACGCAGTACGAACATTCAACACTGTTTTCCAACTCGGGGGTACTGACCAACCACTATCCCGGTTAAAATTTGGATGACGACCAATCTCGATGGCTTCACGCACCTTCCGCGGAATGAAAAACTTTTCTCTCGCAAGTACGGAAGCCTTATCAAAACGGATGTAGTGCGTCGAGCCCGAGTCCATTGAGTGTTCGGCCACCGCAGACCCCTTGCTGTCTTGCTTTTTCATACTGTGTATGTGCTCCGATAACCTTGTGGAAACATTACGTCCAGTCTCTCCGATATAGTCCTTGCCACAGGAACATGGAATTTTATATACTCCTGGACCACTAAAGGGCTCCCTATCCTTCGGTGAACGTACCAACCGCCTGAGCTGCATATGAGGACGGTAAATCGACTTGATGCTGTACCTTCGGCGTAACAATTGCCCGATTTTATCCGTTACCCCCTTTATAAACGGCAAGTATACCGGCAGCCTATCAGCCGCCCTTGGCCGTTGACGAGCCGATACGTTCAGGAACCGGTTACTCTGCCTCCAGTTGTACCCATTGCTCTCCAACACACGTCTTACGTGACCCAGTTCGCAATCCACAAATTGTGGATCACAAATACTTAAGGCTCGATCTATCAACGTCCTTGGCACAGAAGATAATTGACACGGATGATGGTGTGAATCTGCCCTCAAATATCGATCTGTATGAGTTGGCTTACGGTAAACTGTAGTTTCCAATCTCCCACAGGGTCTCCGCATCACCAAAACATCCGTCCATCACTCTCTCTCTCCACCGTGAACTTAACCTTATCGTGCAACGTGTTGAGGTAGTCAGAAAACCGTGACAAGTCATCTCCAGACACAATCGCAAAAATGTCATCCACAAACCGCCACCAATATCTAGGAACCACGGGAGAGTTGTTTAAAGCTTTACCCTCCAACCACTCCATAAAAATATTGGCGGTAGCTGGAGCAATCGGTGAACCCATAGCCACTCCATCAACTTGCAAATAATAATCACCACGCCAAACCAAATATCCGCTTCTTAAACACAACTCAATTCCCTCCATGTACACAGTAGGTAAATTAGTGACACACAAAAGGTCAGATATAATTCTTAAAGTCTCGTCCACCGGTACATTGGTAAAAAGAGAAGTGACATCAAAACTAACCACCAGTTCGTCCTCACGTATACGGATATCATTTAACAAACCGACAAAATGTCTCGAATCTTTGATAAAACTCCCCGACTTCCCCGTAAACCCTAATAGCACAGACGAAAGATGACGGGCAAGCTTATACGTCGGCGAATCAATCTGACTCACTATGGGTCTCAAAGGCCAGTCAGCTTTATGTATCTTCGGCAAACCATATATCTTCGGAGACGTGGGGTTCCGTGGACGCAATCTCGCAATTAAATTTTTGTCGGGTAGCCTTTGAAGCAACTTATTAACCTTTGTCATCACTCTGGCGGAAGTGACTTACAATTGATTCGCCGACGTATAAGCTTGCCCGTCATCTTTCGTCTGTGCTATTAGAGTTTACGGGGAAGTCGGGGAGTTTTATCAAAGATTCGAGACATTTTGTCGGTTTGTTAAATGATATCCGTATACGTGAGGACGAACTGATGGTTAGTTTTGATGTCACTTCTCTTTTTACCAATGTACCGGTGGACGAGACTTTAAGAATTATATCTGACCTTTTGTGTGTCACTAATTTACCTACTGTGTACATGGAGGGAATTGAGTTGTGTTTAAGAAGCGGATATTTGGTTTGGCGTTGTGATTATTATTTGCAAGTTGATGGAGTGGCTATGGGTTCACCGATTGCTCCAGTTACCGCCAATATTTTTATGGAGTGGTTGGAGGGTAAAGCTTTAAACAACTCTCCCGTGGTTCCTAGATATTGGTGGCGGTTTGTGGATGACATTTTTGCGATTGTGTCTGGAGATGACTTGTCACGGTTTTCTGACTACCTCAACACGTTGCACGATAAGGTTAAGTTCACGGTGGAGAGAGAGAGTGATGGACGGTTGCCATTTTTGGATGTTTTGGTGATGCGGAGACCCTGTGGGAGATTGGAAACTACGGTTTACCGTAAGCCAACTCATACAGATCGATATTTGAGGACAGATTCACACCATCATCCGTGTCAATTATCTTCTGTGCCAAGGACGTTGATAGATCGAGCCTTAAGTATTTGTGATCCACAATTTGTGGATTGCGAACTGGGTCACATAAGACGTGTGTTGGAGAGCAATGGGTACAACTGGAGGCAGAGTAACCGGTTCCTGAACGTATCGGCTCGTCAACGGCCAAGGGCGGCTGATAGGCTGCCGGTATACTTGCCGTTTATAAAGGGGGTAACGGATAAAATCGGACAATTGTTACGCCGAAGGTACAGCATCAAGTCGATTTACCGTCCTCATATGCAGCTCAGGCGGTTGGTACGTTCACCGAAGGATAGGGAGCCCTTTAGTGGTCCAGGAGTATATAAAATTCCATGTTCCTGTGGCAAGGATTATATCGGACAGACTGGACGTAATGTTTCCACAAGGTTATCGGAGCACATACGCAGTATGAAAAAGCAAGACAGCAAGGGGTCTGCGGTGGCCGAACACTCAATGGACTCGGGCTCGACGCACTACATCCGTTTTGATAAGGCTTCCGTACTTGCGAGAGAAAAGTTTTTCATTCCGCGGAAGGTGCGTGAAGCCATCGAGATTGGTCGTCATCCAAATTTTAACCGGGATAGTGGTTGGTCAGTACCCCGGAGTTGGAAAACAGTGTTGAATGCTCGTACTGCGTCAACGGTGAGTGTGAGCGAACCTTTACAAAGTGATGTGGTTAGTGTTGTGTGCTACCCTACATTTGACAATGACAATAAAAGTGATGATGAAAACGGAGGTAGTTGTGTGTCGCTGTCAGTTGCGTCGAGTAGCCGCGCGACCAGGGCGTTAGCACGCAGTGCACGTTTGGCAGCCGCCGTGACGTGCGACTCCGAGAGGAAGGGCTACGGATTAGCCCGAAACATGTCAAGTTAAACTCGTTTTAAGACGTGAGTGATCCGTTTATGTTCACTATGAGTGAGTCTCACGGTAGTTTCATGTTTAAAGTGGTTTCAGAACTGTTTGCAAACTTGCTAGCTGTTTCGCCAAAGACAGCGGTATTGTTATCAAACAGCAAGTGACTTGCGTTTATTTTTTCTTCTAACGTGTGTGGATCCTATTACATTAATTAGTGTTCGTGTTACAAGTGGCATGAAGTTCCATATACACGAGTACAGTGATAGAGTCGTAACTAGACAAGCCGCGTGTGAACGGCGAACTGTAATTTTCCGGCTCGTATTTCATTCATCGTAATAATCTTCGTGTTTAATTGGCAATTATGTCTATTTGCCAATATTATAAGTGAAATCTTAAGCATTTTCGGTATTTGGCAAATCTTCACGCTTAATCTAATAACGGATTTTACAAAATAGAGTATCGGAGATTAAAGCGCGACAGCTTGTGCACATTACACTTCGTTTGGTCTCTGGCTGCATTACAACAAGAGGAATTAATAAGCACAACTCAAGAGTATTTGATCAATCAAATTGAAGTCTCATACACGTCTAATCTATATTGTGGGGTGCGGTTAAAATACGACCTGTATTTACAATACGGCAAAATTGTCGACAAATACGGGGTCGTACACTATCCACACCCCGCTTTGTGTATCGTACTTATCATTTTCCATGCACAGAATTGCGTTTGAGTCAATTTAAAGTTAAAATGCGGTTAAAAACCTTAATTCCTAACCACGTCATTCATCAAAATTTATGCGACAACCTTTTACTTTACACCCATTTCACTAACTCTGTCAAGCATCCCGTAATTAAATAGCACGTTGCGTAAGTCCTAAATTTAATCATATTAATTACTAATTAATTTTGTGTTCGGCTTAAACGGCGTGAGAAGTTAAACGTATAATAATGTTTCACTCGAAACGTGAAGGTAAGAGTGGAGAGAAATCCCGTGTCACGAGTCAACAATAAGTTGTGAATAAGTTGTACAGTTAAATACACGATTACATAGCGTGCTCCATGAACGCCACCGTTAGTGCCCCAGAGAAACACTAAGCAAACGAGAACGCGCGATGTCATTCGGTTTCTAAAATAATGAGCTTTGGAAAAAACAAAAATCACGTTCGCAAAACTCGTTTGGCGTTTACTTAAATTTTTCAATTTCCCACCCTTTAACATATGAATATTAATATTCATATGTTAAAGGGTGGGAAATTGAAAAATTTCGATAGCACGGCTAGATTTCAATCTGATTTTCATGACTGTGCGAGTTATGCAATGCATTTTTACGCTTGTATGTATACGCCCACGGGCGCTAGTAAATTGTGTGTGCATGGATGTTTTATTCTCTCTCGTACCTATATCTTTTTGTTAAACTAAGACATCCATGAATGTTATGATCGTCAAACCAAAGAAGAATATATAGAAGTAGTACATCAATTTAATCTGTCTTAACTTGCTTTGGTTACAATGAGTTAATAGTAATTTGTGGTCTGAATTATGATCAGAACTTGACGAAATTTAAATATGAAGGTAGGATTTTTTTACAAATTAGTAGTTTTAGTTAAGTTAGTAGTTTAGTTTATTTATCATTCCTTACAAAACTACATCGTAATTAACACGGATGTCAAATTAGACGAATTTATACTAGAACGTTACCCGTCAACGCAAATTTTACAACAATGCAATTCAAGTTTAACATAGAGTTTATCGATAATCGTTATTAACTTGCACAAACACCCAGATTTCATAAGTAGATGGTAAAACAGCAAACGTTATTAAATGCACGTGCTGTCTCTGCTCGCTTACTATATGGATTCCTTAAATTATATCAATTAAAATGAAATAGTATTTTAATGTATTGAGTGAGCGAGATCGAGTTATTGTTCCTTAGAGATGTCAATTAAAATTGTATATTTTTGATGAAATAGGGCGGCAAACGAACTAGTGAGTCACCTGAAGGTAAGGTAAGGGAGGTGGTAAATTGATACTATGGTAACACTGGTCGATTATTATGGCGTTGCCAGCCTAAAGTACTAAGATAGAATACCTCACATGCGAGTAATTTTATCATCTGTCCGCCGCTCTGTATGCCGAAATAGAGCAGCGTAAGTGAGTAAGGCGCAAGCCACACAGAAGATACGTGGGACGAGGGCTCATCGCAGTCGCGGTGCTCCTTGAATCAGTTTTCATACTAAATGTATAGAAGCGAAGCGTCGCGATCCAAAGCAGACAGAAGAGACGGGGCGGAGACGCGACCTGCGAGCAAACGACCGGACTGCGACGCGCCGCCGTCTCACGTCTCTTCTGTTTGGCTTGCTCCTTAGCGTTCCGGACGGACCTCGCACAAAGTCCACCACCCGCATAGTATACAAACAATTTGATCAGAACGTCAAAAAAAAATATTGACCTAATTAAAATTAAACGACACAAGATAAACAATGTGTGCGTGAGAAGAATGTGTGAAGGATAAGTGGTGGTGTATTGACCAATGGCCTCTCAAGCAGAGTTTCGTTGGTTCCATTTTGTTTTTCTTTTGTATAATAAAAAATTGTAGGTGTAAAGTTTGCGAAGTTAGCGCTTGTTGAGTAGGGTGTGTAGAGTTAGAAGCTTGGCTCTACATGAGATCTGATCTGATAACTTTTTGACAATGGTCTGTCTTGGCCACATTTTACATGAATGTTTTTGGTGGGATACATTATGCTGAATATAAAAACTAGTTTTGCCCACTAATATCAATTCTGACCCCGTTTTAATGTAAATAAATTATGTCAATGCAAATGCAGCGTTGATGGTGCCGAAAACGCTGCTTTGCGTTCCAGATGCTTATAACGATAATTTAAAACGCTTTTGCTGGCATATGGATAAAAACAATTTTAAGTAGTTTCATAACATACATACTTACATTTAGACAGATTAGACAAAGCCTGGAAGTGCGTACGTATAACTAAATACAGATCCTAAAAATGAGGTACGTATTTAAAGAAAAACTTGACATGTATTTTTATTGAAAAACGCTTTTCAAATTAATTGCTGGTACGAAATTATAACAATATGAATGTCGGCCACATATTAATTAAATTGTTTCTTTATGTATTCTTAGTTCTCAGCAGAAGGTTCTCGGTAACATATCTATAGCAGGTAAGTAGGTAGGTACCTAGTTTTAATCAATCTCTGAGTATGGCGATTAATCTTAAAAATATAATTGACGTTTAGCACCTAATCAACAACATACTTATTACATTTAAATACCAAAAGATTCAAGAGCTCCATACAGGAAGTGACTATTTGTCTCGTTTAGCTAAGGTTTGTTATAAGTACCTATTGTATGTTAATGCGGCAATAAAGCGTGGGAACACAAACTTGCGGGGGTAATGTTAAGAGGGTACGATGGCTGAGAGACTTTTGAGAAATAGGTATTTTAATGAAATGTCGCTGTCTCGCCCGAACCCCTCCGTGTCAATACAGCGAGAGCTGGACAACTGCAGCTCAGACCGTTATTAGGCGCGTAAAATTGTTCAAAACAGCATTTCGTAATCCCCTGTTTTCTTCTCGAAAACTGGACCAATAAAATTATTTTTTTCAAAAATAATTAGAGGACAGATTTAGCTATGCCCCTATGTTTTCTTTTTTTGTTTATATCAGGGATTCTTTTCTGATGAGTGTCTGAAAATGACGTTGAAATTGGGCAATTTTTTCAGTTTTTGAAAGCTCATATTTCTTATGTTAATTGAAATATGGAAAAAAACGAAACATAGGGGCATAGCTGTGGTGGATACAGATTACACAGTAAAAAAAAATTGGCTCTAAAACCATTATCCAGGGAGGAAACAGGGGATTACGTTTGTAAGGAGAAATGGTGCGCATCGTACCCTCTTAACCTAAACTTATTTGCGATTCGAGCCAACTTACTCCACATTTTATCTTATCAGTGAACCCCGAGGTCAAAGTTAGTTCGATATTTATGTTATTACTTTAGACTAAGGCTTAAGGCTTAAGGATGTTAACTTTATACTATAAGTGTAAATACGAAATTCAACGACCGCTTTAGCCTTGTTGGTAGTGACCCTGCCTACGAAGCAAGAGGTCCTGGGTTCAAATCCCGGTAAGGGCATTTATTTGTGTGATGAGCACGAATATTTGTTCCTGAGTTATGGATGTTTTCTATGTATTTAAGTATTTATTTATCTATATAAGTATGTTTATCCGTTGCTTAGTACCCATAACACAAGCTTTGCTAAGCTTACTTTGGGACTAGGTCAATTGGTGTGAATTGTCCCGTGATATTTATTTATTATTTTATTTATTTAAATACATTATGCATTGAAACTCCCTTTCATCTCTTATGAATAGTATAGAAAATCCATGCCTGAATTTTCTTTTTTTTTGTTGTCAGTATTTTTGACCCCACCAAAATAATGCATCTATGTCTTATCTACCACAGTCAAAAAAACTAATTTACGCTGTAGAAATCGAACGCTTAAGGTAATTACATAGTCAAATTAATTGATGGCATCCAGTTTATATTTCTTCCACCTTCCTTGTTGTTGTTGTTCCTGTTGGAATTAACTGTTAATACAAAAATTAATATCCACCTCTGCTCTAGATACCGTTGTTATGTAGCTACGTACCTATGTGCTATATATATCGACTTACTAGCTTTGAAACACAGCCCTTTGTTCTTACTTACCGCGACAAGATCGTGTAAGGCGGACGTATACTTCTAAGTGCAAATTAAAATAAAATAAAGTTATTCATATTATTAACCAATTAGTAACCAATTTATACTATTCGATGATTTTTATTTGTATCTTTTCCTGTCAAATGTATTTCCTGTGTATCGAATATGTGTAAATAAACATCTCTCTCTCTCTCTCTCTCTCTCTCTCTAATTCCATTGAAAATACTTTTATTTCGCCCCAAACCTCTAATAGGTTATGGGCCCAGTGATGTAAAACGTGAAAGTGAAGTAAACTTGAATTTTTCCTTTCCTTGTGTTGTGTTATATGAACAATTAGTGAACAATGGACCACTCAAAATCAAAACGAAACATTAAGCCATTCAATGGTGAAAAATACACTGTGTGGAAATTTAGAGTGCGATCTCTACTGTCCGAAATGAACGTTATCGGCGTTATCGACGGCGACATTCCAGTAAGGCGATCCGCTGAGTGGGAACAAAACAATAGGGTTGCCAAAAGCATAATTGTTGAATATTTATCCGATGCTTATTTGGGGTTTGTCAATGAAGATATTGCTGCAAAAACCATATTTCAAAATTTTGATGCCCTCTACAAAAGAAAAAGTTTAGCCACACAAATGGCCATGAGAAAGAAACTTTTAGGTTTAAAACTAAAAGGTGACTTATCATTAATAAAACATTTTTCCGAATTCGATGACTTAATTGCCGAATTATCAGCTGCTGGAGCAAACTTGGACGAGACAGATAAAGTAGCTCATCTTCTACTTACGCTGCCGACAACCTACGATGGAATTGTTACTGCAATAGAGACACTCTCTGAAGACAATCTAACTCTGGCATTTGTAAAAACTAGACTATTAGATCATGAAATGAAGCTGAAAAATGAAAGTAATGACACAACGCTTAAAGTACTACATGTCGAACAAAAACATAAAACGAAGAAACATGACCCACCAAAACAAAGAAACTATTCACATAAACACAACTTGCAACATAGAACATTCAAAGGAAAGAGATCTCAACACATGAAATGTCATCACTGTGGACGAAAGGGACATATAAAACAGGATTGCTATTACTTTAAAAGAATGAATGATCAAAAGAATATTCCAGATAGAAGAAGACAAGTTCAAACTGTTGCTTTACAACAAGAATCGACATCACATTCCTCAGACTTTTCTGGATTTGCATTCATGACTGGAGAATACCAAATGGAGAATAATTCAGACAATGTGACGTTTTTATTAGACTCTGGAGCGTCTGATCATATTATTAAAAGGGATGACCTTTTTATCAGCTATGAAAATCTACCAACTCCAGTAAAAATTTCAATCGCTAAAAATAACCATTTTATTTCAGCAACTAAAAGAGGTAAAATAAATGTTATCAGCAATATAGGTGTTCAAGGAATTCTGGATGATGTGCTGTTCTGTAGCGAGGTGCCATATAATCTGCTGTCTGTATCAAAAATGCAACAGGCTGGTTTTGAGGTAATCTTTGATCAAAAAGGCACTCGCATTACAAAGGAAGGTAAAACCATCATGACAGGTAAGTCTTTAAATAATCTGGTTGCTATAGATTTAAAAGTTCCTGCAACAATAAGTCAGGCTGTTTCCCAGCCTTGTCATGCCAATAAAGATAATTATAAATTGTGGCATCAACGCTTAGGACATATCAGTAAAAATAAATTCCTAGAACTAAAAAACCACAAAATGATTGAAGATGTGGATCAAATTAAATCAGTGTTTGCAAATGATAGTTTATGCGAAGCATGTATAAATGGGAAACAGACTCGGCTACCTTTTAATAAAGCGAAACATAAAAGTTATATAAAATGACCGCTTTTTATAGTGCATTCAGATGTTTGTGGGCCAATAACCCCTTCCACAGTTGACAACAAAAATTATTTTTGTTTTATTTGTTGATCAATGGACACATTATTGTGTTGTGTATCTGTTAACTCATAAATCAGAAGTGTTCTCGGCATTTAAGGACTATGTAGCAAAAAGTGAAACAAAATTTAATTTCAAAATAGTAAATCTTTATACTGATAACGGTGGAGAATATTTATCTACCGAAATGAATTCAAATTCAAATTCAAATTCAAATCGTTTGTTTAGTTTATGAAAAACTATTGCATAGAAAAAGGAATTAGTTATCACTTGACGGTACCTAGAACTCCACAGTTAAATGGTGTAGCCGAACGTATGGTTCGTACGATTACCGAAAAGGCTCGTGCTATGATACATGGTACTAAAATGGAAAAATGTTTCTGGGGAGAAGCAGTTTTGACTGCTGTCCATTTAATAAACATTACACCAACAAAAGCCTTACAACATACAAAAACACCATATGAGTTATGGCATGATCGAAAGCCTAACATTAAAAATCTCAGGGTTTTTGGCTCAACTGTGTATGTTCATAATAAAACCAATAAGAGTAAATTTGATGAAAAGTCATGGAAAGGAATATTGGTAGGGTATGAACCGAATGGCTACAAAGTATGGAACACAGATCGCGAAAAAATTTGAAACTGTAAGGGATGTTGTTATTGATGAGACTAATTTCATCGAAACCAGGCCTACACAGAGACCTGAAGGGATTAACATTAAATATTCCCAAGACAAAACTGATAATGACTTTGTATCGAAATCAGTGTCTAGTAAGTCTCATGATACAAATGACCCTAAATCAGATAATTTTAAATCTGGTGAACAATGCAGTTCATGCAAAATTCGCAAAATTAGTAATGAAATACAGAGTGAATCCGTGTTCGAGTCTGATAGTGTTTTAATAAACAAAAATCAGAACACATCTACTGAAACATCAGTACTACGACGGAGTGATAGACTTAAAACTCGTCACCCTATATCCTATAATGAATATGACTACGATATATATAGTGCACAGTCAGTGCAAAATGACGGTTTTGGCAAACCTTTAAGATATAAAGCTCGTCTCGTTGCTAGAGGTTTCAGTCAAGAATATCTCACCGACTACAATGAGACTTTTGCACCAGTTGCTAGGATAGCTAGTTTTCGGTTTATTATCAGTTTTGCGAATCAAAATGATTTATTATTTCATCATATGGACGTGAAGACAGCGTTCTTAAACGGTACACTAAAGGAAGAAATATATATGAAAATTCCTGAGGGTGTACATAGTAAGGATAATTATGTATGTAAATTAAATAAAGCTTTATACGGTTTGAAACAGGCTGCAAGATGTTGGTACGAAGTATTTGAACAATATCTGAAACAGAAGGGATTTATAAATTCACCAGTTGATAGGTGTATATATATTTTAGATAAAGAATACATAACAAAAAATATATATGTCATTCTTTATGTTGATGATTTGGTTATAGTATGTGCTGACATTCAGACTGTGTAATTTCAAAAATTATTTAAGGAGCAAATTTAAAATGACAGACTTAAAAGATATCAAATTCTTTCTTGGTATTAAAATAACCAGGTGCTTAAATAAAATAACTCTAGACCAAAGTGCATATATTAAAACAATTCTGAATAAATTTAACATGAGTGAGTGCAGCCCTATAAGCACTCCAACAGAAATAAAATTGAACTATGAAGCTCTGAACTCTGATAAGAAGTATGACGCACCGTGCCGAAACCTGATAGGTTGTTTATTTATTTATTTATTTATTTATTTCACTGTAAAGTCATGTACATTTCAAAAGATGTTATAGTTGTATAGTCAGTCCACGACGCCCTGTAAGGGCACACAATAATACTTAGAACTAAATTAAACATTTCATTGTATCGTATTTATATTAAAATCATGCATTTACTATTTAAATTACAAATGTTTAATGTATGTTATGCTTTGTACACGGCCGGATTTAAGTACTTCTGTTAATATTCTAAGCCGCTATACGAGCAACAATAGTAAAGAGTTGTGGCAATGCTTAAAACGAGTACTAAGATATCTTAAAGGCACCATTGATTTGAAGTTAACATATACGCGAAATAAATATGAAAATATTCTCTGTGGATATGTAGATTCTGATTGGGGTGGCCATGATTATAATGACATGAAAAGCACTACCGGATATTTATTTAAATTATTTGACCAATGTACCATAACATGGTGTACAAAGAGACAAACATCAGTAGCAGCCTCATCAACTGAAGCCGAATATATGGCTTTGTATGAAGCTGTCAAAGAAGCATTATGGCTAAAGTCTCTGGCAGAAAGTATTAACTTAAAATTAACTAAGCCCATTACTATTTATGAGGATAACAACGGCTGCATTAGTATAGCTAATAATCCAACTCATCATAAAAGGTCAAAACACATAAATATAAAATATCACTTCTCAAGAGAGCAGATTAATAAAAATATAATTAAATTAAACTATATTTCCACAGGTAACCAATTGGCTGATGTTTTGACAAAGCCATTACCAGCAGTGAAGTTTATACAAATGAGGAAAGATATGGCCCTAGAATAAGTTTATTTATAAGTACAATTTCATTAATTTTAAATGAAATGGTCTGATTAGGTTTTTCTGGGTTTTCCCTAATCCAAAGCTACAAATGTTGGACCATAATATTGTATACATTACTCCCAGACCACACTTGGAAGTAATACGATCCGTCAAATAATAAAGTAAGGTTTATGTCACATACAAATGTTTGTCGTACTGACTGCGTCAGCGATGCGATAGCGATTAAATCTTCAATCAAGGGACTAGTTAAGTAGAGATTAATTTTTGAGGGGGCGTGTTGGAATTAACTGTTAATAGAAAAATTAATATCCACCTCTGCTCTAGATACCGTTGTTATGTAGCTACGGACCTATGTGATATATATATATATCGACTTACTAGCTTTGAAACACAGCCTTTTGTTCTTACTTACCGCGACAAGACCGTGTAAGGCGGACGTATACTTCTAAGTGCAAATTAAAATAAAATAAAGTTATTCATATTATTAATTCCATTGAAAATACTTTTATTTCGCCCCAAACCTCTAATATGTTGTCTTTTCAATGAAGACGACAAACTACATCCTAAGGGGTGTCTACAATAGGGTAAATGGGGGTCATGATACCATAAAACAATAATTCCATGCCGAGACTCTAGTAAAACATAACTTTATTTTAGCCAAACCAAATTAATATTCAAGTCACTACAGAAGTAGATTTTAGCTGCATTTAAATAAATAGTCGATTGAGTTGGAATAGAAGTGACGTCATGACTTGCAATTAACATACATAATTTAATTTCAATTATATTAATATCAAGGAACAATTCACATCACTTGATCTAATCCGAAAGAAAGTAAAGCTTGTGTTATGAGTACTTAGCAACGGATAAACAATCCAAGACTCGAGAACAAATACAATGCAATACAAATACAATACAAATATAAAATAAAAAAAATCAAATTCAATATTCATATTTTTCATTAATGACCTAGTCCGCCGCTCGCTTGCCACCGCCTCTGTGCCCGCAATCCTTGAACCCGTGGGCATGGCCAGAGACGATGGCAAGCGCCCTGACGGGGCTACTCTGGTGCCTTGGAAGCTGGGTAGAGCTCTGGTGTGGGACGCAACGTGTGTCGACACTTTCGCGCAGTCCCACATCCAGGCAACCCGCTCACAAGCCGGGGCTGCAGCTGACCAGGCCCAAGTTCTCAAGCGCCGCAAATACTCTTCTGTTTTAAAGGACTATGAGTTTGCGGCGCTCGCAGTGGAGACAATGGGTCCCTGGTCGGCTGACATGAAGACCTTCATGGGGGCCTTGTCGTCCCGGCTGATAGAGACCTCAGGAGACCCCAGAGCTGGCGCTTACCTCTCCCAGCGAATTTCTCTGGCTGTACAGTGTGTTGGGGTCTATGCCACAGGAGGGCCTTCTTGTTCTTGTTGTGTAGTTTTTATTTATTTTGTTTCCTTTTTTCCTTTTTTCTTTAGTCATGTATGAAAAATGTATTTCTTTAATAAATAAATAAATAAATGTATAATAGTAAAAAAAGTATATTGGATTAACTGAAAAAAAAAAATATCTGCCCCGACCGGAAATAGAACCCATTCGGTGGTATATAGGAGAATACTGTTGTGACAGATCGTACAAAGTATGTCAGTTGATTGGTGGTGTCATAATCCCTTTTTACTTTATCTTTTATTTATACCAAAACGTCACATGATTTCTTTTCAGATTCCTTTATTCAGAGTTCTTCATTTCTCCATTTCGTTTTATTCTGGGAAAAAGTCTCAGCCCAGCAGTGGGATGCACAAACACACATAAAACAAGTACTTAAATATGAAGCGCTTCTATTTATGTTGTTTATGTTATCTTGTATTTGTCAGTCGAAACGCTACATAGAACGTGAGCAGAATCGATGTAGGTAAGGATGAGAATTTGAAGAAATTGTATAGAATTACGTTCAATAGCTAAGATTGGGACATAGCCAATTCGGCTGTCAATTCCATTTCAATTGATTTTGGATTACCGAGAACCAAGAAAGCGCACGAATTGTTTGCAAAACGTACAAATATATGGCGTACGGTTAGAGATTCTCAAAATCTAAACCGTAGAATAATTTGGGTGTCATTAGAGTAACAACTGCCCGATTCTGTTCACATTATGCACGTTGAACCCGAATTGTGTGAAGTTACTCACGAGCAATGACTTTTGACGCTACCGATTTATACCTACTATCTAATACAATACAATAACTCTTTATTAAAATACCACTTAATGGATAACTCACAAAAATACCACACTAAGAAAATGTTCAAGGTAAGCAAATCAAATAAATATCAAATATCATGGGACAATTCACACCAATTGACCTAGTCCCAAAGTAAGCTTAGCAAAGCTTGTGTTATGGGTACTAAGCAACGGATAAACATACTTATATAGATAGATACATACTTAAATACATATTAAACACCCAAGACCCGAGAACAAACATTCGTATTTTTCATACAAATATCTGCCCCGACACGGGAATCGAACCCGGAACCTCAAGCTTCGTAGTCAGGTTCTCTAACCACTAGGCCATCTGGTCGTCGAAGCAATGTATACTGATATAAATGCGTAAGTAAATTAACTTTGCATTCACACCACACAACAATAAGTAATTTATCTTTGCGTTTGTTTATAATAAAAGTAATTGTGGTTCCTACGCAAGAAGAGAGAGTACAGAAGGAGATCATTAACGGATCTAGAGCCATGTTTATTGGCTGCCTGTCGAACCGTGTTAAATCATAACATTTAGCTTTCAAAGTCGATGCATAATTTATAGATGAAAGTAGTCAATTAAAGCAGAAGCGGTTGCAAGTCGGTCGCATAAAGTGGTTGTGGCCAATAAATGGGCACACTGCAATTTCTCAAGATAAATTTGCGAGTTGTTGGTTCGCCCTTCCTTATCAAGTTTATTAACTATTTAACAGTAAATTAATATCAAAATTATAACATGAAATAATAAATGAACAGCATCTATCAAAATCGCTTACCTACTTCGTTTTCTTTTAGCGCTGATTGGTTAAAAAATGTTTTATGTAACTAAGTACATAAATCTAAGAGCCGATTTAAATGCTGTTTCACTGGTGTTCGGTACCTTTGTAACTTGAATGGTCGTTATTTGAGAAAAAAACGCGACGCGAGCTACCTACGTCAGAACCAGTACTTTTTTTAAATCTAACGCATGATCCGCGAATCACGGCAACAATTATACAGCCGCATTTGATAAAAAGCGTGAGTATAAAAACTGCCAAAAAAGTGGTCATGCTAGATTTACGCGACGAAACATGTATCTAGTCACGATTAACTGATTCACACTAGGATGGCTGAGGTCGAAACGGTCAGTGGTGTTTACTGCCGATGTCACCGTTAGCAGAGTCAATACCATTGAGGCCGTACAGACCGCGGAATGGACGTCCCAATTTACTTTCCATTAGAGCCTTGCCTACATGTTTGAACGGATCTAAAAACGCGATGGGAAATACCCCCAAAATATTGGCTACTTCTTACTTTTTACACGCGCACCTACATAGACGACAGTATTCAAAATTAGGGATTCAAGTTTAGAAACTATCTACATAGGTCGTATGGATGCTTCGGTTTTGTTGACGTTTTAATTATGTATATAAAAGTGCTCTCAGTTGCAGTGCTCTCGGTCGTAGCTTTACTATTTTTAGTATTGACGACAGGTTAATTCTAGGAATTGTAGGAAATAACACGTCGCTAACAAACTCAATACTTACAATTCTCGGTAGCGTAGTACGACCTTCATAGTTCAGAGGTTTGCAAGCAATAACAGATAACAAGTAGCTACTCATAATATTTGACCCATTGCCTGTGCCTATTCAAGTGTAATGAATGCATTCGGCCCACTGCCTTATTGTTAGCTCACAGATTGAATACGGTATTATTTTCCTGTAGCTTATGGACATTCGTGTATTTATTTATTGCTGCTTTAAAGAATAGTCATTAGTCTTTTGCTGGTATGAAGTCTGCGGCGGCAAAATTACATCCAAGCTTAGGGTTTTATACTTGACTGAAGAGAAATAGGTTTAAAAAAAGTAGAAAACCAAAACTAAGTCTGCTAACTCCTCTAGTTGGGTACTTAGAGACAAACGTGTCTCAGGAGGACATAAAATTACTTTCTTTTTCGGCAACCAGATTACATTTAATGCCTCTCATGTGTTTTATGCCTTCTATCCATCGTAAACCTCTTATCTAATCTGGTTATTAATAAAATATGTAGGTTGAAAATGTCCATGACAACTGATAAATAGAGGCCCAACGGATCCCTAGAGGCTACCGGTTTTTAAGTCACCCGTCTCTTCGAATTTATTGTGACTTGTGTATGGTTCGACAAAATAGAGGATTGATTTCGCTTGGTGGTCAAAAGATGATATTATCAAATGACTAGTATTATCTGATTTACAACACGACATGGCTATAAAGACAGTTTCTCTATAAGACTATACCTAGTAGATTTATGGAGCGCCATTGCACGCTATAATGACATCACATAAATGTCCGCCGCCAGGCAGAAAGTAGACTGATGATTTAATATTAAGACTAAGAACATTCTTCAGTTCTGTTCTAATATTATCTATGTAATTTCCCGAGCCAATGGCCGCAAATCCCCAACCTGCTCGATAGCCTCCGGATCCCTTGCAAACAAGATTGCCAGTTACAGTGCATGATGCCCTGGATAATTGTAAAGCGTCGATTTTCTACTTTCTGAATAAAATAAAAAAAAAGTTCATTTCACTTCAAACATTCTTAATTTAGTTCCTACAGTACCTACTCTATTGCTACTATACTTGCTCTTACACGCAGAAAATAGCACGGAATTCTTAAGTCACTTGGAAATGAGTTCTTTTTACTCCTACACTGTGAGAATACAAAGGAAACGAAAACAAAACATTTAATTTAGGACTAAATATAACTTCTACTTAATGCTGGATTAGCAATGTTTCAAAGACAGGATTAAGCGTCCCGTCGAAATCAAAGCAGACTCACCTTCAAATTGTACACGGATGCAGACGAACAAAAAAGCAAATAAAGGGGCCCGAGTCAAGGTTCTACTGATTGGTTGGAGCTGCAATTATGAAGATTAGACAGGTCAGCAGTGCGGCGTACTTTGACGGCGGATGTCATGGAGGTAGCGTTAAATTGAATAGAGAGAGTCCAATCGCAAATTCAAAACAGGGCTTGATCTCGCGAAAAACTTTTTATTTTGTTTACCTCGACGTTTCGGTCTTATTGCAGCGACCGTGGTCCCAAGTCGACTGAACTGTAG
Organism: Archips crataeganus; assembly: GCA_947859365.1. Lineage (NCBI taxonomy): Eukaryota > Metazoa > Arthropoda > Insecta > Lepidoptera > Tortricidae > Archips > Archips crataeganus. Next base: position 11,684,337 of record OX402058.1, read on the forward strand.
AGTTCACATTTGTTTATACCCACGAGTCTTGCGGAACACTCGCTATTTATTACTTCAGCTTATTTTCCACCTTGTTGCAGTATGAAAATGAAATAACCGATTTTTTTAAAACATTTGCATTAAATTTGCAGTCCACGTATCGTGCAAAGTCACTCAAATCTTAAAACATACTAACGCATCTGTTAACTTCTCGGACATTTACTTATCATTGACATCGATATACTGCGCAAAATGTTTATGATCCAGCGTTTAGAATGTAGGTTATCAATGCTGGTAGCGCAAAAAGACACTTACTTTGTTTTCAGTCTTGTACAGTCAGGAGATGATTAGATCAATGCTTTGGAGAAGGAGGACAAAAGAGTTATTTTAAAGGTTATAAATAGGAATTTGCCTAGTGGTAAAAAAATTGCCTGTAATTTCCACGTTTAAGAGGATCTTTGAATGGGCTCCCCTGTTTACGTATAATGTAGGAATATGCGAGCATTGGTAGGCTACAAATTCTGTTGTAATTGTGAAACGCTTAGCAACTGTAATGCTATAAGTATTATCCATGACTTTACGCGTTCAAACTTGACATTACTTACACAATTTAATATTTCAATGTAGATAGCAAAGATTGAAGATAATCGATAAGAAAAAGTTCGTGGAAAACACAGTTTTATCAATTTACTGGTTGACTGTTTCTAATTATGTATTTACAAAATTTCGATGAATCTTTATGCAGTAAGGCAAACATAGTTTTGAGATACAGTTTTACTCATATCGTGGTGGACGTAGGCATGGTCAACATCTATTTAGAGCTAATGTTGATTATTATTAAAATTATGTGCTCAGTTCTTATCAAAGCAAAACAAGAAACGCATAATAAACTGCGTGGTTTATATGAGCAAATTTACGATTTGGCTGGTCTTAGTAAGTCGTAATTATAATAAGAAAGAATGCGTGCGTCCTACAATAGCACGTATTTCAATTTAGAATTTCAAAGAGAACAAAATAGAACGGAAAAGTAAACTTTGCGGGAAGAAAATGAGGTTTCAGCGAAACCCCTTTTATTTTGTTAATTGCTGAATGATTTGGTATTCTATTATTCAGAAAGCCAAACAAAAGAGTAATTTAAAATGTTAATTTTACACCTGCTTCGCTTGGATTTACTTCCATCAAAAGAATTACAATATACAATATAATTTGCATCATGTTTTTGGCTTTGTTATTAAATAACATCATTGCAATTAAGTCAATGTTTTTAACCCTTTTCCAGGCCCCGGCTATTTAGATATGCTGTAAAAAAATGAATCATTGTGTTATATTGTTTACATGTGCAGGATTAATTTAAAAGCAAAGCATATTTTAAACAAATTCGATTGATTTTCTACCCTATTATAAAGTGGGTAAGTTCGAATCTTTGTGTAGATTTTTGTGGTCGCTATATGCATGCACTATGCCTGGAAAAGGGTTAATCTCTTCAGAAACAAAGTAGGTCAAGTCGAGCATATAACAATACATCATACCTATAATAATAGTACGTGTTCAATTAATGAGCAACAAGATATCCAAGAACAAGAAACATTATAAGGTGTATAATGAAGTCGTCAGTAAACGAGTTGTTATTGAAATACCATTAATTGATAAAGAGAAGAGGGAATAGAGTAAGTGAGAAATGTCGCAGCCCTAAGATAATAATATTTACTGTTTAGTTTTCCTCTTGAGTGTCTAAAAATAGGGAAGAACGAGATTTTTAGGTACTTCCTGAAAAAGTCAGTGCTAACTAAGAGTACGAGTATTATTTTATACAAGTATCTACAATTTGTGCAAATATAGATTTAAAACATTTTACTAATAGAGTAGTTTTCTTGTTTGTCATTAAATAAATAAATAATAAATAAATATCACGGGACAATTCACACCAATTGACCTAGTCCCAAAGTAAGCTAAGTAAAGCTTGTGTTAAGGGTACTAGGAAACGGATAAACATACTTATATAGATAGATACATACTTAAATACATATTAAACACCCAAGAACCGAGAACAAACATTCGTATTTTTCATACAAATATCTGCCCCGACACGGGAATCGAACCCGGGACCTCAAGCTTCGTAGTCAGGTTCTCTAACCACTAGGCCATCTGGTCGTCTAAAAATCATTATGTCATGTCAGTATGCAATAATGTACCTATGAATAAAATTTCCTCCCCGTGAAAAAAAAATATTACGAGAGTAGTAAGGGTATTTCAGTCTTCGACGTGAAAAGTTGATAAATTTCTTAAAATTTGATTTAGCCATTTATTTTAAAATATAAGAAATCGACAGACGGGAAAGTAGAGTTACTTTTAACTCAGAACAATCCTTTTAAATTACAAATGGCTTTATGACATTAATAAAAATATTAAGTTACCCTATAGCTGATCGATTCGTGACCCTTGAGCAACACGAGGCGTCGACACAGTATCCCATTTTCCTCTCACGTATAACGTTTTTTATGCTGGAATAGTCGCCGTATCAATAATTCATTGGCTGACGGATGACGGTCCAGAGACTGGCAACCCCACTGCAGCTGCGACCCACTTGGCCGCTCTCATTTCTCCCCTAATATCTGCCCTACTTACAGCACTTGCAGTCAGTTAGAAATGTTTGTGAAATTGTTTACGATAACACCAAACCGATGGACCAGGAAACATACTGTCATACGTGGGTACGCTATGACGCCCTGTTATTACGTGGACGAAATTATTTCGGGAAGTTTGGGCGAAAGCCAAACCCGTCTTGTGTTATGGACGAAGTTGCTAAGGCGGCAAACGAAATTCAGTCAAACAGCAAATAAAAACACTTCTATTAATGCGCAATTTGCTATATTAATAGTGAAATGACTCACTTTTATTTATATTTGTTGAAGGATTCACTAGATGCCAACGTGGTTACTACGACTAGAGATTTGAAAACATTTGCAAAAATTGTCTGAATTAATTAGGATATTTTTATACATTACACATTTTTCTACATTAGAGTCACTTTTACTTACACCTACTTATCAGTCCATGACGACAAGGAATTAGGTTAATCTTATCTTGAGCTCCAATTTTGTGTGTAACGAAGATAAACGTTTACTAATGCAACTCTAACAAGAGTCCTAAGCGTACTGATGACTAAGCGGTGGGATTCACCACTTTTCAAAAGGTAGATGCACCTCTATAACTGCATAATGTGTATTTGTCTGTGTATATGTTATTGACAACAGACACAGGTAACATTAGTTTACCCGCGTAGTCTACCTAATATAATCATGACGATCGCTTTACAGTCAGGTGTTATTGTGTTACGACAAAGTACAAAAGTGACCTACTACTTTTAATGCTGACCGTATATACAAGCGTTGAAATATCGGGAGCTCATTAAAGGTTACATAGCCCGTACAAAATATTGTTGCTGGCAACATCAAGTGGCACATACCTAGCTTTAAGTTGGCAGTTTTTTTTTCTCTTCCACTGTGGTGGTCGCAATATCGCGTTAAACTCGAGTGTCTAAAAATATTCCTCCTTGCGTTTTATAGTGTTAGTTTTGGTACAAATAATTTTAAATAAACAACAGTCTTCTCTTTTATTCGGCCTACAAGAAAAAATACAGTCCACGCTCCAAACGAAATGTCTAACAATTTAATTTACTGTACAGTGTACGTGTATCTATGTGCTTACACTATGACATTAGTGTAGTCTTTAACTATCATCTTGTTATTCGTTTTTGCTAGGCGAAAAATAAACGTACATTTTCTTATAACAGGTATGTTACTTTCATGAAAAAGTTTTAGTTTTTAAATTGTGATTAAGTTAAGAAATCCCATGATTTCATCTCGATTTTTTTAATAGTACTCCGAAACTTATGAAGAAAAGAGACCTTGAACTTTATAACCCAAGACATACCTACTTGATAGTAGCTTCCTCGCTAGTAAAATTACTTTGTCGTAATATTACATTTAGTTGTAAACTAGACTTTAATGTGATGCTTGTTAGCAAAGTTCTCCTATAACTAAGCATTACAATGTATTATTATGTACTACTTCTAATAGAAAACAGACGAAGGACTTTGTATACAGTTAATTCATTATTACTTTGTATGAGTATACATACATGTTCAGAAGCGTTGAAGGCTAGAAGTTGTTGATTAAAATAACTACAGAAATAAACAACTAACTTTAGAACATGCCATGATTGATGGTAAAATACATAACGGTTAAAATAACCAGTAACAACGTTTTTGCTCTATTGTAAGCAACGTTCTTAGTTTTGTGTAGAATGATGTTATGGACGCAACGTAAAATCTAGGGCCAAAGCAGTGTTGGAGCTACACTTTAGTACACGTAGAAGTTTTGCACAACGAAAGATGTATTATCTCTTTCAACATGTCATGTTCCATATTGAGCCAGATATAACGAAAATTATTGTTTCAACCTTGTGCCGTTTAAGAAAGTATGGTTTGCGACGATTAACGCCCGTCTGTGCCCCAGAAGGCGTTGCCAAATCGGGCTTAGCAAATTGGAATTAAGGAGACAAAACGATGTCGTTTACAAATACAATAATTCCTGGAGCACTAAGCTTTCATCTCATCATCTCTAGCCTATAAACGATCCACTGGCCTCCTCTCAGCATGAGAGGACTTGGGCTATACTTCCCAAGCTGGCCCAGTGCTGATTGAGAACTTCACACAAACCATTGAACTGCTTCGAAGATTCATACAAGTTTCCTCGCGACGTTGTCCTTCACTGAAAAGCTCTTTGTAGAAATGTAATCACACACAAATTCCGAAAAACTCAGAGACCTGAGGCTGGGCGTGAATCTATGACCCTCTTGATACCTACCTACCTACCTACCTGCTACCTAGGTCAAAACACTAGGTTACCGCGGCTTATCACTGAGCTTTAGATAAAGAAAAACTACTCACGTTTCCAATAAAAGAAAATAGGATACAAAGAAGGAGAAAAGAAGGAAATAACGTGAATACACGCAGATGTACAGTAGAGAAATATCGTGTTATTGTGTTCGTGATGTCATGCTTGCCTGTCTTGTACGAACGTTGTTAGATACAAGCAACACACTATTACTTGGACAGCTCGGACTTTAGCTAATTAGCGAGTCTCGTAAAAACAGCTGATGTGTATTAATAAGCAACTTCGTGTGTAACGTGGCATAAACAAAGCGCTTAAGAACACTGCTTATTAAAATAAAGCTAATGCTGGTGAAAATTATTCTAGAATTATCGTTTGTTTATTTTGAATTATTTAAAAGCTTTTATTTAACTTTTTATTGCAATTGAATCGATTGCAAGAGCTAGATGCAGCTGCATGCGGTTCCATAAACATTGAGATGGATTTTGACGCCTAATAACATCGCATTGCAGCTTTAATTACGGCCGTAGTGCAATAAACCGCCATAAAGTAATTACCGAATAAAGTGGCTATCAAATTCTGAAACTCATACGTACGTATACAAGTTTTTCGCGATAGTTTTTGCTTAATGCATCGCATAGAAAACTATTATAAGTATTATCTTTCTTCTCTAATATATAAAAATATCGTGATAATGTTTATGGCCGTCGCAAAGTATATTTCACCCTCCTACCCCAAACTCCCTTTTTTAATCGCAATTTTTTTTATGGCAGAACAAACGTTTCCCTAGTCAGCAAGTTAGAATTATATTTTCCTTGTTTTTCATAAAAAGATACAAGCAAACATTCACTATATTACTCGATAATGATCATCATCATCATTTCAGCCGAAAGCGTCCACTGCTGAACATAGGCCAAGGCCTCCCCCAAGGCTCGCCAAACAGATCGGCCTCGAGCCATCCGCATCCAATGCGTTCCCGCTACCTTTACCAGGTAATGATGATATTAGGTATTAATCTAATCATAATATCTTCTTGCATGATTCTAGTGTTATGCTTGGTCTTAGCCGAGCGATTGATTCAGAGTGCAGCAATCGCTTGTAGTTTCAAACCACTACTAAGTACTAGTTTGGCGACATTACCATTCCCTTGGTTAATGCCTCTGTAAACTACTGAGAGACGCCGTGGGAATCCCTTGCACTATAGTGCAGTTATAACCAAGGTATTACCGCAAGATGTTTTTTGCTTACAAATATAAAAAGGTGTAAGCACGACGCTGTCTCCCCTATCGTGTAGTTTTCTTATACAATTCACACGTTAAAAAGCAACTGCAATAAGAACATTTAAATAGGTGTTCTTACTGCCAATCTATACATATAATAAATCTGTAACAAGTCGGTGTCTGTACATTGAAGATATTTGAGAAAAACTGACACTAGGGCTATTTATTAGCGCAATAGAACCCAAAACAATGATTTTTAGAATTATTGTCTGTTTGTCTGTGCGTTTGTGCGCGCTAATCTCAGAAACGGCTTAACCTAGAAGGATGCGGTTTTCACTGATATGTTGGTATTTTCTTGGATTAACATTTAGTGTTTGTTTCATTTGAATCGGTTCACAAATAAGAAAGATACGTCTATTTTAAGAATTTATAGAACTGGTTTTTTTGTTTGAACGCGCTAATCTCAGGAACTAATGCTCCGATATGAAAAAATCTTTCAGTGTTAGATAGCACATTTATCGAGGAAGGCTATAGGCTATATATCATCACGCTAACACCAATAGGAGCGGAGCGGAGCGGAAGAATGTTTCCAAATCGGGGGTTTTGGAAGTAAAACGTCTATATCTCGGGAACTACTGCTCCGATTTGGAAAATTCTTTCAGTGTTAGATAGCCCAGTTAGATAGGGCGGGTTGGGAGCGGTTGGGGGGGGCGGGTTGAGAGCGGGTTGGGGGCGGCTTGAGAGCGGGTTGGGGGCGGGTTGGGAGCGGGTGGGGGGGGCGAGTAGGGAGCGGGTTTGGGGCGGGTTGGGGGCGGGTTGGGGGCGGGTTAGGAGCGGGTTGGGAGCGGGTTGGGAGCGGGTTGGGGGCGGGTTAGGAGCGGGTTGGGGGCGGGTTGAGAGCGAGTTGGGGGCGGGTTGGGAGTGGGTTGGGGGCGGGTTAGGAGCGGGTTGGGGGTGGGTTGGGAGCGGGTTGGGAGCGGGTTGGGGGCGGGTTGAGAGCGGGTTGGGGGCGGGTGGGGGGCAAGTTGAGAGCGGGTTGGGAGCAGGTTGGGGGCGGGTTGAGAGCGGGTTGGGGCGGATTGGGAGCGGGTTGATTTATTATGAAGTTTCACTTCTTCCGGAAGGATCTAAGGAGAGCCATAATTGATGAAAAAGCAAATTGGATAAAAAAATAAGCTGCCCAAATTACTAAGTCCACGCGGACGGAGTCGCGGGCAAAAGCTAGTACATAGTATAATTTAAGTTGGAAACATATTAAAACTCGCATTTTATAATTGTAAGTTTTAAATATTTGATTTCTGGGCTACCATAGAATTTTATTTGTCTATAACAATGCTTATCGAATGATTTAAAACGTTACAAACACAAGGTACTACGGTAGCCAAGGAATCAAATTCATTGAATGTACTTCCCACTGCAGGGTACAGGCAGTGCGGATTTGAGAACTTTACACGCACGATTGAATTTCTTCTCAGGTGTGTACAGGTTTCGTCACGACAGCAAACTTCATCTTAAAGCTCGTGGTAAATTTCAAATGTAATTTCGCACATATAATCAGAAAAACTAAGAGGTGCGAGCCCAGGCTCGAACCCACGGTCCTCTGCTTGAAACTTCAATACATAGGTATGTAGGTATGCAGGTGGGTTGCCGTGCTAAAAGCGCGGTCCTTACACTATTGAATTTTTTGTATCAAAATAAATTAGAGATCAGCTGTAGACATGTGCATTATATTTTTTCCTTTCCGGTGTACAGATGTCGACAGGTGTCTTAAGGCGACTGCAAATACTCATTTGAAAAAAAAACGATACGCCATAATATGTCAGCCATATGTTACGCTTGAGGAAAGAACTACTTATTTCCACTTTATAAATTTAGACTTGAAGACTTGATGTTTGAGAAGCCAAATTACTATGTTGAGGATGTGAGTAGGTATTAGTGGTCCGCACGTGCGGGCTATTATTAATTGCAGGCCTTATCACTGTAATTAGAATTAGACCAATAAAACTACTCAATTAAATTCCCATTTGAGCTATTAGGTAAATAATGAATGAACATCATTACTTACCGTTCATTATTAGATTTTTTTTTCATCGAAGTAATAAGAAAGTGAAGAGGTTTTTAGTAACTACTAAAATACAATGAGCCGAAAGTAAAAATCAGTCGTTCAAGTCGAAGTATCCGAAATGTTTGATTTGAATTATTCTTATTCCTCGAAATATAAATCATGTTACTGACATAAAGCGTTTTCAATTTATAAGAAAAAATAAATATTACTTTTCGCTCTATTTTTTAGCGAAAAACAATTCTTAGGTCCGTATAAACCTTGTAAAAGGCTTTTTATGTAAACAAACGGTGTTGCCTTGATCCAATTAGAAAGGTTTCAATTTTAACGAGTTCATTAAAACCGTCCTATAACCTCACATGCACAGCTGCAGTTCCCACAGTTCCCATACTCTACACGTGTCACAAAATCCGTGCTTTACTACGGCATAACCATTATAAACTGGTCTCCCGCTTCATACATACATGTACTTACTGCGTTTCAAGGCAAGGGACTCAAGTTTGAAGTGTCGCTAGTCTTGGTGGTGTGTGTGAAAGTTACACCCCCGCGTTCCCACGCACCCCGAGACGTGATATTAAAATTCAGTAAACAACCCTAAAGTTTGTGAAGCTGCTTTTCATTATAATCGGGACTCTGCGGTTTCTAAAGGAACATTAGGACATCAATGCGATAATCATTAACGCGAACGCAGAATGTTTAAATGCAGAATTCTTAAACAGAGGAATATTTAATTCGTTCCATAAAACTTTTAACCTGTTTCCACTATACGAGTAAAATGGTCCGTATATATTCTAACTAAAGTATTTGATGATTAGGATTAAACTTTTATAAATTTGGGTGGAGCATAGGAAGCGCATTGCTTGGTAAGTACGGACATAAACAGTTTGCAGTCCCAAATTCGCGCATTTCGACATTACGCATTTGATTGAGAATGCAATTATTCACGGAATATTAAATGTTGCTAATTGCGCAATTCGTTCACGAACCTTTACGGCTCAGCGGAGCGTGATGTGGGTTAATTCTACTTGTTCTATGTGACATTGTCCTTGCCCTCCATAGTGCCGATTTGGATCTGTACAACGGGCTCGTATTCGATGGATCAATGGGGGAATTGCTACTTCGGCGAATTGAAACGGTTTCAGTAAGCAATTAAACGTGTGGAAAGTTTGGTTTATGGAGTTAGGAAACTTGTTGATTTGAATAAGAAAAGACATCTTACCACCACAATGAGTGCTGGTTGTAGGTACAATCTGAAATGAGAAAAATTGGTTAGTCTTCAATGAATTAGAATAGAATCTGCATAAAGAGATTGCTAAAATATTTGATTTAAAAAAGTGCCTACTGTAAAGAGTTTAGAAAAAAAAGGTCCGGTCGTGCGTGCAGCGAGCAAATGACGTCCTCACGGTCCCACCGGAAGACCAGCGCCGGCTCTCGAGCCGGCATTATGCTGAAGTGGGTCCGTTTCGTGATAGTTGCTTTCTTACATTGTAATCTCGTAAGCCTGTTGTTTATGTAACTGTCACGAATAAATGTTTTTCTTTCTTTCTTTTAAGTAACAAACAAGCAACGTTAATTACGATATTACGGTATGCTTAGTATAAGTTTTACTTCACCAAATACTTCTCGATCGCGTTTACGTAAAAATTTCAATTCTATGGAAACATAGACGCGCGCGCGCGGTGGCGCTGTCCATGTTTCCGTAGTAATTGATTTTTTTACGTAAACGCGATCGAGAAGTATTTGGTGAAGTAAAACTTATACTATGCATACAGAAAAATAAACGCGTTATTTCCGTATTTAAGCTTCAGATTCTTTGAAACTGCTCGTTAAAGCCTGTAATCTTGTAAACGTTACTAAAGCACAAACGGGCCTTCGTCTGTTTACGAGCTCCAGGAAACGGCTGAATGCTGATAAAAACATCGACTTCAATGGACATTTACAGAATTGCCGCTAATTTGGTTCAATTAATAAGCTAATTTAAGAAAATGCTTGCAGCCTTATTACTTCTGAATAGCTTAAAAGTAAATTGAAGGGTGTTGCGTTCGTTCCATAACGATTCTCAGTATTAACGTTAATGCAATCACGATTCATTTAATGCCACTTAAACTCTACCACAAAATAACTTTCTAAATTCTCGTATCTAACTTTATCTGCGTTATTTGCAAGGACCCGAAGTTGCTAGGTATGGCGTCGAACTTTGTCCACTAGATGTGGGAAACTTTTTGATTTGGTTACTCGATTTTGGTTGAAAAGCTCTAACTCGCTTTTGCTATTTTTCCTAAAGTTTGGATATTCGATGTCATATTTTATCTGTCATTTTCGTTCTTTCTGTAACTGCAATCTGATATCGCTTATTGAATATTTAGTTTTATTTACCTTTCTTTAACAGAGCTCATTTGAATCGTACGAGAATACCAATTTATGTGAATCTTCGAAAAGCAATTTTACAAATTGAATAACAAATAAAACCGACACAATAAGTACTTCAATGAGCTGATTAAGAAAAAAAACACAGCCTATTAAGTACTCTTGTGGTTACCTACACCCAAATTATCCAATGGCGCCATCTAATTCCTAAACTTAATTAGAACACGCATTAAAGGCGGCGTGTTTAATTTCATATCAATTGGCATCTGTAAATAAATATAAATCTGGATCAAAGGCAGCGTAAGGAATGGGGCGATAAATTTAGTGAAGCCCGTAACCCTTTGAGGGATTGTGTCGGGCTGAGGAGAACAATCGGCGCTGTCGCAGCCAGGCGAATGGTAGAACTTGGAAAGCGCAGGTGTGATATCTTATTAATAAAACTTAAAAGGCTGCATACGTATTCTGCATATAATTTTAATCCAATGAAAAATATATTCTTAATTTATGAAATAGTAGCACATAATAAGCATTTTTAATAATAATTGTTTGATCAAACATTAAAAAAATCTAGCCTAACCTTTTTCATTTTACTGCAAACCAGTTTAGGAAAAGTGATTTTACAATCTTTGATTTCATGCTAAATATGGGGATAACGTGATCATACAGCTAAATCAAATAAGATTAGATTGGCTAAAGTATTTCAACTTGAAAGCACAAATAACATTACTACGCGATCCCCAAAAATCTCCAAAGTACTTGATAACAGTTATTCAACATCACGTTCGTTACAGAACATAACATTAAATCATACCCCGTAACTGTGTAGCTCTGCCCTCAATTTTTATCACTAATCATAAAATTTAATTGGCGTACATTATCATACGGCATTAGAGAACAGACAGTTTATTACTCTTAGTGGACCACGTGGAGGCGGATGCTTCAGCTAGGGTGGATAAGCCCTGTGGCAGGTTTTTCAGGTTTAAACACAGGCTAATCGGAATATCTCGACCAGTCTTTGCAGGGACGTAAAATAGGAACCAGTTTGCATAAGGGCAGGCGGTCGCTCCTGCACATCGTTTAAAGGAATCCTTAATGAGTTATTTGAGATGCATCGTTATGATTCCGAGTTTATTTTCGTTCATTTTGAGAAAAGAAGAATTGTTCGCATTGATGTCTGGGAATATGTGATAAACAATAGAAAAAAGTGTTTCAACATATTGTTTAACTAGAATGTTTTCTCTACAATTGGTGGATATGGCGGTTGAATGCAAGTATTGTCTTGATTGTTCTAAGGGCAACCCAGACAGACCTCGGTAACAATTAGAGCGAGCATGCATTTGATTAAGAAGCCCGTCCATGCGTTATCTGGCCCACGAACACTTATGCATGCAAGTTTGAGTCCGTAAACATGTGTGCATGCGTCTTCATCAAATACTCGGATCTTGGATGTTGCGTCATTTAATTTTATTAACCAGTTAAATTCTGCATTAACATTTAGAAGTTGCAAAACGAAATATGTATAAATTTGTGTTAACTGTTAGTAGCATCTAGAATTTACCAAGGCCTAGGTTTTGTGTTGAATGTTCTAATGTTAATTTATTTACTACAGCGACGTTCTAGAATTTATTAGAAATATAACAAACGTTCTCGTATTTATTTCTTGTTGTCAACGCAATGAGTTACGTTTCCGGCTTATCTACTGCTTGCAGTAAACATAATTAATTTGCGTCGAGCGTATGCAGATGTACATCTCATCTTCGACTATGCTTTATATCCAATTATTAGCTATTCAAGTCCTATAAATGTTCGCGTAGTTAACATATTGCTAGTTTCTATAGCACAGTAGAAATAGTAGAACTATTTATTTTCTAAAGCGTATAGGAAAAACCAATTCCAATATAATGAAGGTTTCCATTTTACTTTTCAATCCCCTCGCGCAAGAAAGCAGCTATTTGATCAGATGGATTTCGTTTCCAGTAAAAGTGTCCACCTGTACAAGTAAATGTGGTTTATTCTATGAGGTTTTTACCAGCGCTGTGTGAAAATTTCACAGAAAATCTCTCTCGTGACTAGACCGTTTTACCGCACGGTCACGTCGTTTCATGAATGCCGACGTAATCACAATTTATTATACAATTATCGAGGTGAATACGTAATTCCCATTATGAGTGAAGTGGAGTACTGTTCAGTCAGTCAATGGCGGTGGTAACAATGGACATTCACGGCGAGGCAGCCTGCGGAACGGTGCGATGTTGTCTGCTCACCGCGAGGGGCTCGCAGTAAAACCAGCACTTAAATAATATTATTGAATCACGCTGGCGGCGTCACTGAGACTTTTTATAGGTCGTTCGGTGGGATTACGGAAGAAGAGAAATGGAACTGAGGGTATGAAAGAATCACACACGGCCCATTTTTCGATCATAAACTAGATAGAGCATAGCCATTAAGATGTATAAGAGTAAAAAAAGAGGCTAACTTTTAAGCACGCAAGTCTCACTATAAAAGGTAAACGAGGCATCCTGTTCCGCACTACCATTTATTGCTGCCGTTCCAGGTTATAACATAAAAGCGAACGATAGCTTCCTTTCGCTGGAAGAATAAAAAAATCTGTAGCATTTTATAGAGGTGGTATAAAAGTATGTTGTATGTAGCGGTGGACGCGTGATGGGCGCACGCGCCGCGCTTCCGGTAGAACGGTTATTGTGCTTGCACGGGCCGGAAGTGACGATACCCATCTATGAGGTCCACTCACACTGCCACTCGGGCAGGTTTAAAAGCAAAATGTAGACTATGGAACTATTCAACACAAATGCATTATTAAATCCAGTATGTGCCGGTAGAGTACCTACCAAATAAGACAGCCAGAAAACTACTAAAAAAAGAAAACTCGGAGATTACTGTATCCATAGAATTAATTATTTAGGTATTGAGCAGATCAGTATTCCCAAAATCTGCACAAAGCATTTTCGATCTTCGTTCATCGACCTGTACAGTTAAGGAGTGGAATTCCCTACCTGCGACTGTGTTCCCTGAATACTACAATCTGGGCGCTTTTAAGTCTAGGGTGAATGAGCATTTACTGGGAAAGCGTGCTCCATCATACATAGGTCTCATCTTTGCTTTATATCAGGCGTGATTATGGTCAAACGCAAGCCTCTATTGTATAAAAAAAACAACAGGAGTGCCGGCAGAAGTGAAAACTTGAACATTAAAGTTGTGCCGTCTTACGAACCCCCCTCACCCCCGTCACCCCGGGTCTTACGAATTTTTTTTCACGTGTCCTGACGCGAGTTTAACATTTTTTACCCATCCCAAAAAGTGCCAAAAAGCTTTCACTTCAATAAGATTGCTGGTTGCCTACTATGGTTAATCGGCACAGACGTATTCGAAGCTTTTAAAGATTGATTTTCTTGTCCTGGTTCATATCACTTGCAGAAGACAAATACATATATGTATCTCAATCAGTTTACAATTTAGCATCTAGATACACCCAACAATTATAGAGAGCTACTTTGTCACGTATTAAATGTAACAAGAGAAGGTAAGAAGGTAGTACAAGCGAAGAACTCATATAAATCTTCTTTCATCTTAGCTATTTTTATCCGCTCTAATAGACTTAGATCTGAATTATGAATTAACTTGTTAAATACCTACATGTACGCAGTGTACAGTGTACGATAACCGATGGTGCAGGATTTAATGCAATTTATATTTCAATGCACGTATCAAACGATCCTAACTGCTGTGCCTTACGAGCAGCTTTACGAACGAAGTTTTAATAATTGGATAGCTAGCATATCCTAAGGCTTTAGATCTTTAGCTACTTACAAAAAGACTGTATTATGGTACACTTTATACTTAACAGCATAGGTGCTAGCTTTTTTGAAACGCTATCGACGATGTACGTGTTGCGGCTTGCATTTAGACTGGATTTAGTGCTAGACCGATGATTAGCGCGTACCCTACGCGCTGGTTTTCGGTCGTGGCCAAGCTAAGGATGAATTTAGCGCTTGACCGACGATCAGCGTGTACCGTAATATTGACGATATTTCGTATGTGTGTGCGATAAATCGGTCGGTCAGCGCCACAAACGCACGTATGTACATAAATGTACGCAGCGCGTCAGTCAACTGACGTTCAGTCCGACCAGCGACCTCGCCCAAAGGTCCTCGTAATACGAGCCACGTAGCTACATTATATGCACTTGAAAAAATGAAACAAAAGTCGCTTTTTGCAGCGAATAGATAAAAATGCAGTGAATTCAATTATTTATAAAAAATAAAATAAAAATGTCGGTGGTTTCAAGATGTCACGTTGTTACGGTAAACGTGCGAAACATGAGAATAAAATCTGGATCTTTTGAAAAGTCGAAATTATGATATTTACTGTCGTTTGTAAAGTGCCGGACGTTCATTATTTGCTTAAATATGTAAATATACAGTCCTTCGAGTTGTAAGCATAAGCAATAGGGCCTTTTGTGTCCACTTTGATATCAAGCTTCTCTCTTATTTACTTAGTTTCGTATTTAAGGGTTATTTCTAGATTTAGTAATGCACTGCAGGTACTGTTTACAATCAGTACCGTTACAATTTTGAATCAACTCAGTTTAACTCAGGTTTTATCTCTGTCTCACGCACGGCATTAGTGCAGGATGGTGCTTTGAGTAGTTCTATTGTTCCCTTTCGGCTCTGAATGGAGCTGAACCCGTTCTAATTCGATTCCCTTGGCATCTCATTGTTCGCATTCAAGTTGGTATTGGTCGAATCATAGGTACATTGGCAGTTAATTTGAAGCTTATCAAATTATAGTCTCTTCAGAATTAAATTCTAAACAAACGAATGTTCAAACTATAAATTCCAAGCACAGAGACTTGCTAATGTTTTTTAAAACGTTTGTCATTATTTTTTCAGTGTTCCGTACCCGAAGGGTGACAAACGGAACCCTATAAATGTCACTACACTGACCGTATGTCTGTCTATCTACCACAGGGATGTAGGGTCGGTTCCCTAACTTATCCACTTTTCAATACTAACTGCATAGAAAAGTGGATACTTATGTTAGGGAACCTCAAGAAATGCAATAATCAGACAGCTGAAATATATATATCACAATTGCCGCTGTAACCACAAACAATAAAATTAGAACAGTAAAATTAGAAATTAAGGAGTGCCCCAACCACACTATATAAAATTACCACATGCACTCGCACGGATCCGGCTCTTATTTTATATTTTCTGATGAATGTCTTTTAAAAGTAAGCAGCCACTCCGTTTAATTTTTAAGGTACGAAAGGTATCAACAAATAAATGATCGAAACAGAAATAAATAATACGTATTGTACAATGTTTAAAAATTAAAAGTGCCAACGACGGACGACTTATGTTCAACATCACATTGGTTGTTATGAAAATGAATTGTTTGTATCATCTTATTTGTGTCTTCTTTGGCATATTTGTATTACGAATCATTTCCGAATTGGTATCGGGATTCGTCGCGCCTACAGGGATTCCGAAATAGCGGGTGACGGAATACGAAGTTGTCTATTGCAGGGGTGGAAACTGATTCCAGGGCCAAAAATACAGACTTTACTGACAAGAACACTCGGAAATACACTGACCAAATACTGACCATTTGCTGACCATTTTGTAGCAAATAGCAGCTCGGGATATCCGGGTTTGCATACCCGTGTACTCGAAAACTTTAATAACTGGACAAGTAAAATAAGCCAAAGTACTCCCTGGATGAAATGGCTGCAAGAGAGGCGGATAAAATAAAAAATTATGTTGATGATGAGATGGACAATTCCGCATTTGTGTCAATTCAATCTAATCTACAGAAATCGGACCACTTTCATGGAAGAATGGACCATGACTCTCAAAGTACTAACTTTACTGACCATTTTTCGAAAAAACTGACTATTACTGACCTTGGCCAAAAAACTGACTTTTACTGACTTTACTGACCATTTTCCACCCCTGCTATTGTAACTTTTTGTAACAAATTTCGTTTCTAATACACTTGTAAGAGGCCAAACAATATCTATTGCTTCATCGTAGACCTCATCTTTGCTTTCCATCAGGCTTGGTTGTGGTCAAACGCAAGCCTATACATATAGTATAGAAAAAAAACTATGTACATATCCGTACCAAATTTCAAGTCAATCCTAACATTGGGAATGAGTGAAATCCGACTTACAAGAAGTCGAAGTCGATGCAATAAGTCAATAGCGCTAAATATTAGAAATATCGATAGTATTTTCTGTACAGTCAAAGGCATAAATATCTATACAGCAATTGCGTCAAAGATATGCAAACACCAACCTTATGTTTAGTAGCATAGAGTTATATAGATATTTTTGACGCCTTGGTAACGTACATTATCGCTGCTTCAATACAAAAGGGACACAAATCAATAACAATCAGAATCGTTTTTATTGCAAAAATAGCATTATGTTATGTAGGTATATTTTAAATGCTATTTTTACAATAAAAACGATTTTGATTTTTTTTGATTTGTGTCCCTTTTGTATTGAAGCAGCGAATATTTATGCCCTTGACTGTACAATTCTAAACTATCAATAACACATTATATACATTATACACAGGCATTTACAGGTGACTCGAGTTCTAAAGCTTAATTAAGAATGGTGGTAACATTTTAACTACAGAAGTACTTTAGTTGCAAAAATAAAATAAACATTAGTTCGGTTTGACACAGAAGCTGACCCTAAACCATGCTAAAATTGATAATATTATGGTTTTCTTACTCTATGTCGTGTCGTGTCATCTTTGATCTGGCTTCTTTTTTTAGTATTGCTTTTTCGCCAGACGCAATGAAATAAGTCTTTATTTTGCTTTAGGGTCAATAAACCTTCATCAAGTTATATCTGGAAATGATTTGTCTTTCCCTAGATACATCTGTGTTGAGCAGGAAATTCGAATATATCGATGTCCATAAAAAGCTCGATTATGTGGCAACTGACGAAATTTATGAACCTACGATCGACTGCAATACTTGATTAGTGTAATTTTATATCGAAAGTATCGAACCACAGAATTATGGATAGTATACTCGTGCGCCTACGCTCTAAAGTATGATTGGAAAGAAACAGTTATTACTTATTTACAGATGGGAATTTATAATTTATAGACTTTCAAAAGTCGATGTTTGTTTCAAAACAATTCAAATTAAAAGAAAATTGTTTCGATTGATTATTTTTTTATTGGAAGTTGTAAAGGTTTTTCCTCCTTTTTTGTAATGCTCTTGCTCAATCACATTCTGTTGATTAACAGCAGTCTTATTGCATCAAATGTTCTGTTCACTTACCAATAACGTGTTATTATCTATTTACGACTGCGGCACTCCTCTCCCCTACCCTACATTCGTTTTTCGGTTCATGAGCACCAGGCCGATTACGGCACTCGGAACTTTACCAATTTAGGCTTGAGATGCGTTGCGACATATTTTGACACGGTGGCTATTTTAATAAACACGTGTTTTCTTCCTTACTCCTTTAATACTCCTTTAATACAAATATGTACATATTAAACTACGCGATCTAGATTCGCACTCTTCCTCGAAACTCTTAAGAAGAGCTCAAGTCAAGTCGGGTCGAAAGGGGTCGAAAATGTCATTTCGCCGAGTACACGCTCTAAAGAGCTCTCCACTGTTTATTGGAGTTGGAAAAGTAGCGAGCAATAAGAGGATATATTATATTGAGCCGCAGCCGCTATAAGTCAGAAGATAAGGGACAAATTGCGAAACCTACAGAAGTGTAATTTGCTTGAAAATATTTGAGAGTTGATATTTCTTAGCTCTTACTAATTCTATTACAGCAATTACAACAGACATGATGTCAATAAGATTCATATTTTCACATCTTTAATCAGTAACCCGTAAATCATGCAGGGTAAAGTATCGAACCGTGCGATTCGGGCCAAACTGAGTTGCTCGCAAGATTTCATTGCTCTCTAGTAGAAATAAACTTTTTACGACACACAATATGAGAGTAAAGCTTAAAGTCAACGGGAGCGGTTTGCTATCGTTTTATCAGTTTCTTAGCCAGGCATTGAATTCACACGTTTGTTAGATAGTATCTTCGATAGTGCGATAGCATTACTGTAATAGATCGCCGCGGAAAGAATAGGCATTGTTCGGTGATGTGGTTTTTAAATATCGATTTCTAATTTTGTGCGGCACAATAGAGCGTTAACTTTCGCCTGGGTGACATTAACAAATAAAAATTCATAAGTTTATTTTAGGATATGCATAAAAGTGACAGTAAAAACAATGGGAGCGATTAAAACATGTGTACAGTTTTAGCGCGTGCCGAGCGAGAGGCGGCCAGCAGCTATTGTTGTGCGTAAGGTTATGGCCACAGCCATGTGGCATATAAATAAAAAAAAATACTGATGAAGGTTACGAGTTTGAAGGAAACTTTAATTTATGTTTATCAGAACGCCTAACTTTGATTTGCGTTTAGTTCGGAAATTCAGATAAGTAGGTATTTTGTCGAAAGGTTACTGAAAAAGTGATAATAATAAGTCTAAATTAATTATTTGATGTTATGGCATTTCCGAAAATATATGTAACAAATATAAAACGGGAAAATTCAGTTTATATTTTTAATTTATTGCTACTTTTAACAATCTTTGACTTATTTTTTGTTGTCATAAGCTAAAAAATCAATCGCGCTCTTTGAAGATGGATTGGGAAACCGAATAAATACAGGCATATTTTCTTCCTGAATCTGGGGTAAATACGCTGTGGGCGTAGTGAATGGATATCACTGTAATGAAAGATTCCCTACTGCGCGAAACTTTTAATGATTTCACCCCCACAAGGCTTATTTCTCTAAGGATTGAAATCTTAGAAACGAATTAAAGTGACAAATATCGATGCGATATTTCACGATGAGACGATTAGTTCCTATAACTTTAAATACTAAGTAAGAGACTTTATGAAATATTTGATAGTGTATACCGACGGGATTTAGTTAGTCATTTTACTAATTTATCATTTCACAAACATTTAATTTGTCAACCTTTATAACGATGGCCCAAACGAATAAACGTGCAAAGGCCCTTGCACAAAAAAATTTTTTTTGCTTCTTATGCTTTTATATACCCTTAGGCACGTTGTAATTTTTTTTTAAGCCAATCCGATTTACCGTTTATGAATAATATGTATTTAATTTTTATTCGTTGGTAATTTTCCATATAAATTAACACGAATAAGATTCCAAGAGAGTGTTGCCGTTTTAACAATTTTGTTACTATACACGAATAAACGTGCAATGGTTTTCTACATTGACTTTTTTTTATTCCAATTTTAGTAATATTACTTTGCACGTTTATTCGTATTAAACTTTGTTAGCAAGATTCGTGTAAACTAGCATTACACCTTTGATCGCCTTCAATCTTGTCAGCCAAATTTTAGTTATACTAGCTTTCACATACTACTCATTAACGTTTGAGTCATAGAATAAAAATCATTTTAATAAATTAACACGAACAAAATTTGCAAACACCGAATGCGAAATCAAATAAAATACAAAAATAGATGTTAATGTACATTGCGCTAAAAGCAATTACATTTTTTAACACGAATAACGGTGCAATGAGCCATAACACAAAATGATCTAAAGATTTATGATTCCAATAAAAATTAAAGAGGTTTTTCACTATTTACGGGAAAATGGTTAAAAATAAGGGTTAAATATTTACACAGTTTTGTAGGTAATTTTTATATTTATCTAATGATTTATTATAAGCATGTGCTTATAATATATCATTAGATAGATATAAAAATCAACTTTAACAAAGATAACTGACAGTTCTGGCAGACTTTATAATAATATATGTATATTATTATAAAGGCTGCCAGAACTGTCAGTTATCTTTGTTAAAGTTGATTTTATTTTTCCTGTAAAGTTGTCGTTTTACGATTACACGTTTATTCGTCTGGGCCATCGATAAATACTTAAACTTTTTAGAAATCTAAAACCTTACCGCTTATCTTACGTTTGGTTAGGTTAGTTTCGTAACTATTCCAAAAAAATAATTTGTTAGGTGAAGGGTTGTCGAATAAAGTGTTTGTGAAATGATGAATGACAGGAAACACGGGCATCGGCATACTATAGGCAATACTAACGTACCCTACCCAATCTATTCAAAATACGCCATCAGTTAATGCACCGAAAATTACGTTAAAAACCAGTTTTCCAAACTTTGGATGTATGTATTCATGTGTCACTAGCGAGTGCAGTATAGTCGTAGCCTAAGTATCGTAGGCGAGATGGATGATCTGGCGTGTCTCCACGATGCAATCTCACGCCATTATGTTGTTCAGTAAAACATAACTGTGGCGTAATGCTTCCTTACGGCCCAGCTGTGAAATTGGAAGCAGATGACAAGTATGACATGTAGAAATCGTGGAATTTGTACTGGAAATGAAGAATTTAGAAATGCTTTCTGAGATTGAGGTATTACGGTTTTTGTAGCCAAGATTGACTGTTTTTCATCTTTGGCCTGAAATCCTGCTCCAATCGTGATATTACAACTTCAGTTTGAACGTAGGTAACTCAATCATTAAATATGTATAGAAACCCGTCTACCGTAACTTTTAATCATGTCACAATGTGCGAGCAAGAATAGAAATTAAACCAACATATTTTAGTCGAAACGACGATATTTTGGAATTCCCATTAAACGTAACGTGGCGCTCATAATACACCGAAATAGAAAATTCTTGTCCCATGAGAAGGTAAGTCACGGAGCGCAGTGTTGTGGGTGGAAAGTATAAATATCGACCCTCGTACTCGCACTCGATTTAGACCAGCTCAATGTCACTGGCATCATTTATCATGTAATTTTACTTTCATCGCCAAGTTACCGACAAGATCGATACCAGTATTCCTAAAACATCTATGTAGTCATTGTCGCGGAAGGAAGCAGCATTATTTATTTTCTACATCAAGTATTTTCCTGTGATTAAATTCGTCGCAACTCTCAAGAGATTCCTGTTTTCCCTGTCTGAACTTTGCACCCCTCGTTCCATAGCTCGAAATATGCGAGGTAATTTTTTAAAATATATAGGGTGAAATTTTGAACGTGATACAAAATTAGTGTTTCTAGCTTGATTAATGCTGGACAATATAATGCATTTACCCAGTTGTTAGATTTAGTATTGTTAAATTTGAGGTGTCCATAGATTTAGATCATAAATTTAACTATAACAAAGTATGAAAATCCAAAATTTTATCAGACCAATTTCAGCAATTGAGTAAATGCATTATGTTATCCGGCATTAACTAAGCTTGAAACATTACTTTTGTAGCACGTTCAAAATTTCACCCTGTAATTTATCTTACAACATGACAACATGTTTCAAAGCAACCGGACAAAAACAATAATAGCCAGCTAAGTATATTTACGTAAGTATTATAATTATCAGGCCACGAGGCTTTGTCGCGTGGCTGAATTAAGGTAAGTAAGTGATTTTAAGACATAATTTTATTATCTAATTGTATACCTCATGTCATGACTGTATACAATACTTTTGCTACAAGTAAAAATATTGAAATTACCCAATATCTTTAAATCATTTAATCGGCTAATTATGAAATCCTCAAAACTTTTACTGTAGGTACTTTTTTCAAGTAAGTTGCTTAGTAGCAGAAGTTAGTTTTAAAATACCTGTGTATTATTTGAGCATCTTTGACATTTAACTGAGAATTACTGGATAAATTATTGCTTTTTAATCTATTTAATTACTTATTTGTTAATAAACGCAAACTAAAACACGAAAATAAAAAACATGGCACAAATTCATTTTCTATGATGAACCAAATATTGAATCATTTTAATGAATCACAAAGCAACAGATTGGCCAGGTATCAATTCGTTTCCACCAATCAGGAAGCAGCAGAATGTTTACGTCACGCTATATTTAAGAAAGTCAGTGAAGAACACGTTCGAATGACGATGTTCTTTTTTGAAATCTCTTTTCAGTTCTATGGCAGATCTTTGATAAAAAAATATATAAACAAAGGTTCTCGAGTGGCGTCCACGGACTGGAAGACGCAGTGTAGGTAGGCCTCCAACAAGGTGGAGCGACGACCCGGTTAACCTTAAGGTCACGGGATCGCGTTGGATGCGAATGGCACGGGACCGATCTGTTTGGCGAGCTTTGGGGGAGGCCTATGTTCAGCAGTGGACGTCTTTCGGCTGAAATGATGATGAAGATGACCATAAACACTAGACTTTTGGTTCAGCTGTCGTTCAGTTACTGTAAAGAGCGCCTTTGTGATATTGTAATTCGCGGATTAAAGTAAATACATGAGTAGAAACACTTTTTCTCAAACATGCTATGAAATATTGACGTTATGTTCCTTAAAATACGCCACGAACTGTCACGTTGCAGGTGCGGCTAGACGAGAGGTCAATAATGGAATTTCATACAACATTGCTGGCCAAGGCCAGCAAAGTGATCGTCTATTGTCTTATGTGACACAGCACCATGACGTTTAATAGGTCGACGTGGTCGACGTGGATGGATGGGTGGACGGACGGATGGACGGGCGGACGGACGGACGGACGGAGGGATGGATGGATGTTGATGGATGGGTGGATGGATGGATGTTGATGGATGTTGATGGATGTTGATGGATGTTGATGGATGTTGGTTGATGGATGTTGATGGATGTTGGTTGATGGATGTTGGTTAATGGATGTTGATGGATGTTGATGGATGTTGGTTGATGGTTGTTGATGGATGTTGATGGATGTTGATGGATGCTGGTTGATGGATGTTGATGTATGTTGATGGATGTTGTTGGATGTTGATGGATGTTGATGGATGTTGATGGTTGTTGATGGATGTTGATGGATGGATGGATGGATGGATGTTGATGGATGTTCTTGTTCATGGATGTTGACGGATGTTGATGGATGTTGATGGATGTTGATGGATGTTGATGATGTTGTTGGTGATGGTGATGGTGATGGTGATGGTGATGGTGATGGTGATGATGATGGCGGTGATGATGGTGGTGATGATGATGATGCATGTTTGAGAAAAACTCTATACAAGCCTTGGCCACGAACAGGGATTGCCGGCCTCGTATCTCTAGATGGCCTCGTTAACACTCGGCCATCTATAACTACTCGGCCGACAATCCCCTATTTCGCGGCCGCAGCAGTAATGTACTATTACTATAGTACTGCATGAGTGTCTACAATCCACAAAGTACGATTAAATTGCGTTCAAGATTGAGCAAGAAAGCAATATCGATTCAAAAATACATCGAGTGGAGCTATTACTGAGCCTGGCACTTGGGCACGCTCTGCCTGTTTCATCGCACAAACGTGTCCGTTTAAGACAATGCCCAAAGAAAACCTTTTATGTTTCCAGATCAATAACCCCTTGTTAAGATACGAGCTGTTGACACATGAATAGAGTATGAAGCATCAGTTTCCCTCGTGAATTCCATTGTCGGCGTTTCTGTAACTGGTAATTACCTAAAGGTCTGACAGACATCACTGTGCGTTTAGGATTTGGACAGGAAAACGGCTTTAGGCAGTTTCAGCAGCAAGAAGGGGCGATGCAGGTAGGGATATGTTAATGACGGTACACGCTTAGTTAGTTTTGGAATATCTCAATGTGTATAACTTAGTGATATTTCATCTTAAATGGAACTGCGGATATCTTTCTGTTACGTTATATTTACGAGTTAACGAGTTAAAAAATTAGAAGAATTAAAACACGAGGAAATCGTGACTTCATTATTTCTACCCATCCCACTCGAGAAAGTCACGTTAGCGGTGCAGGAATGTTAATGGTCCTAGTAATTGTTCTGCATGAAAGATAGATACCACCATGCTGCATTGAGACTAGGGGACAAAATTAAAGGACACATTTTTATGGTTCACTACTTTCCTGAGCAAATCTTAAGGTACGTAAATATTTGTAAATGGATCACACAAATAATACGAGTAAATAGAAATCATTACGTTGCATTTCAAACAAAGTTACCTATGCGTATTTTTTAAAGGGAAATCGGAATACCTAACTTAACTCGTGCTTTTTGCGATAAATGTCAAAGAAGAGAAAAATCTTTAATAATTCTTTAATAACCTTGACGCAATGATGCGTATATGCAAATTACCGAAACGAAAAAGGTTTTGTGTCTCAAAATCTTTATCTTTTCTTACCCATGTTAAAAATGATTTTGACCGTTATCTGACAATCATTATATTGCTATTATTTATCCATTTTCTTTCATGCTCCAAAACATGAAATCGATCAAAATCTACTGGTACAACTCAAATAATTAATTATGGGTGCTTTTGTAAGGATTATGTCCAATAAAGGAAAAACTTACACTGGTTGTTACAATCGGTGTACTGCTGGTACTGCTGCGGGCTAAACCTTGATACGGATGAAACATAATCATTTTCTTGGTATCTTTGAGCAGGTTTTTAGTTATTATGGGCCATTAGAAGAAACAATTACGTAAGCATGATCACGTGAAGATTAAATCACGCACGCTATGCGCAGCTCGTGTGAAACCGCATTAAACCTACTTGTAGTACCAGAAAAAATGAAAATGGGCTTGTACAACATCAAGCTTTGCTTCTGACAGTACAGGTGATAAGCTCATAGTAGCGTAGTAGTAATAAGTAGTAGAGTTGATAGCTCGTAGTAGTTAGTGATAGATAAGCTTTTGAGTTCTTGAGTTGATTCTAGAAGAACACAGTGCGAGCAAAAATTTTGAAGTTGAGAGCTGTTTTTCTTTACACCTATTACACTAATTTATTGTAAATGTATTGGCTGCATCGGTGTTTTGTGAATGGACGAGTGTAATAAAATCAAGCCGCGTATACGCACAGTCTTGAACGTGACTGCCGGTGTGCGGTATTGAATAATAAATAAACTTCCAGCTATAACTTATTCATTAGGTACACTAACTATTATTAACGACTTTTCTGATTCAATCTATATGTTAGTTTTGGCTATGTATAGTATATCGATCATTATTGCAGCAGACTAGGTGGATATTATTAAGCATGTTGGAATATTTTTGTCTAGGATAAGGTTGGTTATTTCTGGATGTCAAATTTGAATTGAGACCAAAAATAACTTTTTGTATTTTTCTTTATATGTAACATCTAAATATTTAAAACAGTAATCTAAGCAAGATTACTTCAGCTCATAACACAAAAAATTATAACTGCTCGATAATACTACTAATATCGTCGAGAACTAAAGTTTCTATGAAATGTATTCTCGTATTTGTTACCTCACTTTAACGCATTATTTATGCGGGATACACCTACGCGTGGGGGTCAAAGTCCTGACCTATTTTCGACCTCGTTACCCGAGTCATTGATCCATTAGCACTAAAGCCTAAGGGATAGTGCCTAATTCGATTAACTAAGAATGAAACTAAAATATCCCAATTATTTCTAAAAATAGTGGTCTGTAGTGCTCTTCATACCTACTGTAGTGTGGCTTGCTGGTATCATGCTAAGGCTCTATTTAAATTTGAACATAGATGATTTCGATCAATGACATTGATCTATGCAACTTCAAAAGGTGAAGCCGCATAAAAAATATTATTAAGAACAATAAGATTTTTACTAAAGCACTCAAGTGCGCCCACGCAGTGTAAGTGAACGTCGAGTCCCACGCTTGCGTCTTATAATAATTACTGACGTCGTGAAATACGTGACTGACAGTCCAACGAATTAGGAGTCTCGTGTAAACTAATAAGGACATCTGTACATTAATTAGCACCTTTCGGGTATTTCCGCTGGGGCATGAACGAGCGTGCATAATTGAAAATTTTATGAGGCGACAGAGAAACGGTAGGGACTAATATGGCACATGATTAATTATTCCTGTTGACTACTGGGTTCAATATCTCTAAAATTAATAAAAAGTAAACGCCTACTAAAAAGGTATAAAATAGAGTTAAAGCGTGCCGTGTAACTAGAATGCATTTAAAAAGTGCGTGAATAATCGTTTGCACCCTTTGCAAATGTACCTATCGAAATCGATGAAACTAGGTATCGACTGTAAAATAAACATACATTTTTATGATTAATATTTTTTTACTTACTGAAATCTGGCCCAGAGAGACGAAAATTGTTGTTTAAAACCACATGTTATCAAATACTAAAATCCCACTAGGTTATTTTTTTGAATTCATTTTGGCAACGTCTTCAGAAAACTATGATTTTGTATTAATTTGTTGTCTTTACAAAGTAGATGACTTTATGTTTTATAATTTTTATCGCATTTCTGTTAAAATGAACCCTGCAAATCAATTCTGCAGACGGTCATCCTCCCACATATACTTTTTTCTCATCATAAATATTCAAAATTATCATTTCATTATGTCAACTATTACCTTATTGGTCTGTAATTAGTAATTAATAGTTTGTTAACCTTGGTCGTATTATCAATGGCTTTCCATTAATGTAAGTATCACATTATTCAAGTTACGCAAAGTATTGGCAAGCCATCAGCTAGTTTGATAGTGTTAAAGGCTAAGTAGATTAAGCGACATGTGCTGACGAGGCAGAAGTTTAACCTGGAAGAAGACGAAGACGAAGATGTCATTTTCACTTTTATACAGTTTTACTGTAGTTAAAGGCATTACCGCATTTCCAGTATCTTAGTTAATGATTCAGAAATAGCTGAAAACCTTACGTGCACAATAAAACGTTCATTACTTTGTAAAGTAGTCATCTGATACTTTTTAATTTCATTGGATTAGTAATAAACTTTACTAGGTAGCTATAATTTGAGCATACCTGGGTAGTAAGCATTTTACTGTTTAATTCCATGTTCATTTGCTATCCTGATGTTTATTTTATTACAGACTCCAAAAACCGCCGACCGCTTTAGCCTAGTTGGTAGTGACCCTGCCTACGAAGCAAGATGTCCTGGGTTCGAATCCCGGTAAGGGCATTCATTTGTGCGATGAGCACGAATATTTGTTCCTGAGTCATGGATGTTTCTATGTATTTAAGTATTTATTTATCTATATAAGTATGTTTATCGTCGTCTAGTACCCATAGTACAAGCTTTGCTTAGTTTGGGACTAGGTTGATTTGTGTAAGATTGTCCCATAATATTTTTATTTTTTTATTTTTAAAAAAAAGGAGGTAGTTGGTTAGTTCGTTGAGATGCAGTTCGACCTATAATTTTCGACCCAGAACGGATGACGATAATGTAAGACCTGATAATTCAAATCCCCACCACAAGGGCCACAAGGCCACAAGGGTGTTAATTACCATACGGGGTCGTATAGTAACTGTACCCGTTCGTTCGTTGGACTGTACAGTCGAGGGCATAAATATAAGATGTACGTTACCATGGCGTCAAAAATTCTATACAACTCTATGCCATTAACCATAAGGTTGATGTTTACATATATTTGACGCGATGGCTGTATAGATATTTATGCCTTCGACTGTACAATACGCATGACCTGATAAAATCAACTCAACATTTAAATTCATTAATTGGTGCATAAAACTATGTAAATCTGTACAATAGTCTGAGTTAGTGTTTGTATTTATAGGTTTACAACGGCATTGTCAGCTCTAGTGGAGCGCGTGACCCTTCGCGGTCAATATCAATGTCGCGAATGGCAACTTACCTACTAATGACCAAATATGTCGCAGAATACAAGTTACAACATTTATCAATGAACAAGCAAATTAGGTCCAGATACAGCAACTGTTGCTTTTAAGTATACTCCTGTAGCAATATGATCCGGTTTGCACTTTTGGCGTACGCAACGCTAAAAATTATTCTAGATTAGAGTATTAATTACCACTTAAGACACATAAAGATGGACTCTCGTTAGATGTGCAGTAAAAGTTCATACTTTGTCATATCCTGTTTCTTATCCTGTCATAAAATTGTATTACGAATCCCAAATACGTATCCGTCTTAAGCCTTTTCTTAGTCGCAGCTGTCTAGACATATTGAAGGTTGGTCGATCCCCGGTTTTGACCTGAATAAATATTGCTGATAGCAAAGGTCCTTTGAAGCAGGTTTAGGCGAATTTGGTTTACTTATAGTAATTTTATGTTTGTGGTAAGCAATCTAGGTAAGTTAGCCTCTTGGTCACATGTTATATCTCACCTACGTAAATACTATGTAATTTGAGATAAAAGGAATTCGGCATAAGGA
Organism: Archips crataeganus; assembly: GCA_947859365.1. NCBI lineage: Eukaryota > Metazoa > Arthropoda > Insecta > Lepidoptera > Tortricidae > Archips > Archips crataeganus. The sequence goes on from OX402058.1 coordinate 11,713,070, forward strand.
GTTCAATATTTTAATGTGTTGTCACACTCACCCACATTTTCTGTGAGGTATTCATTCTGTGTTATTAAATTCCTACTTCCATCATGCAAAAACGGATCAAAGAATTTGGATGAACAATACCACCAACAATACCAACAGAATAGTAAAGAACAACAAATAAAAAACTAAGTTTTTACTTAACTAACTAGAGTAGGGAAATGGACGTACGTGATGCATAAACTAGATTGATAAGCAACACATTGCACAAATCACTAAATCGACAAAGTGAGTAAAAACATTTTAGCAAAGTACTCAAGTAAGAGTGGAATATCCTATCCTGCAAACACTAATTTAATTTTGATATTTGAACATTATTTGCCCTAATAACTCAATGTTATTTTATATATATCCTGCAGGTTTGAAACACACGTTTTTTTGAGTTATTAACTGATGATGTCCGTGTGGATTAGGTAATTTATCATCAAAGAGCGCTGGTGCATCCCAGGAAAAGAAAGTTGGAAATTATCGTTATGTTACAAAGCCTGTGGGTTTTTATAACCGCAACCTAGGTGATGGTGCAGACAATGAGTTATATAAGCGTTACGCTTTAAGCTACTAAGTGTACCACGGTATTGAATGGTAATAGCTACAGATTGCTAGAACTGGTCTTGGAATAATTAATTCTAATGTTCTTCATATTTAATGTGTTGTGTTGTCACATAACTAAATGGCACGTCTAAGATACGAGATGAGATTTACATAATACACAGCAGATTTAATGACAACCATGTTGTTCGTAGTCATCGAAATCCGGATAATTTAATCTTAGCGCTAAAGTTCAAATCAATAAAGCTTGTGTTAAATCAAAGCTTGATACTTTTCATTTATTTTTTCGTTAATTATGTTTTAGAAACAAAATAATATAAGGTTACAAACAAAAAAAAATACAGGACAATTGAATAGGTACATGAAAAGGTAAATTTGGGAACATATCAAAATATATACAGTTTAAAACGAATAATGGACGAAATATATAATGGTCATTATATACTTATACCAAAATTTTCTATGAAACTATTGATTAAACGAACTTTTTTAACCGTGTGATCTAGAGATTGGTTTAGGTTAGGTTAGGTTTATTTTATGAAAATCCTGTAAATATGAGAATTTCCAAGAAAATTGCATTATATCAATTGACCATTATGTATTTCGTCCATTATTATTTTTAAACTTTATATATTTTGATACGTACCCGTAAATTTACATGCCCCAAAATAATTCTTTCATCAATACAAACTGTGTCCGATTGTTATCAAATCAGAAGTCAACCAGAGAGAGTGGGCACGCTTTTGTTAGCGCCCTGTGTGCCAAATAGATTTCTAATCGTTTCTCGACCATTATGATGAGGCCCATTGAGTAAATTTGACCCAGTTTGTGAAAAGGTTCAATCAAATGAAATTACATAATTTGGAATCCAAATACAGTACTGCTAAAAGTTGATTCCATTTATCGGGTTAAATGCTATGTCAAAAATTATGATGACGGACAAAAAATAATGGTAAGTAAATGATAGCTGAAATGATAAGAATTTATTCAGTCTAAGTTAAATGTCCTACTCCTAGTATTAGGTTGCTGTCACTTCTATTATTAACGACATAACATAACATTAAATATGGCAACTACACTACTGGGACAATAACCACCTCTCGGACGTCTACCTTGAGTAGTTGGAGTTGTCAGTTTAACTATTATTCAATTTTAGATTTTTGGAACCTGAAATAACTGGCATAGTTACAAAACTTAACATAAGACGACCGCCGCACACATGAGAAGCAAATAAATTGTGGACAAACTCGTAGTTTAGTCTAAATTATACACTTGCTCAATACAATTTAGTAGAGTATTATGGGGCCATTTGAATCAACACAAATTTTCTCTTATTGCAATTGAGCACTCACATTTAATGAATGGCGTTAAATTAAATTAGTTACCAATGAAATTTATGTAATGGTGTTTTTGAAATGACAAACCACAAACTGAAAATTTTAAATTAATTTATCCTCTCGTTGCTATTTTAGGCTTCCACGCTAACGTAATGAACGAAGTTTGAGTGAAATAAAGTACGAAAAGGCCATCTAAAAGTTCTATAGCAATTTGATTCAAGATTGTCCCTCAGAATTAGTGAATATTGATGTATGTAATCTACTATTCCAAATCATTAAATCGAATTGGTTGGTTCCATACTACTTCCATAACAAATTCTTGATTGGCATTTAGAAAACAGTATCACCGTTTTGTGTTATTTAGTATCTACTTAATGTATAATCGCTTGTAGCCATTGAGTAACTCTCTCTAGTAATGTCACTTGGCACCGATCTCCAACGAATGCATGCGTAGCGTGGGTTGTAGGTACGTATTGTTGCGTGGGAAAACAGCCCAATTGTAGCCACTTGCTCCTCATCCGGCCAGGCAAATATATAAGTAAGTCACTGAGTATTCGTTTCATTGTTTGGAGCGGCACGTGCACTGCTTATAATCCACTACTGACTAACGGGGTTATTGATACTGCGCGCTCATTCAATGATTGAAACATAAATTTTAATTGCTTTTTTTATACCGTTTGTTTTACTGAAAACCGCTATTTATAGTCATTTGACGGTTGACTTGTCTTCCGCTCCGAAAATCGCTCTTGGGGTTTCAATTAGTTTACTTCTTGACTTTCTTCGAATCTTTGTTTAAGTGGGTTGGTCTGTGTTGTGTTACGTGAAGATTTACGGCTTATGCGCTCAAGGCGTTAACCATTAACGTTTTGTCTATTGAGTAAATATTAGTTCAATCTGTTAGCAAGTGCGTCACAGGTATAAGCCGAGGTGTCGAGTTAAGCTGAATCTTTGATATAACTATTAGCGTCTGTTTCGTTATTCATGATTTCCAAATCAGCTCACAACAACAAACGATACAAGTGTAGGCAATACACAAGCTTCTGCGGTTGAAAGCACTCATCAACAAAATGTAAAAGCCTTTTCTGTGCATTAATATCACGGTCTGTATTTTAGGAATAAAATATTTTCACAAAGCAGAGCTCTCAGGTAAATTAGAGACATGGCAAAAGGATGGAGATCGTGATTCAATATTTATTTTTAGCGTATTTGAAAAAGAAAAGATCTTATATAAACTGTGGCAATTGAAAATAGGCACGAAGCTTCGCTTATTACGAAAACATTATTATATCTTTGGAATTTGCTGAGATATTTTTGACATAAGCTCCGTTTGTTGAGTAATGTTTGGTTAACACGATTGTAATTTGTTCATGTGGATCATTCTTTTCGAAGAAATTTATTTGAAGATAATGAATATTCAGTGCGAAGAAAATTTTGTAAAATAACGTGAAACATTAACAATTTTGTTTCTAAATAGGAGAAAAGAGGGCAATAGCAATATATTAAAGTTAACGCTATTTAGCCATTAGGTACTATATATTATACTATTGTAATAAAATCCCCGAAGCAATTTTTCAGCAAGATGTAGTTTATTTTATTACAGATTTAATGCAAATCAAATGTATTTATTTATTTTAAAATATAATGTAAACCTTGCGATAATCAACAGAATTAGTGAGCTGAAAGCTGAAAGTCAAGAAAGTCTTAGTTATGATAAAAAGAGTAATAAAAGTAATCGATTCAATGATATCGATAAAATTAGAAGATGCAAATACAGTAGGTACAAATGGCATTGTTGCAGCAATTGATAAGCGAGTACACATAGTGATTCATAGAAAAATATTATTCCTTACGATTGTAATACAATACCCATTTTTTAAATCATATTGTATTTCGTAAATTTATAGCTTATAATTTATAATAGTTTTATGAATAAATAAACATACATATAACCATAAGTTATAAGTATAACTTATAAAACTTTTCGTATTTTAAAAATATACAGGCTGGATGTATTTTTAATTTACCCTACCAGCTTTACACCTTTAAACACATTAAGCATGGTCAAGAAACATCTCATTTCTCAAGAGTCAAGACCGAGATGACTCATAACATAACTCAAAAGGAATTTGAAATTTCTGACCACAAGCAGCATGCTAGGCTAAGGGATGAATCAGGACTCTGGCATGTGATATCCGAAGTCAATAAAAAAAAATTGATTAATGATAAAAACGACGTTTGTTTTGTATTGAATTCGTTTGACTGCCAAGTTCTTTATTCTTTACACATTTTGTTGACGGTTTAACATTTTTTCTCAGACTCCAAAATGAAGTGTAAGTATTTGTAAATAAGCAGATTCCTTCTTTGGCTTGTTGAATAATAAATTACTGTTTCAAGAACTTGTTTCTTTCAAAATGATAATTCATCACAATGTTTACTCCAAATTTCCATATTTACATACTTAGCTAAGTATATGAACTTAGTCATTTAATCCACTTGCAAGCTAACCTTATTTTGTAATCAAATCAACAAGAGTTCAAATAGGAAATGTCAACGACTTCTTTAGAGTCCGTTTGATCAATACCGGATAATTTGTTTTATTAGGCAATCACAACAATAGGGTTTAGCCGAAGAAAGGCCATTGTGAGTTTCACATGCCAGTTAATAAAGGGAACGTAGAAAATGACATCGATATATATCATGATAGACGGGTGACCATATCGGACGCAGGATATATGGATCAGCGCTATATTTAAACTGCTGCGCTGTCCGATACTCTGCAGTCAAACTCAATTACGATGAGCCAGTCCAGATGGCGAGATTGCCTGATATACTTCGGAATAAAGGAAGGTTGCCTTCACCTAATTCAGCCAGATCAAATGACGAGATCTGTTTTAAAATACAAGCTAAAAATTATCGGTTCAGCTGCCGTGAATGAGACAAATATCTTTATTATGAAAACCTGAAGAATCAATCTGATTATGTTTACCAAACAGTAATAAATATGTATTAAGTACGTACATTTTAACAGGGTTTTAGATAACATTTGGTAACAACTATTAATTACTTTAGAGATTCTCAACTCAATTAGGCGTCGGTTATTCAATAATTAATGATTCTCCAGCTTTAATCGATTAATTAACTAACTTAACTGTATATAGAAAGTGTAGTTATACGATAATCTGATCTCAGAATAAGAAACAATGAAGCTCCAGCGCGGTGCCTATCTTGGATGATTCTCAGATAAAGTGAAGAAAGTAATCGCCTGTCAAGTAAGAACGATAATTTATTGCGAGTCAACATCATCGAATGGCGGCTATTGATACCGCTTTCTTTTCACATTCATATTTCTCGGAGTTCTCTCTATTATCTGATTACAAGTCGTTCTTTCATATAAAGAGTTCTCTTTCCATGTAGGCACCAATTTGTTATTTTTTTGCATAATAGATAGCACATTGTCATATGTTCCTTTAGGAAAGGGCAATGTTTTGAATAAACCAAAGGTGCGTACGCGACAAGCAAGCATATGGTGGCCAGGTTTAAAACTGGTTGTTTGCCTTTCCTGTCGGTCGCGGATTGCAGCTGCGGGACCAGATTTGAGGAAAATGTTGATTGGAATATAAGCAATAAAACCTATATAAAATTTGCTATTGAAGCAAAAACAAACTGAAAAGGAGATGGCAGGATAACTTGGATGCATATCAAATGAAAATAAAGTGGCAGGATTAGGAGCATGCTCTTGATAGACTCTGACAGGCAGAGACGAGAGGCGAATGAAGAAATAAAAGGCTATTTCAGTTATTACAATACAATTATCCTAATATTTATTAGTAAGTACACAAAATCTTAACTGTGAGTTATCAGCTCAATCAATCTAGATAAGTGTTTGCAAGAACAGATTCCTAAAACAAAGAATACGGATTAGAATTTCTTAACTTCTTGAATCTTGATATCTTTGTGAAGTTACAAAGGCTGCACAAAAGATGTTATCAACACACATAAACGTAAGATGCTTAATAGCGTGCAATCCGAGTAGGTATACCTGCGCCATGCTCCTGCTCCTATTGCCATTGTTGTGGACACAAAAGCGGCCGGGAGGCCGAGGTCGCTCGCTCAGGTAATCCCGCGATTACTGCTGAGCTGACCTGTGTTTATAAATTAAAGGGAAATAAACAAAATCACTTTCTTCACCTGATCAAAGAGTGACAACTTGTCGCAGGTAGGCCAATGGATACAGGTCAACTTGCCGTCAAGCTAAACCTAGTTATATGACATCACCGTAAAGGATTAGTCTGGTCATTGATTGCTTATTGGCTTACAACATGTTAGTTGTTCAGTATATTGTGCCGATTTATTTACATTCTGCGAATCGATTGGGGTTTCAAGTGGCGCTGTAAATCACAACACAACTCTTGAAAAGTTCGGCCGCATGTTGGCGCCCATGTCCCATAGTCATTCCTGGAAAGTCTCACTTTTGTTGTATATCCATGTCATCGACTATAACAAATAATTTTCTAACGACCTCAAGTTGAACGAATTGCGAGAGTAACTGGCAATAAGCCTAAACACGTTTAGGTTTTTTGGCATTGACATTGTGCTCATAAAAACGTTAGCTTGAAAACCGACAAAATCTGTGGTACTTACCTACTTGTGGATTCCAGCTTAGTTGGAAGAATTTGATGATTAGGCTATGTCAATGCTTAGTATTAATGTCTATCTATGTTTTCCCGTTAAAACCTCAGTCTCGATGTTATTCTCTTTGTTCTCTTGCCTGGCGCTTAGTATCGCATGTCACGCCTTACCTGTTACATGTAATAGATTACAGAGATAAGGGATTGTGCAATATTTTACACCTAGAAGACTTCTGATATTTTATTTTCGGCTCTACTGTATCATTCTGTTGATAAGTTCCCTGTTGACGTTAAAAATATGAGATACTTAAAAAAAAAAACAAATCTATAACTTACGTCAGTAGACAATATTCAGTGATCCCGTGGTAGCAATCAATATGCAGCAGTGTAATAAACCGCACAGTAAGAGCTCTCGGCTACTCGCAGCTGGGTATCCACTCGATTATCGATTTGCATCCTTTACTTCACCACGAATAACACTTGGACGTCAAAAAGTATATACAATAAACAAACTTCAAAACGAATTCGTCCTACGAATGGGAAGATTACGAATTTCACTTGTCAATAAATCAACTAGCAAGTAGCTGTAATCCTTTATTGTCACTGATTGGTCTTAGCTCTAAGCTAATCTCACTAGAATAACGTAGGCCGTGTTAAATTCACTGGTGTGTCGTATTGATTAGGATGGAATAAAACAATAGTGTGCATAGTAAAAACAATGCATCGAGTGGCGTGACGACAGCGCACGCCGCACGTGCCGCCCCGCCCGCGGACACCTCCGGACTGACGTGACGAGACGCGAGCGCGAGACGGCACACGGGTCGGAGCGAGCTAGTAAAGATCGCCTTTCGGCTGCATTCGCACGATATTCGCTGCGTTCGACTTCGGAACACGAGGCGAAGCAGCAACTCGATGGGTATTCATTTAACCGCTACACCATGCTGTAGTATCAGGTGGGTTCGTATCATGGCCGCTCCAGTTTCGCTACCTTGCGAACGCTGCCTAGCGGAGAATAAACGAAAAGTAATGTATCGTCAAATTGTATCCGATCGGTCTTTTATTTCAATATCATTTACGTCGATGATGTGGTTGATATCGGTGAATGATGACACGATATATCGTAGCTTGGTAGAGATTGCATTTTAGTCTCACTCAGATGTAAATGCCGATAAAAATTTACGACCAACGACTAGGACGTATACATATAAGTATGTGCACAAAGTAAGTGTATTAGTAACGGTTTCAGAATTTCTCTTTTATGAACGAACTCTGCTTAGTAGCCCATTCTTAGTGCAAGTTAATGAAAGCTGTTCGTACTTTTAGCTAAAGTAGACAGCAGAACAAGATGGGGCCGTAAACTGTGCTGATGAGGTCCGGGCTAAACTTATTTGGGGCTCTGGAACAACTGGTTATTGTTTAAGTTTCAGTTGTAAGAGACAGTTTGCAGCATTGTTTTAACTAATGTTTGAATTATGAATTAGCCTTAGCGTAGTGTTTAATATAGTAGTTTCAAAGTAGGTAGAGTCAAAATTATAAAATAATAAAATATGTATAGAAAGACCTTACATAAACCAAGGATCACTGTGGAAGCTATAATGGAACCTCCAATATGGTCAATGTAGTTCCAAGCCTCTTTGCAAGCGATTTTGCCGGTATTCACCAGCTTTTCTAAACCTTCGGCGCTATTGTGAGCTCTACCATGGTTTTCCCCGCTAGTAATGATGTCAATGGTCTTCTTATCAAGGCTTGGTTAAATTGGGTTTTCAGGTTTATCTGGCAGAACGACTAGGTCATCCATCACTCACTGAGTGCTTTTCTGACTGACCCAGTAGAAAAAGGATGAGAAAACCGCAAGCCAATAATCCCGCAGGTTTAAAGCCGCCAAGCAAGCTTCGAAATGTGAGATACTCCTCCTCTTAGATCCTCTTTAAACATGAAACTACCGTGAGACTCACTCATAGTGAAAATAAACGGATCACTCACGTCTTAAAACGAGTTTAACTCGACATGTTTCGGGCTAATCCGTAGCCCTTCCTCTCGGAGTCGCACGTCACGGCGGCTGCCAAACGTGCACTGCGTGCTAACGCCTTGGTCGCGCGGCTACTCGACGCAACTGACAGCGACACACAACTACCCCCGTTTTCATCATCACTTTTATTGTCATTGTCAAATGTAGGGCAGCACACAACACTAACCACATCACTTTGTAAAGGTTCGCTCACACTCACCGTTGACGCAGTACGAACATTCAACACTGTTTTCCAACTCGGGGGTACTGACCAACAACTATCCCTTACACTATATAAAGGGGGTAACGGATAAAATCGGGCAATTGTTACGCCGAAGATACAGCATCAAGTCGATTTACCGTCCTCATATGCAGCTCAGGCAGTTGGTACGTTCACCGAAGGATAGGGAGCCCTTTAGTGGTCCCGGAGTATATAAAATTCCATGTTCCTGTGGCAAGGATTATATCGGAGAGACTGGACGTAATGTTTCCACAAGGTTATCGGAGCACATACGCAGTATGAAAAAGCAAGACAGCAAGGGGTCAGCGGTGGCCGAACACTCAATGGACTCGGGCTCGACGCACTACATCCGTTTTGATAAGGCTTCCGTACCTACTTGCGAGAGAAAAGTTTTTCATTCCGCGGAAGATGCGTGAAGCCATCGAGATTGGTCGTCATCCAAATTTTAACCGGGATAGTGGTTGGTCAGTACCCCCGAGTTGGAAAACAGTGTTGAATGTTCGTACTGCGTCAACGGTGAGTGTGAGCGAACCTTTACAAAGTGATGTGGTTAGTGTTGTGTGTTACCCTACATTTGACAATGACAATAAAAGTGATGATGAAAACGGGGGTAGTTGTGTGTCGCTGTCAGTTGCGTCGAGTGGCCGCGCGACCAGGGCGTTAGCACGCAGTGCACGTTTGGCAGCCGCCGTGACGTGCGACTCCGAGAGGAAGGGCTACGGATTAGCCCGAAACATGTCAAGTTAAACTCGTTTTAAGACGTGAGTGATCCGTTTATTTTCACTATACAGATCCAAATCGAAAAGATATAAAAAGTGATTTGTTAGTCATGCTGTTCTAAGAAAACTACCTATACGGTGTGATGTATTGGCTTTTGAACTTTTGCGGTCCCATCGGTATCTTACCAAACTTATCTCAGGCGATTCGTCATTCCGTATTTTTGTGAAGTGAGGGTAAGGAAACAAAAGAGTAAGGGATATGCTAATGCAAAATAAATTTAGGAATTCGGGTTATTTCTAAATGTGTTGTTATTTTCAAGGGTCTTCCGAGAAATGTATCAGGGAGGAACAAGATTTCGATAGCAAAGGAATATATGTATTATACATGTATCTCGTTTTAGATCAAAGGTTCGTATGGATTATTCTGAAATTATGAGATCTATAAAACCGGTTATAACCAGCTAGGCTAGAGGTATGATTACTGGATCTGTAAAATATGGAATGTGGTGAAGAGTACTTACCTCATTGCCGGTAGTAATATTCCTGTTCTTATAGCTCCACTTGTATGCAAAATAAATTACTGACAGAAACTAATATTAAGACTCTAATATCCACTTTTAATTAGAAATGGAGCTGTTAACGGAACTATTTGAAATGATTAGTAATATACATCAAATTCATATTCTTACGCTTTTGTACTTTGCAGCAGGAAGTAGAGTTATTTTCTATTCGATTGCCTTTGTGAAATGGCATACATTTCCCGGGTTATGTAGAATGTTTTACCTGCGTCACGACAAAGCGGAAAAAATGCATTTGTGGAATTAACTGCGATAGCCGATAGGTTTCGGTAACGCATCTGTTTTAACGTACGTCTAGACATTTTTTTTTGATGAGCACAGATAGCAAAAAGTTAAGTAAATAAATTTTGACAAGCGCAAAGGGATCCATCTAAAATAATAATATTGATGTAAAACAGTTGACAGACAATAACATCAGTAAGCATAATACGCTAATATCTTCTGACGTAAAAGTTGTGCATCCGTTTTTGATCTAATCTTATTAAAAAAATGTTAGTAAAGTTGTAATATAACAGAAGTGCATCTGATCGCGGGTTCGCGTTGGATGCGGATGGCACGGGACCGATCTGTTTGGCGAGCCTTGGGGGAGGCCTATGTTCAGCAGTGGACGTCTTTCGGCTGAAATGATGATGATACCATCTGAAGGTTAGAGATAGACTCATAGCCATAGAGCTAAAACAACCGTTATTCTAATAAAAAGTCTAGACAGAAACTAAACGAAACAATTTAATTACTAGAAATCGTTGCGCTAATATTTACAAACCTTTTACACTAATTGGACCAAGATTTAGGTCAACAGCCATTTATCTTGTCGAATGACCTAAGCACAAAAGTAGGCATCGTATTTATCTATAGGAAGGAGCAATTTACGGTTAGACGACGTTGATGTATTGCCGTCTTTAGGGCATTCGATAAAAGGACATTTTGAAATAACAAACATTTCACCATGTTCGTGACAAAGTGACAAAGTTTAGGAAATAATTCCTTCCTAAATCAGAATTAGATACAAGGGATCAAGTACCTACCATCATCAAAATGAATAGCCATCTGGTGGAACATCCAATTTAAACCTTAAAAAGGTGCGGTATCCTTTAAGATTATCTAATATTCACACGCTACACAAATGCTTGAAATCCCTGAAAATACCGTCCGAAAGCACATATACCCTCATCTATTTTCGTACTTTACTTTTGGTAATATTACTTGAAGCGTTGTGGATAAACTTGTGTTATTTTGAAATCTTCAGGTAACTTCACAGTTCACACTAGTGCTGCAAAGTCCAGTTACTGCTAGTTGGCTATTAATTGACTAAAGGACAGATAAACCCTCTTACCATATTATTACAGGGTTGTTTGCAACCCCTATTGAGGGGTCCCAAGGTACCGCATGATATATACCTCACCTATATTACCTCAGTAGATTTACGTGTACCTACTTGGATAACTTTTGAAGTTCTGAATATCATTGCCATAATTTAAACGTACGTCCGTTACTTAGTCTAGCAAGACCATCATTTTATTCGAGGTCAAATAGTTACAATTGTCGTTTTGGTCGACTATTACTCGTGTATGGATAAAATGCAATGGACAAAAATCATGTTAGTAGAGTAAAAAAAAAATATATATATCATGGGACAATTCACACCAATTGACCTAGTCCCAAAGTAAGCTTAGTAAAGCTTGTGTTATGGGTACTAAGCAACGGATAAACATACTTATATAGATAAATAAATACTTAAATACATAGAAAACATCCATAACTCAGGAACAAATATTCGTGCTCATCACACAAATAAATGCCTTTACCGGGATTTGAACCCAGGACCTCTTGCTTCGTAGGCAGGGTCACTACCAACTAGGCTAAAGCGGTCGTTACAGAGTAAGTACTCATATTTAGTTATGAAACTAGCGTGATTGTTTTATCCAAAAAAAATATTTTCTCTTATATGTAAATACATTAAAAAATTGCAAATTCAAGCTAAACATTTCGAAAACAAATCCCAAATTTTCGAAATGCCTATCCAACGACAATACATAATGATTCATGGGGTAGACGAGGAAAACTTCCATCCCCATTTTACGTGTAGGGGAAATACCCTAAAAATTATTTTTTAGTTCAAAATTTTATTGTACCATTTTGTCAGTACGCTTATTATGTATACTATATCATGCTACAGATTTCTAGTACTAAGAGTCTCTAAGCTAAGCTGCAGACATACAGACATTTCGAATTTATAAGGGTTCTCTTTTTGCCATTTTGACAGCAAAATCTTAAAAATAAATCTGGTTTATTTATTTCACGTTCTTTGAGCAGTTACACAACTACAAATTAATAAGATACATTTGTCCGGTTATTTTAGGTGAACATTTTTTTCAACATTATTTATTAGAATTGAAAAAACTTTCATTCAAGGCGAGAACAATTTAGTTTCATTGATTTTAACTGATTATAATGAAATTGTTAATAAAATAAAGCAAAGCAAATTAACTCTTTTCCAGGCCCCGGCTACTTAGATATGCTGCAACAAAATGAATCATTGTGTTATATTACGAGTATATTCTTTACCTATGCAAGATTAATTTAAAAGCAATGCATATTTTTAACAAATTCGATTGATTTTCTACCGTACTATAAAGTGGGTAAGCTCGAATCTTTGTGTAGATTTTATGGTCGCTAAATGCACTATGCCTGGAAAAGGGTTAAAGAATCGTTAACCATATAAATTACAACTCAACCAAGGCTCATGTAATAAACGAGTTTTTTACAATTTAATTTACCCGCAACCAGAAGCCAAAAGGGGTTTTACTTTTTGTTTAAACATGCTTGTAATTGGATAGATTAAAGCGGAAGTAACTTTATACGCCCTGCTACCGTCCTTACTACGAACCTTCATTTAAATGAAAACAATAAACTAGCTTTTATTCGCGGCTTTGTTCGCGTTATCCATTAGAATTGGTATTTGAATAGAAAATCCGCAATTTTACAAAAAAATCCCTTTCGAATTCCCAAAAATTACATTATACTTAGTCTCCATAAGTTCATAAACGTTGCATGAAAATACTTGTTCCAGATTTCATGCCTTTAAATTTAGCGGACGAGATTTTGGTATTTGATCCCGATCACGTGAGAATATAGGGATAACAAAATAGCTATTTGTCAGTACAGAGGTCCAGCTATCTGCATACTAAATTACGTTTAAATCAGTCGAGTAATTTCGGCGTTAAACAGTGACAAAGACACGCTCGCACGCTCACTCGCACGCATTAACGAACACTCACACGCACGCACGCTTACACGCATGCACGCACGTACGCACTCACAAACTTTCCCATTTACAATATTACTAAGTAGCTGTCTCCCGCGCCTTCGTCTGCAAAAGATTCGTTTCTCGCTACCCTAGGGGAACTTTTCATTTTTCCTATGTCCTTCCCAGAGTCTTAAACTTATCTCTATGACAAATTGTATCGAGATTAGTTGGGTGGTTATAGCGTTGAGACGTAACGAACGTACAAACTTATTTTCACAACATATAATATTAGTTAGAATAGTAGGAAGTATTCAATTAGGATGAATTCAATAAATTAAAATTATTTTTTATCTAATAGGTATATAAAAATCTCGTGTCACGGTCACGGTGTTTGTTATCGAACTCCTCCGAAACGGCTCGACCGATTTTTATGAAACTTTTTCTCTGTATTCAGTAGGTCTGAGAACTGAAACCTGGCTACGCCCCTGGGTCGTATTCTTCGCGGACGGAGTCACGGGCAACAGTTAGTAATTTTATATCATTTTGTTGAAGAGATTTGTTTTACTCCAATCTAATTTTATACCTAATAGTTATAACGTAGCTTAATGCGACTTGTAAGTATCAACCTGGGGCTAAATTCAGGAACTGCCCAACAAGGTTTGCGAGCGGTAATTCAATCGTTTGGGAGAGGATAGGAATGGGTTGAGCATGGGATGAACCTTATTTTCCTGTTAATTCACTTTGTAAATAAATAAAGCTCATCCCAAACTCAGCCCGAACCTCTCGCAAACCAGTGATTTTTGGCGTTCCTGAATAACAGTTCAAACCAAACCCAACCCAAACGATTAAATTAACGCTACCAAACCCGTGAAGGCCCGTTCCTGAATTTAGCCCCTGTTTGTGGTAAACCCTGATGCTTATTCGAAATAATACTTGAACGAAATCATTAAATGTAATGGGCACGCCTTTTATTAGACATTAGAGAGACTAATGACCGTGGCGGGATGGCTCTACCTGGGTGGTCCTTCCTGCGATACCCGTTATTGACAACACTACGTAATTAAATGAAATACACGTTTAAAATGGTTACCAACTATAATAAAAGGGAATAAACAGACAAATAGAACTTAGCACAACCCGTCTGACAGAGCAACTGACTTCTCCGTCTCTGTCAGGCGGGTCTTAGTAGATTTTAAAATAGGAACAAAAATAACGAACTACAAAAAAGAGGTTTTGCCAACCAGTCGCCAACATATCGGACTCCCAGTGTGCAACACTAGGAGCTGGTGGCAACTGGTTGTGGCTCAGCCTCCACTAAAACTAATTTACGGGCTGGTCGGCGTAGCGTTCCGCTTCTCGTATGTACATCCATTACGCGGACCAGCCCGTCGGAGCCTCGGTAACATTTGACTACTCTTCCCAGGGGCCAGAGCCCGCGGGGAAGGGAGGCATCCGCGATGAGCACCACATCTCCCTCCCGTAGTGTTGGTGCGTTGCTTGTTGGGCCTCTTGGTCGAAGGGTTGGAAGATATTCCTTTAGCCAACGAGCCCAAAAATGATCAGCGAGACGTAGTACCCTTCGCCAGTCGCTTCGCCTCAAAATGTCGGCATCAGTCAGAGTAGATGTCCATGGTACGACTGAAGAGCTGCCTAGTATAAAATGGAAAGGCGTTATCGCTTCAGGTGCGTCAGGTGAGGACGATATGTATGTAAGCGGCCTCGGGTTAACAATCGCCTCCGCCTCCAAAAGGAGCGTCGTCAGTACGTCTTCTTTTATGGATCTGTTGTTTAGACAGGATCTTAAAGCTGTCTTCACCGTGCGTACCAGTCTCTCCCACGCTCCACCCATGAAAGGCGATGCAGGAGGTATGAAGCGCCATGCTATATGATGATTCGTAGCGTATTCTTTAACTGACTCGTCGTGTAGAGACCGAAGTTCACGAGAAGCACCGACGAAGTTGGTTCCGTTGTCAGAGAAAATGGTAGACGGGGACCCACGACGAGCTATAAACCGCCTGAGGCTCATGATGGCAGCGTCTGAGGAGAGTGAGTTGACCAATTCAAGGTGTATGGCTCTTGAAACTAGACATGTGTAGAGTGCCACGTAGCGTTTCTCTTGACGTCGACAAATCTTTATAGTTAGAGGGCCAAAGTAATCAAGACCAACGTGAGTAAATGGTCTTTTGTGATGGTCGAGTCTCTCTACAGGTAGGTTACCAATCTGTGGTTTTATTCCTTGTCCTTTCCACCTTTTGCATTGTGAACAGGATTTCGTTATGCTGCGGATAGTGTTTCTTGCTTTAAGTATCCAAAATCTCTGTCTAAGTTCATTTAAAACGAGTTCGTTGAAACCATGCGATGCTTTTATATGTTGATCGAGAATTAGGAGTTTCACAATGTGATGGCGGCCGTCCATGATGATGGGTGTCTTCGTATGCTCGGGCACTCCTGGGGCAGAGCCAATTCGGGTATCTATCCTGAGCAAGTTGTCTTCGTCTAGCACTGGCGAAAGCGTGGCGATACGACTGCTCTTGGGTACGGGCTGTGTGGCTGTCAGTGCTTTTATTTCATCAGGAAAGCTGTCACGTTGCATCCGTTGATAGAGCATCTTCTCCGCTTCGACGATATCCAAAGCCCGAAGACGAGAGGGGGATGTGGCGCCATCTGTGTACAAAATAGAGTTTGTAGTAATTGGTTTCGACAGTTTATGTCGAAATAGACGCGCGGCTTGTAGAAAACGGGCGGTAGCGCGTACTAGGCGTAACCACGAGCTAAAACGCATTGGGTTAGGAATAGGTATTTCAACTAGGGGACGTCGACGAGCAACCCCACTGAATCTGACCTAAGTTCGAAGTCTGTTGAGGTCTCGCCCACGTCCGTAACTTGTTCCTCGGTTGGCCCCGTACATAATGGGTCAGCGAGAAACGATGGGCCACTAAACCACCTATGAGAGCAATTAAAGTTAAGCTTTTTGGGTTTAGTGGCATCATCCGCGACGTTGAGAGAGGTAGGGATCCATCTCCAATTTGATGGGTTGGTGGTTTCCAGTATCTCTCCCAAACGATGAGCTACAAATGGTTTGAAAGTACGAGCGTCGCTCCGGATCCACTTTAAGACGGTAGTTGAATCGGTCCAAAAAATGGATGCGGAGGGTTTCAAACGATGAGCGTGTAGTATTGTTTGACCGAATCTGGAAGCAATAAGTGCCGCTTGTAGCTCCAAACGCGGAATAGAAAGTGGTTTAAGTGGAGCTACTCGCGCTTTGCTGCCAATCAACGCTGTCGATACGGAGCCGTCGTTGTAACTGAAACGCCAATATGCGACGCAGGCGTAGGCTTGTTCGCCACCATCGGCCACAACATGTAACTGAACATCTTTTGGATTCGACTTGAACATGTACCAACGCGGAATTTTGATGCTGACTGTACCCTGTAACTGTTTAAACCAATCTTCGCATTCGACGACGTATTTATCGGGTATTGGTGTATCCCAATCGATCCCTTCTCGCCACAGCTTTTGTATTAAAATGCGACCCCAAATAATAACTGGCATTAACAGGCCAAGCGGGTCGTAAACTTTCATCACGCTGGACAACAAGTTACGTTTTGTTAAAGGGTCAATTTTTGAATAAGGTGTAGAGCGAAAAGTGAGTGAATCTTCACGTGGGTTCCATTTGACACCTAAAACGCCGACTTCGTTGTTGGGTGGTAGGTACACATCTGAGCTAGTGTCGCTTCTCAATTCCTTTGGGATCAAAGCTAGTGCTGCGGGGTCGTTCGACGTCCATACGCGCATTTCGAAACAGCACTTTTTGTGTACTGTCGTTATGTCGGCGGCCAACTTGGCGGCGTCCGTGACATTTGAGTGGCTACCTAAATAGTCGTCCATATAATGGTCTTCAATTATTGCCTTGCACGCTGCGGGATAGTTAGTCTCAAACATCTTAGCGTTTTTATTCTTCAGGTGCAGTGCGATAAATGGACTAGATACTGCACCAAAGATCATAGATGACATGCGGTATTCTATGATAGCGCCACTTCTGTTGCGCCAAAGAAAACGTTGGGCATCTCTGTCATTTCTTGCGATTTTGACCTGTGGAAACATTTCTTTTATGTCAGCATTTAACGCTACCGCGCCTTCCCTGAAGCGAAATAAAATGTCTAGCAACGAGCAAAGTAAGTCGGGGCCTTGTAAAAGTAAACTATTGAGGCTCACACCCTTCGTTACCGCAGCTGCGTCATGTACGACTCTGAGCTTCTTTTTCTGTGGGTGAAAAACACCGAAAGTTGGCAAGTACCAGCGAATGTTGCCGTTTTGGTTAACGCAAGAGACGTTTGACGGCGAGCGTTTGTGGTATGACTCGAGATCACATTCTTCTGCGTAGCCTTTGCTAACGATATCGTTTATAAATTTTTCGTAAGCTGCGGCGAACGATACGTCCTTAGACATTTGTCTTTCAAGTGCTTTGAAACGTGATAGCGCCTGCGGATAGCTGTCGGGTATTATTTGTGGTGAAGTTTTCTTCCAAGGAAGGCCAACTTCAAAACGACCGTCGTCCATTCTTTGAGCAGAAGTTTCGATGATGTCTAACGCTCTCTTATCATCTTCGTTAGGGCGCGGTACACATTTCGTGATTCCTAAGGAATCGATGGCATACTGGCTCTTTATAAGAACGTCTAAGTTGTCGCAAACGTGGTTGACGAACTCGAGCTTCTTAGAAGAAACTGAATATGCTCCGTGTAGAACCCACCCTAGTAAAGTGTTAGACGCGACGGGTTCATTCTTCTTGCCGCGGCGTGTTTCGCGGCTCAAAGACAAATGCCAATCGGGGGCACCAATAAGGACCGTCGGCGGTGTGCGACTGTGTGAAAGTTCTTCTGATAAATCTGACAGGTGATCAAATTCCATGCAATTAATAGTGTCCGAGTTTTGAACTCGCAGGCCAAGGGGCTTAATCGCTCTTGCGTTCTCTACCAGGTGGCGGTCCGATCGGTTACGTCCTCTTATATAGAAATTTACGTAATTTACGTCAACCACTTTTGACATACCACCGACCCCTTCAATTCGAAGACGCTCTTGACGGTTGGGCGTAGCGCCGATGCGCGCCGCTACCTCGCCGTCGATCAATGTCGCCGTGCTGCCTTCGTCGAGTAGAGCTGTGGTTTCGAACGCACCATCTGGACCCTCGAGGACTATCGGGATCACTTTAAGCAAGCCACGTGGAAATGAAGTTGAGTTCGGCGATCCTGTTAGATTTAATAAAATATCAGCAGTGTTAGTAACTTTCACGGAGGTTTCGTCGGTATTAGTACTAGTGAAAGAAGTGGTTGCGTTGTTAGAAGGAGTTGGAGCGTTCTCGTTACGCTGAGTTTCGGTGGTGGAGTTCACGTTTACTTCTGTTAGTAACGTTCCGTGTAAAAGTGAGTTGTGACGTCTGGTGCAACCGTTAACTCCACATGGTTTAACTCGGCATTGGCTCCAAGTATGTGGATTCGTCTTTAAACAACGATAACACGCTTTCTTCTCTCGAATCCAACGCCATCTATCGTCAGCGCTAAGGCCTAAAAAAATCTTACAAGTTTTTATGTTGTGCGTCGCCTGCTTGCAGTATGTGCATTCCGGTGACTTATTAGAGGTTGTGGCATGAACGGTTTCTTTTCTTGTAAAAGCAGGCTTTACAGGAAGAAAAGAATTTTGCGGCTTCACATTACCATCTGATAAAAAACTATATTTCAGTTGTTTGTCAGCCTCAATAAGCAAAAACCGTGACAAAATTTCTAATTTTGAAACGTTTTGTTCTATCGGCATGTGAATCGCGGCAAAGTCGGTAAATCGAGCTCTAGTATGTTCGCTTAATTTAAGTAAAATAGTGCGAAAAAGCTCTGGCGAAAACAAATAGTCGTTCTGTTTTAGCAGTTTAATAGTTGTAACGAAATTGCGTAATTTATTCGCAAGAGCGTTTAAAAGTTCGGGGGAACTTAACTTATTAATTTTGCGTAGCTCGGCGACCTCGCGCGCCACCAGGACTTCGGGGCGGCCGTAGGTTTGCTCCAGCGCGTCGACGATATCCTGCGGGTCGAGCGCGGTCCACAGCAGCGACGCCACGGACTGGTCCACGAATAGCATTACTCAGTCGAGTTAAGTTCTCTGCTGGGGAAAACATTGTCTTAGTTCCGTCATAGACAGATTTGAACGCTATCCATTGATTAATGTCGCCTGAGAAAGAAAATAGTTCGGGTTTTCTCGGGCGGTCGGATAGGGCGGAGATGGCGTGGGCCAATTGACCAATTGCGTTCGTTGGGTTGTCAGTAATTCTAAAATGATGTGTCGAAGACATGTTATTTCCGACGAGCGTGGGTTCAGTACGGTCAGGACGGTTGTCATTGGGTGCTGCAAATGTAACCAAGTTGGTTGGGACAGCCGACTGTGAGGGGCGTCTTTGGGTGATATCACCCAAAGTGACAGTCGGTGCCCCACCAGATATGTTCGCGAGTGCACCCGGGGACATATTAATGTTTTGTGTATGAACCCAAGATTCGGTTCGTTTGTCGGAAAAACAGTTAGAATTTGAGTCTGACTTATCTTTTAACGCTGCGAGTTTCGCCTTGAGTTCCGCCTCGTCTGCTTTCGCCTCTAACAGGGCGAGTTCACGCTCACGCTCGGCCTGTAACTTTTCGCGTTGCACGCGGCGCCGAAGGACGTCCGCTTCCGCGGCCAAAATCTGAGCGTGGATGGTTGCAGACGAACGTGAAGAATGTTTGCTGTAAACACTCAATGGAGGTTTGTCACCGCCTTCTGGTGGACTAGCTCGGGCACTAGGACGGGTGGCGGAAAGCTGCTGAATTTCGCGCGGAGTGTCGTCCACAGGCCGTGTGCCCGAACTAGTAGGTAGCGTCGGAGCGCTGCTAAGAGTAGTAAGAGTTGCCGCGGGAATCGACGGTACGCCACGCGAAGATTGCTCGGCGCGTTGCGTACTTTCGGCTCCCGCAACTGTCAGGAGGGCTGTGCTTTTATGGCTTCGCGTTATAACCATTTCGGACAGAAAATACGTCAAAATGGGAAAAGAAATTTAGGCAAATTTAGACTTACGGTTCGAGAAGGACCAATATATTGACGACACTACGTAATTAAATGAAATACACGTTTAAAATGGTTACCAACTATAATAAAAGGGAATAAACAGACAAATAGAACTTAGCACAACCCGTCTGACAGAGCAACTGACTTCTCCGTCTCTGTCAGGCGGGTCTTAGTAGATTTTAAAATAGGAACAAAAATAACGAACTACAAAAAAGAGGTTTTGCCAACCAGTCGCCAACACCCGTAATGCCATAGGTAGTAATTAAGGCACACAAAACCTTAGGTTGAAGAGTCTTAGCTCGACCTTCCTTGACGTCCTCAAATAAATCTAATTTATATCTAAGGAGGGCAAAAAAGGGTACAAAACATGTGTCTAGAAACGTCTGCAAACACAAAGAGAGTTTTGAAATTAAATAACTTTAACATTTTAAGTACCTATATCGCATACTAGCCTTCCGTCCACAGCTTCGCCCGCGATAAATTAATTTTCCCGTAGGAAAAGGTATTTTCCCGCGGTAAAAAGTAGCCTATGTCACTCAGTGATAATGTAGCTTTCTAACGGCAAAATAATTTTTGAAATCGGTCCAGTAGTTTCGGAGCCTATTCAATGCAAACAAACAAACAAACAAACAAACAATCAAATCTTTCCTCTTTATAATATTAGTATAGATAGTTATTGTAACCTTGTTAAAAAAAAGCTAAAAATAAATGTTTGTATGTAAGGTAAACGTACCAATGCTCGACACCTCAACACCCAGTAGATGACACCCATATGTCACTTCTCTTATTTAGTACTAACTTTTGCCCGCGACTCCGTCCGCGTGGAATTAGTAATTTGGGCAGCTTATTTTTTATCCAATTTGCTTTTTCATCAATTATGGCTCTCCTTAGATCCTTCCGGAAGAAGTGAAACTTCATAATAAACCAACCCGCTCCCAATCCGCCCCCAACCCGCTCTCAACCCGCCCCCAACCCGCTCCCAACCCGCTCCCAATCCACCCCCAACCCGCTCCCAATCCGCCCCAACCCGCTCTCAACCCGTCCCCAACCCGCTCCCAACCCGCCCCCAACCCACTCCCAACCCGCCCCAACCCGCTTTCAACCCGCCCCCAACCCGCCCCCAATCCACCCCCAACCCGCTCCCAACCCGCTCCCAACTCGCTCTCACCCCGCCCAAAACCCGCTCCTAACCCACCCCCAACCCACTCCCAACCCGCCCTCATCCCACCCCCAACTCGCTCTCAATCCGCCCCCAACCCGCTCCTAACCCGCCCCCAACCCGCTCCCAACCCGCCCCCAACTCGCTCTCAACCCGCTCCCAACCCGCTCCTAACCCGCCCCCAACCCGCTCCCAACTCGCCCCCCATCCGCTCCCAATCCGCCCACAACCCGCTCTCAAACCGCCCACAACCCGCTCTCAACCCGCCCCCAACCCGCTCCCAACTCGCCCCCCCACCCGCTTCCAACCCGCCCTATCTAACTGGGCTATCTAAAACTGAAAGAATTTTTCAAATCGGAGCAGTAGATCCCGAGATATAGAAGTTTTACTTCAGAAACCCCCGATTTGGAAACATTCTTCCGCTCCGCTCCGCTCCTATTAGTCTTAGCGTGATGATATATAGCCTATAGCCTTCCTCGATAAATGGGCTATCTAACACTAAAAGAATTTTTCAAATCGGAGCAGTAGTTCCTGATTAGCGCGTTCAAACAAACAAACAAACAAACAAACAAACTCTTCAGCTTTATATATTAAAGTATAGATACATAAGATTGAAGGTGCCATGTATTGGGTCAGTGTCGAGCACAGGGACGTTTACCTTAGTTAATATAGGTTGTGACAGTTCGTTGGAAACGAGTGACTGCTGTCTATTTCTATCTGTTATTGTTCCAAGAGCTATTGTTTTATTAGGAACTTAAGACTTGGGGATGTCTATTTTTTTGCAATGTATAGAAAATTGAAAACCATTTCGAGCTAAATGCTTTTTAAATCGTTTTCTGTAGTTATTTAATTTTAATATAATGTAATGAATTTATTATATAACAAATAAGCAATGACCTTCATTTGACATTGGTGTAAATTGCGTGACCGGTTCAAGTCGTACTTTATTCTGTGTGGTTAGAATTCTTCACAATTTACTCGTGGATTATACTACGGAGTTTGATTTGGACCCGCTGTCTGACATCTAGCACTTTGTCAGTGCCAGTAAAGTGACACAGTGTATAGTGTACCACTACGCAAAAAATAATTAAAGAGGTTGCCTTATCGTACGCATTTAGATAGATTTAGAAATTTGGCATTGTGGGAGCCCTCAATTATAATCTGACGTCATCAACTAAAATAGTTTCAATAATTAATTTTGAAAAAAGTAGAGAACTAAATGACAAAATATTGAAATTAGTTTCTTATAATTGACTTTACTATACAAAAAAAAAATATATTTTTTTAGACATTCCCAATTGGTTTGAATGGCGAGCATTTTATGATAGGATTTGGACTTCTATTGTTGCGAATTTTGAATGGAAAAGACAACAATACAGTTGGTTGTAAGAGTGAATAAAGTAGAATTAGAAGCTCTAGTCGCACCCGAAGTTAATTATTTTGTTTTATGACGCTGCCTTAAAATATCGTCAATACAATAGAACGTCAAGTTGTTCATAACAAGTATTCTCTTTACTAACTATTCTATCTAAGTTTTTGTTTTTATTTACTACTTTGCGGTTTTAAAACTGTAATTTATTCCTCATCCGTATGTTGTTTTTAAAAATAACAAAACGTTTTTTAATCTTCACGATAAAAATGTTACGAGCCGTGTTTTGCTTTTTGCAGACAGCGAGAATGTGGTGTAATCAGCGCGATGTTGCATTCTTTGCAATTCGGTGGGAGTGCGTTTCTGCCCATTAATTTGCAAAAAATAAAGAAAGAATCAATATATTTTTGTGTTTTTTTTTGTATCATAAATATCTCAGTAAGGAACTAATAGTAACTATCTTCCTCATAGCGAAAATATACGGATCACTCACGTCTTAAAACGAGTTTAACTCGACTTTTCGGGCTAATTCGCAGCCCTTCGTCCCGGAGCCACACGTCACGGCGGCTACCAAACGTGCACTACGCGCTACCGCTCTGCTCGCGCGGCTGCTCGACGAAACTGATACCGGCGGCGGATTTAAGACATGAGTGATCCGTATATTTTCACTAAGAGTGAGTCTCACGGTAGTTTCATGTTTAAACTATCTACCTACTGGTTTTGGGATAGGGTGCTTGACGTGACTTAATCTACTCCAAAATATAAGCCCTATTACAGACTCTAAAGGAATGTATCATATTACCAATCATTCTGATTACTTAGGCTACACTTTACCTCTACATATATTAAAATTCCCTGATTTGCAGTTAATGAATACATAATTTTAAACCAGTTAGATTTAACAGTCTGGGAAAGCCAGCACGTTGGTATATGACGCATATTTTCAAGGCATTTATAATTTAGCCCTGTACCTTTTGCAATAAAGTTTCGTATTGCATACACTACGCATGACGCGTAGAACATTTTAACTGTAAGCAATGTAGTATAATAATATAGCTATATAGTATCATTCATGAAGATGCGTGAATTTGTCAAAATTAGACATTAATGTAATTGCAATAAGAACCACGGCACGCGTCATCATGAATGACTCGATCTAAGTATAAGCTAATTGATTCGACAAATTTCATTAGTACTTAGTACTTACTTACACCGGAACTACGCAGGTCCCCTATACATATTTATTACGAAGGGGACTTGTCAGGTGATGTTTTATTGCTAGTTTTACGCGCAGTTGGCGCTTTCCATGGTCAATCACTAATTACTTTTCTTCTGATAAGTACAACTATGATAGCTTATTTACACTCGCGTACGAGTGGCGAGAATAGACGCTCGCGGCTCGCCTCGTGCCTCGTCTCGTGATTCGTAACGCTCGCGTCCGGCCGGAGCGAGACGCTGAGCCGAGACACGAGACGAAGCACGAGGCGAGGTACGAGGCGAGATTGTAAATTTATTATTATACTTAGTACTTACAGAAGTGATGGATATGGCCTAAAGGATTTCATCGATGTAGTGGAGGTGGCTAGGACGCAGAAACCCTGGAAGGTGGAATGAAAGATTACTGGTAGTGAATGGGTATCCATGATTCAGAGATCTCTGAATCATGCGACCATGCATCCATCTATCTTCCGTCACAGAACTGTATCTTTTGAACTGTAATATGAAGACACTTGAATTTTTAAACAGAATTGTATTACTTGACCACTATAAAAATTACTCTAAATTAAAAAAATTAAAACCCCCAAAGCAATTTGGTCACACATATGTTTGAAAACAAAGTAAATGCCCATTATGCGTCTGAGATCCCTTCCGCAGCTAACAGAGCAGAGAGAGAGAGAGAGAGAGAGAGAGAGGGCAGAGAGCACCTGCCCAAGTGTCAATAGTACCAAGGGTGGTGCTTAAGATCGCTTGCTGCTGAATGGCTGTCTGCGGATGCTTTGGTTGAGCACGGCTTACCATCTTCCGTGACACAAACTCCGTTGGACCCTTCTACAAACACCCAAACACAGGTGATACCGTTGCATTTTTCTATCCCGGAGCATCAGGCCCTAAGATTTAGGTTTTAATCTTATTTTTTTAACTACGCATATCGTCGTCCCTGTTCGAAGGTAGTTTAATTTTTATTCAGGCTAAGACCTAGGTCAATTTTAATTGGTGTTCTTTATTGCAAATTTAATGTTAGACAAACGAAAAGATAATAAACAAAACATCGCAAGTATTAGTAAGAAAATTCAAGAAACGATAAGAAAACATAAAAAAGCAGAAAGACTGGATGTTTTGAAAGAACAAATAGAAAAAACAGGCGGAATTAAGAGAGGTCTAAAACAGTTAAAAGAATATACACAATGGATACCCAACATGAAAACTAAAAACAAGAAGAAAAATGAGAAAATTATGACAAAGAGACAATCAATAGCGAAAGTAGCGACATATTTCTACAAAAACTTATATACGGAGACAGACAGAACAATACCAGAAGAAGAAAAAAAGGAAGCTTACGAAGAAGAAGAAATACCTCGTATACTAGAATCTGAGGTCATAGAGGCTATAAAATCACAAAAAAGTGGAAAAGCTCCTGGAGATGATAAAATATCTAACGAACTACTAAAACAGTCTTTACCCGCGATATCCGAATATGTGACACATCTTTTTAATGAAATATTAGCAACTGAACAAATACCCATTCAATGGACGAAATCAACCATCATCCTACTACATAAAAAAGGTGACAAAAATGAAATAAACAATTATAGACCTATAAGCCTTATGTCCAATTTATACAAAGTGTTTTCTAAAATAATACTCGGGAGAATATTGAAACACCTGGAAGAAAACCAACCGAGGGAGCAAGCTGGATTTCGCGCCGATTATTCTACCATCGACCATATTCATGTTGTGAAGCAAGTAATTGAAAAGCTCAATGAATACGGGCAACTGTATTATATGGCATTCGTCGATTACAATAAGGCTTTTGATTCGCTGAGTCATACCTATATCTGGAAAACGCTAGAAAACCAAGGAGTAGAAGGAAAATACATAAGAGTTATAAAAGAAATTTACAAAAACAACACAGCAGCAGTCCAACTTGAACAACAAGGCGAAGAATTTAGAGTTCAAAAAGGCGTCAGGCAAGGCGATCCACTTTCCCCAAAACTATTCACAGCAGTGTTAGAAAATATATTCAGAAACTTAGACTGGGGACATTTTGGAATCAATATTAACGGATTGAACCTAAATCATTTAAGATTTGCCGACGACATAGTAATTTTTGCTGAGAAACCAAGCATACTACAAACTATGTTACAACAATTAGATGTTGAAAGCAGGAAAGCAGGTTTATCAATGAACCCAATGAAGACTAAAGTTATGACGAATGCCGTAAAAGAAAATGTAGTAATAGGACAAGAAATTATAGAATATGTAGATGAATATGTATATTTAGGACAACTTATTTCAATAAAAGACCAGTATTCTAAAGAAATAGATAGAAGAATTTGCAACACTTGGAAAAGGTACTGGTCTCTAAAAGAAATAGTTAAAAATGAAAGAATTCCCATGGCAATGAAAAGCAAATTATATAACACATGTATTCTACCATGTCTTACTTATGGTTGTCAAACTTGGCCTGCTACGAGCAAAAATAACCAAAAACTAGCAGTTTGTCAACGCAGCATGGAAAGAAGCATGCTTAACATAAGACTAGGGGATCGATGGACAACTTCAAAAATAAGGAAAAGTACAAAGGTCGATGACGTGTTACAAAAAATAAGAAAACTTAAATGGAAATGGACTGGACATATAATGAGGACTAACAAAGAAAAATGGACTAGGGATGTAATTGAGTGGTATCCGAGGAACGGGAAAAGACAACGAGGAGGTCAAATTAAAAGATGGGAGGACGATTTACCAAAAGGATGGAGAAGGTTTGCCAAGGATAGAGAGACAGGAAACAATTGGGGGAGGCCTATGTCGACACATAACCTGACCAATGTGGTTGCTAATAAATTTTACTTTATTTTAGTTTTTGTTCCTATGTAAATTAGATTTAATAATACTATTTACTGTTTTATAAGAATAGCATGTAAGTTAAAAAGGTCAGCGAATAAAGGCTTTTATTATTATGTTGGTACGGATTTCCGATCACGGGCCCATGGGGACCCGGTCATTTGAAAGGCATTCATGGGGCCGAAGCCAACATGAAGAGGCCTTTGGTACCATATAATATAAATGAGATGGGCGCAACTATGGAGGTCTATCCCCTAATACACCATGAGGATGTGCTAGCGGACAGTCCTCCACAGTTGCCAATCTATTGCCAGGTAGGAATCGACATGGAATTGGCTATGGGGTTGGGATGTTGTGGACAGGATTACCGGGCTATGGAGTGAGATAACGGACACCTACCATTTCAATATCTCATAAACTGAACTTTTGGTAGGCGGTGACTCGCCATTCACTAAATGGGCCCCTCAAACTATTGCCCACTCGGGGCAACGAGGCGGCAACATTGGTGTGAACGGCTAAGGATGGAGAGGTGTTCCTGGACTTTAAACTTCAAAATGCCAACTCGCCACTTACGGAAACACATCCATCCTTCGAGCATTAGCTCTTGCGCTCCACTCTAGGCGACCAACAAAGGCAAACTAGAGGCGGGGTGGGTGTGTAGCTGTGTGTGAGTGTGTGTATAAGCGCATGTGTGTATGTGTACCCCTGGAGGTCTCGGGTTCGTGGTGTCGCTACGCACCAACAGCTCGCCACAAGCCGCCCTGCGATGACTGACTGCACTGGTGACACGACAACACCAGCGGGCGATGAGGTCGTCATATCCCTACGCCTTTTGACTGACTGCGCTGGTGACAGACACCACAACACCAGCGGGCGATGGGGTCGTCACATCCCTACGCCTTTTTATTATTATTATTATGTTGGTACGGATTTCCGATCACGGGCCCATGGGGACCCGGTCATTTGAAAGGCATTCATGGGGCCGAAGCCAACATGAAGAGGCCTTTGGTACCATATAATATAAATGAGATGGGCGCAACTATGGAGGTCTATCCCCTAATACACCATGAGGATGTGCTAGCGGACAGTCCTCCACAGTTGCCAATCTATTGCCAGGTA
This sequence comes from Archips crataeganus, assembly GCA_947859365.1. NCBI lineage: Eukaryota > Metazoa > Arthropoda > Insecta > Lepidoptera > Tortricidae > Archips > Archips crataeganus. The sequence goes on from OX402058.1 coordinate 11,741,205, forward strand.
GGAATCGACATGGAATTGGCTATGGGGTTGGGATGTTGTGGACAGGATTACCGGGCTATGGAGTGAGATAACGGACACCTACCATTTCAATATCTCATAAACTGAACTTTTGGTAGGCGGTGACTCGCCATTCACTAAATGGGCCCCTCAAACTATTGCTCACTCGGGGCAACGAGGCGGCAACATTGGTGTGAACGGCTAAGGATGGAGAGGTGTTCCTGGACTTTAAACTTCAAAATGCCAACTCGCCACTTACGGAAACACATCCATCCTTCGAGCATTAGCTCTTGCGCTCCACTCTAGGCGACCAACAAAGGCAAACTAGAGGCGGGGTGGGTGTGTAACTGTGTGTGAGTGTGTGTATAAGCGCATGTGTGCATGTGTACCCCTGGAGGTCTCGGGTTCGTGGTGTCGCTACGCACCAACAGCTCGCCACAAGCCGCCCTGCGATGACTGACTGCACTGGTGACACGACAACACCAGCGGGCGATGAGGTCGTCATATCCCTACGCCTTTTGACTGACTGCGCTGGTGACAGACACCACAACACCAGCGGGCGATGGGGTCGTCACATCCCTACGCCTTAATATTATTATGTTGGTACGGATTTCCGATCACGGGCCCATGGGGACCCGGTCATTTGAAAGGCATTCATGGGGCCGAAGCCAACATGAAGAGGCCTTTGGTACCATATAATATAAATGAGATGGGCGCAACTATGGAGGTCTATCCCCTAATACACCATGAGGATGTGCTAGCGGACAGTCCTCCACAGTTGCCAATCTATTGCCAGGTAGGTATCAACATGGGATTGGCTATGGGGTTGGGATGTTGTGGACAGGATTACCGGGCTATGGAGTGAGATAACGGACACCTACCATTTCAATATCTCATAAACTGAACTTTTGGTAGGCGGTGACTCGCCATTCACTAAATGGGCCCCTCAAACTATTGCCCACTCGGGGCAACGAGGCGGCAACATTGGTGTGAACGGCTAAGGATGGAGAGGTGTTCCTGGACTTTAAACTTCAAAATGCCAACTCGCCACTTACGGAAACACATCCATCCTTCGAGCATTAGCTCTTGCGCTCCACTCTAGGCAACCAACAAAGGCAAACTAGAGGCGGGGTGGGTGTGTAACTGTGTGTGAGTGTGTGTATAAGCGCATGTGTGTATGTGTACCCCTGGAGGTCTCGGGTTCGTGGTGTCGCTACGCACCAACAGCTCGCCACAAGCCGCCCTGCGATGACTGACTGCACTGGTGACACGACAACACCAGCGGGCGATGAGGTCGTCATATCCCTACGCCTTTTGACTGACTGCGCTGGTGACAGACACCACAACACCAGCGGGCGATGGGGTCGTCACATCCCTTATTATTATTGTTATTATGTTGGTACGGATTTCCGATCACGGGCCCATGGGGACCCGGTCATTTGAAAGGCATACATGGGGCCGAAGCCAACATGAAGAGGCCTTTGGTACCATATAATATAAATGAGATGGGCGCAACTATGGGGGTCTATCCCCTAATACACCATGAGGATGTGCTAGCGGACAGTCCCCCACAGTTGCCAAACTATTGCCAGGTAGGAAGCGACATGGAATTGGCTATGGGGTTGGGATGTTGTGGACAGGATTACCGGGCTATGGAGTGAGATAACGGACACCTACCATTTCAATATCTCATATTATTGTTATTATTATTATTATTATTATTATTATTGCAAATTTAGTATAATTTTGATTACAAACATTGTTCCCGAACCCAACTATCCACGACTCCTGTAATATTTTTTTTATAATATAATTTGTTTGAGTGCAACAATATTTTAATTTGTCTCTTTAGAAGTAAGTACCTTTTCCTGCTTTAGGTTTACAAAAGCACGGTGGCGCCCCTAGAGCATTTCCTTTTTTTAGTTTTCTTTTTTTGTGATTTTATTGTAGTTTTTTTTTGTTACTTTCTGTCTTTCTTCCAAAATTGCTATTTGTCAAACCGAGCCCCAGCTGAACCTTCACCCTGAGCAGCTGGCCCGGCATATCATCTCGTGTGGAAACCTCACAGCCACCTCACACCCTTACATTTATTATATATTGCTAATTTAGTATAATTTTTATTACAAACATTGTTCCCGAACCCAACTATCCACGACTCCTGTAATATTTTTATATAATATACTTTGTTTGAGTGCAACAATATTTTAATTTGAATCTTTAGAAGTAAGTACCTTTTCCTGCTTTAGGTTTACAAAGGCACGGTGGCGCCCCTAGAGCATTTCTTTTAATTTTTTTTGTGATTTTATTATTTTTTCCTTTTTCTTTCCATTTTTTTTCAAATTGCTATTTGTCAAACCGAGCTCCAGCTGAACCTTCACCCTGAGCAGCTGGCCCGGCATATCATCTCGTGTGGAAACCTCACAGCCACCTCACACCTTTACATTTGGCATTTGGCCTTTACTTTATAAAAGAGCTGATAACTTTGAAACGGCTGACCACATTTTAATGAAATATATCTAAGAGCCATCGCCAAGAAAACCTTTATAAAATTAAAAAACTGCACACAAAACGATTCATCTGTTTAAGAGCTATGATGCCACAGACAGACACGCACACACACACATAGCGGTCAAACTTAACACCCCTTTTTGTGTCGTGGGTTAAAAAAATAAATAAATTAAAGAGACGATACAATATACGAGGGGCGTTCAATATAAAGTGAGAATGAGACGCAAACTCTTTCAATATTAGGAAATTAAATACTGGCCGGTAAAGCTAATCTATCTAGCTGATTGCTATGAAAAAAAAAAGTAGAACTGTCTTTTGTTTAAAAAAAATACGATAATTTCTTTGCAATGCTATTGAGTACATTAGCGAAAATGGAGAAAATTTAACTGCGCGCCGTTATCAAATACTTGTGTTTGAAAAAATTTTCTACGGACCAAGTCAATTTAGATTTGCGGGACACTTTAGGGTCTAATGCTCCTCCGTATTCGACAGTCGCACGTTGGTGCGCCGAATTTAGACATGGAAGAACATCGACCATGGACGACCCCCGCTCCGGACGTCCTACTACTGCAATAACTGAAGAAATTGTGAAAAAAGTTGAAAACTCAGTTTTGGCGGATCGTCGTGTCACGGTTCGTTTTATTGCTGAAAATGTAAAGATTTCAACGGGGAGCGTGCATAATATTTTACATGAACGCTTGGGTATGAAAAAGGTATCTGCGCGTTGGGTACCAAGAATGCTTACTGACACGCAAAGACAAACTAGAGTCGAGATTTGTCAAGAAGCTTTGGACCTGATACAGCAAGACCGGGAACTTTTTTTGGCGCGATTTATAACAATGGACGAAACATGGCTCCATCATTACGACCCTGAAACGAAACTGCAGTCTATGACATGGAAAAGGCCATCATCTCCAACTCCGAAGAAATTCAAGGTGGGCCCATCTGCCGGTAAGGTCATGGGCTCTGTTTTTTGGGATGGTAAAGGGGTATTAATGATTGAGTATCTCAAACATGGAGCCACTATTACGGACACTTTGTACGCCAAAAAAATAGCAACATTGCGCAATGAGATCCGCGAAAAACGGCGAGGTAAACCCTCGAAAGTTGTGCTGTTCCACCAGGACAATGCCCCGGCACACAAGTCCATCGTTTCAATGGCTGCAATTCGTGATGCTGGGTTCAATATCCTTAAGCAACCTCTGTATTCATCAGATCTCGCTCCCAGTGATTTCTACCTATTTCCGAGATTGAAACAATACCCGAGAGGCCAGAAATTTGAAGACGACGACGCGGTAGTCGCTGCAGTACAAGATTTTTTAAGTACTCAAGATGAGACCTTTTTTAAAAATGAAATTTTAAGTTTAGAAAAAAGATATAATAAGTGTATTATGCTAAAAGGTGGCTATGTCGAAAAATAAAATTACATTTAGTAACAGTTGTTTATAACATACTCATTCTCACTTTTTATTGAACGCCCCTAGTACTTGTTTTTCGTTTTTTTTGTATCTCTTAACTGTTAATTGTACCTACAGGTAAAAAACTTAAGTAGAACAACTCTTGCTTCTAGTAGTAACGTCCAGATAAGTTCACGTTCCAAATTAGAAAAGTTACAAAAGTTCCATATCAGCTCTGTACTCTAACTACTACACGAAAGAGGAGTTTTTATAAGTTTTTTTACCTATAGTGTGGTACAGTCACCAGCACCAATATCTGAAGAAACAAGCGTGCATAAATATCTGATACGACTCTATTTCTAAGGCCGGAAGGACGTGTCAGATATTTTTGCACGCTCTGTTGTGGCAGATATTAATGCTGGTGACTGTACGAATATAATAAGCATGAAACTTTGACTCGCACTTGATCGGTTTTTAACGGAGGCAAAAATGGACCACTGTTTTTATAGTAGACAAGGAACTAAGATTTTAGATTGGACATGATACCAATTAAAATACATATTTACATAATTTAAAACCTACTTTTATGAGTAATATTAATCCACTAAAAATACATACTTAGTTTTTTCATTGTCCTCTTTAAGCCGTGGTGGCCTAGTGGTTTGACCTATGGCCTCTCAAAAAGAGGGTCGTGGGTTCAAATCCCGGCTCGCATCTCTGAGTTTTTCGGAATTTATGTGCGAAATTAATTTCAAATTTACCACGAGCTTTTACGGTGAACGAAAAAATCATGAAGAAACCTGCATACACCTGCGAAGAAATTCAATGGTGTGTGTGAAGTTCCCAATCCGCTCTGGGCCCGCGTGGGAACTACGGCCTAACCCCTCTCATTCTGAAAGGAGGCCTGTGCCCGGCAGAGGGACGTATATAGGCTGGAATGATGAAGGATTTGTCCTCTTACGGTTGAGCCAAGTGGCTTCACTCTAAATCTACACGCCAACACTTAAACGGAGCTTGTTTATAGAAAATTCTCTCACAAATTCAAAAATGTTTCATGTTTCCGCAGTGCTGAATAAAGGCACAATATTATATTTGCCTTAATTAATTCGCCGCGGAAAATTCGCGAGACTCGCAGAGAGCGCGGGGTGGCACGGGTCGTAAAATAACCATTTTGCCCATTTATATCGGTGGTTACATGCTACCATCTTTTACCTACACCCTTTGTTGACGAACTTGTAGTCGTGGCAACGGGAAACTACTTATTTTCGAATGTATGGGTAACTACAGCGCGTAGCATAAATTTTGATTTTGCTCCCCCTAGTAATTAATTATTTATTTTTTGGTTAGGTAATGCCAGGGAGCTGTCGCGTAGCTATTTTTTATGTGACGCGTATTAAATTACTAAAATACAGTGTGACCGGTTCATAGCTCCCACAGGTGACCAGAATTGGCAATTTGGCAGCTCTCTTAACACAGCACTCTTAACTAATGGTTTAAGTATTCCTAAGTAAACTGGCGCTGGCGCTTTGCCACAAGATTTTATAATAGGACTTTATGTATGTGTATGTATGTAAATACTTTATTGTGCATAAAACGATAATACAAAACAAAAGAGTATCCCTAAAAGGGATCTGTTCAAGCTAACCTGGTATGAAAGGAAAAACTTAAGGACTTATTTGGGCTCCGAGATACAGGCCCCTGCTAGTTGGGGGTACACCGGATATCTTCCAACAATTAAATGTATTCTCAATGATGATTTTGAAAATAAATTTATTCTTATTCTTCTTATATCTCTACGAAATTCGATTTTTGATCTTCTATCGCGCCGTTCCGTTCACGCTAATAGTATTAAACAAAAGAATGAAAGGGATGGCACAATACCAACTTCGTATTTCGTTGTAGCCACCCATTACTGAACTTAGTTTTACTGAATTTTTGAACCGCAACTCAGTTGAAATTTTTATCTAGAACTTTAAGAGCTATTCGTATTGCTGACTATACTGTATTTGGTAGGCAAAGTTGATTATTAAGAGTAACGAGGTCGGGAATTAAACAAATGAATATCGGCGTTGATCCGAAATCTTCATTATCTTTAAACAATCTCCAGCCCGGAGCGTGAACACTAACTTCATTATAACAAGCGATTAAAAGTCAAATTTCGTCGTCGCTGATTGTTATAAGTTATGCAGACGGCTGTAGGGTCGCAGCATAAACCTAATTTCAGTAAAGCTGCGGTGCTAGATATGGAAATGAGATTTGTATGATATAATAAAGTATAAAGACTGTGTCACACTGCGGACGAGGTGTTCCATGTAAAAGCAAGCTAATGTTAAACGTTAATAATAGAGGAACTTTACCCACCGGCTGGAAATTACCAAAAAATACTAATAACTTATAATTAACATATTGAACTCAATTAAATATTATAGTTTTTAATCGTTCACGGTTAATAAAATTAGACATTTTGTTTACCTACGGGATATAAACCGTGATTTACCTACCTCCTGATATCCCGTAGTAAATTTGTCAATTAAAAACATTAAAATTATTTTTACAATATCTTCTACGTCTCTTCTACACACATAAAGCCATCGTACCTATTGCTCTATGTAAAGTTATCTTCGAAAGGTAACATCGCAATAGTAAATTTTGCATTCATCCTCAGAAAACGATATTTACTATAACCCGCTACGTACTAGCTTATTGGATTAGCAGATGGCAAGGCAAGTATCTGTGATTCCACAGGGACTGGTAATATTTTTACGTCCCGACAGTCCAATAGGGTACGAGAGCAGTATCGAATAACTAATATACAAGACTGCTTAGCATAAGGATGGAGACTTTTATCTAATTACAAGAATGTCTCAATTATTTCTCATCTAATAATTCCTTGCAACTTGGTTAATCATTTAGGTAACCCCTTATTCATAAAAGCTGGTTGAACTTCTGTTGTATTGCCATGCTTTGTCTTTATTCGTCACTTTTGCCTTTGACAAGCAAACAGGATATAATTTAGATCTGAAAACTTTTTATGATTATGGGTATGTTAATTTCAGCATTCCTAAAATGCATTAAAATATTATTTATACACCCACTAAATTCCTATTACAAATAGAGAACACTCCAAAAATTACCATGTATGTACTTATTTTTATTATTTATGAGCAGTAAATAACAAAGAGATTGATGCTCTATCGTTATTCGTCTGGGGAAGTGGGTGGTATCTCCACGGTACATTACTTGCTGGTAATCAAACCTATGATGACAATGTGATGACTGGACGGAGTGCATCCTGTACCAGACAACGTAGTGTAATCAATTTTGATTCAAAATATTAAACTATTGTGAGGTGTCCAAAATCTTTCACCGCAAGCGGGATTATCTCTCCACGTTATTAAAATGCCGGTTAGAATGATATATTTGGTTAAGTTACATCCGAATGGCGTCCGAATAGCTTTATTCGATTTAGCGAATTTATATCCTCAAGTGCATCTATAAATGGTAAACCACGTGGTTGAACTGGCAATGTATTTATTCAAATCCAAGCAGCAATTTTAGTTTGACTACGAATAAAAATATCATTTCACAGTATTTTGAAAAACTTTATAAGCTCCATACTGCTTTAGTATTACCTACTTTTACTGTTATGTCGTCTAGACTATGGTGATGTAACTTCATAACTAGTAAACAACAAAGAAGCGGTACTTTCTACGGCACGTAGTACCTAATTACCAAAACGCATGGCCATTTAACCAGGACACTAATGAGGATTCTGCTGAGTGCGGTGTGGTCACACGAGTCAGGTTCTAGGTGGGTGGTCGGCATGTGAGCCGACGCCTAATTGCGTGTTAGGTTGGGACAATGGTTTTATTTTAAATATTAGAAATAATGAATGTTATGCGTGCTCGCTGACTGAGGAAGTACGGGACTGACAAGAAAATTACACTTTAAATTACAAATTTTGTAACCGGCACGCTACATAGTAGTAAATAAGAACTCTTGCACTTGTACTTGTTTTTCGATATGGTCTGTCTAAATAAAACAAACTGTAAATAATTGCTTACAGTTCCAACGGAAGACCAGCGTCGGCTGCAAGGCCGACATCATGCTGAATTGGGATTTCGTGACACAATTTACCTGTTTCCGTTTTTCTTTCGTATTTAAAAAAAAGCATGTCACGAACAAATTTTCCTTTTAGTCTTTTATTAAAAAAAAAGTAATTTTTAAAGTTTAATTAATACTGTTTGTCAATATCAAACTTAGGAATTCTACCTTTCGATTATTTAATTTCTTCTCGGGTTAGTGTATATTAATAAGAGGAAGCACGCATCGTGGAATGATAGAGAATTGGATTCGGTTCCCAGCACCAGCTATACTTTTAACGTGTTCTAGTTTCCATTTAATTTAGAAAGGAAAATGTTTATACTCGTAAATATTTTTTAGCTTTACAAAGGCACGAGCGAAAATAAATTTAAACTTTCAAGGAAGGGTACATAAAAAACGCAATTTCAGGTTGATCCCGAGTCCTGAAAGCCGTGAAGCAGATTATTGAGGTCAAATTCTCGCTAACCTGGTTTCCTGTGCTTAATTCGCAGGCAAATGGGTCACGTCTTGGCTGCAATAAACTCTTAACGGTCCGTTAAGAGGAAAAGCCTGCCCACTCAAGAAACTAACTATTAAGTGAAACGATTATATGGGTTCTCGAGTCAATTTTACTGCTTCTACGGCGAATAAATATAAAGACAAAATAATTTAACTATCAAATTCGTATCAAAGGAAATTAGAAGTTTCATGAACTAGAGGGTCCAAAGTAATATACTTATCATTAAATGTGAAGACTGTCTGCTCCGAATTCAGAATGAAACTGAAAGGATTTCAATGGGAATTGGTAAAAAGTTGCGGTCAAATACATTGTTAGGATGTTTTAATCATGAGATTGTAATGTAAGCAGGTTATTCGACGTTAGAGGAGACCGAAGAGCTGGCCGCTACCTCGAACGTGGCATCAACTTTTAGTTATTCAAAGAGGGAACGCTGCCAGTATCATCGGAACCTTGCCTTAGGGGACTTCTTTTCATAATAATATGTTTTAGTTGTTATATCTATATATATAAAAGAAGAAACTGACTGACTGACTGACTGACTGACTGACTGACATATCAACGCACAGCCCAAACCACTGGGCCTAGAGATTCAAAATTTGGCATGTAGGTTCCTTATAAGGTTTAGGGGTGCACTAAGAAAGGATTTTTCAAAATTCACTCCCTAAGGGGGTAAAAAGGGGATTCAAAGTTTGTATGGGGAAACAAGATTAGTTCGACTATTTTATTCGAAACTTCACAGAAGTACTCCTAATGATAAATGAGTAAACACGTGTTTCAGGTTTTTTGAGAATTCAACCCCTAAAAGGGGGGAAAGAGGTAACAAAGTCTGAAAATCAACATGGGTGTTGTTTCTATGGTTTATCGAGTCGCTGGTTATGAAAACAACAACGGTTTTAAAATCCGACGTGGTAGACGTAAAATACCATCTCCCTGGATGGGGTGCGATGGGGTTGAAATATCTAAATAAACTAAATGACTGTTGATATATCAACGCACAGCCCAAACCACTGGACCTAGAGACTTGAAATTTTGCACATAGATACCTTATACAATGTAGGCATCCACTAAGGAAGGATTTTTGGGAATTCCCACGGGAAAGGGAAAAAACGGGATTTATATATTCGATTCCGAGTGACTCTATCTCGGTAACTATAATAACTAGACTCTTCAAATTTGATACACAAGTAAGTATTACATTAGTTCAAACATTAATTTCAGGATTTTTCAAAATTCCCACGGGATAAGGAAAAAACGGGATTTATATATTCAGTTCAACGGGATCCTATGAACTATAATTACTAGACTCTTCAAATTTGGCATAGATGTAGGTAATTATAAATTCCCATGGGATAAGGAAAAAAAGGGATTTTTCGTTTTACTGGTCGTAGAAAGCTGAAATTCGGCATTTAGGTTGTTTGGGGAGTGTTGAGCTGGATTGAGAGAGGACTTTCCAAAATTCCTACGGGAACGGGAAAAACAGGATTTTTCGTTTTACAGGTCGTAGAAAGTTGAAATTCGGCATGTAGGTTGCTTGGGGAGTGTAGATGAGCATTGAGAGAGGACTTTTCCAAATTCCCACGGGAACAGGAAAAAACGGGATTTTTCGTTTTACTGGTCGTAGAAAGCTGAAATTCGGCATGTAGGTCGTTTGGGGAGTGAAGAGGAGCGTTGAGAGAGGACTTTCCAAAATTCCCACGGGAACGGGAAAAACGGTATTTTTCGTTTTACTGGTCATAGAAAGCTGAAATTTGGCAAGTGGGTTCCTTGGGGAGTGTAGAGCTGGATTGAGAGAGGACTTTCTAAAATTCCCACGGGAACGGGAAAAAACAGGATTTTTCGTTTTACTGGTTGTAGAAAGCTGAAATTCGGTATGTAGGTTGCTTGGAGAGTGTAGAGGAGCATTGAAAGAGGACTTTCCAAAATTCCCACAGGAACGGGAAAAACGGGCTTTTTCGTTTTACTGGTCATAGAAAGCTGAAATTTGGCAAGTGGGTTCCTTGGGGAGTGTAGGGGAGCATTAAGAAACATTTCCCGAAATTCTTACGGGAACGGGAAAAAACGGGATTTTGCGTTTTACTGGTTGTAGAAAGCTAAAATTTCAAAATTCATAAATTTATACTGTAAGTAGGCCGCAAAGGGCGCTTTAACCGACTTATAAAAAAGGAGGAGGTTATGCATTCCACTTTATGATTTTTTTATGTAGGTATGTTCACCGATTTCTCGGTCAATTGTGGACCTGCTTGCTTGCTTGCCTGTATGCTTGCTTGCTTGATATCTTGGTTCTTTGGAATACTCATAGTACACGCGAGCGAAGCCGCGGGCAAAAGCTAGTAATTATATATCTTCTTTTTGTTAATGCACCTATTTTTAGAGTAGGATAGTTTATATACAATTTTTTTATTTTTGAGTCGGAATACTGGGAATACTGGGTGTTTCCTCTAATAGAAACAATGCATAAATTAAAATAACTATATATATTTTACCTTCTTTTATTTAAAATTTTATTATTATTGTTGTAGTGGCATAGAAATACACATTTATTAAAAAAAAAACAAAACTTAACTAAAATAAACCCTAAATATTTTAAAACTTAAAACTAAATTAAATTTAAACAAGGCTTAACCTTACCTATTGATTATGTTCAAATTAATCTTAGTATTTACTTCAACTAACAGCAATAAATAAAATTTAGGATTAACCCTTTAACTCCGGGTGACAACCAGAGTTGTTTTGGGCCCGCATCGCTGCAATACGGGTGACAACTCCAGTTGATCGAGAACGGGTAAGATTTAAAAAAATATTTTGGCTAAGCTAGACCTTATGCCTTGGTATTAACTGCTAAATTATACAGTTAGATTAGTGTAGATGCTAAGAAAAAAATAACACAATATTTTGATAGATGGCTCTGTAGTAAATATAGGTTTGAAATTTCCGCTTTTTTACTGACAACTATGGTTGACACCCGTACTGCATAAGTGCAGATTATTTTTTACAAGATGGCGACGATTAGTGTTACATTTTATCGAGTTGTCTAGCAGTGAGGCCGGTGAGTACTTTGATGCGTTCTCCTTTACCCGACTGCGTAGAAGGAAGGGTTATGTGTTTGACCCGTATGTAAGTATGTATGTATGTATGTCCATTCCTATGTCCTCTCGTAACTGCACAACGGCTGAACTGATTTTAATAAATGATACGTCATTGGATTCGTCTTGACAACGCGAGTATCACTGAATACATGAAGTTTACGAAAAATTAAAATGGCGCATTTTTGGCGCCAAATTGTGAGTCTTCAAAAAAATTTTTTATTCAAACCTATCGAGTAGGGTATCAAAATAAAAGGATTTTAAAAGAGATTACAAAAATATATACAAGTCATGTGTTTAAATTTAATTTGGAATAATAAATTGGCAATCAATGCATTAAAACGACGACGTACCTACTTACTCAGATATCTTTGAGCAGTAATTTACTCTATGAAAAAAAATTTGGAAAAATAAGTACCTACATATATCAAAATTGGTTTTGAACTTTAACTAAAAAGCAACTGATTCCTAATTCAAATACTCAATGATTTATCTGGGTCTCAGGAGGTTACACTAAAAAGCAAGAAATAAAAAAAAGTAATTAAAAAAACTAAAAACCCGCCTGCGGTGTAAATAAAATAATAAATTAAAAAATCAAAAAAACCCGCCTGCAGAAATACTGAAAAGGTGGAAACAAGATAAAATGTTCAATAACAACAATAAAAAGCTAACTGAACTCAACGAAAGAAATCGAAAAAAAAAACTAAACATTGAAACGAATTTAAATAGCAAATATTGTCTTAGCAAATAAATTAAAAAAAATGGTTATAAATTTATTCTAGAATGTTGTATGTTCTTAATAAATAAATACCAGGAATTTGGCACCCATTTAGATGTCAATTATTTTGTCGGGGAAGTCGACAACCATGCATCGCATACTTATTCTTAATAATGACCTTGGCTCCCATTTTCACATTTATGTTTTGATGGGTTATCATTATTTTTTGTCCACTCTTTCATAATTACTAAAATTAATTAAAAATCATAAATCGTTATTAAAGTAATCAAATAATCGAATTGCAACCCATGAAATACTAATAATTATTGAGTAGCTCCGGTGAATCTGTGATGTTCATTCATCATCAGTTATATTTCACCAAGTGGTGCTTTTCAAGAGCAAATGCACGAGTTATTCTACAAAATACCCAAATTGCTATAAGTGTATCTACCAAAAATATTTGAAGAGTTCCCTCAATTTCTCCAGGACCCCATCATCAGATTCTAACTTGATGACAATGGGACCACTCCAGAAATATACCTACCCCTTCAGTCAAAAAAGGAATTTACCAAAACGAGTAATAAATGACTGAGTTCTGAGGTAACAAGCAGAAATAATAATAATTATTAAAACTTAAAAAAAAAACATTATTTTCTGACTTTTTTATTTGTATACACACAATTACCGAGCTGGATGTAAAATTTCACTTTTCTAGGTCACCTGGAAGTGGATTAGGTTTCTGATTATTAGTCAGTCAGTGGTAAAAATGCCGATTTTTAGACGATATTATCTGTACAGGTAACCGTTCCACCTATATTTGTGAAATTTGGGGGCTTAGTTGATCTGAAGGGTTTTAATTTGCGTTATAAACGGCTGTATCTTTTGATTGCGTTGGCTTAGAAGTTTGATTCTTTCACAGCTCCATGGGACAGTAGACCTGAGAATTTGATATAAATTTCAGCTTGATACCTCCACGCGTTCCTGAGAAAAAGGGTCTTGACAGACAGACGGACGGACGGACGGACGGACAACAAAGTGATCCTATAAGGCCGTTTTTTCCTTTTGAGGTACGGAACCCTAAAAAGGATTTTTTTTCTAGTCTACTAATTAGTAAAACTTTTGATACAAGGAAATATAAAAGATAACATTTCTATTACTCTTGTTTAATCTGTGGAAAATATCGACCATCGTATCGATATACGCACATCACTATTATTTACAAACTGCAGACGTGTTTTTATATCACGTTTTAATTGTTGATTTTCTTGTAATTTACTAGTAGTAATAATGATTTTGGTAGTTTAATATGTCCAATATACTATAAACAAGATATTAATCAGGTGAAACAGTTAAAAAACAGTGGTAGTAACTCTAAATTATTCACTTTCTTAGTGTGAAATATTAAGGGTGAAATATGATAAATTAGTGATTGTGAGTGAAAAATATGACTAGTTATCAAATCTGCATAGAATAATGAATGTGTATGTGAAATTTCAAGTCTGTAGCTGCAATAGTTTTGAAAATATAGGTAAGTGAAACAATGTCACACCGCCGCCTATCGTCAAAATCAGCCCGTATTGCACGGTGACTTAGCTTTTGAGGCCCCGGAGTTAAAGGGTTAAAATCGATTGAGTTTTCATGTCGATGCTGTACGCCCATATATATTTTAATTATGTTTAATATGTAGCCCAACAAATCGATATATTAATTTATTGGTTTTATTTTAGGCTTCACTCCGTATTTTGATTCAACGCGGGTATTTTGTGACCGCTTAATCTAATTTAAATATGCTGCTATCTTTCGTGGTCATAAAACTAAAACTCGTAAAGAGAGAGTCTGACTTCTTAATTAAATTATTGCACTTGATTTCTTATGTGCCTAATATGCGAGTAATTAGTGTCAGTGGGTTTTTTAAACAATCGAGATTTAGGGGATCTCGTACGTGAGAACTGAAATATTTTACTGACTTTCATTGTGACAAAATGTTCCTTACAGCACCGACCTGCTTACATTATGTTTACTATCGCAATAAAGGCTGAAGCTGCCGTGGAGGCATTGTTACGATTTGGCGGAATTACGCTGTAAAATTGGTTTGATATCCCACTAAACATTTGTAGTGGTATAAGATTAAGTTACACAACTATTTTAGTAATTAGCTAGCGACGAAATCATGAGATTTGAGCACTATGCATCATTATAATAACATTAATAACCAGGACGCTATAGTTTAGTTTATTCAGGATTTAATTTAAAATTACGGCATAGCCTACGTAGATGTCAAGTTATAGGAATTCACAAGGATATTGTGAAAAAGTTGCATAAATAAAATTATAAAATACAAATGACGTAAATAAATACAAAACGTCACAAAAATTAAACAAAAAATAATTGGTAATTGTAACTGGTCATTCAGTCAGTCAGTCAGTCGGTCAGTCATTTAAAAATAACAATTTCAATCAAGTTGGTTTTGCATTTGGGATTGTCAATACTGAAACTAAAATAAAATTTCAAATGCTAAATACTATGATCGGCAGGTATTCAAGTGAATTTTACACTTCACTCTTGAATCTCTATATAGAGCAGATCTATACAGCATAATCACAACATTTAAATATTTAATTTAAGTGGTCGTTACTTTTATTCCTTAAAACTGAACTGAATTTTGCTGTAAATGTAAATTGGCTCAATACCCGAATACATTTTATCCTATCGAATCATTGATTCCCGTGAGATTGATTTTGTGCTGTTTCTATTCAGATGTCGACGCAATTATTTTAGGTTTGCGGAATACTTATTTGTTAATTTTCGAACTTGAAGCCGTATTATTAGCGGCTAAAGTTAAGCCCGCAATTAGTATACTGACTTATACCAAACTTTTCCAATTAGGTAAGTATTTACATACAAAGCTCCGTGTGTATTTCTGTGAGAGTCCGTTTATAAATGTAGCTCAACTGTTGTAAAGATAAGCTGTTGGCTCTGCAGTCTTAAACGGTAGAGAAGGTATTTTATTTGGCTTTAGGTGCTACACGTTTAGGCTTTCGTACCAGCGGTATCTGCAAAACGGTACTTGTGTACTTATACGATGCAACTGTGTGCTATGTATGTTAGTACTTACCTGACTTGTTAAAGCAGTGAGAAGCAATAGCTACAAGATAGTCCTAGTCCGTCGGCGGACTTCAAGGGAACGATACCTACACTCTTTTCTTGCAGGGAAATTATTTGAATTGATTTGATTTTTTTATTTTTTATTTTATTTGATTATTTGAATCGTTTGAGAACACCGCTGACTGCTGCTTTATTCCACAGTTTCACTGTACATACATCATCATCATCATCATCCCAGCCAATATATCTCCCACTGCACCAGACCACCAGCCACCAGCTGCTTCAGACGACCAGATGGCCTAGTGGTTAGAGAACCTGACTATGAAGCTTGAGGTCCCGGGTTCGATTCCCGTGTCGGGGCAGATATTTGTATGAAAAATACGAATGTTTGTTCTCGGGTCTTGGGTGTTTAATATGTATTAAAGTATGTTTATCCGTTGCCTAGTACCCATAACACAAGCTTTCCTAGCTTACTTTGGGACTGGGTCAATTGGTGTGAATTGTCCCGTGATATTTATTTATTTATTTATTTATTTACTGTAGGGCACAGGCCTCCTCTCAGAATCCAGAGAATCTCTCCTCTCAGAGGGGTACATACATACATAGTGGCAGGAAATGCTGAAAGAAACGATTGATCGGATCTGTTTTAGGATATGGAGTAATTTGCTGGGGGAATTGCACGGATAGGGATCAAGTTTTAATTAGTCAGAAGAAGTGCATTCGGGCAATGTTCGGCCTGAAGCCATTGGATAGCTGCAGACCGTACTTTATAAAATATAATATTTTGACATTTACATGCATTTATATATATGAGATAGTCATGTTTGTTAAGGATAATCCTGATCTATTCGAACGAAATGTTAATAGAAATACAACATTAAGACCACGTGATAACAATAGAATTAGAAGCCAATTTGCGCACACTGCACTCCTCAGAAAAAGTGTGTTTGGTATGGCACCTAAAATTTATAATAAGATACCAAAAGCAGTTAGGGACACTAATATGAATAAGTTTAAGCGAGAGCTGGTAAAATTACTACAAAAGAAATGTTATTATAATATCAATGAATTCTTGAATGACATGGATTTTTAATTGTATCAATATGTACCTACCTAATACGTGTAGTTAGTAAGTGTAGAATAGAAATAGTATTGAATTTTTTAAATGACATGAATAATCAATTGTATTAGTATATACCTATTTATTTGGTGTAGTAATATAATATGTGTATAGAATTTGTACGCCGAAAGGCAAAGCATGACTCTTTTATAACTAGAACAACTTTGTACTGTAATATTAACTCATGTTTATGCAATAAAAAAAAAAAAAAAACCGTGTGGTGGTAGTCCGCCATTCTCAAGGTGGTGACGGTGGAACTTGGATTTATGGGGCGAGGTTTGATAGTGGAAGCCAACAGCTGGTGTTGATTGATTAATTACTCAGAGCACTCTGCGTCGTAAAGTCAAAATATCTTTTTCAATTTAGGCTAAAACAAGCACTTATCAAAGTTGAAGCCGGTTCGGAAAAACCCTGATCAGAGACTACGGCAAGAAACTCAAGTTTCTGTAAAGAGCATAATGAGAATCCACGTCTTTTCGCGGGGACATGGGATCCAATCCTTGATGTGTGAGCCCGACTCGCACTTGGCCGTTTTTTAGAGTTTTATACCCGAATTGTGAATCATAAATATTACATCTGATGTAACATTTTTGAAATATACTATGAACATATGTTTTTATCAAGTACGCCCAAATTCACTCACATAAACATAGAAGAGACTAAGGGGCTGTTTCACCACCCATTGATTAAATTTAACTGACGGATAAATGTGATGCCGTCTCCGTCTATTCGAACAAAACAAACAGAGACGGCATCACATTTATCCGTCAAATAAATTTGATCAATGGATGGTGAAACAGAGGGTAAATGATATAAAGAATGAAAGATCTTATCAAAGTGCCCTTTTAAGGTTGCACAGAAAAAGGAATAAGTGCTCTTTGAAGGCACTTGTTGCCATGTTAGAAATAATCCCTAAGCCCTACAAAAAGGTTTTCTCTATTGACAAAGGACTAAAGGTGAAAGTCCAAGGGCAGGCAAGATCTGTATTTAACATCGTCCAAATGATATAGAATGAGTGTAAAGTAGACATCATATCTCACTCGCAGGCATTATGTGAAAGAAAGACTTATATAACATAAGGAAAAGCACTCAGTTCTTCAGTATAGCGTAACAATTTCAAATATTGTTCCCACTTTTTAGGGTTCCGTACCCAAAGGGTAAAAATGGGACCCTATTACTGAGACTTTGCTGTCCGTCCGTCTGTCCGTCTGTCACCAGGCTGTATCTCACGAACCGTGATAACTAGACAGTTGAAATTTTCACAGATGATGTATTTCGGTTGCCGCTATAACAACAAATACTAAAAAACAGAATGAAATAAATATTTAAGGGGGCTCCCATACAACAAACGTGATTTTTTTGCACGGTTTTGCTCGTTATTTATAACGGCAACAGATAGACGCTTGAAATATTCTATTGTGGTATTTAATGTCATTCTTATAGAGTTGGATAGAAGACCCGACATCATTCTGAAATGATCATTTGGGCTCCTTATGCCACGTATTAAAAAACCGGTCAAGAGCGTGTCGGACACGCCCAAGGTAGGGTTCCGTAGCCATTACGAAAAAATCAAGTAATATTTTTCTAAGGATTTCTTATGTGTACGGAATCATCCAAGTTTAGGTATGTTTTATACCTTAGGCTACTATTTACTCTTAAACTACAAATAATTTCCAAGCAATCTTAGCCACTATAATTTTCCTAGTAAATTTGATATATTTACTAATTCTGAATTTTTCAAATTTTTCCACCCAACTGTTTAGATTTTAGAAGGGGGGGACGGTCGATTTTAATGAAAATTTTCGCTTTAAAGTTGAATATTTCGCAAACAGATCACTGAATAGAAAAATCATGAACGATACCCCACACTATAGGGTTAGTCGACAAAAAAAAAATCACCCCCACTTTACGTCTATGGGAGGTACCCTAAAAAAATTTTTTTTAGTTTCTTTTATTTAATCACTTTGTCGGCGTAACTGATATATATATTCATGCCAAATTACAGCTTTCTAGTACTAACAGTCTATGAGCTTAGCCGCGGACGGACAGACAGACAGACGGACAAACATGGCGAAACTATAAGAGTTCCTAGTTTACTACGGAACCCTCAAACGTCTTGGTTTAGTTATCGTTTCTATGTCACTTAAACGTTTTCGAATAAATAGTCGCACTTCATTAGGGATCAATAAGCCTATAATGAAGTGAAATACGTAATTATGACGAAGCAAGTACATTAGAATATCCAATTGCTCGTAATTAAAGTTTAGTTCGAAGAAATATTTACAGCGAAGACATTTAATTGAGTTTTAGCTGTTGTAATTTTTTCAATTTTAGCTCTAGGTAAAATGTAGAGATGGCATGGAATAAAAAGTGTTTTATTTTAGTAAAATTTTAGGCGAAGTAATAAAAAAATTGGTTAATTTACAAATATTAATAAAAAAAATTGTTACTGTAAATTAGCGCAATAATCATATGCACAAACAAAAACGCTGTAATTTGTACTTTTCACGTATAAACTAACAAACTTACTGAATTACGCAGACAAATCACACAAAACACAAAGTATATTGCCGTTATGAAATCCAACCCTGTTAGAACAATAAATATTGGTTTGAATTTTTGCAGAACAACAATATTTATTTTTAGACTCAAGTGCCAGTGGGCTGGGCATATCACGTGCGGATGGCACAGGACAGGTCTGTTTGACGAACTTTAGGAGAGACCTACGTTCAGCGGGTGGACGTCTTTCAGCTGAAATGATGAGGATGATGAACACCTATTTCATAGTGAAAATATACGGATCACTCACGTCTTAAAACGAGTTTAATTCGACATTTTTCGGGCTAATCCAGGCCTTCTTCTTTCTTTCTTCTTTTGTGAGTGATCCGTATATTTTCATTATGAGTGCGTCTCACGGTAGTTTCATCTTTAAAACTTATTTCTATTTCGGGTCCCAAGATACAGGCTCAGCCTAGTTTGGCGCCCACAGCATACTGATAATGATAATGTAAACGCTTTTCTGTAAATAAATATTTTCATTTCGTTTTATTTCGTTTGATTTCTTTTGATTTCGTTTGATTTCATTTCATTTCGGTCCAAGTGCCGATAAGTTTCACGTTACGGCACAAAACAATAAAATATTGGAACGAAAAACAATAGTATCAACCCCTCCGTGAATATAAGGCTGTGTACACTCAACGGGGGTATACATTTACCTGTACATAAGGGGTGATACAGGGTACAAACACGTGAATGTCGATTATAATTGTATTCTCTTTGCCCTACGATAAATGCTATATATAGAAGCGTTACAGACCTGCAAAAGGTTAAAGGGGTCTTTATGCAAGCGTTTCAATCGCCTCATTTATCTGGACACATTGAAAAATGATACAATATTCTGACACGGTTTCCAGTTATATGGTAGACGTACAGGATCTCTAATATATAACCGAAAGCCCTATCAAAATACACAGCCATTAATTAAAAAAAAATTTAAATAAAAAATAAAACCGCCTTCAAAAAACACCCAAAAAAAACTTGGAAATAAAAAAAAATTAAATAAAAAATAAAACCTCCTTCAAAAAACCCCCAAAAAAACATAAAATAATAATTGATTGAACCGACCACAATAAGCATGAAAATATCTTTCTACTAATCTGTTTGAAGTTGGTGCCTCAGCACGAGCCAGCAGGAGTGTAGAAGCCCTATAATAGGTATGTAGGTAAGTTAGATTACTAGGTCCACTCCTGCTGGCTCGTGCTGAGGCACCAACTTCAAACAGATTAGTAGAAAGATATTTTCATGCTTATTGTGGTCGGTTCAATCAATTATTATTTTATGTTTTTTTGGGGGTTTTTTGAAGGAGGTTTTATTTTTTATTTAAATTTTTTTTATTTCCAAGTTTTTTTTGGGTGTTTTTTGAAGGCGGTTTTTTTTTTTTTTAAATTTTTATTTTTTTCTTTTTAGTTGTTGCTAATGGCCTGGACTGGCACTCTTTACTGACTGTACTTTTTGCCTCTGGTTACCAAAGTACTTATCAAGACGAATCAAACGAGACCAAACTTGATGGGGTTATGTCGTTTTACTACGGAGTTCTTATGGTCACCATCCAACTTCATTGTCAGACCCTGGTTACCATCTAGGACCAAAGTACTCGTTGAGACGAGTCAAATGAGTCCGTACTCGATGGGGTAAGTGCCGTTACTTTATGGAGTAACTTTGGCCACCTTCCAGCTCCATCATCAGACCCTGGTTACCATCTGGGATCAAAGTGCTCGTCAAGACGTTTCAAATGAACCCAAACTCGACGGGGTTGTGTTGTTTTATTACAGAGTTTCTATGGCCACCTTCCAACTCCATCATCAGATTAGCTCCATGTCACAATAATATTGCATTGTCACCTGATTTACACATGCATGTAAAATATGAAATCAATCAGAAACCGGGAAGTGAGTCAAATTCAACTTGCAAGATTTGACCCGTTGAGGAGTTCCGTTGGCCATCTGCGGTCTTCTTCATCAGATCTAGTTTACCAAATGACACTTTATGAATGCAAATGCTCGATTTGTCACTGAAAATACTAAAATCGCTTTACATTTCCCTTGAACTTTTGAAGAGTTCCTTCAATTCCTCATGGATCCCATCATCAGAACTGGATTCCGGTAACAACGGGACCAACCTTGAAGCATATGCTTTCAAACAACGAAAGAATTTTCCAAATCGGTTCATAAATGACGGAGTTCTGAGGTAACACACGTTAAAAAAAAAAAAAAAAAAAGAACATACAACCGAATTGAGAACCTCCTCCTTTTTTTGAAGTCGGTTAAAAATGTGACCAGATGAATGAGGCGGTTGAAACGCTCGTTGAAAGTTGATACTTTCCTTTAAAGGTACGGAACCCTAAAAAAAATAGGACCGGCTTCTATTCACTTGCATTTGCAGTTGTACTAATATGTACTGAACACTAATATAATATGTTTACACACACGCGAAAACAAAAAGGGACACGTACAAAGCGTTAGTTCTTAAGCTCGTGTAAGCCTGGCAGTAATCCCAGAATAAACTAGTAGTATGAGTGACTTAAGATGTTGTTAATAACAATTAAATTAATTTGAGCATCTACAGACGAGTCAAACTTGGATAGTATGTAAGGTGTCAATGCAAACCAAGAAGAACCGTTAAGGTGGAAGCGCACGCTCTAGGCGCGAAATTCAAACTTTTTACAGTTTTTAATTTATTGTGGGTAAACGGTGCAACTGTTTAACTTCATGTGGTACTTGCGCTTGTAAAACAGTGCTCTTTATTTTATTGTGTAAAGTTTTTTAAGAATAAAACTATTAGCTTGAAATAAAAGTTGTCAAAACGTTGAAAGTCCGAATTTCGATGTTTGACAACTTTTATATCAAGCTAACAGTTTTATTCTTAAAAAAGCTTTACACAATAATATAAAGAACACTGTTTTACAACCGCAAGTACCATATGAAGTTAAACAGTTACACCGTTTACCCACAATAAATTAAAACCTGTAAAAAATATTGAATTTCGCGTCTAGAGCGTGCCGTTCCACCTTAACGTAACGTGTCTATAATTTACAATCAGTCTTTTCCGATAAAGGATCACGTTGGATCGCACGTGGCGCCGCGCACGCGTGCCTTGAATCAACCGGCGAAAATGCTCATTAACAAACTCGCTTTAATTAGTTTTTTTCGCGTCCCTGCAGTGGTTTATTTGATAAGAACGAATACGTACAGGCGTTGATTTGTTCGGCTATTTCCGCCCAAGGGCTATTTGGGCCACGCACGGTAATATCACGCAATGTTCTATTTTGGTTGACAAGAAAAGTTTGTAAAGGTTTACTTAGGTTAATGTTTTGCAAATTATTTTTTCCCAAACTGATTCATTTGGAAAATGTTTCATATCCCAACTATTTTTTTTTTCTGAAACTTTAAACTTTTCAGGATTGTTATAAAACAAACCTAACCTAACCTAACCTACAGAATAGTCCTGAAATATTATATTCTTAATAGTTTACAGTTTCAGAAAAAAGAAAAATTTGGGAAATGAAACATAATTGCCAAATTAATCAGTTTGGGAAAAATAATTTGCCAAACGGAAGTATGTACACCGTTTGTTAAATGTTAGCTCACATAAAAATTAGAGTCATTAGACATTGCCGTACTGACCTCAATACTGATTAAAGATAAATCAAGCTAATTTTTTTAGCCGAATAAAACATACGAGGTTCTCAAGCAGGCGTGGATATTTTTTTATCTATGAACGCGTATCTTTTTTTTACAGAATACTTTCTTGAACAAATAATGTAGACAAATAGATACACAGTAATATTATACATAAACTACTACAATATAGTATTTGATGATTATTTTTTTTATAGGAAGGGTAATATCAAAGTTGGTTTTATTTCAACAGATCGAAAATTAGGCGAATTTTGTTTTTTTATTAACTGAAAAGCTATCTTCGTCGGTTTATTTTTTTAACTCCCGACACAAAAAGTGGGGCGTTATAAGTTTGACCGCTATGTGTGTGTGTGTGTGTGTGTGTGTGTGTGTGTGTGTGTGTCTGTCTGTCTGTCTGTGGCATCATAACTTTCAAACGGGTGAACCGATTTGGATGCGGTTTTTTTATTTGAAAGCAAGTTTCTTAGTGATGGTTCTTAGACATGTTCCATCAAATTTGGTCCAGCCGTTTCAAAGTTATCAGCTCTTTTGTATGCTGCGGAAGGGATCTTAGATTTAACTGCGTTAGGGTTTTTTAAAATTTTTAATTTATAAATATGCTTTGTTATATATAGTGATTTTGTTTAATATATGAGCCTTTCTATTTGTTAAAAATGACTTGATTGTCAGCTGAATGGCGACAGCTGATATAATTTAGGTAAGACGTTTTTCTGTCCAAATTATGCTTTTGTTATGTTTAAATCGATTTTTTTTTAATGTTAGAAAGGCCAGACAAACAAACTAGTGGGTCACCTGATGTTAAATGATCACCACTGTCCATAGAGACCCGCAGCGCTTTACGCGATGCCAGTGCGTTGTCGGCCCTAAAGGAAAGGGAATAGGGGAAGGGGGTGAGGGAGGGGGAGAGAGAAGGGGTGAGGTACTGGGCCCCCGGCACTCTCACTGACCGTACGAAACGCAAGCAGGATTACTGCTGCTTCTCGCCGGTGTTCTGTGAGAGGGTGGTACTGCCCCGGACGGGCCGGCCCATTCGTGATGCAGCGGCTAGCTACAACATGGCTCTACCACTACTACTACTACACTACTCTTTGACGCGCCGCGCCTCGAAATAGGCGAGTTGAGACAGCTGCTTCAGAGTTGTTTGAAATAGTATTCTAGACGTCTAGAGTCTAGACTAAAAACAAGAGGTGACTAAAAATAACTATATTTAAAGGGCAGCTAGTGTGACGCCATCGAGTCTACGAGTAAAATTATCAAAACACTTTACTTGTAGGTACTTTTAATTTTAGGTAGGCAAGTATAAGCATATTTTTTAAATTAATTACACAGAGAACATAATTACTATCTTTATAGAATTTCATTTTATTAAACTTAATACCTACCTACGTTTTGGTCAAAGGCTTGTTCTAA
Organism: Archips crataeganus; assembly: GCA_947859365.1. Lineage (NCBI taxonomy): Eukaryota > Metazoa > Arthropoda > Insecta > Lepidoptera > Tortricidae > Archips > Archips crataeganus. Next base: position 11,765,343 of record OX402058.1, read on the forward strand.
ATTTAGGGCATACCTACATCCACTAAATGTACTTTCGTTTGAAGGACCCTTCCCTTCTCATGTTTTCCTGGTCTTCCTTGACCCGTAGTGTTTGTGGAAACGTGTCCTGCATATTAAAGTATAGTTACTCCAGCAACACAACGCACCAACATTCACTCAAAGCGTACAGCTTACGATCTTACAACGTTTATAATAAGAACTTGGGTGTTTTTACCTAAGTGCAAAGTTAAAGTGGTGTGAAGGTTCACGGATGAGACGAGCGTAAGGTTACCAGATCAAATAATGAAATTACCCTGACGTCCTTGCTTTACGCTAAATTTCTTGATACGTCTTCTGCATGTTATTTCTTCTTGCTTCTTTATCCCCTCTTATACCTATATAAAAAATGTTGTTATGTAAGTAGGGAGTATTTTATTTAATCAGGCGTTACTTTGCGGAGGTCCATATTAATGAACTGAAACAATTACTTTGCTCACCCGCGACCGCTCCTCCTACTCCTCCTCCTCCTTCTGCTGCGTGTGAGCAAAGCAATTGTATCAGTTCATTAGGTAGTATTTAAAAATCAAAACATATCAGGTGACTTGATAAATTATTTTGAAGTCATATTGTGTGTGACACAGTTTAACCGCAAAATTAATGGACCAACTTGTGAATAGGGTGCGTCCGGCAGCCGATAGCACAAGTAGGCAGGTACATGCAGGCAGTGCACTGGTTAAAGGGGTCAAGCAGTGGCGAGTATTTTTGCACGGAGGGTTATATTATGAGTCTCCCGTAGGGTAGCTTTGATGTCACTTGTTGGCCTACTCAATGTACAACTTTCTATATATTCATTTAAATTCAAAGGAACTGAATTGAAAGTTAATCTGGTCTTTAGTGCATATATAAAGTGCGCTATTATTGCGAATATTTTTCAAGCTCTTGAAATAGTTAGTTTTTGTTCTTAAAAAAGTTTTCTTCACTGTTTTCAGTCCTATTTTACATGGCGCAAACTGTAAAATATACGACATGGTGACACTGAGGGACTATTTATTTTAAAACATCAAGATTTCGTCCAGTAAACGTATTACGGATACAAATAATAATTTTATCGACTAAGTAAATATGAAGTGAGTTGATTTCCATATAAAGCCAATGTATATTCATAGCACAGCCATTCGAACTTTGCCATTGCATTTAGTAGGCAAGAACGCACATAAAAATAACTGAAGTCACTGTTTTATTGTGTAATACGAGGGTCCCGTCCATTGTACGTCGTACAATGTGTAGTGTTTGTGACCGATTCTCAAGTACTCTCGAGCGTGGGTTACCATGTGAGTGGGATTTTCTGGATTTTACAGGAATATTATTTAAAACAGCGGTAGGCGAAACAAAGAGTTCGTAACTAGAAGGAGTAGAAAATAGTAATACTTAATAGTGATTTGACTGTCATTGAAACCGTGTTAAATTTGAAAATTAATGCCAATGGTATCCTTATACCAAATGGTATTTTGGTGAGGTGAATGTGCCACTTTAGAAAAAAAAATTTGGCCATCAAATAATCTTGTCTTACTAATTTATAGGACAAAAATAAAACAATCACTCATTAATAAATAGGGGCATTTGTGAATTATTTTACTACTTGTCACCACTGGCACGCGTGCTATTGGTAAGTCGTCCCTGTTGATGTACTTTTTTATCGACTGTATACAGAGTGATCAACCTAAATGGAGAAGTCAGCGTGGTGGGTGAAATTCGACTTGATAAATTTGACCTTAACATACATACAAACAAACAAATATTGCAAGATAAAAATTTGTCAAAAGATATCTTTGGTTCTTACTGTATTTTGAAATGGTAACCCAACACGCGCGTGTTTATTTGCGTGTGGGAATGAGAACACCACGTAACTAATAGGCACACTTAATAAACCAAAGGTTTGTTACCGGCTAATGTCGGATAGAGGTCAGGGGCGCTTAAGTAATATAATATGAGACCTCAGGTCCAGGACAACTGAGGAGGGTAGGTCGTACGCGACCAGAATAATATAGTTGTGCTTCGTCTTAGATTTTCTTACACAAATAATTAAAATGTATAGTATCTAACCTGTGTATGAAGTCTGCAAAGTTTGCAATGTGCTCGTACTTATTGAAAGCAATTAGATAAAGAAACAATGTGGGTGATATCATTTACTACTAACTATTTTTTGATGCCAGATATGATAAGGAGCCGAGATGGGATGGGCAGCGTATGGGAAACTGCGTCAAGTCTTCACATCGCCAATTCCACAGAGTCTAAAGACGAAAGTCTTCAATCAGTGCGTTCTACCCGTCATGACATTACGGTGCCGAAACATGGACACTCACTGTAGGGCTGGTCCACAAATTTAAGGTTGCTCAACGTGCTATGGAAAGGGCTATGCTCGGAGTTTCTCTAAAAGATCGAATTTGTAACGAAGTGATCCGACAGAGAACCAAAGTTATCGACATAGCCCACCGCATTAGCACGCTGAAGTGGCAATGGGCCGGCCATATAACCCGAAGAACCGATAACCGTTGGGGTAGACGAGTTCTTGGGTGGAGACCACGGATCGGCAAACGTAGCGTAGGACGTCCTCAGACTCGGTGGAGCGATGATCTTCGCAAGGCGGCTGGCAAGAGCTCGATGAGAATGGCCGCGGATCGTGCTCAGTGGCGTGCCATGGGAGAGGCCTATGTCCAGCAATGGACGAATATAGGCTGATGATGATGATGATGATATGATAAGGTGTGAAGTAGTGGCCCATAGACACGATGACCAGACCAGTATTACCTTAATGGGGGTTTCTATGAGATTATGACGTTATGAGACTCCTGCCTCCATCATCCTGTTCACTAAATGTCGCTCCTGCCTGGGTGATATGGATGCGCTTTAACTTCGGTGAGTGCGTTTCAGTCTCTAATGTGAAAAGGAAAATTTTAATTTTTTTTTTGGCGAGTTGATAATATGATCAGATCATTCTGTATCTATACAATAGCAGTTTTTAGTGATCATAGCGAAAATTTAGTGCCAGCGGTCGTGACGGATACGAGAAATTATAAACGGGTATTTAAGCGACATCTGTCTTCAACGACAACGACAAGCTTCTATACAAGCTAATATAAGCGCCATCTAGGTACCTCTAGCGGAAACTGCTGGAAGCTTGCTTGCCCATGTTGTCCGAACGGATGGTTTTATTAGAGCTATGTTTAGCTGTACTTTCGTTGTTGCAGTTAATAAAGTAAGTAATAGATGGCGCATTCAGCGAATTTCCATTCAGTATTTAATAAAACTAGTATATTAAAAATGTGATAAAATTATTTAACTACTTTATAAAAGATACCAGTTTTATCTCCCCGCAAAAATAAATTAGATATGAGAAAATATGAGAACTCATGATTTAAAAATAAAGATAATTTAGTCTAAATTCTTATAATTACTGGACCTGCAACTTAGAACAAGTATTCAAACATAACGTTCGCCTCAGTCGTACCTAGGTACTGTAAGAAAATATGAAACACTAGTTGTTGCTCGCAACTCCGTCTATTCGTTTCGTTATTCGTTTATCGCTATCATATTCCGCGGGAACAATGCATTTTTCCGGGATTAAAATTGGCCTAAGTAAGTATATAAAATAATGTATGCTAATCCAGGATATTTGCGTGGGAAATTTCATCAGAACCGTTTTAGCGTGAAAGAGTAACAAATAATCCATACCTACATCCATCCATACATCCATCCATTCATCCATACAAACTTTCATGTTTATAATATTTCTTGGGATATACCTACAGCCTACTAGAGAATCCGTTTGTAGGATCTTTGTAAAAGCACAACCAAGTTTACAAATACATCAAACAGACTGAGAAAAAAAATCTGCTAATTCGCCATACATGAGTGGAGATAAAAGCTTTCTTGTGTCATAACTCCTGCCAGGCTCAGCACCGGGATATTATTGAGCTCGAAATAAGTTCACTCGAAGGAGGGTGGGGGGTTCATCCGCTCTAAATAGCAGGATTATCTTTTTATAGGTTTTGCATAAGCCCGTATCCCGTATCAGGATGAAATCCTTGTTGATCTGACTGGGATTGTGGAACGTGTATGATTGTGAATGTATGATTCCATCTACCGTTAACGCGGTTAATGGAGCAATGGACGTTTGAATTGGGTAATGTAATGTCGTTCTCCGGCGTTCTAATGGATATTACTATGACCTAATTACCAAAATACTCTTACTGGTCAAAGGGATGTAGACCTCATGATAGAGGCCGTGTTTTGTAAAAGGTTTGACCACAATCTCGTCTGGTGGAAAGCGAGCATGAGGTTTACGAAGAGCCAAACAGATCGGCTCTGCGCCATCCGCATCCAATGCAAAAATGTTTACTATCGCTTAACTAAGTGACATTCATTTTTTTCTTATTTTATTTACTTATATTGTTGAATTTTTTATCCACCTTTAACAGTTCCTACATGTACTATTACATGCATACAATCTGCAGAAATTGCAGTGTTGTAGAACCGCATAGCAATGACCAGTACAAGAAATTATATGGGTATTGTGGAGGCTTCTTGCAGATAATAGCGCTACCTTTTGGATTACCCAGAAATAGAGCGTTGACCTCTGCCACATATAAATTATATAGATACCTACCTATTTGTACTTAGTAGTAGGATATTCAGCCGATTGGATTCCGAGGCCACTATAGGGCCTGGTCACCTATTATGTATGCCACTCGTTTGAGCAGACGCCAAAACTTTTAACTTGAATAAACATGTAATCATCTGTGAAAGAATTCCGAGGGAATATTTAAATTAAATTGGTCGCTCTTAACCAGCCAGCTAATGCGGCGGGTCACCGAAATAAAATTGGGGTATTATCTATTAGATTGAGGAAACGCTCCAAGAGGCCGCAGATTTGATTCGAGATTCGTTTGCGATAACAAGGGTCGCTGGGTTTAACCTGCTTACTTTTATGCCAAACCGTCACTAACAAAACGATTCGTATAGGTATAACTAAACCAAGCTTACAATCCCTTTGAATTCATTTAGAATTTAGTTTCTTCATTCACATTGTGTTGATTTGAATAGGCGCGTCCACAATTTTTGAGAGCACAGAATCATAGAGCTTATAGATACAGAATAAAATTATAATATCTGCGTGTTTTTTGGTACTTTTGTTAGTTCGGTTGAGACTGTTGTGTGTTGAGTAGGTACCAACAGTAGGACCAAAGCATACACAAAGCTCTTAAAACTCTACTAAACGCAAAATACTTGAATTGAGAGTGACGAAGAGCGAGAAAGCTAAAAAAATAATATAGTTACTAATTTACAACTAATAATTGTTGTCCCAACTTCGCCTGCGTCCCGTGCGTGGGTACTTTGCACTTTGCCGGGATGAAAAGGAAGCTATAATTAATTTGGAATAAACTAACTTTCATTTGGTGTAAGATTTTTTAAATCGGTTTGTTACTTATTATTTCACATAGTAGGTTACCCCTTACATATACAAACAAACAAACCAACTCGCTTAGCTTGCCTCTTTATTATTATGTATAGTTTAGATTTTCTGGCCATAAATAATCTCTGTGCTTGGAAATACCAGCAGTATTTTGTAAATACTACCAGTGATGAGAAGTTCCAACAAGCTCAACAGAAAATCTGGAAAATATACCGAATAATTTGCTATTTCCATTGAATTTGTAGAAACGTTGCCGATTGCAGACGAAGTCGTGGGCAAAGTTTGATAAATAGATGCGGAAGCGGAATTTGTATATTGCAGCCATTGCAGTCCGTTACGTTTTCACTGCTTAGGCACAAATGAATGATGCCATATTACAAATAGGTAACGTTTCTGAATATGAGATTAAATAGTAGATTGTACACCAAGGGGATAAAGCACTGCATTATGTCACGGGCGCGATATTGAATCCTGAGCGTATCGAGGGACTCCAGATTTAACTCCCGAGCGTAGCGAGGGGTTTTTTTAGTTGATTCCCGAGCGAAGCGAAGGAATTAAGATGGAGTCCTGAGAGCAGTGAAGGATTTAAGCGCGCCCAAGGCAAAATCAGTTCTATCCCCGAGGAGTATACTCTACTTTTCTCACCTTTTGCGAGACAATAAAAACCAAGGCTACTAGAAAAATACTCGAAATAGACCCAGAAGCACTGATTCTGACACTGACTTTGCGCCTTTCGCAGTTTTCCATTTGTCGAAATCTTTGTAAGCTTTTAAGTATTTTTCCTTCGACTTCTCTGGGAATACATTATTAACAATTTCTAAGGCGGGCTTGCGCGAGTTAACTGCTAACTCCGAGCGAGTTAACTGCTAACCCAGGGTTAACAAGTGTCAAAATGTATGGAACTGTCATTCTTAACCCAGGGTTAGCGATTTAATTTTTTTACCCTGAACTGTGGAAGTGGTCCTAAGGCGTCTAATTTAATGGAATCAGGAGTCAAATCACTTTCGTCACTCGATATTTTCCTAATGTTTTATCTTCTTTTGCAGTTTTGATACTTAAAATTGCAGCGTATTGAAATACTCGCGGCTTTTGTTTTAAGTATTGTTTTTTTTTCGTTCGGCTTGCCGTGGCGTGGCCAGCTCGATTTTCGAATAATTTCGATTTTCAAATAAATGAGGCGCGGCGCGCGCCGCCGTCCACCTCCTCGCCGTCGGCCACCAGCAGCTGCAGCAGCCGCGCGCCGCGCGACTTTGACGAAATTAGACTTTAAATGCATAACAATAAGAACTCAGAGAAGTGAGAATCACATTACTGCCCGGCGGGTTATAATGAAATTCAATACAACATTACACCCCGGCAAAAGACAAGGGCTATAATGATTTACTTTAAGTAAGGTTTGCATTATATATAATGAGGCATTGTCGAGCAGGTGGTGTGAAAATATATATGAATACTTTCATGAATGTAAATTTCAGGATTTTGTTAAATTCCAATGGTAATTCCCGAAAATTAAATAGCTGTCTTCATTTACGTTGAATAAAGAACACCCGTGGAATAGTATATTACTGCAGCGGCCGCGAAATAGGGGATTGCCGGCCGAGTAGTTATAGATGGCCGAGTGTTAACAAGGCCATCTAGAGATACGAGGCCGGCAATCCCTGTTCGTGGCCAAGGCTTGTATAGAGTTTTTCTCAAACATGCATCATCATCATCATCACCATCACCATCACCAACAATATCATCAACATCCATCAACATCCATCAACATCCATCCATCCATCCATCCATCAACATCCATCCATCCGTCCATCCATCCATCCATCCATCCATCCACGTCGACCACGTCGACCTATTAAACGTCATGGTGCTGTCACATAAAACAATAGAAGACGATCACTTTGCTGGCCATGTTGTATGAAATTCCATTATTGACCTCTCGTCTAGGCGCACCTGCAACGTGACAGTTCGTGGCGTATTATAAGGAACATAACGTCAATATTTCATAGCATGTTTGAGAAAAATACCATGTCTCTAGACTTACCGAGTAGTTGAAATTTTGGGATTTTGCATACCTACATCCCAATTCCGTGGGAATATCGAAATAAGTAGCATATGCATTATTCCAGAGATCCAGCTACCTACCAAATTTGATTCAAATCCGCTCAACCGTTTTGGCGTAAAAAAAGTTATAATACACATACTTTAGTCTTTTGCATCTTATCTTACTAATTGGGTAATAAGGCCTATCGGGCAATAAGGCCTCTCGGAAAATAATAAAGCTTGTCGGGCAATAAGGCCTGTGGGGTAGTAAAGCCTATCGGGTAATAAGGTCTTTCGGGTGATAGAGCCTGTCGGGTAATAAGAAATGTTGGGTGATAGAACCTGCCGGGTGATGGACCGATGTCTCTATTTTTGTTACTCTTTCACACTAAAACGGTTTGACGGATTCTGAAGAAATTTGGCGCACAGATAGTTTATAAGCTGGATTAACAGATAGGATACTATTTATCCCGTATAATTGCATAGTTCACGCGGGATAGCTATAAACGAATTCTTCACAGAATGAATCGCTGGCAGCGTCTAATTTATAATATTACTAGCTGACCTCGCAAGCATTTTTTTTGTCATATATTGTATAAAAAACCGGCCAAGAGCGTGTCGGACACGCCCAAGATAGGGTTCCGTAGCAGGTACGAAAAAATCTTTGCATACTTTATTAATGTGGTTGTTTTGGTCCCAACGTCGGCGGTACAGCGCCATCTATCGGCGAATTGGGTAACTAATCTAACTGCAGTCTACTAGAACTAGACAGTATGTATGTTGATTGTTTTTCAGATGTAATATATTTTTTGAAAGAAGTTACTGTCAGCGTGATCTTATAGGTACTTAAAGAAAAGAAATGCTTCCAATGGCGCTTAAAATCTTAGTTAAGAAATATTTTTTCACAAAAACTGAAAAACTGCTCAACTAATTAACTTGAAAATAATTTTCCTAGAAAGTTTTTATTAAGTTTAACTTACGTGATTTTTTTCATATTTTTTAGACCTGCGGTTCAATAGTTAGAGGGGGGGGGGGACACATTATTTTGAACTTTCGGAGTGAATATCTCCGAAAATATTCACTTTATCAAAAAATGGTTTTAGCAAACCCCTATTTATTTTCAAATACCTATCCAATGATACCCCACACTATAGGGTTAGTTGAGAAAAAAAATCACCCCCACTTTACGTCTATGGGAGGTACCCTAAAAAAATTTTTTTTAGTTTTTTATATTTAATCACTTTGTCGGCGTGACTGATATACATATTCCTGCCAAATTACAGCTTTCTAGTACTAACAGTCTCTGAGCTTAGCCGCGGACGGACAGACGGACAGACATGGCGAAACTATAAGGGTTCCTAGTTGACTACGGAACCCTAAAAAAGAGTTCAATAAAACAACTTGACATGTGATTTTTATATATTAGATTAGTATTAGTTTAGGTATAATATTTTGATCGAGCTTTCTAAATGGAGTCCTTTAAACATTTTTCATTGGATTCGTACGTTTTGTTGCAAGTGGCATATCCTTATTGGTATACTTTGGGTCCTTGAACTGGATAACAAATTGCAGGAATTACGTAGAGCTACGACGGGGACAGACTAAGCCGTAATAGGCAGGTATGTGTGGCTACGGCGACAAATCTTTACAAATGAGCATCTCACACGTTGAAAGATACCATGCACACTCAGGCTTTGGTTCATGCAACTAGGCCGTGCGTTGTAATCTATTAAACAGTAATGGAGATCGTTGCAAAATGAAATGGAATATTTTTTTGTTAAAAAGTTCAGTTCAGTCAGTTCATGCAAGTTTTTTCGCTAGTTGTACTTTTTGATGACTGTACTTACATTGTCATCTAATTTACACAAGTATACAAAATTTGAAGTCAATCGACTTCTGGAAGTGGGTTAAATTCGACTTCAAAGATTAGATCCAAACAAACAGGGCACGTGATACCTATCCCAGAATAATTAGGAAGTAGCTTGTTTGGGCTAAAACTCGAATACATGCGTTTTCGCAGAGATGAGATCAAACAAGATCGAATGTTCGCCCCCAAAGACCCTCACTAGAGTCACACATAACAAATTTAATCGAGATCGTTAGACCTGTTTCCATGATCCGCAAAATAAATAGACATGTTACCTACACAAGAATTACTTGTTTTAAAGTATTCGATTACATAGATCAATAGATAGAAACAAATGTAGATACTTACGTATAAGATTACTATTTACAATAATTATGTATAAATGAAAACCTACAAATAAAATAAACGCAGTAACAGAAATGAGTACACAGGCTAACAAAAAAAAATAGATAGATTAAAAATTACAATCATTTTCATGATACTTAATAGTATTTTATGCAACTGTATCATAATAAGGGCCATTAAGATACGAATGCGAGTTTATGACATGAGGCGAAGCCGAATGTCATACATAATAGATACGCATGAGTGTCTTAATGGCCGATTATGAATAGTTGCATACATTACTTTTTCTACGAGTTCATAATAAACAATTATTAAATAATGATTACTTACATAACGGACAATAAATGAATTTTTCGATTTTAAAAGTAGCAAATTATTGCTCACTTCAATTGCCGCCTGTTTTATTTCTGGCGGCGTCAACATTTCTGCATCACTTAATTTTCACCAAAGTCACAAATTCTCACAGATAAAAAGTCATTTAAATAGTGATTAACTCTTTTATTTCTTTCAACTTGAATTTGTAGAACTCCGTGTAAAGCAAAACAAATTCCCGCTATTTTGAAACTCTTTTTTTTCACTACTCGCAACCTTAGAATGGACCCGGGAACTTTAGGTCATACATCCAAATTGAATGATGTTAAAATATTCATATTTAATAATGACTTTAAAATTCATTTATTGCCCGTTATTTAAGTATTCATTATTTAATAAAAGTTAATGTAAACATATTTTAATTAATATATAATGACTTTATATTAATTTCCCGCTTTATTTTTTTTTAATTTGCGACCGTACTCGTACCATAGAGCTTGATCAGCGTGTTCTCAATTACGAAATTTCGCTTGAAAAAATAAACCTTGATTGTGATTGGTCCTACCTGTTCTTACTCATTTTTAAGCAACCAATCACGTGGCACACGCATTTTTAAAGAAACTCGATTATCAAAATTGATTTCAGTATTCTTTTTTTTGAATGTTATTATATTACTCTGTCCCGTAACATAATGAAATTACTATGGGTTATTATGTTACTGAATTTGCACCATAGAGTATAGAACTTAGAACAGACTTATAACGTTGGTTACTATTGTATAGTTTTTGACCATATAATTGAAAGATTATACTACAGAGTAGAAAAACGCTGTTTATATATGCCTGCGTAAAATAAAAAAGGAATCAATTAACCTGCCCAATTTATATCTTTTGTAATCGTCACGATCACGAAGCAATTTTATATTATAAATTATGCATAGGGATATTACTTCACATACATGCATGCTTATTGTTAGTATAGTCAAACAATTTAAATCCTGAGCCCACTATGGGACCTAATTTTATTTGTCTATGTCAAATATTACGAATGACGTAAACATAATAATGGCTGACCAAGCTCTATAGTGGCCTAGGAATCCAATCGGCTGAATAACCTACTACTAAATACTAACAGGTACCTATACATATATTTTATATGTGGCAGAGTTCAACCCTCTAATATTTCTGGGTAATCCAAAAGGTAGCGCTATTATCTGCAAGAAGCCCACATAATACCCATATAATTTCTTGTACTGGTCATTGCTATGCGGTTCTACAACACTGCAATTTCTGCAGATTGCTTGCATGTAATAGTAAATAGGCGTAGCATCTGTTATAGGCGAATAAAAAATTCAACAATATAAATAAAATAAGAAAAAAAATCGATGTCACTTAAGCATTAATAAACATTTTTTCGAAAATATTATTAGTATCAGAATAGAATAGAAAAGATTCAGTGATTTTATAACGCCATTGCAACATGTAGGTACTTGTCAGTTTTCAGAAGAATTTAATGTTTATTTCCAAAGCATATTTTGTACAAGCAATTGTATCATTAGCCTTTGTCTGCTGATGCCGTAAATTTCTTCTCTTAACATGTTCTTCGCGTGAACGTTTTTGTTTTGTCAAATAGACTGTATGAAAACAAAAACGTGTTATTAAAACCATTTGCATTCAATTATAGTAGTCCACTGTTGGACATTAAAAGTTGTGTGGCAGCAGGATATAAGTTGGGCGATTTAATATTCAATTACTGAAATTTCCTACTATCAGTTAAATTTTACTCAAACCACTTCAACTGGCCCAAGTTTCTACGATCATTTCATAAGGTAATGTCTACTTTAATAATAACTGCATTTCAGACATATCTACTAATATTATAAATGCGAGAGTGTGTGTATGTGTGTGTTTGGGTGGGCTTGTTTGTTACTCTTTGACGCTAAAGCTGCTAGACATGTTTAGATAAAGTTTTTTATGTAGATAGCAGGATCTCTGCAATAACACATAGGCTACTTTTTATCCCGTTATTCCCAAGGAATCGTCAAATCGTCAATCGGAAATTCCGGAATCTTAACCACTATGTTAAGATCCGGGATTCCTATGATTCCTACGTCTAAGTCACGAAATTGGCACGGTTCTTCTTCATGCAACTTTAATAAACACCACGATGTAATCACCGAAAATCTGCATGGGAATTAAGGGAAATCCCGGAACATCATTCCAAATGCTAGATTTGACGGCTCACGAGCAAAACCGCGAGTAAAGTCTTGTACTGCCTAGTTACATTTAGTCTTATTATATCCATACCTGGGCGATCGAGCTCCGCTCGGGCTGAAACTCGGTACCAAGCGTTTTCCCAGAGTTACGAGTATGACCAAGCTAGATCAATTTTTCATCCCCGAAAACCCCCACATACCAAATTTCATCGAAATCGTTGGAGCCGTTTCTGAGATATATACATACAAAAATTGCTCGTTTAAAGGTATTGGATATACATACTCCATACTGTGAAAGTGTGTTTGTTTGTTTGTTTGTTTGTTTGTCCTTCTTTAACGTTGAAACTGAGCGACGGATTTCCGTGATTTTTTGTATGAACATATTTGTACGGCCGGAGAGTGACCATAGGCAACTTTTTACCACGGGAAAATGTCTCATTCCTACAGGAAAATACGTCAAGTTTTTATCTACTTCAGCAGGAGCGAAGCCGCGGGGATCAATTAGTAATGTTATAAACGCGAAAGTTTGTATGAATATATGGATGTCACTCTTTTACGCTAAATCGGTTTGACGGGTTTTGATAAAATTTTGGCACAGATTGTACCTGGATTAACAATATGTCGGGTACTTTTTGCATAGTCCCGGCGGGATAGCGATAAATGAATTCTTCGCAAACAGAGTCGCGGGCAACCACTAGTAGGTACTCGTATCTTATAAATATGCCAAGTGTGAGCTTCTGACCTTACCGTATTGATTCTAGGTTTAGCCTTGATTTGATAGGTCCGTTGAGTCTGGCCAGTGCTCCGGATAATCCTCGAAATCGTGTCCCGTCGTGTTGCACCGTAAGCCGACCGTACTGGCTACTGCGAGACTTGATACGCTGAAAGCTAAACTTTTATTATGTTTAGAAATACTGGAAACAAAAGCAGATCGAAGGCAAGAAAGGAAAATAATGTAACATTATAAATGTCCACACATTGTATACTGTGTAACGAATATGAGTATGTATACAATACAATAATCAATAATATACTATGAAATTACAAGTGTTTTTTTTATTAAAACAAGTTGTCAATACACACAAAGTACAATAAAATAAAAATAAAAATATAAAGTCAGTCAAATAATCCGCCCCGGATTGCACCAGGCGCAAATGTGCCCAAGGTATACTCGTATCTAACAGTTTTAATTAGTCCATAATGTTTTTACACCTCTTTTGCTTTGGCTGATTCAATTTCTAAATAAAAACACAGTGCTGATTTAAACGCTGTTTACTTAGTAATTTTCCATTCTTCCTCTCTCCCATATTATGTTTGCCGAGGATAATAATTGCAAAACTTTTAAGAAGCGATGCAATAAACTATAATTTGATGTAATAAAAAACTCAAGAGAGAGAATAGTTATTTATGATACAAGTGCGGAAAGTAGGCTATTTCCAACGAATGGCGGAGATCTAAACAAACGAGCGAAGCTACTTTCGACACGTATATCATACAACATTTTACAATGCATTAAGCGAGGAAAAAAATTGGGGCTAAGCTAAGAGCGCGCGCAGACAGAAAGCGGTCTGGAGTACCGAGTTCCGCGTTCAGAGTTCTGTGTTTTCATCACTCGAGAGTTCCAGTCGCCTGCTGTGTGCGTTATCGTAAGAGACTCAGTACATTCGAAAGAACGCAGAACTCTGAACTCAGAACTCCAGACCGCTCTCTGTCTGCGCGCGCTCATAAACATTTTCGGAAAAAGATGTTGCGTTCTTATTTACCTTTCATTGAGGGAAAGTCTCGTAGATGTTTACATATTTCAGCATCGGTTTAGTCAGCAGGAGGCTATCACATTTAATTTTGTGCTTGGTCTAGGACGTCAGGCGGCGTTAAGTCCTATGTAAATTCATCACTTGAACTCTCCATTTTAATTTACTAAACTGAAATTAATTCTCCGGACTGAATTCATGAACATTATTGTGGCGGGTTTTCATGACAGGCGCGAACGGAACGAACCATGATTGGTTCGTGTTACGCCATGCGCGCGCACTGAAAACTCATTGGTTGACAGGCGCGAACGGGTAACCGTGATTGGTTCGTGTTACGCCATGCGCGCACACGGAAAGCTCATTGGTTGACAGGCGCGAACGGGTAAACATGATTGGTTCGTGTTACGCCATGCGGGCGCACTGAAAGCGCAGATGTCGTACGGTCCGAAATGGACTCAAGGAATTATTTTAGTACTAAATTCTTTATTTCAAAACTTTTGACGAAATTAAAATTTGTGTGTTTTAATATTAAAACAATCTGTTTTATTATTTTATCAGTAAATATTCATTTGGTTGCATGAAACATTTTCTTATTTGTGCAAAGCTGAATTATGAAGACACAACTCTCTAGTCTTATTTTTTAAACACTAGTTTGGACACAACTTTTTGAGAATTGGCAATTTAAAAAGTTACTTTTCCGCACGCGTGTGGAAAGTAAAATCCATACAATTTTTTTTCACACTTGCGAAAGTGTGCTGGGATGACTAACTTTCTATAGATATGTTGACTCGCGTCAAGAGGCACTTTCCGAGCATATGCATTGTAAAACTCTTTGATATATAAATATGAAAATTAAATACCGGTCAAGTGCGAATCGGATTTGTACTCGAAGGGTTTTCTATCCACCATACCAAAAAAACACATTTTCTGTATGGTGTCCAATGTTTTTATTTTATTACTACTATTTGGCGATTTAATAACCACAATAGGTAGTTAATATACACTACGTAAAAATTTTGAAATATCTGATTATTAGGTACAATTAAATAAAAAAATAAAAATACAGACGAAGAGTTTAGTAATAGGGACCTGTTGGAGACACATTGGGTACGGAACCGTGAAATCACATCAGCATAAAAAACTATGTAGTGTATTCAAAGCACAGAAAACGATTCACATCCCGCACAGACAACACTATCTACACTATCGTATCAAAATACAATCGTCGACACAGCTTACACAGCATATATCCGTGTTGTCATATTTATATAGAGTATAATGTTAACGTTGGGCGTCCGTTCGTAGCGAGAGAGTCATAAAGCAAACTTATTTCAGTATTTTCAGTGCACGGGCCGGAAAAAGCAACGACTTTCCGCCGGGCAGACCGGCCGGGTAACGTTCGGTCGCCGGTCGCCGGTTACGGGTGACACTTGGACCGGATTCACAGAGCTCGGGAGTTATTCTGAAATAATTGAATGGAGTTTATTGAAGTATACATCGACAAAGTTGGTGCAAGGCATGATTGTATTTCTAATTTTTGGCTGTAATGTCAAAGTCTTGTCAAAATATCTTTAATCAGTTAAGGCTATAACAAGCACTTATGAAGGTCGAAGAATATCACCGGTCCGAAAAAAAACTTGTGAAAAATCCGGTAAAAAACTTAACAAGATGTATTTTTTTCAAAAAGATCTTCAATGTTATGAAATTATATAATTCTAAGGTATTTAACACAGCATCTTTTTTCTTTAACACAGTAGATGGATAGTTCTACCAGCGTTTCAACCGCTATCAGTCTCCTGTCGCATATACGTAAGAAATAAGCGATAGTTTGCATGAAATTTTAACAACACACACGCTGTATCGTTATATAAAAACCTTCCGCTAAGTGCAGCTCATTTCTTTAATATTATTAAAGGAGACTGATATTATTAGAGGATACTGATAGTGGTTTTTTATTCTTCCGTGGATGTCGTAAGAATCTACCAAGGAAATAGGTTAAACCTAAAATTGCTAATAGTAACCCTGAAACATAAATGTTTCGAGTGCTCTGCCTACCCCCTTTGGGGATACAGGCGTAATGTGTGTATGTATGTAGCTCTGAAAAGAAACGCTTGTTTCCAAGTTTTATTCCGAGGTAATCTCAATCGCCCTGCTGGTATTTATATAAATTAATAGCGACCCGCCCCGGCTTCGTACGGGTGCAACTATATTATACCCCCACACCCCCCCCTCCCCTCGCACCCCGCACCCCCCGCACCCCAAATGTGATCCGGAGAAGCAAATAATTTGCAATAAAATAATATTGCGACTATAAATTGAGATGTAAGCTATCCTATCTCTCAAAAGTTGGATCAAACAGCACACGGTGTGCAAATTTTATTAAAATCGGATAAGTAGTTTAGGAGTCCATCGCGGACAAATAACGTGACACGTAATTTATATATATTAAGATTAATAATAACGAACCAAACATAGGTATTTGTCGGTGTGAAAAACAAAGCAAATTAAAATACCCACGACAGCACCACAGGCATTTTAACTTCTTGATTGTATAACAAAAACGAAAAACATCGTGTAACAACAGCTGTTATTCCCCACAATTCGGTCATATTAGAAAACCGGAAAAGGCATTAATCTTTTATTTAATTTGGAAGGCGCTGGGGCGCACGCGACGCGCGAGACATCATGTTTGAGGTCATAAATAAGTGTTCGCTGTCTCGCGGCGGGTAAGAAAGAGCGTGAGACAGCGCCGCGGGATTCCGGGGTAAATCCAGAAAAAGCATGTTTAAACGGATATGCCTGCAGCAAACATGTTTATGGATCCCTTCCACGCACGAGTGCTGATGCGCTGCGCAACTTATCCATTACGTCGTCGCGTCTTTATCACGTGAGTATTTTCGAATAAACTGAATCATGACACACTATAGAACTTTTTCACAGAAAATGTCATAGCCTGACAAGGAAATTCGGTATCCTATTATTTCGCCTCATTCGTTATTCGTTCCATTCTTATTTCGGTTTATACTGTTTTCGTCTTCGTCTTGTTCGCTACCCGTCACTACACTATCTTTTCTGCAGCTTGTCTATCTCTTGATTATGTCTTATTCGTTATTTGACGCTGACAACTGAGATTCAGGTTTATACCTAGTTCAGTAGTCAGAGACTTCATAAAATTATGTTCATCTCTGTTTGGTCAATAAAGTATTATTATGATTATTATTATAATTATTCGTCACGGTCTTCCATGGACTCATTCGTCGTTCTTCCCTTTCATTTTTTGTCTCATTTACTTATTCTCCAAATTTATTTCGATACGTTCGGGGCTGGTCAAATTCATAATTAGTCTCTTTTGTTTTTGGTCGCATTCTAGGTATGTGACGTTCGTTTTTCGTCTCATTAATTATGTAGTTGTTGCTTTCCATACAAACGGCATTAAAGTGTTCCACCCCCTAAACATTAACCGATTTCGACCAATTTTTGATATGTCAAAAACTAGGTCTGTACGTTTTACTTTTTCCAATATTATCAATAAATAATAGACGAAAGTAATTTCAGCCCTAATTCATGCTAATATTATAAATGCGAAAGTGTGTCTGTCTGTCTGTTATCTCTTCACACTCAAACCGCTCAACTGATTTAGATGAAATTTGGCATGGAGATAGTTTGAGATTCTAGAAAGGACATAGGATAGTTTTATCCCGGAAAATTGCATAGTTCCCGCGGCATAGCAATAAATGAATTCTTTGCGGACGGAGTCGTGGGCAACAGCTAGTTTCTTTATGATTAATAAATATAAAAAAAATAATGTAATGAATGTTTGTAATAGAGTGTAGGCAGTTGCTTTCTAAATGTGATTCAATAAACATCATGTACGTTATACCATTTTTTCCTTGAACCCCACCCAATAGTACCTGTTCATCCCGATGGTCCCATTTAATTTAGAAGAATAAAAATACCACCTTTAACTTCTTGAACGCCATCTTGAGCCTTTTCATTCACGACTGTATGACTGAAGCGGTCAAGGGGCCAATGAAATTCTTTAAGGGCGTTATTTTATTATTAAACGTCATTGTTTATTGAATTATCAATTATTACCAAGTCCCAGAGTTGACTCAACAGCGCTCAAATTTGAAAGTCTCGCGGTCGTGTCGGTACGAACGGGCTCAAATCCGGGGATAAAATTACATAGTCGTTAACTGTTGGAATACAGTGCTTCAATAATTCAGGAAGCGTCGTGTTGTTCTGCATTTTATGAGATGTTGCGATTCCTCGGGGTTCCGGCAAAGAGTATGTAAATGCGTCGGGCGGCATGTAAATGATCCCGCGGATCGCGGAAATAGCGCTAAACAACTATTGAAACGTTCGCCGTTTTTTTTCTTTTATTTTACGACGGTTTTCAGTTAACGGGAAACAATTAGATAAAGCACGAATATATAAATCGAGTCATTCCTGATGACGCGTGCGGTGGGTCTTATTACAGGGTCATTAAAGACTAATTTTGACAAATTGATGCGTCTTCGTGAATGGCACTAACTATACCTAAGTGATAAATCATAATTAACCCTAGCTGCAATTGTTTCAACCCCTATAAAAACGCTACTTTAGTAAGTTAATTTCACTATATCGGCATATATTAATTCCACTGCTAGAAGTTGGCCTCCTTACAAAATGAGAGGATTTCGACGATAATCGCGGACATGCATTCTGAAAAACTCATAGGTGCGAGCCCAAGTTTGAACCCATGATCATCGGCTTGATCAAATCACTTACCTAACCACTAACCAAAGAGGCCGTATTGTCTAACGCGCGGGCGCTTGCCATCGCTTTCACCATCTCTTTCTGTCACCATCTTATATCGTTTGACTGAAAGAAATAATTAATGCAAGTGTCCGCGCGTTATACAATACGGCTTGCTTATAAATCGCTCGTTCCCTAAATATCAGAATTGCAAAATACTAGATTGCCGACTTACCCTATTTCTAAAATACCAAATTCCCAGAATACCAGACTTGCCTGTCACCGTGTTTTTCTCTATATCGGATTGCCAAAAAAGCTTCAAAACACCATGTTCCCTTCAAAACCGAATTTCCATAATACCAGATAGTGAAATCACCAGGCTCGTAAAACAGGATGACTACGACCTGCCTGACGAGCCTGAGGCGCTACTACGAAATTCGAAAATCGAAGTTCGTATCGTATTATCCCTCTCACTCTCGTGTCAAATCATATTAGCGTGAGCGGGACGGCACGAAACGAAGTTCGAATTATGCACTTCGTGGTAGGGCCTCTGGTGATTTCACTATCTGGTATTGTGGAAATTTGGTTTTGAATGGAACATGGCATATTGAAAACAAGCTTTTTTGGCAATCCGATATAGAGAAAAACACGGTGACATGAAAGTCATTCTGGGAATTTGGTATTTTAAAAATAGGGTAAGTCGGCAACCTAACTAGTATTATGCAATTATGATATTTAGGGAACGAGCGTTATAAATTACCTACACACACACAGTTTATATAATCATTATTTAGCATGTTGTTTTATTCAATTATACGAAAAAGTCCGTTAATTGCCTGTTTGTTGCTCAATTAGTAAGTACGAAAATGATGTTGCGCAAATCCTGTTACAAATTATTTAATTTTCATGAGCATACGTTATTTAATTAGTTCCATTCGTGTCTATCTTTGTTTAGTTCATGTTTATTTTGCTAAATCCTTTTTCATCAGGTTGCATGCAAAATAAATAGTAGATAGGAACGTAATTTAAAGCCATTTAAAAATAAATAATGAATGAATATCTTAGACAGTTGAAACCAATTGGCATCAGTCCCAAACTAAGTAAAGCCTGTAAAATGGCCAAAATGGGTATTAAGCAACGGATAAACAGGTGATACTTAAACATATAATATAAAAAACTATCTGTGCCCGTGGTTTCACACGTATTTATGGTTACTGTGTAGCAGCGTGACGTTAAATAGCCTATAGCTTTCCTCGATAAATGGTAAACTATTCAACACAATAGTAGATTGTACAAGAAGAGCATAAAACAATCCATTTTACCCAAGACGTTATCATATAGCCACCCGAGCCAGTACGACGAGGGTGGATAGACACGTTGAGGGGGAAATGGGTTTTTCACTTCAATTGCTAGGAAATTAAACAGCAACATTGAAAATAATATTTACAAGCTCTTGTTTTTCATGAATTCTAATTTCTATAGTACTAGGGGCGTTCAATAAAAAGTGAGAATGAGTATGTTATAAACAACTTTTACTAAATGTCATTTTATTTTTCGACATAGTCACCTTTTAGCATAATACACTTAGGGGCTGTTTCACCACTTTTCTTAAAGTTCGGATTAGCTTAATCATAACATTATTTGACAGATGGAATTAAAATTTCTGTTTCACCAGTCTCGATTAGCGCTAAGTGACGGACAAACTGTTTCTTAATTTGACCAGCAGATCAGGTGGCATTTAGCATTTTTATCTGTCACATAACTTTTTAATTAGTCAGTTAATTTTTTTGTGGTCATGGTTGGAGAGCCCTTCAGCCGGTTTCAGAAAAATAAATCAAAGTATTTTTTATTTTTTAAAGAAAGAAGTCATGCTAAATTGCAAACGAGGATTCAAATATCAAGATTTGAATAAAAAAATATAGGTACGCTTTTAGTATGTAAAAATAAATCCAACCTTTTGTAATATTTTTTAATTACAGACTTTTTTTCAGTGGCACAATCGTTTGTTCTACGTGAACTTGTACATCGCCATTACAAAAAAAAGTTAATCTGTCAAATGGTTTGGCGCCACTTTTCGATTCGTTTTACGTGATTTTATTTTTCTTTGTTATTGTTAACAAAGTATCGTAAATAAATACCGTTTTTGGATTAATTATAATGTTACACATTTGTTTATGTAAAAAAATAGATGTATTTAAAAATTACACACTTTACGATTTCTTTTGCTTGAACAATGAGCGACTCTTTGAACGAAAGTGTGCGAACAGGAACGCGTGATCGTGAAATGTGACGTTGCCATTCCCCCTCTATGTTAAGCCGACGATTAGTTAAGTGGTACTTAGTTTGCACAGGACCGGAGTGGTGAAACTGAAAAAAAACTAGTCGACAGATTTGTCCAGTACTTAGTTTATTCATTGGTTACGTGACCAGTAGTTTGACAGTAAGGTGGTGAAACACCCCCTTAGTATATCTTTTTTCTAAACTTAAAATTCCATTTTTAAAAAAGGTCTCATCTTGAGTACTTAAAAAATCTTATTTATTTATTAGCAGTACGGCTGCTCACCGAATCTAAGATTATTTAAAAGTGAAAAAGTTTTTCGGGTGCGCCGGTGGGATTCGAACCCACGTCTCCTGGGTATGCGCCCTAACGGGTGTTCTATCAAATTGAACCACGTCGCATCCAACCGACTCCCCCGAAATTCTTAATCGCTTACATACGCCAACAGTGGCGTGTGGTAACATCCATCGCAACTATTAGAAGCTACGACTCCTACGTTCCAAATTACATTGGAAATGCGTAAGAAATGATGTACCACATTTATTTATACAAATATACCCACCCCACCGGCGCACCCGAAAAACTTTTTTCACTTTTAAATAATCTTAAAAATCTTGTACTGCAGTGACTACCGCGTCGTTGTCTTCAAATTTCTGGCCTCTCAGGTATTGTTTCAATCTCGGAAATAGGTAGAAATCACTGGGAGCGAGATCTGGTGAATACGGAGGATGCTTAAGGATATCGAACCCAGCATCACGAATTGCAGCCATTGCAACGGCGGACTTGTGTGCCGGGGCATTGTCCTGGTGGAACAGCACAACTTTCGAGAGTTTACCTCGCCGTTTTTCGCGGATCTCATTGCGCAATGTTGTTATTTGTTAGGCGTATAAAGTGCCCGTAATAGTGGCTCCATGCTCGAGATACTCAATCATTAATACCCCTTTACCATCCCAAAAAACAGAGCCCATGACCTTACCGGCAGATGGGCTCACCTTGAATTTCTTCGGAGTTGGAGATGATGGCCTTTTCCATGTCATAGACTGCAGTTTCGTTTCAGGGTCGTAATGATGGAGCCATGTTTTGTCCATTGTTATAAATCGCGCCAAAAAAAGTTCCCGGTCTTGCTGCATCAGGTTCAAAGCTTCTTGACAAATCTCTAGTCTAGTTTGTTTTTGCGTGTCAGTAAGCATTCTTGGTACCCAACGCGCAGATACTTTTTTCATACCCAAGCGTTCATGTAAAATATTATGCACGCGCCCCGTTGAAATCTTTACATTTTCAGTAATAAAACGAACTGTGACACGACGATCTGCCAAAACTGAGTTTTCGACTTTTTTCACAATTTCTTCAGTTACTGCTGTAGTAGGGCGTCCGGAGCGGGGGTCGTCCATTGTCGATGTTCTTCCACGTCTAAATTCGGCGCACCAACGTGCGACTGTCGAATACGGAGGAGCATTAGACCCTAGTGTCCCGCAAATCCAAATTGACTTGGTCCGTAGAAAAAATTTTCAAATACAAGTATTTGATAACGGCGCGCAGTTCAATTTTCTCCATTTTCACTAACGTACTCAATAGCATTGCAAAGAAATTACCGTATATTTTTTTAAACAAAAGACAGTTAGTTTTTTTTTCCATAGCAATCACCTAGATAGATTAGCTTTACCGGCCAGTATTTAATTTCGTAATATTAAAAGATTTTGCATCTCATTCTCACTTTATATTGAACGCCCCTCGTAATGTACTAGATTTGCACAGTTTTATTAATTTCGTAATATAAAACACCAGTTTTACAAAAAGAAAGAAGAAACTTATATTTTACTAGCTTTTGCCCGCGACTTCGTCCGCGTAGAATTCCAATTTGTGATAAAGCTTCTTCATCTCTTTCATTGTATAAAACAAAAAACCGGCAACGGCAACATCCAAAATTATTATCATTTCATCATCATCAGTATCAGTTAGTGAATATTATAAATCCCGCTTATTCACTATCCCGTGGGAATTTCAACAAATTTGTCCTTATTCTATGCAAATTTTCGCTTATATTTATCCCGCGGGAATTTTGCATTTTCCCCGAGAAAAAGTAGCCTATGTCCTTAAAGGTGTAGCTTTCTACCGGTAAAAGAAGTTTTAAAATCAGCCCCGTAGTTGAATTCACTTATTTTTTTCCCGTGTGAATTTTGCTTTTTCACGGAGAAAAGTAGTCTATGTAAATAATGGTTGGTGTATTTTCCTATTGGTGAAAGAAATTTTCAAATCAGCCCTCAAGTGATGTTCACTTCTTTCTATCCCACGGGAATTTTTCATTTTACCGAATAAGTAGTAGGGAGCCTAGCCTATACCAACAAAGGATAGTGTAGCTTTCTATTGGTCATTTTTTTTTAAACTCAGCCCCGAAGTTAAATATACTATTTTTTATACCGCGGTAATTTTGCATTTATCCGCAAAATAACATCCTATGTTAATCAAGGACAGTGTATCTTTTCTATTGGTGAAAGACATTTTAAAATGAGCTCCGAAGTTGATTTTTTTTTCTATCCCTTGGGAATTTTGCATTTTCCCGAAAAAAGTAGCCTATGTCAATAAAGGATAGTGTAACTTTGTACTGGTAAAAGATTTTTTTAATCGGCTCGGAAGTTCCAGAGATTAATCTATCCCACAGGAATTTCCAAAAATCCTGCATTAAGTTTTTTTGCTGCTATGTATGACCATTTACGCTTATACTGAATTTGAAAAGTTTAGTAATTGTAGTTACGGAGTTACGGAGATAGGGTCCAGTTGATTTGAGTATATAAATCCTGATTTATCCTTATCCCGTGGGAATTTTCAAAATTATTGAAATTAGCTTTATACCTATTCTAATAGTCTACTTGATGCCCAATTTGAACAGTTTAGTAATCGTCGTTATGGGGATAGTGTCACTCTCGATTGATGAAATATATACATCCCGTATATTCCTTATCCCGTGGGAATTCCGGAAAATTCTTTCTTATCGGATGCCTACGTCATACAAAGGACGTCTCTACTTACAGCGGTTTAGGCTGTGCGTTAATCCGCCAGTCAGTCATTTAGGACTTCAGGACATAGCATTTTATATGTATTTGCATTGCACCAAGCTTTTATGCGAGTTCAACAATGATGTTTGAATACTCAATTCGATTTTATTCGAAAAAGATTGAACTCACATAAAAGCTTCATCATCATCATCATCATTTCAGCCGTAGGACGTCCACTGCTGGACATAGGCCTCCCTCAATGACGCCCAATCATTACGGTTGGAAGCGACTTGCATCCACCTTGAACCTGCGGCCTTCACCAAAACGTCCGTCCATCTCGTTGGTGCACGTCCCACGCTGCGCTTGTAAAAGCAAAAGCTTGGTGAAATGCAAATATTACTTATTATAATTAGTTATTATCAGAGATCAGATCAGGAAGTGGTTGACAAACGTAGACAAATGGTTTGCAAAATTTGAAGTTTCGTTTCGTTTACATTGTGTCAAAATAAAAAGTAATTTAAATCAAAAGCACTAAGGAGTATTGATATCAACTTCGAAGCAAATCACCCCCAAAATAACTTTCTACTCCTTTTTAACCCAGTCAAGGGATGAATTTAAATAAATACGAAACACGTCTTCCATCAATTCTGTTATAGAATGTTTATGCAAAATTTGAAGTAGATTGGATCAAGGAATCACGTTGTCCCATACAAACTTTGCCCCCCCTTTTTTACCCCCTTAGGAGTAGAACTACGAAAAATCCTTTCTTATCGGATGCTACGTCATACAAAGAACACACCCAAGTCACCCTTCCAATCCTTAAAGTAAAAAACAGCAAAGACTTCGCGTCTTTGGCCCCTCTGGCGACTCATTCAAAAAAAAAAAAAAGAACACACCCTCCAAGTTTCAGGTCTCTACGATCAGCGGTTTAGGCTGTGCGTTGATCCGTCAGTCAGGACAAAGGCTTTTATATGTATAGATAAAGGACCCCAAAAAATTGTTAGGAAAATGTGGTTTCAGTTAACTTTGGTGATATTTTGATATGTTATAGAATAGATTTAAGTGCCCTGATCAAAAGTCCCTTTGAGTGCTACTACGGTTCCCGAATCCGTTCCTGAGATACGATTGATTTTGTAAAGTTTATACCTACAGTACTTCTGAGACATATAGTTATGTACATGTTAGCTGCACTTTAATACGTATTTTAGTGTCGGCGTTGTGTTGTTTTAAACCTCATTATATATAGACGTTAACTATTGTATGTCTAATGTCAATATGCACATCAAATAAATTGTATTTTAGATTGAGCTAAAATTCCTGCCTGCAAAGAATATTGTAAGAAATAAAGCAAAATGGCATAATATGGCATGGGTAGAGCATACTGCTATGTCTGCAATGATTTATTTATTTAACAAACGTCAAATCGGTCATCAGTTTAATAGCGGATAAAACATAAGTCTCAAAAGTACTGTAGGTATGGACTTTACAAAATCGATCGTATTTCGGGAATGGATTCGGGAACTAAATTTGTCTTTTTCATTAATGAATCTCATGTTAAAATTGCGCGGCTAATAATGGTTGTTTTGACTTCCGATTTGGTCATTTACATTCAGTAAATTAAGCATCCGCCGTTAACCTTGTTCAAAGCAACACGGCAACATAGTGTATCATAATGCAGGGCATACAAATAAAAATGTATGAATAAAAATCTATCTATTTATTAACCGACTTCAAAAAAAAACGTGTGTTACCTCAGAACTCCGTCATTTATGAACCGATTTGGAAAATTCTTTCGTTGTTTGAAAGCATATGCTTCAAGGTTGGTCCCGTTGTTACCGGAATCCAGTTCTGATGATGGGATCCATGAGGAATTGAAGGAACTCTTCAAAAGTTCAAGGGAAATGTAAAGCGATTTTAGTATTTTCAGTGACAAATCGAGCATTTGCATTCATAAAGTGTCATTTGGTAAACTAGATCTGATGAAGAAGACCGCAGATGGCCAACGGAACTCCTCAACGGGTCAAATCTTGCAAGTTGAATTTGACTCACTTCCCGGTTACTGATTGATTTCATATTTTACATGCATGTGTAAATCAGGTGACAATGCAATATTATTGTGACATGGAGCTAATCTGATGATGGAGTTGGAAGGTGGCCATAGAAACTCTGTAATAAAACAACACAACCCCGTCGAGTTTGGGTTCATTTGAAACGTCTTGACGAGTACTTTGATTCCAGATGATAAACAGGGTCTAATGATGGAGCTGGAAGGTGGCCAAAGTTACTCCATAAAGTAACGGCACTTACCCCATCGAGTACGGACTCATTTGACTCGTCTCAACGAGTACTTTGGTCCTAGATGGTAACCAGGGTCTGACAATGAAGTTGGATGGTGACCATAAGAACTCCGTAGTAAAACGACATAACCCCATCAAGTTTGGTCTCGTTTGATTCGTCTTGATAAGTACTTTGGTAACCAGAGGCAAAAAGTACAGTCAGTAAAGAGTGCCAGTCCAGGCCATTAGAAACAACTAAAAAGAAAAAAATAAAAAATTTTAAATAAAAAATAAAACTGCCTTCAAAAAACACCCAAAAAAAACTTGGAAATAAAAAAAATTTAAATAAAAAATAAAACCTCCTTCAAAAAACCCCCAAAAAAACAAAATAATAATTGATTGAACCGACCACAATAAGCATGAAAATATCTTTCTACTAATCTGTTTGAAGTTGGTGCCTCAGCACGAGCCAGCAGGAGTGGACCTAGTAATCTAACTTACCTACATACCTATTATAGGGCTTCTACACTCCTGCTGGCTCGTGCTGAGGCACCAACTTCAAACAGATTAGTAGAAAGATATTTTCATGCTTATTGTGGTCGGTTCAATCAATTATTATTTTATGTTTTTTTGGGGGTTTTTTGAAGGAGGTTTTTCTATTAACTTTTTGATTGCATATTGTGGTGAGTGAATATCAAATATTATGGTGAGCCGAATTTATTTCGAAGTTTCTGAGTTTTTCGGCATGCATTTCGGTGCAAAATCAC
Organism: Archips crataeganus; assembly: GCA_947859365.1. Lineage (NCBI taxonomy): Eukaryota > Metazoa > Arthropoda > Insecta > Lepidoptera > Tortricidae > Archips > Archips crataeganus. Next base: position 11,792,376 of record OX402058.1, read on the forward strand.
ATTTGAAATTTACCATGAGCGGCGAAGTTTCCAAACAGCATTGGGCCCGTGTAGGAACTATGGTCCAAGCCGAAGCCCTCTCATTCTGAGAGGAGCACCGTGGCCTGCAGTAGGACGTTTATAGGTTGAGATGAATGGATGGAAATTCCACAGGTACCTACATACAAAGCAATTGTCCGATTCAAAGTTTTGAAGCTATTGTTCAGATTCTACTGGTTTCCAATAACTTTGTTAAGCATTTCGCACAGAATATTTTAGCAATATTGTACCGGGCTGATAACAGCAAATAACAAAAAGAGCCGTATCTGTTTGAACAGGGCTCAATAACGCTTACATGAGCAACCGGACCGTGGATTACGTTCGCATCGACAATTCGGCGCGGTACAGATTAGCTTCAATGAAATTACGCAGTATATGATATTAAAATTGCATACGTAGACTCGTTATATACCATATAAAATTAACTTAATCGTGCACTACTTTATTAAATTACAGCTGTTGCCCGCGACTCCATCTGTGAAGAATTCGTTTATCGCAATCCCGCGGCGGGAATTATGCATTTTTCCGCGATAAAAAGTATCCTCTATGTTAAACCAGGTTATGAACTAACGGTGTGACAAATATCATTAGAATCCGTCAAACCGTTTTAGCGTGAAAGAGTAACGTAAGCATCCACACATCCATCCAGGCATCCATTCATCCATCCGTACAAACTTTTACGTTTATAATTATTATAATTTAAGTGGGATTCATTATTTTGTTTTTCATTATTGAGGGTTTTCTGACAGATAAAATATCGCGTTTGACGTCGTAATCTTGCTTGCTATTGGGTCATTCATTACGAACGTGACACAAATTTTAGACGGATCTTACGACCATTATAGCCATATTCAACCTCTCAGAAAGCCTTCTTACATTATATACTTATTTAAAATTTCGGAGTATTGTCAGTGTAGATCTCTTCAGCGTTGCAAGTATATATATCACTGGATATTAAAATGTGTTCGAAACACAAAGAGCAATATACAACATACTAAATGTCAATATTAAATTCAGTGGTGTTTTTGTTTTTCATTGTTTAAAACAATATCAAATTGCGCCATGCCATGTTGTCATTTGAAAAAAAAAATAACGCATTCTTTATTACTAGACCTCTGGATAGTGCATTCTGCGAAAACTGGTGCGCAATTTATAAGTGGCGTTATTTTTTAAGTGGCGTAATATTTTATCGGTGCGCTTTGGATATATACGAAATGCGTAACCACAAACTATATATTTTCAAAGTGGACATACTGTGTAAATACATAACAAACAAATAGTAATCTCATTGAATACCTATGTTATTTAAAACGTATATGGTTATAAATTTTATATAAAAACGAAAGGTAAACGACTGTGAGATGAAGTGTATTTGAGGCGCCTTAATGAAACACTTACCTAACATAGCCTATTTTTTTACATTTTACACTGGACCTAATTATGTAAAATTATATTATACATAATATATCCTCTGATCGTTATATCAAATGCATTTCGATCATAATACAAAATATCATTATTCCATATGAACGTTACGTCAAAAGTTGTTATGGTAAATGAGTGTTATGTTTTAACGTTGTGCACTTTGTCATTGGCTAAACGTTTACTTATTGTAATTTACTCATACTCATACTCATACTCATTTATTCATAATATTAATTATATGTCAACATGTTTATTACATGTTTATTTATTTACGTTGTTAGCCGGAACGATGTAAATTGTAATACAAAAAGTAATTATGCTCCCATCTACCATCTACCTACTCAAAGATTGCCTGATAGAGATGATCAATTAAAGGGATAAGTTCGCCTTTGTACATGTATCATGTAACTCAACGGTAGTAGTATATAGTTAGTAACGGTATAGTGTTATTTTTTCTATATTTTTGTACAATGACGGATCTACATACATACATACATGTGTAATGATTAAAAAGCACCATTTTTTTTTATTCTAAGTAAATATGTCTGTGATCCCTGAACACTACCTACAATCTGGCCGTTTTCGAGTCTAGTGTGAATGACTATTTACTCGAAGCGTGCTCCATCGTAGGCCTCATTTTCGCTTTCCACCAGGCGTGATTGTGGTCAAACGCAAGCCTATATTGTAAAAAAAAAAATATTGCCACTAACGGCCAACCCTTTTCATAATTTTCCTGACGCATCTATTTAATAAATTTATCATAGGTTTAGCAATGCGGATTAAAATGAAAATGAAAAAGCGGAATCAAAAAGCTAGCCAGCGGCGGCTGTGCCTAGCGATCCGTTTGGCGGAAGTGAGTTTCCGCGCGTGACGTCACAGCAATGGCGGACATTAATCTCGTTCGGTAGACGCCGGCGCCGATTTTTGTTTTGTTTACTTTCGGATTATTAATTACTGGCTCTTACCCGCGGTTTCGCTCCCATGGACTTAGTATTGGATTTGGAAGTTAGATTGAAATATAATCAATAATCAATCAATCAATCAATTTTTATTTCTTCATCACAGGTAGATTTTGTACAGATGATAGGCATTACAATGTGGTTCGGCAATGATGTACCTTTTGGCAAACTATAATTAAAAAAAATACATAAAATTAAGTGCAAATGTCACAAACTTAAGGCTTAATTATTTATATAATATTTTATAATGATTTAGACTTTCACGATTCTCACTGATAACTAATATTTTTCGGGACTTAGTCACGAATTACTTAATTACCACAGCGTGGCAGCATTTCAGAATTAGGATCTAAAACATCGGTTACATGTTTATTTTGGCGTCAGTTCAGTGTATCATTCTGGTTTTCGTCATTCACAACGGATTAACGCATATTAAGTATTAAAAATATTTAATTTTCATCAGTCCACGCCGTCAGTCCGTCAGTCCTTGAGGGTTACACGATCATTCTCTCGTCATTCTGACCAGAATGATAGACTGAACTGGCCCTATACTACGAAGCGCGAAATTCGAACTTCGTTTCATGCCGTTCCGCTCACGCTAATGGCATTTATTACGAGAGTGAGAGGGACCGCACGATCCGAACTTCGAACTTCGAATTTCGTAGTAACCCCCCTGACCCTAGAATTAACCAGCAACCGATGTTAGTGGATCTGACATTTGAATCGAAATTATAAAATTTCACAAAATTCCTGTGGGATTCCTTTCATTAACTTGGCATAAAAAACGGTATCCTATTATCTCGCCTCATTCGTTTTTCGTTTAATTCTTATTTCGTCTCATTCTGTATTCGTCTTCGTCATCTCGTTCAAATCGTTGGTCAAATTCTGCAACTTGTATATCTCTTAATACGTCTTATTCGTTTTTCGTCAAGGTCTTCCTTGGACTCATTTGTCGTTCTTCCCTTTCGTTTTTTGTCCATTTCGTTCTCGTTCGGTGCTGGTAAATAGACGTTCGTAAGTAAATGAGACAAAAAACGAAAAGGAAGAACGACGAATGAGTCCAAGGAAGACCATGACGAAAAACGATAAGACCTATTAAGATAGAGAAAAGTTACAGAATTATTTTGATCAAATAAGATACTGACGGATAGCGAACTAGACGAATAAAGAATGAGTGACGAAACAGAATGAGACGAAATAAGAATTAAACGAAAAACGAATGAGGCGAGATAATAGGATACTTTAAAAAACACTCGTGTCAAACTTTATCTCTCTAAACCAAGCGGTGGACATTTCGGTATTTTATCCCGATCCCATCGGAGTATCGAGATAAAAAGTAGAATGTGAGTTCTTCCAGGAATACAGCTATATGCATACGAAACTTTATCCAAATCCATTTTAGCGTGAAGGAGTAAGAAACAAACAGACGCACACGCACGCACGTACTCACTAATTTCGCATTTATAACAGTAGTAGGATTGACGAGAAAAACAATCAAGCAGGTTCACTGATTTAGTCAGCTATTTAATTAAATTAATTGAAATGTATGTATCTATTCACGTAGGCCCCTGAAGGCAATTTACTGAATCACCCTGAATTCATTTGTCGCTTTTAATTCCATGTAACTGGCAAGTAATTAAATACATTTATAACACAATGCCCACAAATTAAGCACTTGATTTACCAACGACACTAATTGAATGAGAAAATGTCTTTACAATTTCGTCTAATGTAAAATAAACACAGTGTAAATCCGCTGCGGACTAGGGGTGCCAACGCGCTTGAGTTAAACTAAAATCACGGTGATATGTGGTGCGTGGTGTGTGGGGTTGATTAATTTCTGTTGTTTCTTTTGAGTTATCATTTCACCAGAAATTAAAAATTAATTGTTACGGAATAGGAACTAAACCGGAAAAGAAATAAACAGTCGGAAAAATTTAAATTGTGTACGAATAATTGGTAAAAAGTTGTTTAAAAACCGGCCAAGTGCGAATCGAAATCGCGTACCGAGGGCTCCGTACCTCCGTACAATGTTTTAAAAACAGTTCAGTAAAAAATCGCCGAAATGTTAGGCACTAAAATCGCAAACTTATACGTAGGTAACAGTCATCGGAACAGGATAGGTTTGCTTACGTTGTCTAGCAACTGCGGGATGTCGCCTGGCAACCAGCACCACAGTTGAAAACACGTTTCTTGTATGACGACCCCATTAATATTTGTTGGCGCGGCCACACTAATAAATAAATAAATAAATAAATAAATAAATAAATATCACGGGACAATTCACACCAATTGACCTAGTCCCAAAGTAAGCTTAGCAAAGCTTGTATTATGGGTACTAAGCAACGGATAAACATACTTATATAGATAAATAAATACTTAAATACATAGAAAACATCCATAACTCAGGAACAAATATTCGTGCTCATCACACAAATAAATGCCCTTACCGGGATTTGAACCCAGGACCTCTTGCTTCGTAGGCAGGGTCACTGCCAACTAGGCTAAAGCGGTCGTAACTAATACATAATCAGTGAAAATTTCAAGTGTCTAGCTATTACAAGTTAGCTATGAAGTATCTTTTTTGTACTACTTTGTAAGTACAAAAAAGATACTTCATAGCTAACTTGTTTAAAGTTGCACAGTAGCGCCATCTCTTGTCCAGGTGAGCGGTTAGTTCCGAAGGAGTGTTAAAATCTCTCGATGAGGGTGTAACATAGATGTGCGTTTGTCACTGCATAAGGTGATGATTTAGCAGATTGAAATGTATGATGTATAGGAAAGATTCGTGTCTAATCTCTAGACCAGTGGTGGTGTAGGGGTATGGCACGCGGCACGGAATGCTGAGGACCTGGGTTCGATTCCCAGCATTGGTCTTTTTTCTGGGGTTTTTTCTGTGCATCTATATTTCAGTTTGTATTTAGTACGAAATGTCTAGCTATTACGGTTCAAGAGATAGAGCCCTGTGACAGACAGATGGACAGACAGTTATTGGATCTCGTTGGCATTCTTTGAAAAAGTCGTGGTGGCTTAGTGGTTTGACCTATGGCCTCTCTACCAGAGGGTCGTGGGTTCAAATCCCGGCTCGCACCTCTGAATTTTTCGGAATTTATGTGCGAAATTACATTTAAAATTTACCATGAGCTTTAAGGTGAAGGAAAACATCGTGAGGAAACCTGTGTACACCTGCGTAGAAATTAAATGGTGTATGTGAAGTTCCCAATCCGCACTGGACCCGCGTGGGAACTACGGCCCAGCCCTCTCATTCTGAAAGGAGGCCTGTGCCCTGCAATGAGACGTATATAGGCGGGGATGATGATGATGATGAAGATGATAGCATTCTTGGTACCGACGACAGTAATTTTTAGGGTTCCGTATCACCCCTAAAAATTACAATCGTCGGTACCAAGGACTTAATAACGGTGCTTAGTACCGCTTTACCAGAAAGGACTGTACAGTACCTAACCATATTCGGTGTTCCTGAATGCTACACGCTTGCCAAGCTTTTGACAACCTTTCACAAGCACAAGCGTGTGAACAGGGTTGTTTAGCTTGCCTGAGCTTGCAAGAGCTAGTCGCCGATCCGGGCCAGTGTCACTTCTTAATAAGATAGAGGCGATTTAGCGACCACATGCATTGACTTGGAAAGTCAACCTAATTGTTTCAGTTATAAGTTACAATATCCATTGTTTTGGAGGCCTGGTGACCTGAAATACAGGTTTCCCCTAGTTCAGGCACCAGTCTCCACCACACAAGTCTTGTACTTAGTTAATTGTAATTTGTATTAGTGAAAAATTGTTGATTGTACTTACTGGAACTGTGGTGGATTGAATAAATGCTTTTTATTATTATTATTATTATTATTGTAATTATTGAAAATACTACTAGCTTCAAAAATTTCTTTGTCAGGTATGTATTCGATAGCTGCTTTTGATTCTGTGGTAGTATGCTCCAATAAATGGGGTGTTAAACCGAGATCATAGGAAAGCTAAAACGGAACAATAGCGCACTTGCAAGCTTGTCAATGACATTCAAGCGTTTATGTGTAAGCTTGAGCTTGTAGTTGTTTGTCAAGTCTCAGCAAGCGTGTAAATGCAGCATTAGGTAACAAACAACGGATGCTAAACAAACTGGAAGCAAACACTTGCTTCAGGCGAGTGTTAATTCCACGGTGCATGATCCCATACCACAGATTTCTTGGTATCGAACAGACAGTGAAAGCAAACAGTTAATGTTGCATGAATAAACTGTTTAGACAAGATAGGTAAACATTATAAGGATTAAAGATACCGTGCATTAATAAAAAAAATCAGTTCTTTTCCAAATATGGCAAACGTGAGCCGCTTGTTCTTAAACTGTCCACATGGTGGACACGCCGCGTTCGTTTCTATTAATGCAAAACGTATATAAACAGAACAAATCTTAATAAATTGTCTTTTGTCTCTCATCCATATTTTATTCACTGCTAAAAGCTAATGAAAAAAATAGTTTTTGTTAAAAAACAATTTATTATAAGCTGACTGTGCTTTTTGTTGACTGTACTTGAATTGTCATCCAACATCCATACATAATGTAGGCGTATCAACTTTCAAGTCAATCCGACCACTCGAAGTGAGTGAATATCGACTTGCCTTTGAAGGCAACTTACATACATACGAAAATTGGAAGTTGAATAAAAACTTTTTTAACCGATACCGGCACGTACTGGGTCTCTCCAATCAGACCTCAACCCGACTGAGTTTATTTTCGTTTCTTCTGTCGGGACTAATGTAATCTTTCCGAAACTATGTAGCATAAAAAGTCCGGGGTTGGCTCATTAGGAGCACTATTATTTGGCATGCTAAGATAAATTTTCCCCTTGCTGAGCGGCCCGTCTGGCAGCTCGCCTTCTTTCCGGTAAGCTGTAAAAGCCATCAGAGGCTAACAGCAACAGGAGTCCATCCGAAAAAATAACTTTTAAAAATTAATGAACTACAAAATGTTTACCTATTTTTTCCGTTACCAATCGTGCACTACAGCTATGTCTGTGCGCCATATATGTTTACACGCGGAACTCGCCGTCCTTCTCTTCTACAAAATACTGCATATGTCGTATAGGCGTTGGGCTATCTCTCACAAATACCACACAAAATGCTATCATGTTTCGAACCTTGAAATTGATGCCAAACAAAACTAATCCAAAACACGTGAGCATTTTGTGTGGTGCTTGTGACAGACAGGTAGATAGTTCAGCCCGCCATGTGACATATAAATAAATAAATAAATAAATAAATATCATGGGACAATTCACACCAATTGACCCAGTCCCAAAGTAAGCTAAGCATAGCTTGTGTTATGGGTACAAGGCAACGGATAATCATACTTATATAGATAGATACATACTTAAATACATATTAAACACCCAAGACCCGAGAGCAAATATTCGTATTTTTCATACAAATATCTGCCCCGACACGGGAATCGAACCCGGGACCTCAAGCTTCGTAGTCAGGTTCTCTAACCACTAGGCCATCTGGTCGACATATGTAGTGTCTTATATGGAAGAGGCTGGGCTGGTTCTCTATAATATGTTAACACAAACGTGTCGCACAGACGTAGCTGAGGTGCACGGCTGGTAATGGACAAGTCAGGTAGAAATATTATAGTTCACTGATATGGACCTTCGCAAAGTAACTTAAATTTATTCCCATTGTCTATGTTTCCTAACAATCTCGGGAATAGGTTTTTAGTAAGTTACACCATTGGCTTTATCTGCACTGCCCATCAGGTGAGATAGCGTCCAATCGCTGGTAAGTAATTGATAAAAAAATTAAAAGGGTTCACATTTAAGAAAATTCACCACTCCAGTCTCTTGGATAATCTTTACCCGCATACACTCAGGATAATATCCTGTCACTAACATCGTAATGTCACGCAACTGGCGAAACAGATAACGCACCTATTTATCTAAAGCTGCTGGACCCTCCATGGAATGACCCGCATAATGTAACGCAGTTTTGTCTTTTTGTTGCTATTCAGTTTTATGGCGCTGCCCTTATAACGATGTCTGTCATTACTAGCTACAGAGCAACTCGAATAGTGGGTTTCACTTTTTGTAGTCATCATTATCATCATCATTTCAGCCGAAAGACGAAATAAAGGCTTCCAAGGTTCTCAAAGTTCGCCAAACGACCGGTCTTGCGTCATCCGCATCCAACGCGTTCCTGCAACCTTAAGAGCGTTTATACCTGCTGAGCTGGCAACGTTGCATTTTTTTGTTAGTTTTTCTCGATTATTCCATAAAAATTGAATGAAAATTAAAAATGTGGTCATTAAGAATTGTTCTAATATACATATAAGTTAATTTGTCTACTGTAATAATTATTCGTGATAGACTTTTATTTTTCTTTAAAAACGAACAAATTATTACATAACGGTTTTTAAAGAAAAATAAAAGTCTATCACGAATAATTATTACAGTAGACACATTAACTTATATTATATTAGAACAATTCTTATTGACCACATTTTTAATTTTCATTCAATTTTTATGGAATAATCGAGAAAAACTAACAAAAAAATGCAACGTTGCCAGCTCAGCAGGTATAAACGCTCTAAACCAGGACGTCGGAATTTCTAGCCAATAATCTATTTTGTTTTTTGCCCTTCGCCTTTTGCACAGTATCTCCTTGTATGTAATTTTTTTAGCCCAGTTAAGGTAGGTACCAGTACCTATGCTTTTAGGGTAGTAAGTAGTTTGTTTGGAAGTAAAACGAAAGTTTAGTCTGGAAATGATTCTAAAGTAGGGTGTAGGGTCATGGGGGTTTAGGGTTAACGTAGCGGAAGGCGCTACAGATGTCATTGTACTAACTTAATCTGGGGGTATGGCAGTGCCCCCAGCCAAGTCGAGCAAAACAAGGGAACGGCCGTACCATCCTTTTCTCGATTGATTTTACTCTACGACGTTCCAAAAAACGAAGTCTGTAGATACCTACATATATAGTAACGTGGTGGCCAACATACGTAAATTTTATGTAAGGCTATATTATTTTAATATGTACTTCTTTTAAGTAGAGGTACCTACCTAATATTTATACCGTTTTACTACAGCTGACGATGTCTGTATGTTCATGAATTTTATTGAAATGTACGTAGATAAAAGTTTTGGTAGGTATACTTAGTAGTCTAGGTAGTTATTATAAATTTCAATTAAAAAAAAGTAAAAAGGTACTCGTGTGTGTAATTTACGGTTAAACCGATCTTGATGAAACCTTGTTAAGAACACACTTCATCAAATAACTTTTCATATAACAATCAAAATAATCAAAATTAGTACCTACTTCCGTTTGGGTGCTATGATGTTAAGTATAGACAACGCCACACTGAACGCTACACTGTCTCTCGTCAGGTCTGCAACCAACCCTGCCCAAAGGCCCAGGCTGAAAACTACCGCTGGACTGTCTGTCCAGCTCATGCTGAGACTGGGACCTATTGCCTCAAAAGTGTTTCTAAATTATTGTATTTTTTTTTTGTATTAGTAAATGTTTTGTTCATTCCGTGGAAGTTTTAAGTTCGCGGCGTCTAAGTGCTGGAATGATATTCCTCCCCCTATCCAAGGAGCGTCAAGTAAGTACACCTTCAAGCGCAAGGTGAAGGATCACTTCTTAACGCTCCAAAAATCCTATCCATAAAAACCAGCACCCACACATTTGATATGCCAGCCTGTTGTTTTTAAACATATTTTCTCCGTTTACTCCTTTCTTTATTGTAATTTATTTATTTACTTACTCTATAATAATTCTATACTATTTATCAATTCGTTATCATTTTATTAATTTCTTTCTATATAGGTAAGTGGTTCATATAGTATATTTGTGTATCGTTCCGTGAGTCACAGACGGTTCTGACAGAAAATCAGCGCTGCAGGCGTCTAACGCCTCAGCATAATGCTGAGTCAGTGACCGTTTCACTTTTGCGGGGACACACATGCAGAATTATGTATGTACATATTTATTACTCCATTGTTTGTGATTTTTGTTTATTTGTATGAAATTGTGTGTACTTTCTTGTATTTGTGTGTCTTGTAAAAGTGAATAAATGTCTTCTTTCTTTCTTTCTTTCATTGTTCTTGATATTGTTTTATTTATGTTTTGTGTTGTGGCAATAAAGCAAATTATTATTCTTATTCTTATAGATAGACAAACAAACATCAGACTTATGGCACCCCTGTTTTTATTGGGGCTTCAAAATAGCTGTTTTGGTTATAATTTTGTCGCGGGCGTTTCAAATTAATGACAAGTACGCAATACGCTATACGCAAGCTGAAAATGGTGAATTCAGGGATAAAATGACTAGATTCCAAATTCATATGTCGTTGATCCTGGCTGGTGAGTGGTGAGTCACTGATTTATTTGTCTGGCAGCCGGCGATAGCAACACTGTACGGTTGTTACCTCAAACAGTGCGTTAATAAAATTTACGTGATAATAAAAGTGTGGCCATATAAATATTGTTTCGAAATTACGGGTCCTAAAATTCTGCCTCAGTCCTCGGGGGAGTTCAAACTACTTTTATTATTTTGCGTGAGTGAGGCCCGGGAGTCTCAGTTATATAATATTTTTAGTACTCAAAGTAAAATTGAGATATAGTTCGATGCATGTACAAGAACTAAACTTGTCAACAAACAAAAACTTTAAAATTGAGATTTGAATACGACATTGTACAGTCAAGAGTAAAAATATGGGTGCACACAACTTGCTCATAAATATGTTCCATAGCTCTTATGTCGTCGAATTAAGGTATAGGTATGTAACGATGGGAGGATTAAATCGATACTTATTTTTGCACTTGACCGTACCTTGTCGTTTCCTCTACATTTTATAAAAACGAGTTATGTGACTTAACACTTTCACAAAATCGATCGTGACAAAAGTAGTTGAGATACCCCTAATAAAAATATTTAGCGGTCAATTTCGCAAAATTATGTTATCAGCATCGTGCCATGTCATGGTGTAGCGAAGCAAACTAATTCCTCACAACTGTCATGATTGTTGGAAGAAGCTCCAGAATATGATAAAATATACCTATATATTTTCGTCACCTTATCCTTACCAATCAATATATTACGGTACGGGTACCTGCGGGACCTATACAATTTTCGGGGATAAAAGTATCCTATATAATAATGGTAATCCAGGTTATAAACTAGCTGTGTGCCAAATCTCATATCAGAATCCGTCGCACCGGTTTAACGCGAAAGAGTAACATACTAGGGGCGTTCAATAAAAAGTGAGAATGAGTATGTTATAAACAACTTTTACTAAATGTCATTTTATTTTTCGTTATAGTCACCTTTTAGCATAATACACTTAGTATATCTTTTTTCTAAACTTAAAATTCCATTTTTAAAAAGGTCTCATCTTGAGTACTTAAAAAATCTTGTACTGCAGCGACTACCGCGTCGTCGTCTTCAAATTTCTAGCCTCTCAGGTATTGTTTCAATCTCGGAAATAGGTAGAAATCACTGGGAGCGAGATCTGGTGAATACGGAGGATGCTTAAGGATATCGAACCCAGCATCACGAATTGCAGCCATTGCAACGGCGGACTTATGTGCCGGGGCATTGTCCTGGTGGAACAGCACAACTTTCGAGAGTTTACCTCGCCGTTTTTCGCGGATCTCATTGCGCAATGTTGCTATTTGTTTGGCGTATAAAGTGCTCGTAATAGTGGCTCCATGCTCGAGATACTCAATCATTAATACCCCTTTACCATCCCAAAAAACAGAGCCCATGACCTTACCGGCAGATGGGCTCACCTTGAATTTCTTCGGAGTTGGAGATGATGGCCTTTTCCATGTCATAGACTGCAGTTTCGTTTCAGGGTCGTAATGATGGAGCCATGTTTTGTCCATTGTTATAAATCGCGCCAAAAAAAGTTCCCGGTCTTGCTGCATCAGGTTCAAAGCTTCTTGACAAATCTCTAGTCTAGTTTGTTTTTGCGTGTCAGTAAGCATTCTTGGTACCCAACGCGCAGATACTTATTTCATACCCAAGCGTTCATGTAAAATATTATGCACGCGCCCCGTTGAAATCTTTACATTTTCAGTAATAAAACGAACTGTGACACGACGATCTGCCAAAACTGAGTTTTCGACTTTTTTCACAATTTCTTCAGTTACTGCTGTAGTAGGGCGTCCGGAGCGGGGGTCGTCCATTGTCGATGTTCTTCCATGTCTAAATTCGGTGCACCAACGTGCGACTGTCGAATACGGAGGAGCATTAGACCCTAAAGTGTCCCGCAAATCCAAATTGACTTGGTCCGTAGAAAAAATTTTTCAAATACAAATATTTGATAACGGCGCGCAGTTCTATTTTCTCCATTTTCGCTAACGTACTCAATAGCATTGCAAAGAAATTACCGTATATTTTTTTAAACAAAAGACAGTTTGTTTTTTTTTTTCATAGCAATCAGCTAGATAGATTAGCTTTACCGGCCAGTATTTAATTTCGTAATATTAAAAGATTTTGCACCTCATTCTCACTTTATATTGAACGCCCCTCGTACATCCATCCATTCATTTATCCATCCTTCAGTAGAAAATTTCACGTTTATAATATTAGTGGGATTAATAAGATAATATATAGTTTACTATAAAATAATCAAAATAATCTTCTTACTATCAAATAAATGGTTCATGATTAAAAAAGCTCGAAGTCAAACAAATGAAAATAATTAATAAACCGTCCATTCGACTGTACAAACCGCCATCTGCAGCATATTTTAACCATATTTTCAAACGTCAGATGCAGCGACCGCGATAGCAATTTACCTTCACAATACACCCGCAGGTAACGAAAATAAACAATCTCATCAAGTCGAGTCGAGAGATCACTTTAGCTTTAAACCAACTGCACTAACTTACATGTGGCCGTTATAACTACGGGAGCTGTAACATCATAGCCAAGTAGAGATGACTTTTAAGTGAAACAAAAGTGGACCACAGTATACTTAGTCTATGACAGATATACAGGTACATCCAGTGGCTGACTGTGTGTTCAGAATGCTTGAGATTCTCTGAAAGGATTGATGATAGACAGTCTAGTATTTATAAATAATGTATTTTTAAGTTTCTCGGTGTATTGGTTTCACTGTAATGTCGTATAAACTTTTTTACAATAAATAAATAAAATAAAAATAAATATTAATTATTACAGTATAGGGATGTTTCCTAGGTAAAAAAATAATAATTCTTATTAGTCCGTATTTTACATTATCAAAAAATATTAGACACGTAATTTTTCTTTTGACAATTAAACAAAAAATTACGAAGATATGGCGCGTTGAAGTTCCGCGTGACGAGGCGTGACGTCACTTGTTCCTAAAACGCTCATACAAAGTGTAGGAACAAGTGACGTCACGCGAAACTTCAACGCGCCATATCTTCGTATTTTTTTGTTTAATTAACAAAATAAAAAATACGTGTCCAATATTTTTTGATAATCTCAAAGACTGACTAGTTAAGAAAGTAGCCTATTGTCTAACGCGCCTTGCCTTCGCTTTCACCATCTCTTTCTGTCATCATCTTATACCGTTTGACAGAAAGAAATAGTGGTTGCGAAAGCAAGCGGCAGCCCGTTAGACAGTAAGCCTGCTGGTATCGGGCGAAAAATCAAGTTATACTAGTTTCGGAAAATATAAGAAAAAAACCATGTTATTTAGTTAAGCGATAATAGAGCCACATAACGTATCACTATTAGTATTAGATATTTTCAAAACAAATGGGTATTATCGCTTAACAAAGTGACATGTATTTTTTTCTTATTTTTCTAGAACTGTTATAACTTGGGGTCTCCCCAGTACCGTTGAGTTTTGGGACATCCTGTAAAGTAGAGACTGATTTTAATGAACTAATGAATAATCAGTCTGCTACATCAGTAACGTCACTGGATGATAGACTACGCATAGCTTATTTTGACAGACATTATTTTTCCTTTGAGCATCGTAACCATAGAGGTGCGCTAAATGATTTTTAAGATTATCACTAAATAGGAAACTAACCTTTTTCTTGTACGGTCAAGTGCAAAAATATATATTATACATTAACAAGGTGTCAAAACATATTTATACAACTTTATGTCACTAACCATAGGGTTGATGTTGACATATTTTGACGCGATGATTGCATACATATTTATGCTTTCGACTGTACCTACTTAGTTGTTGCTTGCGATTTCGTCTCTGAAGGGTTCATTCAGCGCTATTTATCTCGCGGAAATTAATGGGAAGGATGGCATTAGCGCTCTAAATACAGGATCAAAAAATAATTTTTCTGAGCGCTGATCAACTAACAGTGCTGTGGACCTATGAAACAGCGTTTGAGTTGGTTTCACGCAAGGATGATGCCATACAATGTAAAACACCGCCCTCGAGATGCAACAGAAAATTGGAAAAGTTTCAGTTGTCTAGTTATTTGCTTGTGGCGTCGCCCGTCACAGTTTCTAGACAGCGTTTGCAACATTCCACTTTTAAGACGAAGTCGGTGAATTGATCACTGGTGGGGCTTCAGTGGACTATAAAAAAGGGTGACCTACAACAATCCCTCAATTCCCTCAATTCAATCTGTTTTTTAGTATTTGTTGTTGTAGTGGCAATCGAAATACATTATCTGTGAAAATTTCAACTGTATAGCCACGGTTCATGAAATACAGCCTGGTGACAGACGGACGGACAGACGGACGGACAGCGAAGCCTCAGTAATAGGGTCCCGTGTTTACCCTTTGGTTACGGAACCCTAAAAATTTGAGCACTTACCAAGTTTTTATTTTTGACTGATTCTTTTTTTATCTCAACATGATAAAATTATACCTATCTAACTGCTGCTTGCAGCTTCGTTTATGTTATGTGGGAATTATCGGTCTCTCTTTCTCTTTGAGCTGTAGACTTGGCGTATTTTTAACGTCTTCAGCTCCCTTTAACGCCTTTTTGAAAAAAAACACGAGAATCAGTTGACAATCGCGATCTGTAGAGGAAAACAGCTGGATATCTGGACATATATTATATATTTACGTAAGCATTTTTGCACAGATAAAACGGAGACGATTCGATTCGGAGACCGCCTTAGCCTAGTTGGTAGTGACCCTGCCTACGAAGCCAGAGGTCCTGGGTTCGAATCCCGGTAAGGGCATTTATTTGTGTGATGAGCACGAATATTTGTTTCTGAGTTATGGATGTTTTCTATGTATTTAAGTATTTATTTATCTATATAAGTATGTTTATCGTCGTCTAGTACTCATAGTACAAGCTTTGCTTAGTTTGGGACTAGGTCGATTTGTGTTAGATTGTCCCCTAATATTTATTTATTTTACTTACCTCAACGTATGGATGTGGGTCAATATCGTCAATGTCTCAATTCGCGAATAACTAAAATGTCGTGATCTCTCCAGCCTCATTCCTCAGCGTCCCGTCCGATTACGCTGCCGACACGACATAGGCCTTCGATTCCCTATCTATACCTATTAGGTATCGTTTAATACGGAACCCGCATGGGGATAGGACAAGATAAACATTAAGATAAAGGGAATGAGAAAAACTATTGCAGTGATTTGTAAGTAAGTTGTAAGGAGAAGAAATTCATTGTGATTCGCTAAATATACCTACTTATTCTTCTAGTTTCTATTTTCAGTGAAAAATTAGATCTGTCAGTTGAAATTAATAGAATTATAAGTACAGCTTTTCCGTCGAAATTTACAAGAATTGTTTGGGAATTATAAATATTATGCAAAATTTAGTCTCCTAGCAGTTGAGGTTTTGTAATTTTACTTGAGTTAGCTCTGACCACGTAGGAATGTCGGAATAAAAATTAGTGTGTCTATTTTCTTAGCTGTATAATTAATCCATAATATCCTCATAATTCCGTAATTGATATGTGTTTCACCAGTATTCTAACCTGATCAATATCCAAACACAGTAAAAATTTCCAAAATGTTATGTAGTTGAAAATGTTAGGAGGTTCCCATACAAGAAACGTATTCTTATGGTGATTTCTTTCGATCTTAATAATCGTGGACGTTATTACATCCTTGAATGCATAACTTGATTGCACGGGCCGGTTCACATTGTAGGTACCTCCATAAATATAATACTCGCAATAGTGTAAAGGTGGTCCTCAATCAAAAATAAATCCGGGTCATCTCTTAAAAGTCACCGTAAAATAAATGAACTTTTCACCTCCCGTATACCGTAAGACGTATGGGCGGGCCAGCGACGCGATAACTCCTCTTGATTGATGATCGCAATGTGTGGAGCCGCAGCCTAAGCCCTGATAGACGTTTAAATACGAAAACTATTCAGCGCCACGTCATTAATATTCTATTCGGTATTTCATATTAAAAGCGAGCGTCTTTGTTGTTCGCTTAGCAAGATCTTATTCAACGTTAAAATTTTAGCTAAAGTTTTTTATCCTTAGACGCAAATATCTCGTGTACACAATCAACAATGACTCTTTATTGTACACAATACATATTGTAAGCAATGGGCGCCTTATAGCTTCGAAGCGATCTCTTCCAGGCAACCTTACACACATAATATTGAATTAAACTTTGCTCGTTTGTGAGCTTATTTGTTTGTATGCAGGATCTCTGGAACTACTGAACAGATTTATTATTCCGCTTTCCTGATACTTATTTAACGTAGGCTATTTTTTTATTTCTGGTTGTATTGCATGTTTTAAGATCTCGAAAATAGCTGTAACGTTTATGAAGAAATTTACTATCAAAAGGTTTTTGAAGTAAAAACGCTATCTAGATAGTTGGGTTTACCATCTTTGACATCGGTTTTCATCGAATTCTGCTCAATGAACCGAGGACCAAAATCATATTGTAAACGTCAATCTATTCAGCACGTGGTCGTAATTCGATAAAACCAAAGAATTTTCCTCGAACACATTTGCAATGCAAACGATTCTGGTCCTACTCTTATTATGGCGAAGGTAATTTATTCAGTGCAAGAGTCCAATTTTACAGTGGGAACGAAACAAACTTAGTTAGCATGTAATTAACAGGCGGCCAATTCTGGCATAGCGTGGTTTTATTTAGCAATTTTAGCACATTGTCTCTTGTAAAATCAGGGGTTTTTACGGCAGTGTATTCTGAACACGTCCTTTAAAATTATAGCGGGAAGTACGTTTTATACTACCCCGCTGACTTTGGCTTTTTCAGCGTTGCAGGTTATTTCAGAAATAGTATCATCTCGTGTTTTGAAAGTTGCGTGGCACTGTTTTTTATGTAAAGAGGGAGGAAAAGGACTAAGTGAAGCCCTGAATAGGAAAGTTTTCTCTGTACCTATGCCATAGACACGCAAAGTATTTATACGAGAAAAATTTGGCAAGACCAGACCAGACCAGACCAGACTGCGTTTTGCACTTTATAGTATTTAAAAAATAAAGTTGATAGCGATCGGTTATCAATTTTCTTTGTCCTTATAACTGAGGATACTCTTTGACGGATCCTACATAATTTTAAGTTCACGCGGTGCTACGAAAAAAAACCATGTTTGTAGCATCAGCCAATTTAGAAGACTTCTTATGTATTTAAGTAGGTACTTACTTAGTTTCTTCACTTCATAATATGACAGCTACTCACTATAGGTATGTCATCATTGTCATCTCAGCCCACGTACCTTGCAGGGTGCAGGCCTCCTCTTAGAATGGGGCGTAGGCCGCAGTTCCCACGCGGGCCTACTGCAGATTGGAAACTTCAAACACTCAATTGAATTTACCCGCAGGTGTGTGCAGGTTTCTTCACGTTTGTCTTTAGCGTAAAGTTCATGGTTTTCAAATGTAAGTATGTATGTATGTAAAATACTTTATTGTACATAAAACACAAAAATAATACAAAACAACAAAACAAAAGAGTACAAAGGCGAACTTATCCTTAAAAGGGAACTTTCAAGCTAACTTGCTAATGTAATTAATGATGTGACCTGATAATGTAATTTCACATATAAATTTCGAAAAACTCAGATGTGCGAGCCCGCGCTCAAACCCACGACCTTCTACTTGCGAGGCCATAGGTTAAACCACTAGGCTACTATGGCTTTATAATGAGTGTGTAAATGTTAATAAATAGGCACAATAAAATACGACAGCTACCTACTATGTGGAAGGCCAAATGATCAGTAAAGCTTTGCCCCATTCATAAGTTCGTATGAAGCAAATGTTCTTATCTTTCGTTTGGCTTTATTTGTCACTTAAACACATCTTTGCTAGACAAACAAAACATGTATCTTGCTTTAACAGGTTTGTAACTTTATAAATAAGGGTTTAATAAATACGAGCTCTGTATCAAACTCATTTTGCTAATGTTATGGCAAAAAGCTCACAACTATACTGCGCCCGGGCACGCGACTATTTAAATATCTATTTAGACAGCTCGATGTCTGCCCCGAAAGCTTTTTAATGAATTTAATATTTACTCCGTCATTGAAGCAGAAGTAACGATCGGCATTCAAACATTTTAGGCCGCTGAATAGTAAAAAGCAAGCATAAAAAGCGTTAGCATAAAGAGTTGAAATAAATTCACGCAAACATTATCTCTTGAGCAGCATATTGAGTGCGAAATTATTTTCGGAGGAGGTTGCTTTCGGCGAAAAGATAGCGATAAATTTCGTATATGGTTTCTGAACAAATCTTTGGCATACGCGCGACGGCTTTACTACCGAAGTCTGAATAATAAGGAAAATATTTCTGAATATAAAAATATGAAACTATTTGCGTTTTAAAAGGATTCGCAAAACGAATTAGGATAACAAATAAGCAAACATTTTTGCTCCTCTACTACTAGGTTTACACTGGAAATAGACAACGTACTAATAATTAAGCCAGTTAACATTAACAGTTTTTAACAGTGGCTAGGAATGTTAAAAATGTAAAAAAAAAATCAAAAGAATGCTTTTTTATATTTCTTTGCGAAAACGCATACTACTACTCTATCGAGGAATATTTAAATGACAATTTATAAGATCGTATGATTATTTGAGTTTGTGTACCTACGTACCTACCTATAATTACAATGAGTATAATATATAACTATACTACATATTTGTATGCCTTATGATAAGCATAGTGAGTGATACAAAGCTTCATGCGTCTACATCTGTAACACTTACCTATGTTAGCAAATAAATGATTTGATTTGATTGATTGAGTTATGGCCTCTCAAACAAAGGATCGAGGATTTGTGGAAAATTACATTTACCACGAGCTTTATACGTTTAAGGAAAGCATCGGGATGAAACCTGGACACACGTGGGAGGTTATTCAATGGTGTATGAAGTACCCAATCCGCAATGGGCCCGCGAGGATACTACAGGCTATGCCCTCCCTCAGATGAGGCATGTGCCCAGCAATGGGATGTATACAGCCCGAGAAGCGGATCACAAACAAGATACGAGTACTAACGTGTTATGAATAATGAAACTTGGGTACTTCTAAGGGAGACGGTAACGGTAAAATGTGTATTATTAGCATAAAATTATGTTTGTAAATAACACAATGGTTTCAAAGGCCATCGTTTTCAGCGGAGTGCCTCAGTCGCCAGAGTGTTTGGAACTTCAGACTAATTATAGTTAAACTTCATCTGTGCTGCGTGGAGTTCATGCAAAATATTTCCTTCTGTTTCTCATAGCAACGACTGTTAATTAATTCTAACTATCTGCACTTGTCTTGCTTTGACGGCAATTCTTAAATAAATTAAAATGTAACAACTGGGAATTCAATGTATAACATTTTATGAATTGAAACGTAAATAATGACTTAATTCAAAATCAAATCAAATCAAATAAGTTTATTTGCTAGAATACAGTTATTAAGGTGTTACAAGAAAGTGGTACAGTGTATTCAGCCTGCATGCAAGCGTGCAAATATTTGTTGAATTTAAATAATGAAACATGTCAATTTATAATTAAATTAATTAATACAAGTATATTTCAATATGTTTTTAATCAACAAGGATAAAACAAAAGGGTTCAATGACAGTAAAATGGGGTCGGGGATAGCGCAAGTGAATGGTTTTAAAATAAAAATTTAAATATAACACCATCTAATATATAAAATTCTCGTGTTGTGGTGTTTGTTACCAAACTCCTCCGAAATGGCTCGACCGATTCTCATGAAATTTTGTGTGTATATCGGGTAGGTCGAGAATCGGTCAACATCTTTTTTTCATACCCCTATTATTCTTCGCAGATGGAGTCGCAGGCAACAGCTAGTTGCCCTATAAAATAACATAATCACTATGGAAACGTGAGTCATCGTCCAGAGAATAATCGAAATGTTTTTCACACGCTAAGCTATATCCATAGGTTAGCTCAGCAATTAATTAAAATTGGCCAAGTGCGAGTCGGACTGGCTTATCGAGGGTTTCGTATAATTTTGTAGGTATGTCAAAATATGCGCCATAAGCAGCCGTATCTATTCTGATCAGTGTTAGCTGAGCCCTATTTTTAAGTTAAGTGTAAGCAGTGAGGGATCATTTTATAGTGGTAAAAGACAGGAGGACCCCTTACCTAGTGCCCTATTACGATGTATAGAGGTTTTTCCCTATTACAAGTATAGGGTACAAGACGCTATTACCTATTACCTGCGGTCAACGGGAAATCCTATACTAATATTATAAACGCGAAAGTTTGTAAGTATGGATAGATGTTTGTTACTCTTTCACGCTAAAACGGTTTGACGGATTCTGATGAAATTTGGCACACAGATAGTTTATAATCCGGATTAACTATAGGAATTAATTATAGGATCCTTTTTATCCCCGAAAATTGCATAGTTCCCGCGGGATAGCGATAAACGAATTCTTCGCAGACGGAGTCGCGTGCAGCAGCTAGTACCCTATAAATTTTGATTCCCTTGAGAGTTTCAAAATATTATACGGATTTTGCGGCATAAATGGCTGTACCTATCTTTTTTTACGTTAACTTAGAAGTTTTTTTTTACAGCTACATACAAGGGACTGTAGATTTGAATATACTTCAACTCGATACCTCCATGCATTCCCGAGATAGAGGGTCTTGACAGACAGACGGACGAACGGATAACAAAGTGCTCCTATAAGGGTTCCGTTTTTCCTTTTGAGGTACGGAACCCTAAAAATGTGATAATTCATTTTTAGGGTTCATAAAAAATAATAAGACATTTTGTTTTGAAATAAAAAAATAAACAAACCAACGATGATACAGAACTCTTTTATATTTATGAGCACAATTCAACCTCCGTTACGCGGCGCCGCGCGAGTATGCATGCGAGATGACTATGTAAATTTTTCACTTTCCAACCTTTTTAAATTTCAATGTGGAGGTTGCAAGAGGCATCGGCACATTCAACAAACACAGTAAATTATCCTAATTCAATAAAGTTACGTAGAACGTCAGAGGGACACGAAGGGTCGACACCCGGCTAACTCGATAAAAAAAGGTCTAATGTTTTGACGTTACGGTGGAATAAAACACGACGTTATATCCTGATTGCTCGCTAAAAGGATACCGACTGAGAGTTCTTATCGTAAATTATTTGAAATTTACCTCCGGTGTTGTGGGAAGACCCGTGGGACATTGAGTGCGTAGATATAGTGCTACAAACACTTCCCTCCCTAGGGTTTGCCGTGACCTGCACTTGAGACGGAGCCTTGCGTGGAAGAAATAACTATCTTACAAGGTTGTAAACCTTTTGAAAGATTCTTTCAAGGCTACGTAACTCAGTGAAAGTGTTTCGGGGTGTTATGGATTGATTGTTATCAATGTTATCATATAAAGTGCAGTCTTGTGCTATGTAGTTTTAAATCATATTTAACAAGTAAAGTCAATGCTAAATGTACCTATTAAGTACACACTACCTAGGTACTTGCTAAGCAGCATTCAGCTACTATTTAATTTTTCATCGTCATCATCATGTCAGCTGAAAACCGTCCGCTGCTGAACATAGTCCTCCCCCAAGGTTCGCGAAACATACCGGTTCTACGCCGTCCACAACCAACGCGTTTCAGCAACCTTAATCAGTTAATTTCTCCATCTTGTTGGAGGACTACGTATAATATATAGATACTGCGTCTTGTGGTTCGTGGACACCATTCGAGAACCTTTTGGCCCCATCGGCCATAAGTTCTACGAGCGATGTGCCCTGCTCACTGCCATTTGAATGTGGCGATTCTTCGAGCTCTGTTAATGAAGACTTTTATTTTTGTTCGGGCAATTGTCATTTTGACTAACTTAGAAAATGGCTTGATTATTCTACGTTCATAGAATCATAAGAGCTTATTCAAAATTTTTTGTGTTCTCAGAAATTGTAGCTGATTTGACGAAGAGTTTCATTCAGTGTTGTTCTAACTAAAGGAAAAGACTTGTCTCAAATAATTATTCAGTCTCCGCAAACCCCCGAACGTGTTCGTTGTGCCATTTCAATGATTAGTCGCAGTTTCAAGAACAAACCGCAACAGTACTTAAGCACCCACAATCCAGGTATTTATTTTAGAGTTGTTTCACTGATTTTGTTGATTCAAGAAGATTCTATTGACACCCGAGCAGAATTCTCCTGAATCATAAAAGCAGGATAAAAACGTCTATTAAACATTTACTTTTATTATCTCTAGATAGCGAAAGAAGAGTTTCATGTTTTATTGTTCGCTGGTTCGTTCATCCTTTTACTAAAAATGTGTATTTATCTACAATCGGAACTTGATAGAAAATGAAACGCGTCATACAGGAAACACATCATGTTATTAGACCAGCTTATTCGGACGTAGAATGCTCACCGGTTTTCCCCCTTCACTCAGAAGGATATGATGAGAGAGTTTGACAAACGTAAAGAATAGCCTATTGATAAAAAATACGAAAGCAGGTAAAACTTGAACATTTTAATTTGTTCATGTCAAAACAAAAACTAAACTTCACTACATCAAAATTAAATATGATATCGGTTTCATATTTAATTTTGATGCAGTGAAGTTTAATCATAATTTAAAACCTTTAACTAATCAATCAATTTATAATAATAATATTAACGCTTTATTATTATCACATTTACACCAAAATTTGGTTGAGTTCAGTTGTCTTGGCTTAAGAAGTTTCATTGAAATATGAAATTAATATTATGATACTTCTCTGTTGCACACAGACAAATTTAATGTATTATCAAAACTCGAGCAACACTGTTTGCGAAACGATATGTTATAGTTTATATCGTGCGTGAAGCTTCACTAGGCGAAGCAGCAATTTTTCTACTTTATTCTCGTTCAAGATTTATTTGGGGTTTGTCTGGCTCTCGGATTTTATTTGTGTGTTTGTGGAATAGTGCAGAAATAACTAATGTTTACAAATTTTTGGTAGCTATTGTTTGGAGTAGTTTGTACGTAGCTCAGTCACGAATATTTTTAGTCTATTAAGAGGTCTACTTAATAACTTACCATGTATTTCTCTGAAAAGAAGAAATTAAAAAAATAATTCTTGTAGAACAAAAATAAATCGGTTTAAGATTCTTTATTCTCTTAAGAATTCATACAATTCGCTTACATGAGAACTAAGTAAATAGTATATGTAGAACATTAAATAATGTTATTTAAATGTTTGTTTTCTTAGTTAGCTATATTTGAAAGCTAGCATGCGACTCGGGCAAAATAGTGGCCTTTTCTATTGAATACTAAAGAAATTTAGGCAATAGGTAAGCACTCGAGTTTAGATTTTAGATTGGCGTACAAAAAGGGTTATGATTTTTATTTTCTAATGCATAATACTTACACGATGATCTTTTTACAAACGAAATCTATTTAGGTACAACAGAGCTACGATTCTACGAATATATTTTTACTTAGTCTCTATTCAAAAGAGTCATTAAACTGATGCAGAATACATTGTCATAAAGGTAAGTACAGATAAGATGGTCTTTACGAAAACCATTTAGAAGTTGGTCTCGAGTGAGCCGAGTTTCGGCTCGAGCTATCCATAAAGTTGAGGTTTAATTGAATATAATCTGTCCCTGGCGGCATGCGCTGTAGAATATCTTCATGAGATGCTGTCCTTTGTCAAACTCGAATTTACTATGATAAAGATTTGAAACTAGCTTCTGTGATGTTACTAAATCTTACGGATTTTGGTTTAGGAAGTAAACCAAGTACCAACCTAAATTATCGATCTGAATCGAAACGGTCATGATAAAGCGTTTGCTTTATTTTAACGTTAATAATTACAGATGTTAAAATAATTAGTAGTGCGTGAAGGTTTAACAATTTTATAATTTTTTAAAGTCATCGGCAATAAACACAAAAGTAAAAAAAAAATTTACACAAACACTTTTTTTACTTTTTGCAGTATAAAAATATATTCTTAGTCATAATGCCGAAGTAAAGCAATCAATACCTAAATTAAGATGAGGCACAAAAAGTTAAATTGGAACCACGATCGCAATGGATTATTCAAATAACGTGAACCCTTATAAACGTTAAAATTCAATTACAGATACAAACCCAACTTAAACAATCCGATTTCATGTTAAAGGTAAACACTAGGGATGTGGCAGTTGATACATTTATCGACTTATCGCCACAAAAGTATCGAAATGAATGAAGTGAATTATACTTTTTTGCCGTTACTTTTCGCTTTCTTCTGAATAATAGAATTTTTAATTGTAAATGAAAATCAACCCACGAGGTGATGTGAACTTAAGATTTATTGTTCCGCATTAAGCTAACTTTTTGATTGTGGTGTTTACGAGCGAAGTGTCTCCGTTTCAGCTTGCACAAAAATGCTTTATTATATCCGGTGGATCTTCAGCTGTTCTCCTCTAACTCTGCAAGTCACATTTATAATTAGGTTCTTATGAAATTTTGTGAGCAGGTTCAATATCTCACTCTCACAGAGCCACTACTACTTTTAATGTAGGTACATAAAAATTCAGTAAATTTAAATAGTAAGAAGCAGTGCGCTTACTATCAAAATTAAAATAAATAAATTTTAATTTTTTTTTCATCTTTCAACTATATCCTCAGATAGTTGAACATAATTTTTCATTTTACTGACAAGACGGAGCGTCGTAATGTCAGAAGATATTATATGAGGCGATCAGTATAACTTTTATGTTTTCAGTATTTTTATTGGTGTTGTGAATTATTTACGCTCTGCAATATTCATCGCTACATGCTCTAATGGAATGGGCACACCACTGGTTAATAATTTCTTGTATAAAGTAACAATGTAGACGTTCATAAATTTGGTTCTGTGTAATCATGCAGCATCATATATTCAAGATATGCTTGAGAGGAGAATGAGTTTTCTGTGAACAAATTAAATTATAATTTCATGAGGGCCTTTATGCTTTTAATCTAGGCCCCTTTTACGGTTCGGAACTTTCTCAATATTTTGGGGTGACACGTATTCAAATTTGCTGTAATTTAAAAATAAATCTGATCCTTCTGATATGGAAATAGCAATCAAACTGGTGTCGAGGGTGCTTTGGTTAAATTTAATCATAATAAAATGCTTAAAAGTGAAGTTAGCTGCAACGCTGAAAAAACTTGAATACCGTAACCTCCTAAAGATTTTTGACCTTTAATCCCTAATCTTATTCAGAACTTTGTTCTTTTGTTTTGTATTTAAGTAAATTTAAGAGATTAAGGTCATAAAGAAAGATTCGAGCGTTATTTTGTTTTGCATAAATTTATAATGTTCCGGTAAAAGTAACGTACAATCGTTTATAAAAGTTATATTTGGTTACTGAAATGTGTTGCGTTCTTAGTTACAATTTTATAAATACGCTTTTTGCAAGGCTGTGTTTAATTTGGTTTGTGTGACTCTGAACATCGCGTAATTAAATCTTTTCTGTAAGTGCAGAAATTTCAACTCAATTTGATACTTAGGTATACCGACCGCAATAAACCAGTGAAGTGAAAATTTGACGTTGAAATGAACTCCCCACTTAGTCAACGCTTTTTAAGTTTCTATTACTTAACATTCATTCGTCTTTATCTGTCACTTTGACGATAAGTCTTTGTATGCCAAAGACAAAACTGCAACTTATTCTGGATAGCGAGGATATTTTATATTTGTATAATATTTTTCATTTATTTTGTTGACAGATTAAGAATTGTTCAGCATTGACCATTTAATCGTCCATTTAAAGAATTGAATTAAAGATTCGAATGCGTAACAATTATATGACATTATCATATCGTCAAAAACGCTAATCAGGTTACCTAGGTATAGGTTACAACTTTATTGGTCGCGTTTTTTGAATTTGACGCGCATCTGCGCATAAAAATGAATTTTCGCTCTCAAAACATACGTTGTACAAATGGATTAGTCAGAAAGAGACGTAAATTACCAAACTAGTTGCAGCTGTGCCTGTTGTACAATCGTTCAAGTAAACGCTTCCGTCCGCGATTGTCCCTGTCGGCGAACAATAGCGATAATTGCATCGCTCATTTTACACTGCACCGCTCTGAATCAACGCCGACTGTTACTTGTTTCCACGTAATTGCACATGGGCTCATCTGTCTGCATACATTTTGTTCACATTTTACAACTAAAGCCTGAAACAAAGCTTCCTCGCTCCATGTGATAGAGTAAGATATACGCATTTGTTAACCACGAAATACTACAACTGTAACGGAGGACTGACACAGCTTTGATCTCATGTCAAGATTTACCGACAAATCTACAAAACATGTCGACCAGAAAGAAATATTCTCGTTTCACAACATTATTGTTATTAACACATTCAGTGCCAAGAACCCGCTTGGGGTACAATAGTCTTTCGACATATGTCACTGAAAATTGTCACGTTGGTGAAAATGAATAAACTTTCTTTTCCCATGGGTGTCGTAAAAAGTGACTAAATAAGGAACATGATGTATGCGTGGATTCTCCATTAATAATTACTTATGAACTCTGGACTTCAGTACTATGGTGTAAGGAAAATGGAAACAACCACATTATTTTCCTAAAAAATTTATCATAAAACCAACGACCACGACCACGTCAAGACTAAGAAGAGAGATATGTTAAAAAAATTGTAAATACGTAAATCCAAAAACATTCACTATATATATGATCTGTTTATTTAAAATTAATTTTACTATTCAAATTTTGATACAGGTCAAAACCTCTAACAAAGCCTTTTTCCCTTTTTAGTTACATTCATATGCAGATTAATTAGCAATTGTTGCCTTTTTTACTTTTTTAACGCCCGAGTATACACGTGGAGATTGTTTAACCCCCTTCCCCCTTTCGGATTAGCCAGTGGTTTGCTAATTTCTGATAGAGGAGAACCGTAACGTACGAGAACTCGAAGAGGTTTCCGACGTAGCACTTCAGTCGTTGTTGCCTATAGTGCACCGGCTCAAATGGTATTCTTCCTCTCTTAGAGAGGAATAGTAATACTCGAGCATATGAGGAAGTTATCCGACTATATTAAACATACATTATTTTTATGAAGTTACAAAAAAAGTCTCGTTAACTTACATTGTGTTCTTCAATTTCAAAGGCAAAAATCGAAGTGATAAATACAGTTAAACGACATTTAAGTTAAAACCTTTATGAGCAAGTTCCTCAGTTTAGTTACAGTTGATGAAACAGTGATAATGAAATTCTTGATAGACCCTTTATAGATTACCCGGAGCAGTGCCCATGACTAGTATTATATGGTTCAGTTGGAAAGCACAATGCATGCCAGTAGAAGCGACTGGCTCAGGGTAGCAGAACCGTTCATGTTAGACGTTTACAGCGTTTGAAGTTTAAACGTCTGCCTTCTAGCAATGAATAACGACTATATTCAGATATAGTAAATGTACATTTATTTCCTTTCTTATTTCCGTTAGTAGTTATATTTAAAAAATCTCGTGAAAGATATACCCTTGGATGTAGGATAGCTTGCCTACATTTTAGGGCATAATCTGTTTAAGGAATTAAAAAAAAAAGTGACTAATAACAATGGTAGCAAAATCAAAATGACTCAGGAAAATGCTCAATCATTGCGTCTGAGGTTTATGAATACAGCACGTCCAAAATATTGATGAGTAACGTAAATATGTTAACTGTTACTTCTCGCCGTATAGCAAAATATTCCAGCGTTTTGACCACTCGGTTTATACGTCATTACCCGCAACAACTATGATCAAACTATATTCAGCATTGTTCGTATAACGTCTGTGTGTAGATATTTTTCAATGGTTGACTGTATAGATATTGGCAAACTTGACCGTACCTACTGAAGCGTGTCGTATAAAAGTTACTCTTAGAAGGTACAATAAGCCCGCTTTTTCCCACATGCTAGGTGCAGCGGGCGTTTTGCCAAGTGGGTCGTGTGATCGCATGTAAGTATTTCATAGAATTTGCAATGTGAACATAATATTCAGCCGGTACTAAAATGGTATGTAATTTAAACTGCTCCTATAAACGTTGTAGTACGTGGAGTGAGAGGGCTTATTAAAAAAAATAATTTATGTGATTAGTCTGTCACTCTGAGTAACTCAATAGCCAAATAATTTTTAGTTGTTTTGTTTTCGGTTTTCAGAGAAGTACGTATAAAAAAAATTTAACACTGTAAAAGATAAACTCTTACTCAAATACCTACCTACTCTTACATTTTATTATAAAATAAAAATATATTTGAATATTTCATCCTCTAGTCAAGGTATCAAAATGTAAAAGGTCACGGCAACAAAATGTAAAAAAACTTGTTCCTACATTTTAAAAGCCGACATAAATATATATATAAAAATATTATATATACATTAAGGTATATACCTAGGTAAAGGTATACAACGATATAATGACCTATTCTAGTCAAAATATTGTTGTTAAACTAAATACAGTCAGGACTCCTACGTTGTGTAATTTTTTGATTTAGCAATCCAAACTTCGTAAGATGTGGTATGTCTTAAGGTAAAGCAGGGATCTATCGGAGGCATACTGCTCATATAAACAAAAGAACTTAACCTAAGCATTCTAAAATTAGATATAAACATATAATATGGTGTGAAAATGAATGAGTAAGTATGTATAGTGTAAAATAGGTAGGAAACAGGAAAGGGAAGGGAAGGAATGTAACCGGGGACCACAGGTCCCCGGGTGCCGCACCGCCATGCCCCATCGGCACACCGTACCTCTCCTAGCCCATACTGGCTTGAATTTACATTTAGGCACTCATCATAGTGCATAATCAAGTCAAAAGAGGACCAGGGTATTAAGGAATGAGTGAACCCAATTCCAAAAGTAGTTTAGATGGAAATACATCCAATCCAACCAATGCTTGTTTCATTATGTTGATACACTGCGTAAAATACACAGATTTTGAGTTGTGTAATCACTGGGAATGTCTAGATAGACCATAGCCAATGAGTTACATAGATTTGTGGTATTACCAAGCTGTAAACAGACATGGTAAGGTGTTGCTCTTACTTGTTAATCGGACGAGTGTCTCAATCGTTTCATTAGCCATCTCCGCTCACAAGGTGAGAATCAACAATTGACATAATTACTTTGAAATGGAAACACAACCATCCTAATTTCCAAGCAAGTAGTATAAATACAGTGGTGAAATGAAAACATACCACCCCTGAATAAAAGGGCCCCATCCGAATAAAAGGCGAACGCTCCAACCAATCACTTCATTAGATACCTCCACTTACTAAGTAAGCTTCAACGGTTATCATAATTACTGGGATCGAGGAACGCAACCGACTCGATTATTCGAAATGAGAAATTGAGATATAGTTGTAGTAGATGACATGAAATCAAACCACCACATAGATTTGTAGAGTGTATTGTAAAGACATCAGTGCATGATACACAGAGTCACAACACATGAAAAAGCATTATATAGTAAAATTGGATGTGGTTCAAGCTATAATCGCTCGATCACATAAAAGTATATGTTCCATTGTGAATTTGGGTTCTCACAGGGAACAGTAAGGGTTATGATAGACAAAGGATTTGTCATGAGATAAATAACATTACATAGAAGTCATTTACTCAAAAAATAAACCGATACCATTGCAATGAACTTTCCCAATCTTACAATGTAAAAAGTCATAGGTATATTAGTCCATCAGATGGTCATAATTATAGTTTCAGACACAAGAGGACAATTATCTCACCTTGCGTTACCACCAATTCTGATATTAATGGCATCACAAAATAAGCTTAGAAATTGAGCAAATACGATACTAAGGTAGTCCCGAAGGAGATACCAAAGTCTGGGTCCATCAGATAGTGTTGACAGAGTTAAGACAAGCTTAGACCAGCAAGAAAAAATTGTACAAATACACACATTGCAGGCCCGAAAAGCCATTCGGTCAGCCTGTAGCCTTTTGTGGTCAATTGAACACAGCAATATAATGCAGTCTGCACAACTCCCTTAACAAGTCCAAACCAGGCTCAAGATTATGAAAATGTTATCTTACACAGAATTTTACTGATGGCGGGTCAGCCTAACTCAGCTTAAGTGTAAAAATACCATCTTTCATTCTCAACCAAACTCCACTAACTGATTTTCTTGACCTGAAATAGCTCATGACAAACAATCAAACATGGATTATCGTTCATAAACCAATATCAAGTTCATACAATCCGACATCTGCCAGGCAAACTTTATTTATTTACATGGAACATGACGCAATTGTACTCATAGCTGGCCAGGCATTTGACTCAGGGGAAGCCCTAAAATAAAACACAGTTTGATTACAACCATTTGTCGGACCTTATAAACCCAGATAGACCGATTGTATTCATTAAGTTTGTAAAATCGGAACAGTTCAGCATTACCTCATTTCTGTAACTCAATGCCGAGAGACATTACTTTACAGAAACTACATTTACAAATTCAATGTAATTTGTATATCAATAAGAGTATTTGTGTGAGATGCATGTATGGATATATTATAGAAAATATATAAAATTCCATATAATAAAACATGACACCAGATTATTGCCTGAATGGAGTCTGTAAATGCCAGAACAGAATGATTTCTACTTAATAAAGTCTAGATTTTAGACTCAAGATTTACAGAAAATCATCACTGCACGACAATTTACTCCTCCATTCGTACAACAGCAAAAACACAAAATTTACATTCGCAATGCAATACACAAGTTATACACAACACAGTTTAACATAAAATAAATCACACAGGTACCCTAAACATTCCTACGGACCCTACGGTTTTCCTAACACATCCTAAACATAGTATATCCAGATTAGGAGGAGATCCCGATTTTATTGTATTATTTTTCTTAAGATTTTACATTATCAAACAAAGTAACAAAACCGAGCCCTCTCTCAAATCTAGCATACTTCCTACGCATAAAATAAAGCGTACTTACCTGGTTATTTACCAGATAGATAAATAACGTCCCACCTTATATCACAACACAAACACTTCACAAAATGCCCATTATCACTAAAACAAATAACACTCCTAGCTAAATATTTTACCCTATTTCGCACCAATTTTATAATCCGCGGAAATCTAAAATCAAACTGAAACTAATTAGAACCTACCTAGCTACACTCGCGGCTAGTTTCAAACCGTCACGAATTTGACTACGGAGTTTGAAACAGTACCACAGATAAGCCTGCCATCATATTTTCCATTTGTATCAAAAACAAACAGAAAATTCCCCAAAAGTAGCTCTCAAAGAAAATACACACAAACAGAATTTCGACCAAAACAGAACACAAATTGGTGGTTCTGCTTCAATCAATCTCCCTAATCGTGTGCAATCCCCCCAAAAGCAACCCGTAGGCGGACAAATCCATGATTTTCTAGATTCCTCTAGTAAAAATTAATTATGAAAAAATTATGAGAAATAACGATGAGATTTTGTCCCGGAAACAACATCTCACCATTCAACCATTGCATAACCAAGAACTGTCAAGAATCCCGGTAGTTCCCAACAGCTTCAGCCATACAATATAGAAAAAATAGGTATATGCAACAGAAATCAAGCATAGATTTGTCACCAAGCAGGGATTTAGGCTATATCTGAAGCACATACCTGGGCACCGTCGAGCAACATTTCTTCCAGTAAAAAAAAGCTTTTTTCGTCAAGAAAAACTTTTTCTTTTTTTTTTCGAAAAGACGTGCGCAGCACCTTTTATACCCTTCCCTGACTATCCCCTCCTTTTCAGGCTGTATTTTCCAATTGCATCCGGGATTTCCCAAAACGCAAAAATAAAGTATATATGGAATAAACCCACTCGGTGTGGCCAGCTTCATACCCCCAATCTAAAAATTTCCACACAAATAATTGTACCTACTGGTGAATTTACTTATGTCCAATATTACTGTTTTATAGCAAAATAAACAGCCTATATAATAGAAAAAATATTAATTAATGTTTATTATTTAAAATTATCTCATTTTCACTATGAATTCTGATTTTATTGTGAAATATATCACGCCAATTATTGTTATATTATGTTTTAGTATTATTTAATGTTCCCTCAAGTGCAAAAATAAATATCGATTCATATCGAAACCTTAATTCGAAGATACAAAAGCTATGGGACACTCCCACATTCCCATACTCTGATTGTTTATCTGATAGATATTTAAATTCATTATTTATAGCAATACTTGACAAATGGACTATTCAACACAAAACAATGTTCCGTTCTGTTTCAGCAGTCTCTAAGGCCAAAATGCTCAACAATAATCATGAAAAGTCTTCAGATTTATTACATTAGTACAGAACAGCGTTGCAGAACCATTGATAGCCTCCCCTTCGACAGTTGACCCCAAAAACCATTCAGGACATCGACATTACTATCAATGTATCATAGTATCAATATTATTGATAACATCAATAGTATCAATAATGATTTATAAGAAATACCATAAATAATGGCTATACTAGTACAAAACTAAAACAAGTACTTGATTATTTCCTCAGTTTGTACTATTTTAAGCAAATTTATTAAGTGTTTTTTAACATTAATCAAATTAAAACCGTCAGGCAAACATATAAATTCTCCCTAAAAATCGGGTATAAACACCTGTGGCCACACTAACAAACAGAAAAAAAATGATAGATTTACTCTTATTGGTCGAAGCTCCCCTTCTAAAAATGTGATTGGTTAAGTCGGACTATTTACCCAAGTGATTGGATAGTTTTCACAGGCTGGGAACATTTACAAACCAAACTTTCATTCACTCATTCGGTCTCTCATTCACTAACATTATTTGAATTTGAAATATTATTATATCTTAAAAATAGTGAATTTTACTAAATTAAAGACGAATATTTTTAATTGAATGAACCTCTATAGTGACAGGTGACAGCTTAAAATCATTTCACTCAAACAATTCGTACCTCAATGCGTACATAAAATGTCATCGGGATTTCAGTGACAAATTAATATCAAATACAATTTTATCACAATTAATGTGTTATTTTGACTAGTTAAGGATGTTATCTAACTAGAACAAGCATTACTTTAATGTGAAATGCTTTAATTACTTCAAAAATGATATGTCAAAGCAAGGTAAGGTTATGTCCTTTTCAGATCGTTTTTATATGATTATTTTCTAAAATAAAAGTTATTTTTCCAATAAAGCACACATTTCTAATGTAAAATGCAAGTCGTTATTAATAAATTATAACCATTTTATATTTTAGATAATACTAAGAAAATTATTAAGCAAAAGCAAATACTGCCATAGACCATTTTTACACTATGACTGGAACTCAGAATATTCTCCATGGATCGACATAATTTTACTCCTATAATTGTTCACAGCAGTCCCAGGTAAGAATTCAATAAGAATTTTGCAATTCCAATCCAAGGTAATTATATTAATTAACATAGTTAATTTGGCCTATATGGGAAATTTTCAAACGCTAATTTCACCTTATTAAATTAATTATGTGAGGTAATCTTTATTAAACTATAGTGATTGGACTGCAAATAGATCAGATTTATAACATATTCAATAAAATAGGCTCAATCATAAAAAATATTAGCTTCGGCAAAATTTGACTATCGTTAAATTTTGACTTTGGTAACTGACTAAATTCTATGGATTATCTTAAACTATTTATTCCAAAAATATACTAAATTAGACTAGGAGGAATGGATTCTACATAGATTTTGACTATAAACATTAAAATCTAATTATTTTAGTTGATTCAAAATTTTCAATTCCCCGCACCAAAATCTCTAAACTGAATGACTGATTATTTCGACCTTTTGAAGTTAAAAGTCTGAACCAAACTAACTTATTCTGTATCTAAACCAATATTATGATGAGATCTAACCAAATACACTTTGATCTAGGTAGTATTTTAAACAAAAAATGGAAAATTCAGAATTAATTTGACGCATACTTTTGTTTCAGAAATATTTTGACTCTATACTATGAATACTACATCAGGGTCACTAACAATACCAATATCAGCCGGCAACGGAAGAAATTCAAAACTGAAGACGGATTTTAGTGAAAAATTCAAGAAAATATGGAAGTATTCAGTGTAAACCAGTTATTGAACCGCCTCCATCAATATTTCAAGTAATTTAGTTGAGTTTGTGCTAGAATATTAATGTAGAAGCTTATTAGTGATTGTGGTTGTAGTTTTTGCCTATAAAACACGAAAAGGAGAATAAATATTATATACTAAATCAAAGATTTTAATTTACTTAATTAACAGCGCCATCTATTGGTGAGTAGCGGAAGTAAACCCTATAATCAATAAAACTTACTATCTACTCTTGCATACTAGTTCATCCGAATCTCACTAGATGTCACTAAATTGTCGCCAACAGAGTCGTCAACTTACCAATCTGAATGTTATGCAATAAGTGCTTTAGAAGGAAAAAAGCGTAGTGTCGCCACTCGACCAAAGATGTCACTAAAATTGACTCATATTTTTATCGTGTTTGTAATTATTAATATTTAATTTAATTAGTTAAATATAACCGTATTTAATTGAAATGATCTATATATTTATTGAAAATGTAAACGAGAAAATTAAATGTCCTACTAACTGCTCTTAATAGAGTAGTAAAGTAATAAATATGGCAATTATATGGATCAGTCTGTTACAACACGATTGATTAAAACATCAACATCAGAGAGGCTTGGAGAATAACTTGGAAATTTTAAAGAAGTACTGACACGTCAATACGGATATCTTTGTTATTTGGACCGTGCTGAAAATTATCACATCTCATTTTCAGATTGAAGAACTTCACAATCAAGATGTGTGGCTTGCACCATGAAACATTTTGTTAGCAATATATTACTCGCAGGTAGAGCAGTCCTATTTTAGGTTTCAGTATATTCCTAAAGATTGCCTTGCTTTTTGCCCAACAATAACAAACGCAAAAGGAATAATATTGTGGTTCTCAATAAAGAACATTTGTAATGTACGTTCAGCCATAAACTGAACATAACCGGGAACTTCGTGCGTCTTCATGTAATACAGAGTTAGCAATACGTTTTCGAAGGCTGCAAAGAGCTCTAATTAGCAGCGTAACTTCCATCAACTTGCTCTAAATACTTGGGAACGAATCAGCTTCGACTGTAGTTTTACTGGCGCGTACTTTTTTAATTACAACGTTGAAATACTGAATACGAACGCTAG
Organism: Archips crataeganus; assembly: GCA_947859365.1. Taxonomy (NCBI): domain Eukaryota; kingdom Metazoa; phylum Arthropoda; class Insecta; order Lepidoptera; family Tortricidae; genus Archips; species Archips crataeganus. Next base: position 11,828,406 of record OX402058.1, read on the forward strand.
CTTTGTTTTCTTCTTTGAAGTAACGGTTTTGAGAGATTTTTAATTACGTTATTATGCGCGCGAGCCGGCCAGTGTTAAGTAAGTAAGTAAGTATATTTATTTGTTGAAAGCAGGTGTACATAAATGATCTTAAAACTAGTCCGAATCTCCACTTTCTACCTAAAAATAGGCGTACAAAATTAAATTCTCTATAATATAGCCAAAAAAATAAAACATGTCATGCATAGAATAATAATAAAATAAAGCGTGTAAAAAAGTCAGTTAGCAAATAGGTACAAAATGTCCATACAAAATAAGTCAAGGTGAATAAATAAATTAATTAAAATGAATTACAATTAGATTACAATACATCAAATGTCCCAAAAAAAAAATTTTTTTTTTTATCTGTGCCTTTTATCAAAATGTTCAGAACAACAATAATAAAGTTTGTCCATGCACCAATTGAACAATTTTCTTTTAAAAAGTGGTAAATCTAATTCTTTTAATGTCTTTGGCAAATAGTTGTAGACCTTGGTACACATGCATATACAATCTATCTAATACCTTTAAACGAGCAATTCTTGTATATATGTATATATATAATCAGGATCTCGGAAACGGCTCCAACGATTTCGATGAAATTCGGTATGTGGGGGTTTTCGGGGATGAAAAACTGATCTAGCTATGTTTCATTTTCAGAAAATCGCTTTTACTCGTGTTTTCCGGCTATTTTTGTTTGCATTAGAATACAAAGCTAAATTTCGCCGGCTTCGAGCAAACCAAAATAGCACAGTAGAAATCGGGTGGTCGCGGATCCAGCCGACCTCGGTTCGATACCACGTTTTTTTTTAAGGTTTTTAGTTTTTTTTTAAAGTTTATTTTTCATGAGAAAACGTCAAGTTTCTTCTTTTGTGAGAAAAAGTTACTTTTTGTGAGAATGGTACTATAGGGAACGTGAAGTAACTATAGGCGGCAGCACTAATGCGACAGAAGAGACACTATGCGGACAGTAAAACAAACTTATCAAGGTAAAACATTCAAATTGATGGCACCCTTATGGCACCAGTAGGCAGCACCGTCTATGTGCACGTTCCCTATTGGGAGCACAGAACAGGAAAAACCGGTTGTCTGTATAGTCGGTTTACGGACGATAGTTTAACGTGACTCACCCCTCCACCCCCCCCCGGTGTTTTTGTCAAATATCTTGAAAACGGTGCATCCTACGGCAAAATCAATGCAATTTTCATCCCCCCTTTGACACCCCCACACTCCCTCCCCCGCATCACCCCCCCGCACCCTCCCCCCTCTCACCCCCCACCCCACCGGTGTTTTTGTCAAATATCTTGAAAACGGTGCATCCTACGGCAAAATCAATGAAATTTTCATCCCTCCTTTGGAACCCCCGAACCCCCTCCCCCGCCCCCCCCTCCCTCGCACATATATAATCAGGATCTCGGAAACGGCTCCAACGATTTCGATGAAATTTGGTATGTGGGGGTTTTCGGGGATGAAAAATTGATCTAGCTTGGTCTTATCTCTGGGAAACCGGAAAACGCTAGGTACCGAGTTTCAGCCCGAGCAGAGCTCGGTCGCCCAGGTACTTTTTATTTACTAGTGGAGACGTTGTTCCAGGGTGCAATAGTTCAGGTCCATATCTAGCGTAAAGTCTTGAGCTAGATGCCTTTACAGTGAACATATGCATGTTACTCTTAACGAAGAGACATACCTCGTATACATAAAGAGAGGGTAGGGGCAATATATTGTATTTTTTAAACAATGGTCTACAAGAGAAAGATTGCGGAGCCCCGCATATGGCTCTCAAACATTTTTTTTGCAACCTGAAAACCTTCGGAACATGAGTGCTATTGCCCCATAGAATTAGACCATATCTCAAATTGGACATGACAAAACCATGGAAGGCCAGCAGTGCCGTTTCCTGAGAGGTGATATTCGACAGTCTTTTGAGAGCGAAGGCATATCTGCTTAGCTTATCCATGAGATTGTTTGTATGTTCCTTCCAGTCATTATGACAGTCCATTGTTATACCCAGAAAGCGAGTCCAGTTTACACGCTCAATTTCAATATCACCATACAATAACTTGACCTCTTTAGGTTTTCCCTGTGGTGCATAAAATTCAATAAATTTTGTTTTGCTTAAATTTATACTTAAGTTGTTTTGTTCCAACCATCTAACAGCGTTATTGAAAATTCTATTAGCTTCCATTTCATATGTAGTTATGTCATCACCCCTTATAACCAGAGAACAGTCATCAGCAAAAAGAACAACTTTTTGTTTTGTTATGCCCGGCAAATCATTAATATAAACTAAAAAAAGTAGTGGCCCTAAGATAATATATAATTAATATTCGATGCCAATGAAATCAAAACCTGAAAACTGTAAAGCAGGCACCAAACCGTGGTTTTATCCATCGCTAGGGATCCTATCTTAAATATCCAACAAATTTGAGTTGTACTCCCGGAATCATTTCTGGATTTACTCCGTAGACAGGATTCTTAGATCCATTGAGACTCTTTAGATCCATGGAGATCGAGATTGAGATTATCTTGCAATCAATGCTTTTACTCCATTCAGTGCACCCAGGTTGATACTCGCTATAGTTACAATTATGGGATGAAGCCACTACAAAGGTCTGTAAATAATAATACAAGTTCATAACTTCATCTTCATAATGAATTCTCTTTGCCTCGTGCCAATCAAATTTATTACCTGTGCAAATGACGGACACAAATTAATTAACCTTATTAACTTAGTGTAAGTACGTTGTAAGACTGCTACTCACTAAAGGAATTGTGAATTGTCTAGCTCTAGTTCATCACAAGTATTACAAATAAAAAAGGTTTCCTTGAAATTATTTAAACTTGAGAACAGTGTTCTTTAATTTGATTTTCTTCTTTTTTAAACTTGATCGTTATAAATATGCAACCTGGTTTTTGGATCTAGTTGAGTACAGCGTATTTCAATTAAGAGAGTAGTTTTCTTTTCATTTCGTAGGAATGAAGAATGCTATACTGTTTTAATCTTTCGTGATTTTCAGACATAACCAAGTGCGGGTAGTTCGAAGGACCCGAGCGGCTAAACGAACATGATACACTTCAGTCAACTCGTGATCAGGGCTGATGTAATGTGGCCGAAACGTCGAAGTAAATATTGTTTGCGTGATAAGTCCCGTTTAGTATAATAATTATAAGAATGATACTATACTCGAGAAGATTTAGAGTTTTGGCGAATTGCAAGGGTGTTACTTAGGCGGGCTTTCATGAACTGGAGTTAACTATATAATCCTGCATTAAGTGCTAACTCAGGAATAAATAGTGTTAAGATGTATATACCTGTAAGATGTATAATTATATAACCCAGGCATAAATATCTAATTTTTTAAACCTAGACCGTGCAAGTGGCCCTTATAGGTACAAATTGACAATCGAAACAAAATACATAAAGAGGCAGGTATAAGAATGACACGCAAATATGAGTTTTATGCCAATGATCTCATTTGCAAATATATGTAAATCAAATGATTATTAGTAGACTGCCGACACCATCTTGTTCTTAAATCTAGCGAGGGTAGCATTCAGAGTGAATTATTATAATATTGAATAAACTGTTCCTGAAACTACCCTTACGATTCCCAGAAGATGAATCTTTGTGTGGTTTGTAGTCAAAACTTGCGTGATTTTCCCCGAGACTGGTTATTGTCAAAGTTGTTTCCGACTTCGAAAAGTTAGTTCAGTTTACATTTCGCTATTCGAATACTAAATGTGGTCGCGCAAAACTTAGCAAATTAAGGAATCTTCCCGAGAAAAAGTAGACAAACTCCAGCTTTTAAATTGTAGACTTAGAAGTTTGCTGCTTTATAAAACAGTCGTGGTCTAGAATACTAAACTTGACAGCAAATTGTTTTTCTTATTGTATCATCGCGCTCTATCTATGGGTGTTAGCTTTTCTCAAAAAGTATTTATAGAATTTTTGAAAATATATATTTAAAGCTAGCTGTTGCCCGTGACTCCGTCTGCGAAGAATTTGTTTTTTGCTATTCCGCGGGAACTATGCCAATTTCCGGAATAAAAAGTGTTCTATATTTTAATCCAGGTTATAAACTATATATGTGCCAAATTTCATTGGAATCCGTTAAACAGTTTTAGCGTGAAAGAGAAACAAACATCCACACACCCGTAATACAAACTTTCGCGTTTGTAATATTAGTAAAATTGTCATTAGATATTAAAATATTTAGAATTAAAAGACAATAAATATTTTTAAATTTATTAACAAGCTAAGGAATGGAATTCACGTCGTCCGGCGTCTGTTTTTCCGCAATAATTCAATAAGGCTTTGACCGCTCTGGCACAAAGGTGTTACTGATCAGTGAGCTATTCGGCCTCATCTCTACTTACCATCAAGATACGTAAAGGTAACATAATGGTGATTTATTCGTTAAACAGAAAATAGTTCCACTAAAACTGTAAATTTAAATGAAATTCGAATTAGTAAAGTTGTTAAGTACCCGAATCCAAGATTTTAAAGTAATACGCACAATAAAATAACTTTGAGCCAGTAAATAAGTAAGTACAAACAAATTAAACTAAGTAATCGCTAAGTCGTTTAGCATAATAATTATGAGCTTAACAGGCTTTTTCGAATGGGATTACTCGAAACTCTTTGAAAGTTTATTACTTCGAAAACTTTGTCCAGTCTCTTTCATATTCTTAAATCGTGCTTTGCATTTGATGTAAAGCAATCTTTTCAAATAGACCTAACGTAATTAAGACCCTATTTTAAACTCTTACAAGTTTCCACAATTTGCAAGCAGATAAGTAAGTAACCCATGACGAGACATTTAAAATTTTAGAAGAAATAATAATATTAGAAGGAAAGCTGCTCGATCCGACCTAGTAGGACAGATTGTCTTGGCACCGCAAAATTAGGAGAACCGACTCTAAACAGGTGATTCCTAAGTCGTGAACAGAAATATAGGATTAACCCTGTATAAAGAGCAAAAGAACAGAAAAGAAGAAAAAGAGACATTTTTTTTTTTATTAAATATGTGAAAAAATACCCACTCGTATGTACGTGCCTACCTTATTACCTGGACAAGCGAAGAAAATAAAAACAGCTAGCGGCAAGGTTGCATTATGTTCAGGACTAAAGTACGCATATTCAATCCTATCATGCGTATCACACTGTTTTTGCAGTCTTGAAATAAGAGCTATTATCCTTGAATTTAGATTGCAGTGTGTGTGTTGCATAGCATCGGACGTCCGGTGCGCCGGTCTCTATACGCCCTGAAGTCAATTAAGTAAGTGTGAAATATGCAAATGGACTGCATCGTTTTTCTCGCCATTGCACTCGGGTTTTCGTCCGCCTATGACTTATCGTCAAAGGTTCGGTTATTAAACATGCCATACAAAAAAGCTGTGCTAGCCTAGAGGTTTAATATGTGGCTTCGTTCAGGGAGAGGTTGAAAAAACTGTGAAAGTAATAGTATTATTTTTATTTAAATGTATTGTTAATTCATATGTGTAACTGTGTATACCTATATTGTTCAGTGTAAAGTAGGTATATTCGTCGTAGTAATTGATTGTTGTTTATTTTGTGTATTTATTTATATGTTATACGTACCTACATCCCTTTCTTCTCTCTGTATAAGTACATAAATTACTGTTCGCCTATCTTTTAAGCTTTCCTTTCAATCTAGGTTAGCTTGAAAAGATCCCTTTTAGGGATAAGTTCGCCTTTGTACTCTTTTTGTTTTGAGGTTTTTGTATTATTTTTGTGTTTTATGTACAATAAAGTATTTACATACATACATACATAAGCCAAAGATGATAACTATATGCTTTTTCGATTCGCTCTTAAATACGAGGGGCGTTCAATATAGTGAGAATGAGATGCAAACTCATTTAATATTACGAAATTAAATACTGGCCGGTAAAGCTAGTCTATCTAGCTGATTGCTATGAAAAAAAAAACTAACAGTCTTTTGTTTAAAAAAATATACGGTAATTTCTTTGCAAAGCTATTGAGTACGTTAGCGAAATGGAGAAAATTGAACTGCGCGCTGTTATCAAATACTTGTATTTGAAAAATTTTTCTACGGACCAAGTCAATTTGGATTTGCGGGACACTTTAGGGTCTAATGCTCCTCCGTATTCGACAGTCGCACGTTGGTGCGCCGAATTTAGACGTGGAAGAACATCGACAATGGACGACCCCCGCTCCGGACGCCCTACTACAACAGTAACTGAAGAAATTGTGAAAAAAGTCGAAAACTCAGTTTTGGCGGATCGTCGTGTCACAGTTCGTTTTATTGCTGAAAATGTAAAGATTTCAACGGGGAGCGAGCATAATATTTTACATGAACGCTTGGGTATGAAAAAGGTATCTGCGCGTTGGGTACCAAGAATGCTTACTGACACGCAAAAACAAACTAGACTAGAGATTTGTCAAGAAGCTTTGAACCTGATGCAGCAAGACCGGGAACTTTTTTTGGCGCGATTTATAACAATGGACAAAACATGGCTCCATCATTACGACCCTGAAACGAAACTGCAGTCTATGACATGGAAAAGGCCATCATCTCCAACTCCGAAGAAATTCAAGGTGAGCCCATCTGCCGGTAAGGTCATGGGCTCTGTTTTTTGGGATGGTAAAGAGGTATTAATGATTGAGTATCTCGAGCATGAAGCCACTATTACGGGCACTTTATACGCTAAACAAATAGCAACATTGCGCAATGATATCCGCGAAAAACGGCGAGGTAAACTCTCGAAAGTTGTGCTGTTCCACCAGGACAATGCCCCGGCACACAAGTCCGCCGTTGCAATGGCTGCAATTCGTGATGCTGGGTTCGATATCCTTAAGCATCCTCCGTATTCACCAGATCTCGCTCCCAGTGATTTCTACCTATTTCCGAGATTGAAACAATACCTGAGAGGCCAGAAATTTGAAGACGACGACGCGGTAATCGCTGCAGTACAAGATTTTTTAAGTACTCAGGATGAGACCTTTTTTAAAAATGGAATTTTAAGTTTAGAAAAAAGATATACTAAGTGTATTATGCTAGAAGGTGCCTATGTCGAAAAATAAAATGACATTTAGTAAAAGTTGTTTATAACATACTCATTCTCACTTTTTATTGAACGCCCCTAGTATTGTCCGTCAGCGCGTCTTTTGGTTCAATCTATATCGTCGAAGCATTGATCGGCCTGCAAACCTGCAGGCTTATTGTCTAACGCTTCTGACGCTTGCTTTCGCAATCACTATTTCTTTCTGTCAAACGGTATAAGATGAAGACAGAAAGAGATGGTGAAAGCGACAGCAAGCGTCAGAAGCGTTAGACAATACGGCCTCTGGGCGCGCTGACTATCAATAATTTTTACGCGAAATATCATAACATCAAAAGCGTCCACTCAAAATTCAATGGGCAATAATTTGATACGCAGAATTCTGCTGTCGTGGACTGGGCTGAAATACGAGAACGGTTGTGCAGGCATGTTGTTTCGTTAATTAATTTTCAGTGTTGCATGTCGCTTTTTAAGGGGTAAAACGAGAAGGGTTTTGGTGAAAAATTCATTACTGGAATTGAAGAATAATAATATAATAAATTAAAACATATGTATAAAGAGCCCTGTTTGTGGAAAAAATATGTGTTCCACATTAAGCACTCAATGTTTGTGCTAATTGTGATCGATTCTCACTATCGGTATAGATATATGTAAGTCATAGTAACTTAGTGGTATCACCTGTGGCCTCTCAAGCAGAGAGCCGTGGGTTCGAGCTCAGGCTCGCACCTCTTGAGTTTTTCAAAATTTATGTGCGAAATTACATTTGAGATTTACCATGAGCTTTACGATGAAGGTAAACATCGTAGGAAACCTGCATATATCTGCGAAGAGTTAAATTGTGCGTGTGAAGTTCCCAATCCGCACTGAACCCGCGTTTGAACTATGGCCCAAATCCTCTCCACATGAGAGGAGGCCTGTGCCCTGCTGTGGGACGTATGTAGGCTGGGATGATTATGAGGTATAGTCAACCAAGAAATTCCTATACCAGCCTAAAGTTAAATATGTATCAGTATTATGACGTAAAACATTCAAAGCTATTTTCACTTCCCAGACAATTAATGTGACAATCAGCCTTATTGTTTTTATTTTAATGTAGGAACTGTTATAAAAAATGGTTAAGCACTCACTTAGTTGACTGTAGTATCAGTGACATGGAGAATAATGGAGTGAAGAGTGTGAGGTAAGTGACATAACGCAACACCTTGCAGTTAGTGTACACAACTTTTAGCAACGCGGTGAGAATTGAGTTCAAAGGGATATGCACAGTTGTATTCTGGCGTGGAAGGAGGGTAAAAATACTGGCGTAAGAGTATCCCATCGAGCCTTAATGTTGGCAACGCATATGCCTTTAAGTATTTCGGATGTTCATAGGCATCGCTGTTCACGCGGTTCCCATGTTAGTTTGCCTTCAAGAAACAATTCTTAAGATATAGTACATACACTTCTCACGATATATATATTCCATTGGGTAAGATAAGCCTGTCTGCAAAATCCAACAGACTAAATTGTCCATACTCACAAAGGCAGATACATAAAGTTGTGGAGTGCCCCAGAGGGGGTAGTTAGTGATACGCCAACTTTAATTGTAAAGATGGTAGTCGTGTGCTTGTGGTTTTTCCTGGAGCGGATATCTTTTCCCTGGGGTATCTTACATGTTCCCAGTTTGTTATACATGGCATGGTTAAAGGGGTAAATGTTACTGTTTTTCAGGTATATGGTAGGTAAATTAATATTGAGATTTTTTATTGAGTTAGATAAAAAAATTAACTTTAGTCGTTATACGTTCATTGCTGGACATTGGTCTTTCAAAAGAACGTACAATGATCGGCCCATCAGACTCGTGCGACGGTCATTAGTTTACTTTGTAGAGGGCTATCCACGCTGTATCTTCTGGTACATGGCCAAACAGGTTGCCCCTTACAGCCTTTAGTTTTTCGGGCAACCAACCAAATACCCAGACTGGTGTGTATTTATTTGATACAGTTAGGGAGTGGGCGGCGAATGAAAGTAACGTATTTCGAGACTGATCTTCCAGAGAAAGATCAATTTTTTTGCATGTGAATGTTACCTGAGCAATTGTTTACAATTGACTGTTGATTATGACTTTCTGAATCATGGTTTCATAGCCACCTAAGTCAATTTGGGTAGTGTTTGAGTGATTGGATTCAGTATACCTAATAATTATACTAACACAAGTCTAACGATAGAAATAGTGTGGTGACATTACAGTAATACCTAATTGATATTCCTCGTCAGACGGCTGAACAATGTTAGCTTATAGGGCTGCTGCTTATGAGGAAAAAACAATCTACTAATTAAAATATTGCTTTTCACGAGTATACAGCATACATCAGTTAGTGTATTCATTCATTCCAATACTTTTGCAAAAAAAAACCACTTCAGCGCAAGCCCCATATAAACCAGAAGTAGGTTTTCACCTAAAATTATTATCAGGTTATTTTTGTGTAATTTTATTTACAATTCGAAGACTTAAGGTTTTCTCACTATACTAAAAGTAGCCCCCCAAAAAGTAAATTTAGCGTTTCGTCACAGATTACTTAATAGTTACTTCGGTTTCGTGTGCTCTGCCTACCCCCTTTGAGATACAGGCGTGATATGTGTGTTGTGTGTTCTCACTAGGTATATGTATGTAATACCTACTTTAGTAAAAGTAATAATTTCGTATATTTAGAATCAAATAAATCAAGTTCAGAACCACAACCAAAGAGTATACTCATTTTTAATTTATTAAAATGCGATTCTTATAATCACAGAACTCATGAAAACCCAAGTTTAAGCAAAATCCTAAGTTCAAATTTTATAGTACTACAAACGTCTCGTCAAGAGGCAACCCTAACATTTAACGTTGACGTGAGCCGCAATCGCTGTGTGATATTCCCAAATAATCTATTCCCGATTTGAATAATTGATGTTTCGATACAATGAAATGTTTGGAACATTCTAGTTACCGGTGAAGGATTTCGATCGATGGACGTGAGAAGAAAGGTTGATGAATGTGAGCTATTGGAAATTGGATTTTCTGATAATCCTTTTTAACGTATTAGGCTCAGATAGCTTCTCAAAAGCATTATATAACAGAATATTTAACCGACGGCTGTCAGACAACGCAGAGCCTAAACCAATCTTATAGTGTAATAAGAAGAATTTTTTCGGAATTTCCACGAGATAGCAATTTTTATATTGTTGTGAAATCGAGGGAAAACTAGTTGCGCGCAGTGTGATCACATTATGTGAATCTAGAGGCAAAAAAGATCGAAGAGAATAATTTAACCTTTTATGAGTTTGATAAAAAAATCCTGTGTTACATGTATGTAGTTTTACATGGTGTCGGTTTCACGGAATTTTTGATTGACGTTGTTCTGCACAGTCGACAACAAAGAGATCGATATGGTCAAAATTACAAAAATATGTATACACGACTTTAGTGTTCAGTCAATAAAGTTGTGTATTCATATTTTTGATACTTTGACTGTATCGATCTCTTTGTTGTTGATTGTACAACCTAGTACTTAGTCAAAACGGAAGATCAGCGTTGACTATAAGCCCGGCATTGTGCTGAGTTGATATGATTTCGTGATTAATTTCTTCCTGTTTCTTATCGTCGGCTTTCTCTTATAATATAAAATGTTTCACTCTCTGTTACTTTGTCTCTTATTCATAAATACTAGTCTGTATGTTTTTACGATGATTTATCTGGCAGTGTATAAAACTTCGCTAACTTTTCGTCATCATTCTCTCAGAGTGCAATGAGAGTGCATGTTACAAAGTGATTTGGAAGCGTCGCAGGGATCAACGTAAAAATATTGTTCTTAGCAAAGGTCGTGTTGTATCTTATCCATATTTTTTTTTACGTGTGTAGCCGAGTTTTCTTAATAAAAATGACTGTCTTACACATCAGCTAAATCCTAAATGATTTGCAACGACACGTCTCCGAAACAAAACTTTTTTCTATTTCACCGCAAAAGCGGACCCTTGCCCAAATATCCGACAGAGTAAAAGCAATAAAAGTCAAATTACTCCTCGAGTCATGCATCACCGAAGTTTTGGGTGCGAAAGTTGCAAATTGAATAAAATTAAGGCCAGTTCCCTCCATATATGTAAACGTCGAACTTCGCGCGTTACTAGTATAGCAACATTTGTTATTCTAACTTATAACTTTTCCTTCCTAATGAACGTACGATTCGTTGCAACACTGACAACAGTGATAACTTTGTATCTACACTTGCACTGTTTTCCACTTCCATTTATGTGTCTTTTTTACCGAAATACTATTTTAGAGGGAGGACGCAAGTGCAACTACTTTATTTGTTATTTTTTTTTAGCTTTTTATTCATGTACCTGCTCTAATAATTTGGGTATCCGGTCGTCAAAGTTTAGCTCGACTGCCAAAAAGGGTTAGGTTTTGCGCGTTTTGCGCGCGCATGTACTTAATCTATGTGGGTTTGTATTCAATATTCGTTATTACCTCGTATCATCCAAAAGGCTGCACTGATTCAAACAACAACGGTATCGTCAGATTTGAATGTGCAATCCAACCCATACCGGATTTAGGCGACACATTGAGCGCACGATTTTTCTGTATACAATGTAGTGATTGTGGAAAAAATGCTTTACTCCGAAGCTGGTTCGACACATATGTTTTTAAAATAAAATCTTACAAACCCGTCCTGCGGGTGTTAAAATAAAAATAAAAATTTTGTTGGTGTTTATATAAGTTAGTAAAGTAAAAATAATTTATTTAAACGCAATAATAATGTAGTTATTCGCCGGCCTCCGAAGTAGACTGTTTGTATCGTGTTGACTACAGTTAATTAATGTTGATTTTAATTTACTATTTTTAAAGGTATCATTGGTCTGTCTCATCAAAAGCAGAATAGCTTTGTCGTCCTGGGAGGAGTTTGCTCGGCATTGTTCGGTACATTGTTTGAAATAGAGTTAAGTGTAACATAGTCATTGTCGCTTTTAAGTGATGAAAATTTTCAATACAACGCGATAATGGGTCATATACTTTTTTCTGTTCGCGTCTCTCTTGTTTACTTGGCAAAATTTAAGGGTCTAATAGCCAATATTTTTTTCTCAAAGATGCAATGAAATGTTAACCTTATGTTTCAAATAATAGGCCGGGACGTATCACGTTGCCGGCGCGGTTAGACGAGTGCTATGTACTTAATGGATTTTCATACAGAATTGCAGGCCTTGGCCGGGAAAGCGATCGTCTATTGTTTCATGTGACATAGCATCATGACGTTTATAGGTCTATGGCATCATGGCATTCAGCCCTAAAAAAAAAACATAAGCAATAGTTGTTTTCTTTGCAATTTTAATTTCTTGAAGTTTTTTATTTATTTCATTGCATGTTTGAGAAAACCATTATACAAGCCTCGGCCGGAACAGGGGTTGCCGGCCTCGTATCATGCCGGCCTCGTGTACCTCTCTGCCGTCAAACCTACTCGGCCGGTAACCCCTTACTTCCCGGCCTCTGCAGTAATGTACTATTAGTCAAGTTTACACCGGCGTGTGGGACGCCTGGCCAACTTTCGGCTCACTTTTTTTTTTTTTTTTTAATTTATTTACTATACAGAAAAACAATGTAACATTTTACAATAATGCAACGAGCAAAACCATACTAAGGTTTAACTGCCGTTGAAATCACTTACAAAAATACTTAAGTAGGTAATTAAATTAATCAATCACGCACGATTTAACTTTAGGCTAGGTAGGTATATAATATAGGTAATCTTAACACAAAGTTTACGTTAGGTAAATTGCTTCAACAATACGTTTACAGTGGTGTGGCGTATCACACACACTCGTAAGTATGTTGTGATCGAGTTCGTTGAGAATATTAGGTAACATGTATTCCCATCTCCGTTTTCCATACCCATTGTTACATTTTGGCAGGACAAATGTGGGTAAGTAATCTAATTTTCTAAGGTTTTCCGGTCTACTGGTTTTTTTAAGACTTCCAATATTTTCTATTTCGTCACTAAGTATTTAAATATGTCGGTCGGTCTCAGAGTTAAAGATTTTTTTCCTAACATGGTTAGGTATAATTGACTTTAGTAGACTTAGCTGTAATCTGTATATCCTATCTATGTAGGTTTTATAAGTTCTGCCATAACTACTAAGTCCATAATCTATAACTGACTGGGCCAATGACAGATATAACATTCTTAGTACATTGTATGGGAGTTTATATCTCAGCACATTAAGTTTCGAAAGAATAGATCTCAGTTTATTACACACATAGTTTATATGCGGCCCCCAATTAAAGTTAGTATCTATAATCAGTCCCAGGTAGGTATGTTCCGTTACTGACTCTAAAGGTTCACAATCGCATGGCAAGTTTCGATTTTTATCGTGGTTATTGTGCATACACTGGTGACTATGGGCTATTATTATGGGTCTAGGTGTCTTATTCATATGAGTGGAATGGATATGTATAATTTTAGTTTTAGAATAATTAATAATGAGTCCCACGTCATGGGCCCATTTACAAAGTAAATTGAAGTTATTTTGCATTACAGTTTCAGCTGTTTTCAAATCACTGTCTGCTACCAGCAGACACGTGTCATCTGCAAACTGGTATACAGAACCCTCACGGAATATATTGCACATATCATTAACGTACAATAAATATTCAGTTGGGCCAAAATTGGACCCTTGAGCCGTTCCTTCCTCCGTTAAAATCAAGTCGCTCAGTATATTGTTAACTTTTACTGCGGTGTAACGGTTTCGGTGGTAATTTTTAAAGAAATCTAGAAAAGGGCCCTGTATACCATTTTGCAGAAGTTTCGAAAACAATACGTCATATCTTAGAGTTTCAAAGGCCTTACTAAAATCAATAAACATTGATATAACATGTTTTTCATCGTTTAGTTGTTGATTAACTTCATTAGTGAATTTTCTCAAAAGCTGGGATGTATTTTTATTTTTTTGGAAGCCATATTGTTTATTGTGAATGATATTGTTTTTAGTAAGGTATTCGTTAATCTCTTGACCCAAGTACTTTTCAATAATTTTATCAATACACGATAGGATCGTAATAGGGCGATAATTATTTATGTCACTATAACTTCCTGACTTAAAAAAGTCTTAAGTTTGCTGACTCAGAGTCGCTAATTTTATGTCCACAGGAGAGACAACTTTGGTTTCTTACGCTGTGTATGACCCTAACTGACATTTCGGTATCCATAAAAAGAAGAAAATTACTATGTTCAAACATAACAGTAGAAAAAGGACTACATGATTTATTTGATATTTATTTATGGATATTGCACGGACTTTGAGTTCAAAGAAACCGTTCCTTGCATATTAGCTGGATAAGGAAAGAGAAAGTAAAACAAAATATATCAAATGGAATCACTTGAAAGCCCCTTTGTAGTTTGCTTATGGGTTAAATTAATTTGCATATATCACGGCCTTTTTACTTGACTACGAGGCGCCAAGAAGGGTAATGCGTTTTTAGCCTTTCTGCTGGGTATGTATGTATTTATACTGTTTTAAACATTCGTGATTTTCACTCATAATTATTGTATGTACTAAACGGGACTTATCAAGCAAACAATAATTACCTCGACGTTTCGGCCACATTGCAGCAGCCGTGGTCACGAGTTGACTCTTCTTCGTGGTCTGAGTCATAATAGTTACGCCGTTTAGTATAATAATTACGTATGTATTTTACAAATAAAAACTGCAATAATTTGGAGTTGGTTTTGTTTGACTATAATAAATAAAATAAATAAAATAAATATTAGGGGACAATCTTACACAAATCGACCTAGTCCCAAACTAAGCAAAGCTTGTACTATGGGTACTAGACGACGATAAACATACTTATATAGATAAATAAATACTTAAAAACATAGAAAACATCCATAACTCAGGAACAAAAGCAGCAGCAGCAGCGGCTCAGGAGGTGGTGCTCATCACACAAATAAATGCCCTTACCGGGATTCGAACCCAGGACCTCTTGCTTCGTAGGCAGGGTCACTACCAACTAGGCTAAAGCGGTCGTTAATATAATTTATTTTATCGTAGCAATCTCTCTCTCTCTCCCTTCTATACAGGCTGTCCTAAAACTAAATGATACTCTGGTACCAAGCGAGAGACCAAGTTATAAGAGTTCTGTAAAAATTAGGAAAAAATATCTGTTACTTAGTTAAGCGATAATAGATTATTATTAGGGTTCCGTACCCAAAGGGTGAAAACGGGTCTCTATTACTGAGACTTCGCTGTCCGTCTGTCCGTCTGTCCGTCTGTCACCAGGCTGTATCTCACGAACCGCCGTGATAGCTAGACAGTTGAAATTTTCATAGATGATGTATTTCGGGTGCCGCTATAACTACAAAATTAAAAAATAGAGTAAAATAAATATTTAAGGGGGCTCCGATACAACGAACGTGATTTTATTTGCCGTTTTTATTGATAATGGTACGGATTCCTTCGTGCGCGAATCCGACTCGCACTTGGCCGGTTTTTTATTATTTCAAAAAATATCTAATTGTATAAGTGATATATGTAGATAGTGATATATGTTATGTGAACTGAAACAATTACTTTGCTCACCCGCGACCTATGATAGTTACGTTTATGCAAGAAATGTGTGTTCGTACAGTGTGGAGGTGGAGGAACTGCATCACACAAATCACACAAACCACACAAACCCACCCAACTATCACCACCACCAAACTACACTTATCCTCGGAGTATCGCAATCGAAACGCGTCAGTGTATTTTGGTGGTGGTGATAGTTGGGTTTGTGTGATTTGAGTGAGCAAAGTAATTGTTTCAGTTCATTGATATGGACCTCCACAAAGTAACGCCTGATTCAATAAATTATATTATGCAACTCTATTATCGCTTAAATAAGTATGGATTTTATAACATAATAATAATAATAATCATTTATTTGCAATAAAACATGGTATCTGTTTCGGTGATATAAGGGAAATATATTTTCACACGTTTTTGACACAATATGACTTGAAAATTTTAGCTACACTTCCAAAATTACTGAAACTCGGTTTGCTCGTTTCTCTATCAGTTCAAATATTTTCTTCAAATTCCTTGCCGCGTGCTCTGAGGCTTTTCACATCGCTGCTCGTAAGCATCATCATCAAGTACTTATTTCATACGATGTTAAGAGCGTTATATTTGGTTCTCACATAGCCAAGTACGCTTTGTCTATCTCATTATCTATCTGGTTACTAAACAAATAGATTATTATGTCATTGCGTAATAATTTATAACAGTGAGTGCACTTCTTTGTCTTAGCGCTTGCCTTCAATCGACCGAGCTCCAGCACGCACAAAGGATTGAAACAAGTTATTTTTATGTGAGTTAGCAAGGGAGCAGGCGGCCCTGTCTCGAACCGTGCTGATGGCTTATTTCAAAGGCAGGGTTACCTCACTAGTTGGTATTATTACGCTATGTTTATGCTCAACACATATAAGATGGTAACGATAATCTAGTGACAAGAATGTACACTTGATAACGTTACCCGATGCTGCAGTGCTACAGCGTAGCGCGTGGGGTATTATCGTAGCACGTAGAGATTATCGTAGCCCGTAGACTGCATTGCTAAATAATGTTTGAAAAATTCAAGTTTTTTTTATACAATATAGTCTTGAGATTGACCACAACCACGCCTGATGGAAAGCGAAGATGAGGCCTACAATGGAGCACGCTTGCCTAGTAAATGCTAATTCACCTTAGATTTTTTTTTAAGCCGTAATGATCAAAATATTCACTAATGTTATGGCTGTACGTGGATGTCGATGATTACTTTCCATCCAATAACCCGCCTGCTCGTTATCTGCCCTCTCATATTAAAAATAGTCAGTAAAATATACCTTGTATCAAGAAACTCATCTTGCTGGATTCTACTCAACATGGTTTTCCGAACCGGAAATAGTTTCTGCGACATTCATAAGTCCTTGTTATGGCCTGAATTGCATAAAGATATGACTTACTTTGGCTTCGTGTGTACGTATTGTTGATCGAAGTGTGTAGGTATTTATTTATGCTGGGGATCGCAGAAACGAGTTTAACGATTTCGATGAAATTTGCTATGTGGGTGTTTTCAGGATGGAACAATACAAATACAAATAACTTTATTTCGCTTGAAATATGGTACAGAAATGGCTCATGGATGAATGGATGGATGGATGGTGGATTGAATTCTAGCTTGCTCTAATCTCAGAAAAAATATGCTTATTTTCCCAGTTTGCGGCCGAGCGAAGTTCGGTCGCCTAGACACCGTTACGGTATCTGGAACGAAGTATAAATCTTTCAACATGTTTTGTACAGTATCACGTAATATGACACGTACGTAGCAACGCCCCTTAGACGACGTACGCTAATGCAGCGGTTGTCAGTTCTGCACCGAGCTTCCCCAACGCCTGATTTATATCCCTAAACGATTTTCCTTGTTATACTTCATGTTTTCTTAAGTGTTAGATTGTTTTGGCTTAAGTATTAAGTGTTAGATTGGTCAAGGCTCAGAAGCGTTTCAACCGCTAAACATAACTTACAACTTACTTTTAACCCCCGACACACAAAGAGGGGTGTTATAAGTTTGAACGCTGTGTGTGTTTGCCTGTCTGTGGCATCATAGCTCTTAAAACGGGTGAACCGTTTTGGATGTGGTTTATATTATTTGAAACTAGGTTTTAGGAAAAGTTATCATCTCTTTTGTTAGTTACAAAAGGGATGTTAGATGCATAGTGGGCATTTACTTTATTTTCAAACATATGTGTGACCATAGCTAGTTGGCTTTTAAGAAATTTAATTTATAGTTATTACAAAAACTTATTTTTTGTGGCTATTCAAAGACGATTGAAAGAAGAGATCAGTGTACAATAAAGAGTTATTGTATTGTATTGTATTGTATCAGTCATTACAGTTACCTTCTATAAATATAAAATAAGATTCAAGCACTCAAATCTCCATGGAACAAGAACTAACCATAAATTATATTAGTTGTTAGAAACTCAAGCGAATTGAATAAGTTAGGGTTAATACCCTTAGCTAATGCTAAAGTCTGAACTGAGCTTAGTAGGCTGCTTAATAATAGTAATCCACTAGAGAATAGCGCTGAAGTTTTTAAATTGCTTTGTTACCTTAGTAATTTATATAGAATACCATTTTAAATATTAAATAAAATTGATTTAAAAGAGTTAGAAATAAATTATAGTTCTAAATTTTTACATTATTATTCTAGCAATTAACTTCCTGACTGCGCTGGGAAAATAATAACATGTTTTTTAGGGTTCCGTACTAAAAGGGTAAAACGGGACCCTATTAATAAGACTCCGCTGTCCGTCCGTCCGTCTGTCACCAGGCGTATCTCATAAACCGTGATAGTTAGACAGTTGAAATTTTGCCGCTATAACAACAAATACAAAAAGCAGAATAAAATAAATATTTAAGGGGGCTCCGATATAACAAACGTGATTTTTTGGCCGTTCATATAGATAATGGTACCGGAACCCTTCGTGCGCGACTCCGACTCACACTTGGCCGGTTTTTTTAGCCATACGCGCTGTTGTGTTTTTAGCTCAAATGATATTTCTATTTCTCTTATTAGTTGTGTGGTTTAACTGTACGATAACTCAAACACGTCTTACATAAAAGCAGCATAAATGAGCCATTACCACAGAATAAGTAATAGTACTAACGTACAGAAGGATCACTCTCGAACAAAGGTCAACTTTAGGTATAAAAACTTTCCTACTCCTTCTGCGTGCACGCGAAATTAAAACTTATCGTGTGATACGAGCGTTCATATTCCGTTGGGCACCACTGATCCGAAACCAAGGGCACAGGGTTCCCACTCGCCCATATTTGGTAGGTATATAAATCAAGAAAGTTAACAGTGTGTATTAATTCAGCAAAACTACCTTTAGTATGTAAGTAAGTTATTTATAATATCGTTTAGAAGTCATTGTTTGTTGGAAAAATCACAGAAGAAAAAGATGCTTAATTACGCGCGACGCGGCTAGCGTGCGAACTGAAGGCCGCGCTACAACCTACTGCCATACTCCTCCCGGGAGGAGCGCCGGCCGAACATACCTAAACTGCGGAGTGAAACCCCCCTGCCATTACTCCATTTGTAAGCCTTAGATCTGGCTGCAGATAAACAGGAATTCGATTACAGCAAAGGGAGCATTTATGGGGTTAGCATGTAGGTCAATTTGGTAATGGCAGAGAGATGGGGTGAGACTTCACTCCCTATGCTCTATTTCTTTACACGCGATGTCCTATTCGAGAACATCGGAATCGTGAAATTCTTGATGCTATCTATTATTTTATAAGGGCCATACACATTTTTAGGGTGCCGTACGTACCCAAAGAGTAAAAACGGGACTCTATTACTGAGGCTCCGCTGTCCGTCCGTCTGTCCGTCTGTCACCAGGCTGTATTTCATGAACCGTGATAGCTAGACAGTTGAACTTTTCACAGATGATGATGTATTTCGGTTGCCGCTATAACGGTTGCGTCAGATAGCTGGGCCATTCTACTTTTCGTTGACCAGTCATTTTTTGTACTGTGCTCTTCAAATATTTTTTTTACAAAAACGGTAAAGTCCTCGGTTTAAATCATTAAAGATTTAAATAGGCACATAATTAAGCTTACATTTAAAATTATCACTACTTATAAAAAGTAATCATTATTATCTATAAAGTAGGTAACGCAGTGGACATGCATGTCCCCGCCATTTGTATGGAAATTGATGTATTTTCCGCTGAGTTACCAATTTTTTCCACAAAATTTCTTTGAATTTAAAGTTTTATTGCTTTAAAACATTAAATTTAGGTGTTTCAGTTTGTATATAAGTTATTTACACTTGAAAAAAATCACCAGGTATGCCTTATATTTCACAAAAGTTTAATGGTTACTTAAAAGTAGAATGGCCCAGCTGCAAACCAATATTCAAGGAACATAAATTGCTTACAGTTCCATGTATTTATGTGTACGAAATGTGTAAATTTGTTAAAAGAAATGAGTACCTTTTTGTCAAGAAATGTAATCTCAATAAACGCACCCTTTGTCATAAGAAACTTACAGTTCCAAACAAGATTAGACTGAAATTATATAAGAAAAATTGTTATTTCATGGCAATTAAAATTTACAACGCATTGCCTATGTCGTGGACTGCCAAGGAAACAGTTTTACCTAAAATTATGGCGATTTCTCGTTGGGGAGACTTTTTATTCTCTCGAGGAATTCTTTGTGAAAGTTAGGAGTTTACGTAATAATAGTGTTATATTGTATTAAGAGTGCTCAGTGTTTTTTTTTGTTTCTACTATTTTTTTCTAATTTTCGATTGTACATTGCGATATTTGTTACATTGTGTCTATTTATTACTGGTTAGTGATATGAAATTAAATCCTATTATTTATGGCATTATTTTAATTCTAATTTTTTATTTCGTTATTGACATGAACTGAGATCTTGTTATTATAATTAGTGAATGACATTATCTTAATTTATTAATTCATTATTATTAGTTATTAACATAAAATGGAATCTTATTATTATTAGTTAAATCAATTTGTTTTATTATTTATTACTATGATTATTGGATCTTGACAAAATGATAAAACAAGTTTATTATTGTATATTGCATGCCTATGAAGGTGAAACAATGGACTGTATTTAAATAATAGATGTTATTATTTACATTGATTTCAAGCAATAAATGAATAAATAAATAAATAAATAAATAACAACAAATACTAAAAACAGAATAAAATAAATATTTAAGGGGGCTCCCATACAACAAACGTGATTTTTTTGCTCGTTTTGCTCGATATTGTTAACGGCAACAGGTAGACGCTTGAAATATTCACAGAATATTTAATTATACGAGGGGCGTTCAATATAAAGTGAGAATGAGATGCAAACTCTTTTAATATTACGAAATTAAATACTGGCCGGTAAAGCTAATCTATCTAGCTGATTGCTATGAAAAAAAAACTAACTGTCTTTTGTTTAAAAAAATATACGGTAATTTCTTTGCAATGCTATTGAGTACGTTAGCGAAAATGGAGAAAATTGAACTGCGCGCCGTTATCAAATACTTGTGTTTGAAAATTTTTTCTACGGACCAAGTCAATTTGGATTTGCGGGATACTTTAGGGTCTAATGTTCCTCCGTATTTGACAGTCGCACGTTGGTGCGCCGAATTTAGACGTGGAAGAACATCGACAATGGACGACCCCCGCTCCGGACGCCCTACTACAGCAGTAACTGAAGAAATTGTGAAAAAAGTCGAAAACTCAGTTTTGGCGGATCGTCGTGTCACGGTTCGTTTTATTGCTGAAAATGTAAAGATTTCAACGGGGAGCGTGCATAATATTTTACATGAACGCTTGGGTATGAAAAAGGTATCTGCGCGTTGGGTACCAAGAATGCTTACTGACACGCAAAAACAAACTAGACTAGAGATTTGTCAAGAAGCTTTGAACCTGATGCAGCAAGACCGGGAAGTTTTTTTGGCACGATTTATAACAATGGACGAAACATGGCTCCATCATTACGACCCAGAAACGAAACTGCAGTCTATGACATGGAAAAGGCCATCATCTCCAACTCCGAAGAAATTCAAGGTGAGCCCATCTGCCGGTAAGGTCATGAGCTCTGTTTTTTGGGATGGTAAAGGGGTATTAATGATTGAGTATCTCGAGCATGGCGCCACTATTACGGGCACATTATACGCCAAACAAATAGCAACATTGCGCAATGAGATCCGCGAAAAACGGCGAGGTAAACTCTCGAAAGTTGTGCTGTTCCACCAGGACAATGCCCCGGCACACAAGTCCGCCGTTGCAATGGCTGCAATTCGTGATGCTGGGTTCGATATCCTTAAGCATCCTCCGTATTCACCAGATCTCGCTCCCAGTGATTTCTACCTATTTCCGAGATTGAAACAATACCTGAGAGGCTAGAAATTTGAAGACGACGACGCGGTAGTCGCTGCAGTACAAGATTTTTTAAGTACTCAAGATGAGACCTTTTTTAAAAATGGAATTTTAAGTTTAGAAAAAAGATATACTAAGTGTATTATGCTAAAAGGTGACTATGTCGAAAAATAAAATGACATTTAGTAAAAGTTGTTTATAACATACTCATTCTCACTTTTTATTGAACGCCCCTAGTACATTGACTTTAAAAAATAAATCATTAAATTAAAATAAAAAAATATTTAAGGGGGCTCCCATACAACAAACGTTTTTTTTATAGATAATTGTACGGAACCCTTCGTGCGCGACTCCGACTCGCACTTGGCCGGTTTTATAGATAATGGTACGGAACCCTTCGTGCGCGAGTCGGACTCGCAACTGGCCGGTTTTTATATAGATATAACAAAAGTTAAGTAGTAAGTTAAGTAGATATAACAAAAGTTAAGTGTATTTCTTTACCTAGCCAATATTTTTTGTGGGACTCCTGGCCATCTTTCGGCCCTTTATATAAATCTTAAGTTTGCTGACTCGTAGTCGCTAATTTTATATCCACAGGCGAGACAACTTTTGTTTCTTACGCTGTTTATCATTTGTCACACAATACATTACTTTACTATTGCAGGTGCAGCTTGTATAAAGTGTAATCAGTTTTCTAACCATTAGACTATCCGGCTATACTTCGCAATCTCACAAACTAACGGATGTAAGAGTAGAGTTCCAGGAAATTTAATTATTGATAAAATAAGACATATCGAGTTGTCGTTATCAGAGGGCCGTCCCGACTGTTGGACCGCGACCAAGCACGAACAGAGTGCACTCTAATTTTTCAAAACTCCATGGCACTGCTCCAAGATGAAAAACACGTTAGTCAGACATTGCGCACAGTTCTTGATTTTCTGGCTAGTTATCTTATTTAGTTTTTGACAGGGATACAACGCAAAACATTAGAAAAAACCGGTCAAGTGCGAGTCGGACTCCTACAGGAAGGGTTTCGTACCTCCGTACAATATTTTAAAAATAGTTCAGTAAAAAAAATATAAAGAGCGAGTTAAAAACGCTGACTCCTCCTCAACTCCTTTTCAATTTTTAACTTTACTTTACTTTACTTTATTTTTAGTAAATTGTTGTTATAGCAGCTACAGTTATTACTGCACAATTGGTAAAAATTTCAAGTCTAACTAGCTATTATGGTTCAAGAGATACCTAGAGCTCTGTGACAGACCGACGGACAGACGAACGGACGGAGAGACAGACAGTGAAGTCGCAGTAAAAGCCCCCCATGATGTCCCTATGACTTTGGGTACGGAACAAAAAAAAATAGTGAAATGTTATTCCAAACAAGTGAATCTGTTCTGCGTAACTTGATTTAGGAACACGTGCTTTAAATTGTTTGAATACGTGAATCTGGTTTGCTGTAAAATTTTGATAAAATTCTAAATACGAGCTGAGCTATATTAAAAGCGGTAACTGTCAGTAATACACCTTTGCAGTTGCCACTTCGAGCGGTCGGAATGGCTGCATGTCTGCGGCAGGCACGTCGATTCCGATTCAATAGTTATAAACTGGTTCTTTTACTGAGCCAAGAACTCGAATGGCACATGGCAACTGAATGCTTAAAATAAGAAAATGGGGTTCAAATCCCCACGGCAAAAGTGCCTTTAGCCTGAAAATGTATATGTGCACAATGTAATATTAACACATTAA
Source organism: Archips crataeganus (assembly GCA_947859365.1). Taxonomy (NCBI): domain Eukaryota; kingdom Metazoa; phylum Arthropoda; class Insecta; order Lepidoptera; family Tortricidae; genus Archips; species Archips crataeganus. The sequence goes on from OX402058.1 coordinate 11,852,165, forward strand.
CGTTTTAGCCCTGATAGTTTTAGTCTTTTCATCAGAGATGTGCTATGCATCTATGCCGCGAGGATGTGGAAGCTAACTACAAAGCTACGTGACCGTTACCATAATGTTCAGCAATGTAGCCAGTCGAGGAAAATCTAGAGCACGCATCTTTTTATATAAAAACCGGTTGTCTGTAAAGTGGGTTTACGGACGATAGTTTAACGTGACAACGTCATACCAAAACATTGAAAAACCAAAAATGAAATCAGGCGGTCACCCATCCAAGTACTGACCGCGTCCGACGTTGCTTAACCTCGGTGATCGGACGAGAACCGGTGTTTTGTCAAATATCTTGAAAACGGTGCATCCTACGGCAAAATCAATGAAATGCACCCCCTCCCCCGCACTCCCTCACCCCCCCGCACCCCACCATTAAATACAAGCTGGCGTTCGCTGCTCTCTTGTACATACTGGCCTTCGCCGCTCCGTAAGTACATGTAACGTTACATTGCGTCATCCTTTTTCGTGTATGCAGCCGGCGTTCATCGATTTATTAGACATTATTACGTCAAAAACATAGTTTAGTTAAACCCGTTTCCACCCAGTGCTATGCTATGTGAACCAAAGAATATAATTGGCGTAATATCAATCGCATCCATCGTGTCAATGCAACTTGCGTGAATGAATGTACGCAATGATTCGCAAAAATGCATATTACAACACATGTCGCCTAGCGTACACATATCACGACATCGAGAACCAATCAGCATCGATATCACGTCATTTACGGCTACTCCGACTGGTCGAGACTCTCGGCTAGGGGAGTGCGCACCATCGTCCGGTATTCGCCTTCTACCTTACCGCGCGCATGTTTATTATGTAGGATGGAACTGAAACAATTACTGTGCTCACCCGCGACCTTACGATAGTTACGTTTATGTAAGAAATGCGTGTTCATGGCAGTTCCTCCACACTGAACGAACACACACAAACCCAACTATCACCACCACCAAACTACACTGACGCGTTCCGAACTCAACCAGAGCTCATCTTCAGAGTAGGATTTCCTCGTAGTTATTAGTTTGAAGTCAACAAAAGAAGCGGCACGAAAATTTCTAACAAATAATTCCACTAAACTTGAATAAAACCTCGCCTGCTGTATCTACAGTGCGCTAACTTTTTAACAATAAAGTAAATATGTAGGTACTAAGTTTGAATCGTCTCAGTGACAAGCCGCAAGTAGGTACCTAAGTACGTACAAAACGAGTATGCTCAAGTTTTGAATACACTGGAAAGTTCCATACGTAACAGCGTGAGAATTTAACAATGTGGAATACTTAGGTATAAGGGATACAACATACATATGTAGGAATAACAATGACTGCTTGTCGCGGTATTATATACTTAATACCTACTAATGACGGTGTAAATTTCAGGTTCTCTTTAATCATACATTTTATATTTGTGCTATTGCAAAGCCTGTTACGAATTTTATCAATGCGCAAGTTGGTAAAATTGTGTGCGTGTGTGTGTGTGTGTGTGTGTGTGTGTGTGTGTGTGTGTGTGTGTGTGTGTGTGTGTGTGTGTGTGTGTGTGTGTTACATACTCCTTAACGCTAAAACAACTGACGGATTTGAATGAAATTTGGCATGTAGTCGTCTGTAATAACTAATAACCCGAATAAATATCCCGATATTCATTAGGGTTCCATGTAAAATCCCAATATCGTTACCGCTAAATCTACTACAGATATCAAATTATCCACGGGTATACGTTATAAGTATAGCCGACCAAGAAATTCCTTTAACACCCTAAGGTTCAATCATCAAAGGCTATTTTCACTCACAAGTCAATATGACAATCAGCCTTATTGTTTTTATTCTGATGTAGGAACTGTCATTAAAAATGTTAAAGCACTTACTTGGTCGACTATACAATGTAAATGAAGACCACGATGTAATTTTTGGGAATCCCCGTAGGAATTTAGTAAAACCCCGGAGTTTCACTTCAACTACCAAATCTAATGGCTTAGGCGCGCAAATCTGCGTGTAAAGGCTAATTAGGAATAAATTCACATTTACGCAAGTCAGCCACCAATGTCATCTTTTCGAGTAGGATCATTGTATCGATTACCAATGCATCGACTCTATTTCTTCTTGGATTTGCATCCTACGTATATTTCAGTAACGAATGCTTTACAGCACCCCTTTTTGTCGTACTAAAATGCACATATCCAAGGGTAGTCGACATAACGTCGTTCGAGGTATATGGGGGCTTTTAGCGAGAGTAAATATCATTGACGCATCACGCGCGTAGGTTAAAAACGCCTGAACATTTTAGTCACACCCTTTCAGCGAACCCGCGGCGTCACCCTTAGCTGTGGCAGTGGGTATGGATTTTTGTGCGGCCCAGTTTATCCTGTGTTCGTTGTTATCTTAATTTTTGGGTTAACACAGAGTTTAACACGGCCAATGGAGAGTATTAATATTAAACTGCGGCTAGGCTCGCCACCTGACACCCAGGCTTTCTGTCGGGGAAAATTGTAACCTTTGTTAATCCAATAATTGTTCTGTCATAATAATATACACGTAATATACGTATTAATTATATTTACTGTTTTTCACCTTATGCAAATAGCGTGGGAAAAATGATACCATTCCAGCCTATATAGGTACGTACCACTGCAGGGCACAGGTCTGCTCTGGTCGGTAGTTTCCCGTGCGGATCGGGAACTTCACACAGACCATTCAATTTCTGCGCAGGTGTGTACAGGTTTCCTCACGATGTTTTCCGTCACCGTATAGCTATATTTAAAATGTAATTTTGCATATAAATTCTGAAAAACTCAGAGGTGCGAGCCCGGGCTCGAACCCACGACCCTCTGCTTGAGAAGCCAAAGGTCAAACCACGGTGCTACCAGACTGTGATTTTTCTGTTAAACATTTCGTAGTGATCAGGCCACATGTAGCATTTTAGAACACTTCATTTTGATGAATATCTACTAGAGTGCCAAATAAACATGATATTGCCAGCACCAACTTGGGTTACACAAAAAGGCTCAGCAAGAAACAAGTCATAAGTATGCGTGTCGTGCAAATATTTCGTGCACTAGAAATAGGAACATAACCTAGGGCGCTACATTCCGCGGGCCTACGTGGAATAATTTGGATTATTTGGCGGTTTGTTTTTGTTTATTTTGTATTGAATAGAGCGAAAGCTTTCATATTTTTCTGAAAACAATAATTAGAAATGCTGATTGTTCACGTAAAACAAAGGTTAGAAAAATAGTGTGATTTTATACCTGAACATGTGAGATTTCGCAATGTTGCCGTTGGCGTATTGATTTATTTGACATGTAGGTACCTATTTTTCGTTTACCTGCAGGACGAGTTGCTTAGCATATTCAATACAAAGACAAAGTGCAAAGACTAATTTCTGTTGTAATATGAAATTGAGCCACGTACTCGAGTGCTAAATGAATATGATACCAACAGCGAATCGAGTTACTCAGCAGGGCCGAGTTGCAAAACTTTTCACCCTAAGGGGGTAAGAGTAAGATAATAAAAAATTAAACGTCACTCTCGAGGTCTCGCTCCTCATTTCAATTATATTTTCTCTCTTGATGTTGATCGAACCCCCGGCTTATTTAGGATAAACTTTCCCTAGTATATTTACATAATTATTCCCAGAGTCATAACGCCGGCTTAAGAAATGGCAAGAGTAAAATTTTAAGTAACCTCTCTCGTTGCAAGACTTGATGACCGCATTATTTATAAGAACCCTCCGTTACTTTATGTTGATTTAATTTGGCCCTTTTTTCTTTGACCGGGTCGAATACACGAAGTACAGTGTCAAATATTTATTCACTTGCATTAATGATTAGATGGGCACTTTCGGTAAGCCTTCGCTCGAAGCACAGGTATAGGCAAGTGTGTATCTATTTTTAAATCGGAACATCGGCTGGGAAACGTGATAATGTTCGGGAAGGTTTTATGTAAGTCGTTAAGTCATTAGCAAGCCCCTGAAGGCTTTAAAGGTTTGTGTACTAAATACACTATTAATTACGTAGGCAGTTTATACGCTAAAAGTGGTCTACCTTGCTTTTGGGCGGTCAACACCATTAACAAGTCATTAAATATCAGGGACCTGATCTTGAACAATGTAAAGCTGGTGCTAAAATGCAGGATTTTGCCAGGTGATACTTACAAAAACTTATAGAATATGTCACTATTACTTGTACTTTATAAGGCGCAGGTTAGGCCGCACATGGAGTACTGCTCTCATCTCTGGGCTGGGGCACCCAAATACCAAACTCTTCCATTTGACCGCATCCAACGTAGAGCTGCTCGATTTGTCGATAATCAGGCACTCTCTGGCCTACTCGATCCTTTGGCTTTGCGGAGGGATGTGGCGTCTCTCTGTATATTATAGGTACCGTATTTATCATGGGGAATGTTCTGACGAACTGTTCGAATTGCTGCCTGCGGCTAAATTCCACTACCGCACTTCGAGGAACCGTTTTTCTTTCCATCCTCACCATCTTGATGATTGGCAGTCTAGTACCGTGCGTTTTAAGCGAAACTTCTTTCCTCGCACGACAAAGATCTGGAATCAGCTTTTTGCGGCAGCATTCCCGGAGCGTTACAACTTAGGGATCTTTAAAAAACGAGCCTACCAATTCCTAAAAGGGTCGGCAACGTACCTGTGATGCCCCCGTGTTGCGGGTGTCCATGGGCGACGGTGATCGCTCTCCATCAGGTGACCCATCTGCTCGTTTGCCACGTCTTATATATTACTACTTCATTTATATTCAAATAACAGCAAAGCCAACCTAGATTTTTTTTTAATAATGAGAGTCAATTTATGGGTCCCAAAATAAGCTAAGTCGTCACAGTTCAGCTTTTTCGTACCATAGTGTCTAATTTATCATAATTCATTACCACGATACTGTTTGCGGCTTATAATATCTATGTGAAAGACTGTTTGCAACAAATCTCACCTGTCCCGCGCTGTTTTTAAATTGTCTCTTCATTATGTAGACGGAAGACATACAATGAAGTCTTCATAGAAAAAAATATAGTGACAGCGCATTAAAGAATATACTGTGAAAACGTTGTACGGTATTGTAACCTTACAGACATCAATCTGTAATGATCCATCTTATATAAACATAATTTTAGTTATAATAGTTAAAAATGTATAGCTTAAATAGCTATACAATGTAGGTTCCTTACTCTAGACCGCTAACGATCACTTGGCCAATTTTGTGACTTAAACAAGGTAAAACAACTTGCTAAGGTATTTTAAGGGCTATTTTTAGAAAAAATTAGGAGCTATAGGTTTGAACTATAGGTTTGCTAATATAGGAGGTTTTCCTAGGTAGGTCTTCTTAGAGATATATAGGTAGACATATATAAAGTGATGTAGGTATATAGGCAGGAACATATAAAGATTAATGTAGGTTTATATAGGTAGGTAGCTTTAGTATATATATGTATATAGAGGGTTAGGTATAGAAGTAGTAGCCGTGTTGGGGGGGTGGTACGGTAGGTCAGGAATCAAATGATACGATAATACAGGCAAGGAAACTGAATCGCGTACCATGGTCATGGTGGAATCTTTTCACAACCAATTTCATGATGATTTCTTTGGCAGATATATAGAATGTCAACATGACATTTGCAATGAAAAAGGTTCACCCTGGTATAAAATATTCAACAAAATTCCAGATAGTATAAAAAATATTAACACCAACCAATTCAAAAAGAAATTGACATATTTACTCATTGAAAAATGTTACTATAATATTGATGAATATCTTAATGACATGAATTTATAATTTTATGCATCCTAATGACATTAAATTTTTAGTTTTATACAAATTGTGCCAGATATTTATAATATTATTGACATTCACTAAATAAAAATCCTTGCTAAAATAGTTATTTGAAATGAATAAATTATCGCACTTTAGTTATATATTTTTTTTAATTTTTCGTTTTTATTACTGCTGTGAAAATTAATTGTATTTAGACTTAATGACTTGTTAAAGGAAAACAGAACGCGAGCAGTATTTCTACGCCTACTGGCAAAACATAGAGATTCCTGAATGTTATACTTTTAAGACCGATTATGTACACCTATGTTCCACAAATAAACATATTCTATTCTATTCTATTCTATGAGATTCAGTTTCCTTGACTAAATGTCAACATCCAATAATAATGCCATCTGTTTCTCTATCTTAATACACCAATTTCAACCATTCCTGCTGTAACGTTACCTTTTTTGCAGTATCATTGCACGACGCTGACAATATCCGAAATTTCTTTTATCGGAAGTATCGGTGATTATCCGCTGAGTCAGCAGATCGTGTTGCAGTAATGAACGCCCGTCGAGGCACGACCAGAACATAAATCACATTTTTTCCTCACTGCACTCTTGGAATCCGCTACTAAATTATTTTGGCACGTTCGATTCGCTTGAGGCCAATCTGAAGGTAATACGGTACAGTAGAATTGCCAGCAAAGTCATAAATTAGATTAAAACATCATTTAAAAACAAATTGTCCATGGCTTAAACATGACAGACAGTACTTCCTAATCAAGTAAAAACGTACTTTCAGCGATACTGGGCACTTTGTATTCTCACTTTTGTCTCTTCGTTCGTCATTCTCTCTTCGTCTGTAAGTATTATCTCTTCTAAACTCTCATATTTATCTCTCGTTTTTCGGGATTACTTAGATTTATAGGAAAGTTAACATTAATTTTGCTATTATTTGTGTTCGGGCTAGATTTAACAGTAAATCTTGTTGTTATTAGCTGTTCTAACGGTAAAAAAGACAAAAACCGCTCTATTCAGAAATAAAGTAATCCTGTCAACTGCGAAAGTATTTCAAAGTGCTATAAACTTTAAAACTGTGAGTGTATTGTAAATTGAATACGTAGTTGTTTCCTCTGCGCCAATTTCGGTGTTCCAGATATAATTTCTACGTGTCGCTCAGGCACGGAATAGAAATTTTCTCAAACATGCTATGAAATAATGACGTTATGTTCCTTATAATACGCCACGAAGTGTCACGTTGAAGGTGCGGGCTAGACGAGAGGTCAATAATGGAATTTCATACAACATTGCTGGCCTTGGCCAGCAAAGTGATCGTCTATTGTTTCATACTATGACGTTTATAGGTATATTTAAAAAAAAACTATAAGCAATATTTTGCGTTTTGGTTCATTAAGACATTCTGCCACTACGTTTATTTAAGGTAAGGTAAGATGATGATGATGTTGGTGATGATGATGGTGATGTTGATGGTGTCGATGATGGGTGATGGCGATGATGATGATGATGGTGATGATGATGGTGATGATGATGATGGTGATGATGATGGTGATGATAAGATGATGATGATGATGATGGTGATGATGAGATGATGGTGATGATGGGTGATGGTGATGATGATGATGATGGTGATGATGGTGATGATGATGGTGATGATAAGATGATGATGGTGGTGATGGTGATGGTGATGATGATGGTGACGACGACGACGACGATGACGATGATGATGATGATGATGATGCATGTTTGAGAAAAAGTCTATACAAGCCTTGGCCACGAACAGGGATTGCCGGCCTCGTATCTCTAGATGGCCTCGTTAACACTCGGCCATCTATAACTACTCGGCCGGCAATCCCCTATTTCGCGGCCGCTGCAGTAATGTACTATTGGTTACAATGTGACATACATATTCTAGGAACAAGTTACATAAGGAAATAGAAAATAGCATTGATTTAACTAATGACGATGAATAATTTTAGCCGTTTTCTGTGCTTTACAATACAACATTACAATGACTGTGTATTATTGTAGACTGCAAAGAAAACAAAACAGAAAATCAAGTACATGGAAAATAAATACAAGGTAAACAATAGGCTTGTTTCGCCACTCTCTGTTAAGTTTTTGCTATTTTATGTGACTTTGAAATGTAATGTCATTTCTGTTTAATTCAACGAAATGAACAGAATGGCATTATAGATTCTGCCACATAAAATAACGGGAACTTAACAGAGAGCGGTGATACAGTTGGCTACTTGATTTACTAACATCAATATGTCATCGTCGTCTTAAGACAGTGAAAAGTCAAATATATTTTCTGCCGTTACCACATGTTTTAATATTTTTTAAAAATGGAGGCAAATAAATAACACTTATTTGTTTCGTCAATAAAACCCAACTCTGACCCACATACGAAACTTTAAAACAAACCCAAATAGAAACTGTAATCCTCCACCTACGGTTTCTATTTCCACGTTTTTTTGTATTGACGTACTTATCTGGAGTTTTCGCTAAAACTCGGTTCCCGGGCGGACGTCCGACCCGATACGGCCGCTCGTTTTAAAGCGACTCCCTGCTGTTTACTTTACGTATACGCCCGCGTAAGTTTCATTTCTAAAGGCTTACCCTGATAATATTTAATCTTTATGTTTTTAACATCTTAACTTAAACTAATTTTATAAAGAAAAAAGATTTGATTGTGTGTGTTTGTTTGTTTATTTATAGTGGATAAAACAAACAAAGTACTGAAACGATTTTATTACCTGTAGTAGGCTACTTACCTGCAAGTTACACAGCGTCGGAGATAGTGCAAATTCACTCAACTTTAGATGTGGCTTCCACCTGTATTGAATACTCCTTCCTACCTCATTTTCGCTTGACGCGATGGCAAACGAAAGTCTAAAATAAAAGCCAAGGTACTTTTCCAAACTCTACGTTAATTCAAATTTCATCATGGCATTTTTAATTTGTGCTGAAAGCTAGCCAAACAAAAGTTTAAATTAATATTTCATATTTACACAAGCAGCACCAGTTGTGTTGAACTTTTAAAAAGTATCATGACTCATAGCCCTCGCTGTTTCTCATTACGGGATCACAAAGCCAAAGCAAAGACAGTGAGCGCTTTTAAATTAATATCAGCTTTGGAAAATAATATAAAGTTATCGTCGGCATAAATATCTATCGCATCGCGTCAAATAAATGTCTCAACACCGACCTCATGATTCACTAATACCACACCACTGTATAGAGGTGTATAAATATTTCTGACGTCTATATTTCGTCGTCGTTGACTGTACTTGCTCAAAAAACGAGTCTCCCAACTAGTATGTACAAATTGTAAAATAGTTCGGTTTTTCAGTTATTTCAGTACACTATTACGCAATAGAACCTATGCCTGGTTTGCTTTGGTTCCAATACCCGTTCCGTTTCTTTTTGCTATCTCACTTTCACTCAAAGTAGCACATTCAAGAAATCATTCACTGAGTCCACACAGTTCAGTTTGATTCGGTTGGCACTGGCTGGCCGGTCAATCGGAGCAATTCGGAGTGCTTCGGAGCGATTCAGTTCAATTGCTCGCTCTCAAGATATTGTGCAACATGTACCTACTAAAAGCACAAAGGAGATGGGAATAATGCAATCTAGTACAGTGTCAGGTAGTAAAAGCCGTGGTAGCCTAGTGGTTTGACCTCATACCAGCCTATATCGGCGCGTAATCTGGGAGTTTTGATGGATGAGTCGCTGCGCTTTGAAGGTCACATAGCTGAGGTCGCTAAGATATGTTTTTACAAGCTCAAAGTGTTGTTTAGAATTCGCAACTTTCTTAGCATAGATTTACGTATTAGGTTGTGCGATTCCCTGATACTCTCAAAATTGGGTTATGCCGACGTAGTATACGGTCCTCGGTTGCTCTCCCGCACAGATCGCATAGTGCAGAGAGTCCAGAATGCCTGTGCTCGTTTTTGTTTTAAAATTCCCTCGCGTACGCATGTAACGCCATATTTAAACTCTGCTGGCATTTTGAAGATGGCGTACCGGAGAGAACTTCACTTATCCTCATTACTTTTTAGTATTGTCAAAACTGGAGTGCCAGAATACCTGTTCCAGAAATTAACGTGGCGTAAAAGCAAATCCAGCTCGCATGGGGTCCGAGAGGTTAGCAATGAACTAGCTGTTCCGTATCACCGAACTGCCGCTTTTAAGGGTAGTTTTAAATACACTGCCACAAAGTGTTGGAATAATTTGCCTCCACCATTCAAAACGTTTATTACTATTAGCAATTTTAAGATTAAATTCTATAAATTTTTTTTTTTTTTTTTAGATGCTACCGATGTTTATTTATTTATAACATGGAAAAATAGACGTTTAAAATTAAATACCTACTTTAAAAAGAATTAAAAGTCAACTACCTATAACATTAAAATTAAAACCCTTAAATTACCTTATTCTAAATAAATATTTAACTAATTTGCAACTTACATTGCCCGCAGGTGGAAAGGCCAAGTCGTCTTACCTCTGATGCGACTACCTTCATTTTAAAATTTTAATTTTAAATAAACACAGATAAAAGTGTTAAGTATACTTACTTAGTATACTTTTTGATATATTTGCAAGTTTTGGATATGCCTACCGAAAGGGAAATGCATAATATAAATAAATAAAGTATGTATCTATGTATATTATATATATACATATTCTATACATATGTATATGTATAAGATATGTATCTCTTTTTATTTATTTGTTTATTTTGTTACACACTTTTTTTCACCAACATATTTGTGCTGATTCCGGTCCAACAAGTTTGATGCAATGATATGAAGGGTTTGACTGAAAATCAGCGCTGCAGCAGGCACCTACTGCAGCTTAATGCCGAGTCAAATTCCTTTTCGACATCTCAATTGGGAATGTCTAAAAAAAATTACCAGTGGTTTTTATATTTTTTTTGTATAGAAAATTCAATTATAAGAAACTAATTTCAATATTTTGTCATTTAGTTCTCTACTTTTTTCAAAATTAATTATTGAAACTATTTTAGTTGATGACGTCAGATTATAATTGAGGGCTCCCACAATGCCAAATTTCTAAATCTATCTAAATGCGTACGATAAGGCAACCCCTTTAATTATTTTTTGCGTAGTGATACACTATACACTGTGTCACTTTACTGGCACTGACAAAGTGCTAGATGTCAGACAGCGGGTCCAAATCAAACTCCGTAGTGTAATCCACGCGTAAATTGTGAAGAATTTTAACCACACAGAATAAAGTACGACTGGAACCGGTCACGCAATTTACACCAATGTCAAATGAAGGTCGTTGCTTATTTGTTATATAATAAATTCATTACATAATATTAAAATTAAATAACTACAGAAAACGATTTAAAAGCATTCATCTCGAAATGGTTTTCGATTTTCTATACATTGCAAAAAAATAGACATCCCCAATTATGTTTTTTGTTTTAATTATTATTATTGTTTTCTTTTTTATTATTATTTTTCTCCTGTATTAGTCAGTGTATTTTTCTTTTTTTGATGTCGAATAAAGTTATGTCTATGTCTATGTCTATGTCCTATATACGTCCCACTGCAGGGCACAGGCCTCCTCTCAGAATAAACGGGCTTGGGCCATAGTTTACCACGCGGGCTCATTGCGGATTGGGAACTTCACACACACCATTGAATTTCTTCGCAGGTGATGCAGGTTTCCTCACGATGTTTCATTTCACCGTAAAGTTCATGGTAAATTACAAATGTAATTTCGCACTTAAATTCAGAAAAATTCAGAGGTGCGAACCGGCATTTGAACCCATGAACCTCTGCTTGAAAGGCCATAGGTCAAAACCACTAGGTCGTGGGTTCGAGCCCGGGCTCGCACCTCTGAGTTTTTCGGAATTAATTTGCGAAATTACATTTGAAATTTACCATGAGCTTTATGGTGTACGAAAACATCGTAAAGAAAGCTACACACACCTGCAAAGTAATTCAATGCAGTGTGTGAAGTTCCCAATCAGCGTGGGAACTACGCTCCAACCTCTCCCATTCTGAGAGGAGGCCTGTGCCCTGCAGTGAGATCTATATAGGCTGGGACGATGGCAGTGTCAGGACAGTTTTCAATTCAAATGTAAATTCTAATGGGAGTATTTTATTTTAGACGTAGAAATGATGCATAGCATATAGTATGCTGGGTGAGCTTGTTGCTTTGTGGACGAGTGCTTTCTAACGTTTTCAACTGTCAAATCTAAACGTGAATGAAGACGTGGGTGACGACTAGTTATAAATAAAAATTGCTTTAAGTGACGTTATCAGATGCAGCAGATGGTGTTCGTCGTATAACTATTGTTTACACCGAGAACTCTAATTTTACAAAACTTAAATCGAAGAATATATGAATTTAGCAGCGCGACACTTTACGACTCAAGCGCACCATGGTACGAGCATTATTATATTTTTTTTGCTCTGTACATGAACGCTGAGTTAGCAAAAGTTATTTATTTTACTTTGAGTCGCCCAACTCCAGCTACGAAGTTTACTCAAACGAAAAACACAATTTAAGAAGTTTAGCAAAAATTTATGTTCTCCCCTTAACTTATCCTGTTGTTTTCGGCTATTCGCTCTGTCTTGATTAAAATACTTTTTAAAATTAATAAGCCTCTTTTCTCCAATATATTTTTTAAAGTTTAAACATTAAATCTAGACAACGATGCAGCTTAGCAATACAAGTACTTCAAAAGTAGTTTAATGATAATGGTGTACCTACGATTGAAAATTTACGTCGAAATAAAATATCGTTTTTAGGGTTCCGTAGTCAACTAGGAACCCGTATAGTTTCGCCATGTCTGTCCGTCTGTCTGTCCGTCTGCGGCTAAGCTCAGAGACTGTTAGTACTAGAAAGCTGTAATTTGGCATGAATATATACTATACCAGTCACGCCGACAAAGTGATTACATAAAAAAAAACTAAAACAATTTTTTTAGGGTACCTCCCATAGACGTAAAGTGGGGGTGATTTTTTTTTCTCGACTAACCCTAGTGTGGGGTATCATTGGATAGGTATTTGAAAATAAATAAGGGTTTGCTAAAACCATTTTTTGATAAAGTGAATATTTTCGGAGATATTCACTCCGAAAGTTCAAAACAATGTGTCCCCCCCTCTAACTTTTGAACAGAAAGTCTAAAAAATATGAAAAAAACACGTAAGTTAAACAAATAACACACAAACAAACAAACACAACACCAACACAACAAATATTTTTGAATGGGTACTGTAGTGTGTGTTAAAATTTGGTCCCCCCACTGTCTGTTGTTTTATTTTAAAGTAATTTTAATTTAGAAAATTTTATTTTTGTATTTTTTTATATTTTGGTAGACATTAATTGTAATTAAGTACATAATTTATTAACTGTATTTGTCTGCTTATACTATAAAAATTTTAATCTGGACATTTCATTTAAGTAAATAATTCTTATTCAATTTTAGTTTTGTTTTTAAATTTTAATTGTTATTTTTAATTTGGACATTTCATTTTTATTATAATTCAATTTTAGTTATGTTTTTAAGTTTTATTTGTTATTTAATTTCAAAGTTTGACACATATTATGGATTATGAATATTCGGTTATAAATTTTAGCTGAACTAACTTAGCTTGTAAGCTTTTACTAATAACAAAAAATGGATCTGTGTTGTCTGAGAATAAATAAAAATTATTATTATTATATTATAAACTTAATAAAAACTTTCTAGGAAAATTATTTTCAACTTAGTCGGTTGAGCAGTTTTAAGTTTTTTTTTTTTTTAAATATTTCTAAACTAAGATTGTAATTTAACCGCCATTGCAAGCATTTTTTTTCTTTAAGTACCTATAAGATCACGCTAACAGTATCTTCTTTCAAATAAAAAAAATAAAATTGAAATCGGTTCATAAAATAAAGAATTATATCTGAAAAACCATCAACATACATACTAGTTCTAGTAAGACTGCACAGATTAGATTAGTTACCCAATTCGCCGATAGATGGCTCTGTACCGCCGACGTTGAAATTCTGTGCGTGGTGGGAGTTGGGACCAAAACAACCACATTAATAAAGTATGCAAAGATTTTTTCGTACCTGCTACGGAACCCTATCTTGGGCGTGTCCGACACGCTCTTGGCCGGTTTTTTTTTAACTTTTAACCGGACTCGTCATATTATAATGTAATTTAATTATATTGTTGATAACGTTATTTTTTTGTTATTTTTGTACAATAAAAAGTTTATAAATATACCTACATATGTACATACATACACACAACCACATAATGTGGGTCATAGGAGTACACTTGGCTTCCTACTAGAAGCTTCAACTTTTACTTCTTCGTCTGAATCTACCCACTATGCACTACGATTTGTATCTACTAGTATACGTAGCAACTTGGACATTTTCCTCCAATTTGCTCTATGAGTTTTAGCGATACAGCAAATTAAACTGTTCTCCAATTTGCTATAAGTACTACATAGTTCTAACGATAGAGCAAATTGGAGAAAAACAGTTCGATTTGCCCTGTACTAGTTGGAAAGATAGGGCCGTTTTTATTAATTTCATAGTTTCATTTTCTATTTATTTCAATAACTTGTAGAGCAAATTGGTGAAGAAAAGTTGGATTTGCTCTAGCTTATCAACTAGTTGGGCAAATCGAACTGTTGTCCTACAATTTGCTCTTTCGTTAGAGCTAGTATAGCAAATTGGAGAAAAATAGTTCAATTTGCTCTGTCGCTAAAACTCGTACAGCAAATTGGAGAAAAATGTAAAATTTGCTATACTATAGTGAAACCGTTTAAATAAGTCCTCGCGCGTGCGGCACAGGGGCTGGGGGGTATGACGACAAAGGGGGGCGGGAGAGGTGCGGGCGTCAGGCACACGAGGCACCATCACGGGCGAGGAATCATTTAAACGGTCTAGCTATATAATAGCAGATACCTACAAATCTTAGATCAAAGTGGATAAATGCATACTCTTGGTAACATGATTTCCCTGTCAATTTGCCTTGTGTTTCTTGTTTGTAATGGTCTGTACGATTATATTTCCTAGAGTTGTGAAAGTTTGTGAGTGTGATTGTTACTCCTTCGCGCTAAAACGGTTGGACGGATTTGGATGAAATTTAGTATGTAAATAGCTAGAACCCTGGAATGACACAGTTTTCTTTTCCATTCACCTATTACAGGTTGGGATGTACCTACACCTGTTAAATTCTGAAATGTCAACCATTAAGTCCAGAGACAGACATGACTTGAATTTTACAAGGTTTTGGCAACTTTAATCAAGACTAATAAAGGTTAATGCTAAAATTCAATAATTATTCCTTCCATGCACATTAGTAGCAAAATTAAAGTAGAATAGCCTAAATTAATTCATAATAATTCCCTAGAAACGCTTTTCCAAGGTTCTTTAATGAAAATTCTATTCCCAGTATTATTCAGTAATTCGAGGATTATTGTGTGAAACAAGTACCAACAATTCACTTAATCACACTAATTATATTTCGTGGAAAGTATCAACAAGTATCACTTTCTCGGAGCAAAAGCGGCGTTAATTAATTTTATAACTCTCTAGTGTCCTAAATATTAATGTAAGGAGGTAAAACTAAAATAGAGTCTCGTTTAACACAATCCGTAGTATATTTTTTGGGTATTGCCATGAGAATAATAAAAATCCCGGAATTTCAATTCATCAGTATTATGGGTGCATAATCGGGGCTTAGCGGTAGAACACAATAATACATTTTGCATGTTTTTCTGTAAAAGCAACAAGGCGACTCGTCAGTTTTTTTTCATAAATTGTATGTACATTAAAGTCGAATAGGTGCTTGTCGATTTACTTTTTTTTTCAGGTAAGTTTAAGCTTTATGGTTTCGTATTTAAAGGGTGCCAACGGGGCACTATTATCAAGGCTCCACTTTCCGGCCGTCCGGTCCCTCCGTCTATTAGACGACTAGTAATGGTAATCACGGTACACAGGCCATAGCAAATTGTCTTGTGTAATTATCCGTAAATCATCGAAAACCGTCCGTATTCACAGGGCTAAGTTTATCTGGGGGCATGGTAGCGCCCCCGCCAAAATGAGCCAAACGAAGCGCAAGGACGCTCGCTACCTACCTTTACGAAGCTCTTCGTCGTTTTTTTTATGTGGCGAAAGTGAAACGTCCAAGTCACATATTTTAATGAAGGTGTAGAGTATGTGAAGTTAGAGCTTGTTGAGTTAGGGCGTATAGCGTTAAAAGCTTGGCATAAGAATAAGATTTGATAACTTTTAACAGTGCGAGCCATTATAGTCTCGTCTTGGGAAAATTTCGCGTGTAAATGTTTTTGGTGAGATTGTATGTTTATTAAACCGTAATAGGTAGAAATTGGAATTTTACATAGAATTGGTATTACTTTGGCCGCTATGGCAACAAATACGAAAAATAAATCAAAGTTAAAAATTAAAGGGGATCTTCACCTCATACACAAGAAAGGCACTATGAATGACATGAGAAGTATAATTTATGAACACGAAATTTCATATGAGAATATTTCGGTTGTTCGAGTGTTCCACTCCACAGTGTATAAGGAAACACTACAGCCACACGCTTGTCATTCCTGCTTTGTACATTGTCTTAAAAACAAAACATTTTCGCCCCAAAGAAAAGAAATAAGGGTATTTTCACGTGATTCCCTAAAGGTCGTTCAGCGTAATGATACCAACGTTCGCATGAATGTCACGTAATGTAAATTTGAAAAAAAAAATCAGCCAGTAAAGTTTGTGCCATATTTCAGGCGCTGCCATAACTTTGATGGGCGAGCTGTAAAGCGCCGCCCTGTGATCCATCATTTACTTTGGGACGAAATTTTTAGAACACCCTGTAAATGACTTCTTTTAATACTGTGAGGGCAATACCGGGATTTGTTGTGATGCTTTTAAGAGCCGGGTTGACTGAACTGGACGTTTATATCGGGGATAAAGATTAAAATTTTACGCTACTCTAAAGAAAATAGCAACAATCTACCTATTGGTAAAATAGATATAAAAATAAATAAGATTATTAAAAAAGTTTACACGAACCTGGAGTTTTAAAAAAATTAAAACTAAATCTATTTATTGCAAATTAAAGTGTAACAAAAATTTTTCTTATACTTAGTTACAATCTTTAACTATTTAAGATTTTTATAATTAAGGAGTGCGTAGGGGGCGCCCCTACGTTTGTAATTGAACGAGGAGCAAGGCCAACACCTGATCACTGACCAAGCTGAACGCGCCGGAATGTCACACCCCCCTGTCAGCCCTCAGCACCTCCACTCCCACCTAGTCCATTCGAAATTGTCTAATACTGAATGAACCAGTCGAGAGGAGGGCGCCAAAGCTAGCAGGAAGTATGCTACCCCATAGCACTCCACTCCGCCACCAACTGTTCCCGATCCCAGCCCTGCCCCCCGCTCATTCACAGACTCAATATAAAAGGAAATAAAATAAAATCTTAGTTTTGATACATCTCATCCTATTTTGGTTGTTTTCTTAATTCCCCCGAAAAACGACAGATTCTATTACTATTACTAGTACGGTCAGCACCATAAACAAGCGACCACCTCTGCACCCTGCCACCTTAATATCGTATTTAAATAGCCATATAAAGCCATGTAGCCAAACGACTGAAAGCGACACGGTACCAAGGCACCCAAGGCAAGGTACTCGTTCATGGCGCAGACCGTACATAATTTATGTACTTAGATTTAGATAGAGTCTAATTGGCAAGTTTAACTTTGCTTTTTTATCAAACATTAAAATATTAATTGAAAAATATACCTTAGAACGAGTTGGCAACCCATTCTAAATTGTAATGACGTTATCCATACTGACATAAATGCGAAAGTGTGTCTATCTCTCTATTAACTCTTCATGCTTAAACAGCTAAATGCGTTTGAGACCCTAGGAAGGATATAGTAGGATAGTTTTTATCTCGGAAAATCAGATAGTTTCCACGGAGTAGCGATAAACGAATTCTTTGTAGAGTCGCGAGCAACAGCCAGTCTGTTATAAAAATACTTTTTAGGATTGAAAAATGGCAATCATTAGGGTGTATTGCACAGCAGAATTTTCCAAAATAATCTTTTACAGAAAATGAAATACTACAAAGCCATATCGATCTGACTTTATACTAAATTTGTAGCTTTAAATAACCTGAGAAATCGATGTTTTGAATCTGTCGAGTTACTCATCGGCTACGGTGTATGTGTAATAAAACGTACTTTAAAATAAAATAAAAGGCGTAAACATAGTAAAACAAAATATTAATTGAAATGGATCTTTATAGTACATTGTTTGTTATTGGATCTCGGAATCGAGCTTATTTAAGCCGGTTTAAACCAACTCTGGTCTATCTAAATTAAACAGCGTTTCAAGGCAACGAGCAAAAGTATAAATATTTCCCCTGATTTCTATTTAAATAGAGATTCAAACTACAAGAGTCATGCGTCATCGTCGCAGGTAGACTGAGGATGTTGACGCGCGGGGATGAGGGTAGACAGAGCTCAGTCTAAACAACAATAACATCTACCCGCAATTTTTCTAGTGTACCTTTGATTATGATTATTATATATTTTTTTTTTATGATGCTACACAGTGGGGGCGTAGGATAGATTGGCACCCCGGGCGGTTTTGTATTGAGCACCTCTATTTAAAATAAACGCCAAATAGGTACTAAATATGCTTACGAGACTTTATTTTACTAAAACATTTGAACACATTATCAAAATAGACTTCCCTGTCTCTTTCAATTGATAAAATCGAAAGATTGGTTATAGTCACGCTTGACTCATTTGATTGTGGACCTTAAGTAAGATTTAATTAATTTTAACTTTGAAAAGCTTCTTTCACATGAATTATTTATTGATATGTTTTTAAAGAGGGAGATTTTGTGTTCTTTAGATGTACGAGTGAGTTGTCATTGTCACCCCTTGGTGCGTGGCACCCGGGGCGGACCGCCCCCTTCGCCCCCCCTTTACGCCGCCACTAATGCTACATTTACAAGCTTGTCAGGCTTCGACAACCTTTCAAAAGCACAAGCATGTGAACAGGAGTGTTTGGCTTGACTTGCCTGAGCTTGCAAGAGCTAGTCGGCGATCCGGGCCAATGGGTCAAAGGAAGCTATAACGGAACAATAGCGTAGCGCGCAGAGTGTAAATGGCATTGAAGCGTTTGTACAGGTTTGGAACTTCTAGACATTTCCCGATTCTCGGCAAGCGTGTAATTCTAGCATAAAGTACTGCGTGGTGTATTATTGGTAATGGTAATCACGGTCTAATTTCGCTTGAAAAAATGTTTAAAACTGCAAATTTAATTTCAATATTCCGAATCGTAATCTGAAAATTGTTCGTATTTCGATACCTATAAGTTTTTCTACAACGTTTACCCTACAATCTGGCGCCGTAAAAAGCGATTTCCGATTCAGTATTCTATACGTATACCAATCGTAATAACCATCAAGGGGGCTATTCCTCCGAAATGGTCACTGCTTCTCTAATTTCGAGTTGTTAGACTCGGCTGTAACGTATTGTTTGTGATTCCAGTCACGCTCAGACCTCTTTATTAACTCTGTTGGGTAACTCAATAACTCAATTTCGTATAGAAGGGATGAGAAGGGCCTACGTACGTGTTACGGGCGCTGCATTAGAAGGTATCGACAAACTTGGTTATTAGCGGAACTTTGTTGATCGACGAATTTGCAAACGAGGTTGCTGATACAGCGCTAAGTATCTACAGGAGGTGACTTGATGATTTCCGTGAAAAAACATCTTAGATTTCTACTCAAAATCCATATATTTATTAGTAACTTCATCCTGCGGTTTCGTCCGTGTTAGAATTCTATGAGAGAAGGTTAAGATAACATTTTTGAAGCTCAACGTTCGCTTGGGCAACACCATCTATAAAATAAATAAATAAATAAATATCACGGGACAATTCACACCAATTGACCTAGTCCCAAAGTAAGCTTAGCAAAGCTTGTGTTATGGGTACTAAGCAACGGATAAACATACTTATATAGATAAATAAATACTTAAATACATAGAAAACATCCATAACTCAGGAACAAATATTCGTGCTCATCACACAAATAAATGCCCTTACCGGGATTTGAACCCAGGACCTCTTGCTTCGTAGGCAGGGTCACTGCCAACTAGGCTAAAGCGGTCGTTAACCTATGGATTGGAAACAAAGTTAACGCGTCAACGTGGTCTATTTTTAGACGACCTGATGACCTAGTGGGTAGTGAACCTCACTACGAAGCTTGAGGTCCCGGGTTCGATTCCCGGTCGGGGCAGATATTTGTGTGAAAAACACGAATGTTTGTGCTCGAGTCTTGGATGTATAATATGTATTTAAGTATGTATTTATCTATATAAGTACGTTTATCCGTCGTCTAGTACCCATAGTACAAGCTTTGCTTACTTTGGGACTAGGTCAATTGGTGTCAATCGTCCCAATATTTATTTATATTTATTTTGTTTATTTATCTTGGAGGCTGAGGTATTACAAAGTTCTTGAACAGCGCCCTCTATTCTTGTTTGAACTCATTACAGCATTTACAGCGATGTTAAGTGTCAAGTGTGTGCGTGTGTGTTGTTTCAGTTCGTTAAGTGTCCGTCCAGATTTTTGTCTATCTGTACGCCAAATTTCATCTAAATCGTATTTTTGTGTCAATCGTGATTGTCTAACAAACATACAAACATCTTCACGAAATTTCGCAGTCATACATATTATTAGTAGGGTTATTAATAAGAAGTATTATTTTTGACTTTTATTATGTTAGACTCTACTTAAATATGTGAAATACTGTTGTTTAACAGTGGTGGTACAGTCAAATGAGTCATGCGGCTCGGGTGCCATTCGCAATCCCTAACATCGTTTGTCCTAATGATCTAATGTAATGTTTGCCATAATGAACATTTGTCCTATCTCTTTTTTTCTCGGAAACCGTGAATTTTCAGGAACTTTGAAGTGATTATCCTCTAAAACTCGGGTACGTATCAAAATATATAAAGTTTAAAAATAATAATGGACGAAATACATAATGGTCAGTTGATATGATGCAATTTTCTTGGAAATTCTCAACTTTACAGGATTTTCATAAAATAAACCTAACCTAACCTAAACCAATCTGT
This sequence comes from Archips crataeganus, assembly GCA_947859365.1. Classification (NCBI taxonomy): domain Eukaryota; kingdom Metazoa; phylum Arthropoda; class Insecta; order Lepidoptera; family Tortricidae; genus Archips; species Archips crataeganus. The sequence goes on from OX402058.1 coordinate 11,873,152, forward strand.
AGATTACACAATTAAAAAACATCGTTTCATCAATAGTTTCATAGAAAATTTTAGTATGTATTATGACCATTATGTATTTCGTCCATTATTTGTTTTAAACTTTATACATTTTGATACGTACCCCTAAAACTCTATAGGTTAGGTTAGGTTTGTTTTATAACAATCTAGAACAATTAATAGATTAAAAAAAAGAGTTATGGCAAATGATCATTAAGGCAAACGTTACATTAGGACAAACGATGTTTAGGGATTCAGATATAGATCCATGCGGCTCACCACAATAATAACGCTAAATATGAAAGAAATTGAAATTTGGCAGTTAAGATTTCAATCTGATACTTGTAATTTAATTCAAAGTACAAATCTTAAACAATAGGAGTTGAAATAATATTAGTATTTAAATTATAATGTTACATTGATTTTATTATAGATGTTTATTTTTTATTAAAAAACAGTACTTATCACTTATTCTACTACCATTTTCGATCCCGGGGTTGAACCCACGACCCTCTGCTTGAGAATTACGACTTAGTAGAATATAGAAATCAGGAAGTAAAATTTCCGAGTTTCATAAGGTAACGGCAGCGAATTCCGTGGGGTTTAAGGACATTTTTCAAATACATCAAAAAAATAAGCACTTCTGAATAAAATAGAGTCAGAAAATATTTTTTTTAGGAGTACCTTAAGTGAACTTTGATTTTTTTACTTTTGTAGTTTGTCTTGGATGATTTAATAGTAAAAAATATTTTTTAAAGGCAGGAATGTGAAAAATTCTTATTCCGTGGTAATCCATAGCTAGTAAATCTAATTCCGTGTGTTTTGGCTGACAATTCCGTGGGTAACGACTAAATATTTTGCTTGGTTCCGTACAATAAAAATATTTTCTGTAGCGTCTGTATATTTTGCGCAGACTTAACTTTCGCATTTATAATATTAGGAGAAAGTAGGATTAAACTCATCATTACACATAACATTGAAACGGACTAAATTTGAAGTCGCTGTCAATTTAAATTGCGAACAATGTAAATAAATCATTTAATGAAATATCTATATTCTAAGTAGCACTTGTTTATAGTTTTAATGGTTTAGGATAAGGTTGTGGTAAGTATAGATTAAATAACACATGGATTTAGCAGTATTTGATGAGGGAAAATGGAAATTAAAGACATTTTAAATACAAGGTTTGTTTTACATTGTTTGCAATTTCAATTGACAGTGACTTTATATCTAATTTTACGGTACCCTAAATTTCAATTTTGTTGGCAATACCACTCGGAATTACATTATATGAGAAGATAATTCCGAGGGGTACAAATTCTTCGTAACACGGATTTAGATTCCCATATATGCTATTTCCGTGTGTTGGGGTTTTCCCACCATCGGATTTATCTTCAATCCAGGTTATCAAAAAACATAATTCCGACCCATAAAAAAACAAGTAAACAGAGATTTTTTTAATGTAAATCGAAAGCTCATATTCCAATCTTCACAAAAAACTCAACTTTCATATCTTAACAAGCAAAATACTTCAATTTTTCATAAAAGTAAAATGACGTGTATATTTAAGGGTTTCTAAGAAAACATACTTTATTGTGGTCAGCGAATCTTTAAAAATTAAGAGTTCTGATCACTTTTTAATACCACGGATATTGCTCTTTACCTGCTGTATTAGCTAAAGATTACATTTCCATAAATATTTAATATAAGTGCTAAGCAAAATTTAAAATAAATTAACTCGGAATGGAAAGTATTGTTACATCTTAAGCCGAGGCATACCTCGGAATAATCTGCCACTGCAAAAATATGGATGCTTATTCCGCTGTATTTAATTTACCGTTTTTAACGTATTTCTGTCCAAAAATATGAAAAAATTATGATCTTAAGTCATAAAAGAAACTACTATCTAACATTACAAAACCGCAACATTAAAGTAACTGTCATATTTATTATCCAAATCACTAATTAGAAACACGGTTGTACTTACGCGAGGTATCTTGCGTTTGTATGACACAACCTGCTTCTGCGGCAACGTTTCGTTTACTGACAATTTTTATGGCCCCTTGCTTGATATATGTTCACTAGTGCTGTTAATTTCGTTGACAAAAAATTACTTTTTATTCCTGTATGAGCAAATTTACTGCAAGTCTCTTAAATACATCACAAAACGCATAAATAAAAATACCACGGAATAGAATGCCGATTTTGAATACCACGGAAATCGCTGCCGTTACCTTAAGTGACTTGACCACCTGTATTCTTATCTTTTGTTTTACCTGCCTTCGTAAGCGCGAAGGTAAATACAACAGAATCCAACAAAGAAGTTGTCGAAGTTAAACTGAGAATAGAACAAATCGTTTAATTTGAAGTTATTTTTGGAATGGCACGTGGCACGATGTTTGAATTATTTTCACAACATTCGAAAACAACCATTAAGAGTTAATTGTACTTAGGTAAGATAGCTTTCACAAAGCAGTTATTCATGGGCAAATATAATGCGAATAAGTGGTTATAACCTTATTTCATACTAGCTGTTGCCCGCAACTTCGTCTGCGAAGAATTTTTTTATCACTATCTCAATGGAAATATGCAATTATCCGGGATAAAACTATCTTATGTCCTTAACTAACTATCTCCACACCATATATAATCTAAATCGGTTTAGTGGTTTAAATGTGATGAGGTAACTGACGGACAGAGCTTGTCTAAGTTAAAGTGACGCCCTCTACGGAATAATCAGTTGATTTGGATGTGTGCGTGCAAATATTAATTAAGACTCTTCATCTGTTTGGGAGCGTCGACTATTCCGTGATTCACGGACCGTGAACTATGATCTTGATCAGTGTGCATACATCACGATCGACAAATTGCATGAAAAAAATTTAAGTATAATATTAGTATGGATGAATGAATGAATGGACTAGATTTCACATAAATTTTACGCTCGCTTGAACCATTAGGTTCGGCAGTTGAAAAATAATTCCAATGCAGCACTAATTTTGTCTCCCAAAATTGCAGGCACGTGTGTTGTAATTTCAAACACACATACGGTGTTCACAGTCGCAATATACTTAAGTATTTTATCTCTCACTAAGTCTTAATTCCCGCGGCTTACTTTTATTACACTCATCTCTTGTTGGCACCCGGTTTTACTGCGGCGGCTGCTCGATGTCCAATCAAGCAAACTTCCTCGGCGCGCTGTAAGTGCCTCGTCCACAACCATTTCGGCTTAGCAACTTTAGGTTCCCCAGTCTCAAGATGGCAGCTTCGGAGTTGAGTTTACCTCGTGACTAAGTCACGCGTAAGTAATGTATGTACTTTAGCGAAAGTGCAAGATGATGGCGAATCAATTCTATATCAGATTTTAAGAGAAATAAAGAGAGAAAAAATCTTTATGCTAGATTAGTCTTTTACTTGATGATTGTGATTTAACGAACGCCCAAAAATTACATCGTTGCATGTTCTCTACATTGAATTAAAATAAATGAAATATTTATTTTGCGCCTCTGCGAAGTGGTGTGGCTAAGTCATGGAAAATAGCAACGTTTGCGAAGAAAAAATGCTTTTTATACAATTTTCCTGCCCTCCTTCCGCGTAAAAAATTTAACTAACCAACGCAAACGTAACTAACTATTTAAACCCACAACCAAGAGAACCACCACCACCAAAAAGCAAAAATCCGGTCACGTGTTTCGCTCAGGGTTGCCATCTCTAAAATTTGGAAACCAGGACAAGACGCGTGAGAACCCCGGATTTTAGAGTCCAAAACCCGGACATGTCAACAGGTTTTCTTTCGCTTCTCTGCGAAGCATCATCAGCGGTTGTTGATCCTACGACAGTCGATTGAAGAATGAATTAGAACGACTGACTGTATGCCTTCCATTTGACTTTAATTACGCCTATTTCTAGAAAAAAACCTCATTAACGGCAATGACGGAAAATTTAATTGTTCATTGTAAACGAATGAGACTCCTGTTGTTGTATCAATTATATATTGAATCGTTTTCAAATCCAGAATTTTATACGCGTCTCAATATAATTATTCAACAGAGCCCTCAAACAGAGATGTATATCCAAAAGTGTTTATTCTGGATCGGCATTAATGTGTCCGGGCGAGGTCAGCATACCGGATGACGCTGGAGTAATGTTTGCTCTCACTAAAAGCTGGACCGCGCTATAGCCCATTATACTGTCTGATATATACATATATTATGTTTATGTTGGGTTTACAGAGCTTTTATTAAAAGGGCATTGAACTCACGTTGTTGCAGCTACAAGGTGCACTTTTTAATGCTGCTATTACGTGACCCCTTTTTCATCACGGGAAAGATAAAATGAGAATAGTCGATGGTACGGATTCAAGCGTTGAGGTAAACCAATTTTTAAACAATTCAGACAAATTACCAATAGAATTTCGTGCTCAGGAAAGTTCTTTAAAAGCAATATTTGAATTATATTTTAGTCACCTACATCGACATAGCTGTAGAGAATTCATTTAGGATTTTTGTGTTAACGTACCTGAAAAGGTTCTCGAGTGGCGTTCACGCACCGGAAGACCAGTGTAGGTAGGCCTATAACAAGATGGAGCGACGACTTGGTTAAGGTTGCAGGATCGCACAGATGGCACGGGACAGATCTGTTTGGCGAGCCTTGGGGGAGGCCTATCTTCAGCAGTGGACGTCTTTCGGCTGAAATGATGATGATGACCTGCAAAGTCAGCAAGTTATGTCGGAATTCTACTTAGCGAGACATCTGCTACATTTTCTGCTGTATTCTTAACTCCACTTAGAGCAGTTTGTCTGCAAAGTGTTCCACTAAATTAATAACAGCCCACCTGCAGAAATTCAATTTCTTGGATCGCGAAGAAAACATTATAAGAACCTTCACAATCCAGTAATGGAAGTGGAAATGCGGAGTGTATTTTTCTATTTTGTTTTATTGTAAATAAATATTTTCCTCTGAATCAGGCCCCGCTATAAATCGATTAGGCAGGTCAGCTTTCGTCGGTGCGCGTACTCCGTTAGATTACCAAGTGGTGTGGGTTAGAAGATGCTGCGGGACGTCGAAACTTGCGATACTCAAGCCGCTGTCCTTTTGAGAAGTGTAGAAGATTGAATGACTCTGAAAATAGAAATCCATGTTCAACAAAACTTATGAAGTTATGATTAACTATGTAAGTAAATTGATGTCAAAGAAGTGAATTTTGGAAAAACTAGTTAATACCGGTTACTTAGTAGCTCATAATAATTATAATAAATTATAATGGAGTAACAAAATGAAAATAAAAGCAGAGGGCCGTGGTTTGAGACCGGGCTTTTCGGAATTTATGTGCGAAATAACATTTGAAATTTAACATAAACTTTACGGTGAAACCTGCGAAGAAATTCAATGATGTTTGTGAGGTTACGAATCCACACTGGGCCTGCGTGGGAACTACGGCTCAAGCCTTTTTTTCAGAGAGGAGGCCTGTGCTCTGCAGGGGGAGTATATAGGCTGGGATGATGACGATGATTAACAAAATTAAATCGTTTTCGAGTAGTGACCAGTTTCGCAGAGCATTCGAAGCCAGGTTAATAAAAGTAGCAAAGTATTTATAGATTTTATTAATCAATATCGGATAATATCGTTTATTTGCACAATTTTAAAATAATCTAAGTAAATGGCACGGGCGTTGAATTTAATATGAGAGACAGCATTAAAAAACACTAATGACAAAAATCCATTTGGGTTGACTATTTACTGCACGGCCTGATTTTCATAATATAAAAATAAAATGCCAATTAAATAATCGATAAGTCTATGCCTTGATGCCGGTTTTTCCATTCGATTCCTGCGTCCCGATTACTCAGAATCTCTATGAAGCAAATTGAGCTTAAAGGATCGTAAGGAATATCTACGACGGCATAGGCGACTGGCTTCCTTTTAAAGTAACTTATTCCACACAGCCATTCGAAAATAAACAAACTCTTAAGAAATAAGTTGTGTATTTGAAAGCAATTTCGATCTGCAAACCTAAACCTATAAAGTCTCGGAATTTACGCAGGAATTTTGATGCTCATATCCAAAAAAACAATAATAAAAATACATGGTTCGTGGCAATTTGCTGCAGATTGTGTGGAGAGCGATATGGAAAATGATGCTTTAACGAAGCAAAAAACTACTTTTTATTATAATAATTAAAAAAAAAAACAAAATCAAAACGTTTATTTTTATGTCACTTTTTTGTACTACTAGCGTTTTACCAAGAAGAATACGACGCGAGAAACACGCCAGAAAGTTTTTTTTTCAAAAGAACTAAAATATTACTACAATACAATAAATAAAAAATTACATGGGTATGGAAATCATATGGGTATTTCATTATAGTCATTATTATTATACAATATCAGGAGCAGTATTCAGTCCCTGTTCAAATGTTCTTATAAACGATCAACAGGTTTTAAGCTAAGTATCGGAATTTTCACTAATCTCATAATTATTTTAGGCTGGTACAAAATCAAGTTCAGGTCCGTGTAATTCGAATAATTCGTGATGTTGAACGAATGTGATACGTTGATACACTATTTACACTCAGTCTACTCGTAACCATGGCTGCTGCAATGGGGTCGAAGCATAACACAAGTTCCGTCAGTGGTAGTAATTACGACATGGGATATCTAACGTACATAAGTGTACCAGTGCTATACAGAAACTAAATCGCAAAGGAAACCGTCGGTTTTCATAACAGTTTTCTTAAAACTACTTAGCTTTGTACCCTGTATATTCAAGAGGAAGAAATTAAACTGCTCCCACGGGATAATCCCGAAAGGGAGGATGGGGGCGGTCCAGTACTAACTACATTTCATTAGTATTAATTAATTTTATACGGCTTATGAACCCTGTCCCTCTCGACTAAAGTTTCGCAGATTACCGAGCGCCAGGATATCAAGCACTCGCTGCAGTTTTCGTTCTTCAAATTGCTCTAATATTTTTGATAAGATAAACTTGATATTTGGGAGACCGGAGTGTTTACCGTTTAATTATCGTGGTTGGTTTGAGGGACTGAATTTTTTTCAAACTTTACGTAAATTTGCGATTGTATTGTGTATGCGGCCTAGAACAAATGAAGCTTTTATGTTTAGCGTTTTAGAGTCTTGTTCTGTTTTATCATCATTATTATTATCATAATCATTAGCCGAAATAATCATTAACACGGTGCGTCTTCCAGTAACCAGCACATATTTTTAACTAAACGAGGTTAACGAAAAGGATAATAAACATTGACTATTTTAACATGTCGTGGCCTCAATTATGTTTATTTTATTTGGTTATTGAAGCGATTGGAACGTGATGATGTTTTTATTGGTAGTCTGTCGTCAATATAATTCAGCGTGAGGCGATTAAGCAAACTCCATTACATTGATAAGTTTACTAAGACTGTACAAACTTTATCCATTTGCCGTATTGGAACAAACCTAAGTTGGGAATTAACTTGGTCTTACTGAAATTCATTATTTGCTCAAGTGTGAGATTTATTATCACTTTATTAATTAGATTAACATTGCCGAAACCGACTAACTAAGCTCTAAAAATAAATAACACTTATTGATGTAGATCATAATAATACCTACATATCGCATATGTACTAATCCTGCTGCTTATCATATCGCTAGTAGGAAAACAACTTTTTTTCGTTAGCAAAAAACTTAAGACATTTAAGTAGTATTGACACCTACATGTTCATATAACTTTCAAAATAAGTAGAGTTTGACGGAAATTTCAATATCCTGCATTATTTAGCGCGTGAGTCTCATCATCAGCAAAAAAGCTCTATGTTCTCGCAATAAAAGCGAAAAATACGACGATTGGATCGGTCCTGTTCTACCTACAGTCGACGTCTAAAAAGAAGCTTTTTTTAAATGGCTCAAATCGATTCCGCGTTTAAAGATGTGGGGAGAGGTTCACCCTGTTTTGGCATAATTTTGTAAGTAATAATTCTCTGTGGAATAATCTTTAGGCTTTTCGCATAAATTGTTATCGCATAATCTGAATTCGCAAATAAAATTCCAATATTACAGAGAAAAGTACCTCCGTCAAAAAATAACTAGAGATATTGTAAACTGAAAATTTATCTAATTTTATTCTTATTATTTATTTAATTGGCAGTGCCAAAAGTATCATTGGCTAAATGAAAAATAGGTTAAAAAATAACATAAATAAAAATTCATAGGGCAAGTGAATGAGACGGAAGAAGTTTTCCAAACAAATAATACTTTTACTAAACGTGAAGAGGTAAAAATAAAAATTTACGAAACCTGTCATCGGGCAAACTACAATAATTCGAATAAGTATTTTTCGGACAAATGAAATTTAGTCAATGATTTTTAGTGTTTGATATAGTTAACCTAATTTCGCACTAACTCATTTTTGGGATGTAGCAAGTTATGCCAAGTCTGTTTTGCTAGAACAGTTTCGGACAGTAAATGTTATGTGGGGAAGACCTTTAGACACTCATCATCATCTCGGCCCACTGCTGGGCGCAGGCCTCCTCTCAGAATCCTTAGGCCGAAAAGCCTGGGCCGGAGTTCCCACGCGGGCTCAGTGCGGCCTGGGAACTTGACACGCACCATTGAATATGGTCGCAGGTTTGAGCAATTTTCCTTACGATGTGTTCCTTCACGGTAAAGCTTATGTTAAATGTAATTTCGCACATAAATTCCTTTACTTAGACGTTATTTCACCAAAACATAGGTATTTTTTGGAGTCGCTGGTAGCAGTTATTTCTAAGTAAACATTGTTATTATTAATGTCAGTATTAGTTTAACCGGTCCCGAAACTTGCATCATACTCGACAAGTTGGTAAATGTTGTCTTTAATGTTAATTAGCTGAAGTTGGCATAGCTCGGGTAATCTGCTTCGTCAACACGCGTGTTCCAACACACTGGCGCCTGTGTTGGTTGCTTGGACCCAATATTGGTCACATTAATAAATGTCGGATTGGCTTGCGTGAAATCCTACCCCTATACAATACAATACAATAAAATGACTCTTTATTGTACACCAGGAATAGTAAGCAATACAGAAAACAGGTACACAGAGAGTAAGTTACAAGGTAAGCAATAGGCCCTATATTATAAATATGAAAGTTTATACGTTTAGAAACTCGTTATTTGTCTTTATCACGAAAAAAACGGTCGATTCGTAGCTAAAAGTTCGTAACCAGCTTTGAAACGAAAAAAAAAAACAATCCGTAACTGGTTTCAAAATGGGACTTTTCCGTTACCGATTCGTAACCGTGGTTGGTCACCAGCTTACCAATTGGTTACCAAACGGCACTACGCAGGCCCATTACGTAGCCAGCTACAAACAGGGAATTTCGGATTCCCATTTTGTAGCCAGCTACGAAAATTGGCTACGAAACGGTACCAAAGGAAAAATCTAGTGTCACGGTGTTTGCTATCGAACTCCTCCGAAACAGCTTGACCGATTTTTATATTTTTTGGAAGTGAAACTTCTAATGCGACTTCCAACAAGGTTGCGTTAAACGTTTAACGCTACCATGGAGGGGGTATGAAAGCATTAGTATATGTACTGCCGAAGCGAGTACACTTGGTATATATTATACTAACGGATGTTAAAAACTTCGATAATGCGAAGCAGAACTCATACTGTCTGTGCAAATGTATAAGACTTGATAAAAGCGCCATCTAATGAGTAATTTAAAAACATAGATGCATAATTAAATTTAGTTCTTTAAGTTATTGCAATAAATAACTAAATAAATATTAGGGGGACAATCTAACACAAATCGACCTAGTCCCAAACTAAGCAAAGCTATATAAACATACTTATATAGATAAATAAATACTTAAATACAAAGAAAACATCCATAACTCAGGAAAAAATATTCGTGCTCATCACACAAATAAATGCCCTTACCGGGATTCGAACCCAGGACCTCTTGCTTCGTAGGCAGGGTCACTACCAACTAGGCTAAGGCGGTCGGTTCATATTGATGTATAAGTGCCTTTTTCATTTCCACATTACGAAGTTTCACTTCTTCCGCACGGAGGAACTGCACGCACTATTTTTTTTCTCTATTTTCGGTAGGTTTGAGAATAGGTCGTAGGCTATTTTTTTACCCCTATTCTTCGCAGACGGAGTCGCGGGCAACAGCTAGTTTCGTATAAAAATTACCTCTTCACGCTTTAACCGCTGAACCGATTTAGTTGAAATTTGGTATAATCATAGTTTGAAGACCCTAGGAAGGACATAGGATAGATGTTATTCCGAAAAGTGGCATAGTTACCGAGGGATAGCGATATCAATGAATTCTTTGCAGACGGAGTCGCGGGCAGCAGCTAGTAGAGATTATTTTAATAATGTTCAGCAGTTTTGTTACATAGTTGCAGTGCTATGCTACGGTAACTTAACTATGCTTTGGCTGAAAAAAAAACTTGCTTTTTGTTAAAATTAATGTCGTAGGTACGTGTTAGGAATAAAAACAATAGTAAACTGACACAATAAAACGTGGTCTACATCTGACTCATCAATCGACAAATGCAATCTAAAAGTCTGCTTTCTTGATATTCTATTAAGAGCTTGTGGTTGTTTTCTTTCCGGGCCTTTTAATTTCCTAATATGCAAATGTACGAGCCCCCTTCGCGATTATACCGTCTCCGGTTCACTAGGCGTTCGCCTTTAACGAGTCGCCCGGCACTTATCGCGATCTCCAAGTAATTTGCTAAACGTTTAGTATGGTAAATAATTGCGTTAACCGTCTCACTTGAGAATACACACTGTATACTGAGCACGTCAACCTCGAGAGGAGAATGATCGCTTTGCAACCTTAATGTGTAACGATAGATGTTATACAGGCTGTTTAATTATTTTGACGATGTTTGTTCGTTTTGTAGGTAGGTACACGATGATTATTTATTTATAAATGTACCTTTTTTTACAGCTTACGTCGATTTTGCGAAATAGATTCAATGATGTTAAAAGAATTGATTTATATTTTAGATCTACCGAGCTCTATCCTGTGGATTCCAGAATCCATTTTGTTGAATCCTTCGGAAACATTTTGTAAAAAACCTACAGTAAAATATAAAGTAATACAGCTCGACCTAGACAAACGATAGCACAGTCTATTCTGTTTCCGATTGTTTAAAAAGATTTTTTGGTTCCATTACATTTGCTTTGTCCGGAACAACAAAATTCCAATTAAAATTGAATTCCCGAGGCTTTTTCATAAGGCTTTCATCTTTCCGAAAATATCTTATTTGGAGGCGATTCTCAAAGTGTTTTGAGTTTGCTCAAAAATAATTTAATGCTTGGGCTTGCGGCATTGCAAAACGTTTCAAATAAATAACTGAAAACTTTTTCAATTTCATCCCGCGATTCGCAAATTGTGTTTTGCGTTTGAGTAAATCGAGAAATGAATAGGTAACAAATTTGGCTTTCGTTAAACGAAATTAATTAAGTTTTTTCAACGCGCTCGGGCAATGTAAGATTTGGTAAGTAGGTACCGCTTTTGTTTATGGATTTAACCCCTCAGTGCCTGCTGGGGAACAGCATAATCATTTAACAAATTGAAGAGAACCGATTCAATTACGTAAAAGGATCGTTATTACATGGATACAAAGAAGATGGATAAACTTACCGTGCTACGCTACGAAATATGAGTATTTTACAGTGTAACTGGTAGTTAAAGTGAGTTTAATCATTTATATTGACGGGTATGTATTACAATACCGAAGTACGAAAGACCGAATGTATTAAAACATCGAATGGGTCAAAATACCGTCACGATTTTTTTCTGAAACCGTAAACTTTTCAGAATTTATTAAAACGGCATCATATAGAACCCATTAGGTTAGGTTAGGTTTGTTTTATAACAATCTTAAAAGGTTAACGGTTTCAGAAAAAAATCGTGTCGGTCTTTTGACCCATTCGATGTTTTAATACATTCAGTCTTTCGTACTTCGGTATTGTAATACATACCCATATTGACAATGACTCCACACAGTAACTATAAATATCTACACAGTGTAAGTATAGTAAATCAAAGTTATTAAAATTAAATCTTACTAATATTACAAACGCGAAAGTTTGTAGGGATGGAACGATGTATGGATCTTTGTTACTCTTTCACGATAAAACGGTTTGACGGATTCTGATGAAATTTGTCACACAGATAAACGTATAGAATACTTTTATCCCCGAAAATTGCATAGTTCCCGCGGGGTTGCGATAAACTAATTCTTTGCAGACGGAGTCGCGGGCAGCAGCTAGTAGTTAGTTAACTCATGTCATACTGTTGTCACTATGAAACTACTTACTGAAATAAAACGACAATATGATAACAAAGGAATCATGACATGACGCATAATAGCACACAGCTAAAAGGTCCTTGCACCCTCTAAGAAACATCTATGTAATGTCGCCTGCTGTCGAACAGAACAATGCATGCAGGGCGGCCCCGGGGCGGGGCTCACAATAGATAATCAAGCCACAATTTGTAACGTCGAACAATAATCAAGCATGAAAACAATGAGAACTTAATCGAACGAACCGTTCGACACTGAACAATGTCCAGTTTTGCATATTCAACGCCGATTAATTCAATTCGGAATGGCGGTTTTCACTCAACAGAGTTGATTTTGGTTCATTTGTCACTTTTCACATGAATAATTCTCGAATCTCGGTTTGCACAGCGGCACTTGTGAGCTTAATACGTTTTTTTCTTGTTTATCAACCCATTTTTTGCGGTAAAATTGAGTTTCAGAGGATTTTGGTCATACGAAGAGTAGGGTGGAAAAATCCTGCCGTAGCGAGCGAGTAAATAGAGTCCCAGTAATCCGTTCGCTGTAATTACTAGAGTAATAAAACCAGGAATTTCGTATTTGAGGTTGTATTATGACCATGGCTGAAAATAGTTACATAATCAAAATATAAAAAGCACCAATTTATCAATTAAATTTAGGCTACATTGGATATGGTTCAGAAAGATATCAGCCGGCTGTATTGTTAACCTAAAATTATCATAATTGATTTTTTTAAGCTCTAATGGCTTAATTACTGTAACTATGTATTTACTCAAGTTAAGAGAAAAAAACTTTGAAGACTGGTACTTTACTGAGACTTTAATTGTACTGACATAATTTTGATAACCCATTTAAAGGAATTTGTCAGCGAAAGTTAATTATGAACACAAACATAATCAGAACAAGTAATATATGTACGCTTATAAGCGTACATGTCTACGTATAGACGTTTGTATACCAATAGTACATGGCAAAGCTGCAATGCAGATCGGACGTTGTGGCTAAGTGTTGGAAATTGGCGGCATCCGGCAGTGAAATGCACAGGGCGATTCATTCATAATGACTTTAATAAAACCACCAGATTCCACCAAAATTTATCATTTGCACTAAATTCCATCAAAATGTAACTGGTTATTAATTTCTAAAATATCGATTATGTGGGATATATTGCATTAGTACAAGCTATCAAGTCGACTCGACGTTTTTATGAACACGAAACCGGGCTAATTATATTGATTACGATAGTAAATTATTCGTAGTCGGAGTATGAAATACGACTGGCATACATGAACGTGTTAATTAAAACAAGAATTTCATGTTTTCATGCCAGTAATTATGGGTCATTAACTCCGATGTACTCATACCTATCATTAGGTAGTGTAGCTAGGTAAAAGTGTGAAATACACACACTGTCAATTAGGACAGCAGAAACGTTAATTACTGTGTGATTGGTACATGTATCATAATTACCTACAATACAACAGAATTAAAAAAAAAACACTTTGATTGCTCATAAAGTTCGTATTTATACTGCTACATAAAACGGTTTTTTTTGCTCTAGTATTAATTTACCTATAGTACAAAATGTAAAATGTTCAAGATTAAAGCAATCAGGTGACAAAAGCCATACACGAGAACTTAAGTCAAAAAAAATCATTTTAGTTTCTTTCCTTACATTATTTTTACATTCTGTGTTCTTTGTTACCGAATTAATAAAACGAAACAATAGTATCTAAACTAATTTAATCTATATCTATACATATAATAAATCTGTAACAAGTCGGTGTCTGTACATTGAAGATATTTGAGAAAAATTGTCACTAGGGCTATTTACTAGCGCAATAGAACCCAAAACAATGATTTTTAGAATTATTGTCTGTTTGTCTGTGCGTTTGTGCGCGCTAATCTCAGAAACGGCTTAACCTAGAAGGATGCGGTTTTCACTGATATGTTGGTATTTTCTTGGATTAACATTTAGTGTTTGTTTCATTTGAATCGGTTCACAAATAAGAAATATACGTCTATTTTAAGAATTTATCGAACAGGTTTTTTGATTGAACGCGTTAATCTCAGGAACTACTGCTCCGATTTGAATAATTCTTTCAGTGTTAGATAGCACATTTATAGGCTATATATCATCACGCTAACACCAATAGGAGCGGAGCGGAGCGGAAGAATGTTTCCAAATCGGGGGTTTTGGAAATAAAACGTCTATATCTCGGGAACTAGTGCTCCGATTTGGAAAATTCTTTCAGTGTTAGATAGCCCAGTTAGATAGGGCGGGTTGGGAGCGGTTGGGGGGGCGGGTTGAGAGCGGGTTGGGGGCGGCTTGAGAGCGGGTTGGGGGCGGGTTGGGGGCGGGTTGGGAGTGGGTTGGGGCGGGTTAGGAGCGGGTTGGGTGCGGGTTGGGAGCGAGTTGGGAGCGGGTTGGGGGCGGGTTAGGAGCGGGTTGGGGGCGGGTTGAGAGCGAGTTGGGGGCGGGTTGGGAGTGGGTTGGGGGCGGGTTAGGAGCGGGTTGGGGGTGGGTTGGGAGCGGGTTGGGAGCGGGTTGGGGGCGGGTTGAGAGCGGGTTGGGGGCGGGTGGGGGGTGAGTTGAGAGCGGGTTGGGAGTGGGTTGGGGGCGGGTTGAGAGCGGGTTGGGGCGGATTGGGAGCGGGTTGGTTTATTATGAAGTTTCACTTCTTCCGGAAGGATCTAAGGAGAGCCATAATTGATGAAAAAGCAAATTGGATAAAAAAATAAGCTACCCAAATTACTAATTCCACGCGGACGGAGTCGCGGGCAAAAGCTAGTAACTAATAAATTACTGAATAAAGAGAAATATGTTAAATTAAAAGCTTCTAGATGAATACTTGTTTGCAATGTTGCTATTTAATTTCCTCGCAGTTGCGGTGAAAAAAAGAGTGATATCTTCATTTTTACCATGAACTTAACGATGAACAAACATGTTGAGAAAAATATTATATTCGTTGTACATTGTACTATTTTTACCAATACATGTCATATTATAATAATTATATATTACAAGCATGTAATGTGAGAATCACACGTCAATTTGGGACGTTA
Organism: Archips crataeganus; assembly: GCA_947859365.1. Lineage (NCBI taxonomy): Eukaryota > Metazoa > Arthropoda > Insecta > Lepidoptera > Tortricidae > Archips > Archips crataeganus. Next base: position 11,888,520 of record OX402058.1, read on the forward strand.
GCACGCACAGTTAAAATGAGCCACCTAAAAACTTTGTAGCGTTTAATTCAGTCCACTAGAGCTTGCATATTTAATGGCGATATCATTGTATAACTGTGAGACAGCGGACATATCGACAGTCTAATACTCTCGGCTAGTAACCATTCGACGGTAATTTGATAGCTAAAATTCAATTGGATCTGTGATGAAAACCGCCGGATATTTAAGAACGTTTAATTCCAGAATGTTTTAGGTATTCATTGTAACAGTGATACTTTGTCGGTCGTTGCCATAGGTATTCGGAGAGAGGTATGGAAATGTAGGTAGATTTATATCGTCAACATGATGTGATTAGATGGAAAACACGCACGTCGAACACATTTTCTGATTTCTGGGAAGTAACATCACAATAAATATGTTTACTGTTGAATAACTGTTATTTTGTGTGAATCAAGAACTGCTGACAAACGACACCACAGCAGTTTCTGTCGCGAACCCAAAGAATAAATATGACCCGTGTCTGATATGTATGCATGAAATATTGACACTTTCAGCGTTACTGCAAAGCGGACTCGATATCGGGAGTCGGACGCAATATGTCATCGGCAAAAGTAAAATATATAATGAATCCGATATCTAATTAGACTATTTCCGAGTTCAAGTTACTACTATAATAGGGCTCTCTTGATCTACAAACGTGGTTGTTGGTTGAATCACCTTTGTATTGCTATTAAAGAACGTTGGGAAAACCGACGCGTTCTAATCGATAGTGTATTGTTCGTATCGTTTTACAGACTTTGATCACGTGTGCAAAATATTCTCCTTGCAAACATCCTGCATATTTTTTTAATTGATTGGCTTGAATCTTTGGAATCTTCACTTTAGAACAGTTTTTCACCCGACTGTCGAAGGAGGGTTATTAACTCTCATAAGATGTGATTTACATTGTGTACTTGACATTAAATATCCGTACAGCGCGAGCTAAATCCGTGGTTAGTTTGGGAAGAGTCAAACTAAATGCTCAGGAATGGTAGTCGGTGGAAGAAAATAATTTGGGTCTTATACATATTTAAGGTAACAAACAGGAAAGAAGAAGAAGAAACTAAACGGTTCAACTCACGTCACGATTATAAGTCGTCTAGTAAGGTATCATTCGACGTATTATCCGTTATTATCCTTATTAATATTATATTTCAAACTAAATACAAACTGAAAACTTACTAATATTATAAACGCAAAAGCAACTCTGTTTACGACTATTTGTAACCACTTTACACTTTAACCGGTGTCGATTTAGATGAAATGAGTGGACATAGTTTGAGACCCAGAAGATCGCATAGTTCCCGCGTGATAGCTATTAAACGAAACAGTAAAATTAAAAAAAAAAAAACATATTCTGGACTGAAGTTTTTTAGTCACCCACTTGCAATATATTTATTAACATTTAATATAAAATACTTTTCATCAATTAGTCAGATCGGTGAAGGTCATCGTATACTCGGATCCTAGGCTAAGTTATTTTATTTTAATTTCACTTGCCGCTTCCTCAAAAAGTCGAATGTAATGTAGAGAAAAATGCTACCCGTTTTACGAATTATGTAGATTTTTAAACAAAGAAATCTCAGCAAACAGATCAATCTATAAACCGATGCTTATGCTTATTAAACACCTGGAATCCTGTTGATGGCAGGGGAATTATCTTGAGTGACCGCACTGTCTGCCGGTGTGGGAGGCCCGAGGCGTCCCTTATTGATGTATCAAAAAGATAAATACATAATGTATATGTTTTGTGGATCACTAGGTATTTATCTGTGGCTTCGCATGCGTAAGCCGTTATTTCTGGAAGTCTAATTGAAATTCCAAGATTTTGGTTAATTCCCAGCCAGCGGGATTCCCACAAAGCGAATTTCACACACTTTTACCCACTGGTTGAATTGAATTTGAAATTTAGTAGGTATACACGGCTAGTTTTCCGCTACTCCGTCTGAAAAGTTTTCCGGGGTAAAATGTACCTTACATGTTATTCCAGGTTATAAACTGTCAGCCTGGGAAATTTTATCAGAATTCGTCGAACCGTTTGAGCGTGAAAGAGTAACAAACATCCATACGTCCATACAGACTTTCGCGTTTATAATATTAGTAAGATATGTTAATTTTGTGTTAATGTAAGTAAGAATATTTGTATTGTATTGTTAATGCATAAAAAAATCTAGTAAAATTTATTGCATTTCATTTCACGTTACATAAACATGGTCTACATCCTGCATCAGACACAATGAACAGCGGCTTAAAGAATGACAGTTAAATTTCAAAAATTTCGAATACTAAGTGTAACGTCACAAAACTACACACACACTAACCTTCTAGGTAGTTGACTAGAAATCTGGCACAAATATTCTTTGATTGAGGGTCTTATGGCGCACAATACAATACAATGAACCTTTACTGAACACTATATAGTAAATGATACAGAGAATGTGTGTCTATACACAAAAAAACATATATAGTAAAAATTTACATGATAGCTACCTCTAAGACGGGATTTTTAAAAATTTCATAGTACCTATAAAGAATAAAAAGGATTTATATTTTTAAATCAAAGTGGTCCTATCTTAATAACTTCTTGTCTTGTCTTCTTGTCTTTAAATTTGGCTGTTTTTGTTCTTCCGCGGAAGCGTAGCCGTACAAATAAAAGTATCGTAAATAGTAGCATTATAATTTATAATGTTTCATCAGTATAATGTTGTTGCGTCAATTTGTTAAGAAACTATTAAATGAGAAAGTCGTATGGTGTTACGTGTATTTTATATTTATGAGCTGCTAACTAGCCTCTCGCAATTTTCCAGGAAGCGCTCGTTTTGCATTTTTACACCCGTTTTGTCGTTAAATTTACAGCTAAGCTGGTCATTAAATTTTAAATCGCTTTACAGAAAGCTGAAACCAACTTTTAGCCTACTTAGCAATACGATACGATATTTTTAATAAGTAAACAATGGAGAGCGTAATTTTCTACACAATATAGAATTTGTAATTATTTTGAATATTTCGAGGTAGAAAATTGTTGGCTACGGAATTTTAGATAAAGAATAAATTAATACAGAGAATTATTCGCGGAACTACTGTTTTTTTTCGCACTAGTTCCAAGAGATAAATAAAAATAAAAATAAAATAAATATCACGGGACAATTCACACCAATTGACCTAGCCCCTAAGTAAGCAACGCTTGTGTTATGGGTACAAGACAACGGATAAACATACCTAAATAGATATTAATCATTCAAAACTCGAGCACAAACATTCGTATTTTAAAATTATTTAGGGAAATGAAATTGAAAATACGCTACAAGTTTTACTGAACGCGAAGCCTGTGTTTACTCTGTAATTTGGTATAAAATAGGTTTTTATTTTGACACAAAAGGGCAGAGTAATTGCAGTGCGACGCGATGCTTATCGTTAACGCTTTGGAGCCAAATTACGGAATTAACCTCGAAAATAGACCCACTTCGCTTATCAGTAAAAGCCATAACTACTTGATATGAGTATGTGGAAATGACAGTAAAATGACATATTTTTTACGCGCTATACCTAGAGGTAAACCGAGATAACCTTTGATGAAATTGAATGCATTATCTATTTAAAATATTGGGATCACTGTTTATTTATTGCATGTTACATGTAGTTTATACAATTATTATTTTATAATAGGCTTAGTTCTATTAGCTAATGTAATGTATTTGTTAAAAAATTGTATTTTAGCTTGCACTAAGTATTTCTGATTTTTAAACTTACTATTTGACAGTCCCTAACTGAATGTTCCTCTTCGGTTGACATTTAGAGATCCTTTAGGGATAAGTTCGCCTTTGTGTATGTATCTCAACGGTTGACAAGAGTGTCTTTGTTATTTATTTTTGTACATTAATGGGTTTACATACATAACATTATTTATTCGTCATGATCCAGTAAACTATGTCGAACTATGTGTAAAAATATTCGCGGTCAAATTCGGTACAAAATATTTTCTGATTTAATGAAACTAACTTCAAAATCAAAGTCAAAATATATTTATTAAATTTGGGCTATAACGAAAGAGAGTCGCCTCATTGCTGCGACGTATGCGCGGCAGCAGCAACGGCATTCTGAGGATGTTTGCAGAACGTCTCGACTGCCCTATCACTAAACACTGGGTGGGGATCGTGACTGGAAGGTTAAGATAATTAAATAATAATAATATGTACCTACTTAATAATAATAAATAATGTATGCATGTATAAACTAACATAGTCTAGTTAATGAACTAAAACAATTACTTTGCTCACCCGCGACCTTACAATAGTTACGTTTATGCAAGAAATGTGCGTTCATGCAGTTCCTCCACCTCCACACTGTACGAACACACACAAATCACATAAACCCAACCATCACCACCACCAAGCCACACCGACGCGTTTCGAACTCAACCAGAGCTCATCTTCAGAGTTACCACAACCGTATGCTATGCTACCAAATGTTAAACTTAATTACCAAATGTTAATGTTAAACGGGTGAGCAAAGTAATTGTTTTAGTTCATTAATATGGACCTCCGCAAAGTAACGCCTGATTCAATAAATTATAGTCTAGTTAATTTAAGTTTATGTATCTACTAACAATTTTATGGGTCAGCTGGCCTGAAATAAAGGATTTTTAAATTTATTTTTTATTTTTTTTATAACAAGCACTTATGAATGTCAAAGAATCTTCTAACGGTTCGGAAAAACCTTGCTGAGAAGAATCCGAAAGAAACTCAACGAGGAATATTTTTGTCAAACAGATCTCCAATGTGGCGGAAGACTATCAGAATAGGTATACTGGATAGCAAATGTAGCTCCGGCAGCCAAGGACGTGGCGGTCTAACTACATAGCTACCTAGGCTGAGGCTACAAGTCTAAATAATCTAGATAAATACTGAGGCAGAAAGCAACGTGAAACCACTTACCAAACTACGTTTCCCACGGGAATTATGGAAAAGTCAAAATATCAGACGAACCATGACCTCGACCGCTTCGCCGGGAGTGTACGACTAAAAGAAAGAAGTCTAAGTAGAAAAATACTGCGATAACCAAACATCTTATGTAATCATCACAATCATCGTCATTACGAAAGACGTTTCTTTCTTTCCAAACTTGCTGCAAGCATCAGTGCGTGGATAATAAGATAGCCATATTAATGGTACATGAGGTGATCTATGTATCTTTGAGCCGGCCTCTAGAATGACAACGCATTTGCGGCCTTCTGGTGTCGCTATGTCCATGGGTGTTAAAAAAATTGTGTCTAAGCTCCTGACCAGTGGTGGTGTAGGGGTTTAGCACGTGGCACGGAATGCCAAGGATCTGGGTTCGATTCCCAGCATTGGTATTTTTTCTGGGGTTTTATCTGTGCTTCTATGTTTCAGTTTGTATTTAGTATGAAATATACGGATGTTAGTGTTTACTTGCCAACAGGTGACCCAATTGCTCGTTTACCATCCTATTATAAAAAAATATGTAGCTGATGAAAGGTCTAATCAAGTGACTTCAAAGAGCTTCAGAAAAGCTCATAGATCTCCAAAATGATTAATTACGAACTCAGCCGCCAGCTTTATGTAAATAAACGGATTACTCAATTATCGAAAAATTTACATCGCGCGTTAATTAATTATGGTATTATTCGGCAGCGAAACCTGAAAAAGTTTTTTCGAAAAGAAAAACAGTAATTAAAATGACCAGTGACCCGTGAGCGCGACCAGTGGCCACAGGGGCCCCGCAAAGCGGGTAATTGGCGTGGCTCCATCAATAGGTCAGATTAGGGTCAAGAAGCCATTACTAAGTAGCCGGATTGCGGACTAATAATTAATTAAGCACATTGCTAAGTCTGGTAATTAATTGGCGTTTGATTTACCACGGTAATTATTAGTAGTACTTCGAATTAATGTAATCATCATCATCATCATCTTAGCCTGTATACGTCCCACTGCAGGGCACAGGCCTCCTTTCATAATGAGAGGGGTTGGGCCCAGCGCGGATTAGGAACTTCACACACACCATTGAATTTCTTCGCAGGTGCAGACAAGTTTCCTCACGATGTTTTCCTTCACGGTAAACCTCGTGGTAAATTTAAAATTAATTTCGCATTATAATGTATCTAACGAATAAATGTATCCAATATAAATAATCTTAGTAATGTTTGTACTACTACAAACAGCGAAGGTTGTAATTTCAAATGAGGGTTTCGTTTTTAATAAATGTAAATGTCGAAAAACCATTTCAGCCTTCCGTCTAAAACTGACGCAAGGACAGGACGGAAAATTCAAAGCGTGCAATTACAACTTTGCTGGAGTAACGAATTTAAAAACTTCCAGCACAATGACTTCACAAAAGTACAAAGAAAGCTCGCACGTAGAGATTTAAAAGCAGCTGCAACTTGGATACAGCTTTGGCGTGCAAATTACAGTACAGATAAACAGTGAGTGTGCGCTGAAACCGGCCGCTTGCCGCCGCCTCCAGTTCGTAGAGGCGCTCGTAGCGGACGGACGCTCGTAGCACCTCGTAGCGCTACGGAGCTACGCCAACGCGTTATGTACGACACCATACAGTACGTCGGTAAACATAAACAAAAAGTGATATGAGTTGTACGTCTCCCAGCGTAGTATTCCGACTGACTCTCTTAATATTAACTTTCATAGTCACGTGTACGTTTGTCGCTAGTGTCGTATGGCTGTTGCGGAAAGGCTCGGCTAGCCAATATGAGAATTATTACTTGTCGAGAATTAATATAAGCGCCGTTAAGGCCGAGGGCAATAACAGTTCGGTGCCGGTGTCGGACCATTACAAAGACTTGATTAAAATAGAGATAGCGATGCGCCGAGTAGAGGAGAACAGTCGCCGTTTGAAGGAGTACACTAAATCATTGTTGTGGGACAATAAAGACAAGTCGCTGTGGTGTGTTTTGTTCAAAGACAGTGAGCGGGCGGATAAAAGGGTTGAAAAAAATAGACATAACATCGATGAAGATTATATAAAGACGCTGAGGCAGCAGAAAATGAGAGAAGCGGAGATACACTTGCGGCACCATGGGACCCACCACCGGCACAGGCCCGACCTACTGCTGGGACAGTCTTACATCAAATAGGCCACTAACTGCTTAATGTAAATAGCATAATGTATGTCAGTTGTGTGTAAATCGATATAAGTGGCATGTAAATATATTTTTATATAAGCGTAAGGGATTTAAATACAATTTGTTGACTTCAGACAATACTGTAATAAAACATCAGAATGGGTTGGATGTTTCATTTTAGTGCCAATAAGTTGGTAAATGGTGATGCAGTGATACAGTTTATTTTTTATTTTTAAGATATTGATTTTTTTGGTCGCAGCATTTTTTTGTTGTTGCAAGTATTGTTTGAGAGGGGTTGTACCGTAGTTCCCTCGCGGGCCCAGTGCGGATTGGAAACTTCACACACACCATTGAATTTCTTCGCAGGTGTATGCAGGTTTCCTCACGTGGGAACTACGGCCCAACCCCTCTCATTCTGAGAGGAGGTCTGTGCCCTGCAGTGGGACGTATATAGGATGATGATGATGATGATGAAGTATTGTTACGGCTGTCGGAACATTTATTCGGCAAGTAACTTATGTATGTATGTATGTCATGTTTTTCTTTTGAAATATTAATTCGTTATTTGTATACATCTAATAATATTGACAACGTTGCAGTAGTTTATTTATCTGTCAATCTTGTTGACAACCCGATTGTCCGTTGTAACCCCTTCTTTTACAGGCCCATTTTCAAAATAAAATTGATATACATATTACAATGAACTGTTAAGCCTTGCCGACAATATTTTAAACAAAAAAAAATCGTGCTATATATTTTTTATTGTACGGCATATTGTTTTAAACTTTAAGGATTATAGAACATATTAAAATATGTATAGCATCAAGGCTTTATTACGCATGAAAGATATTTTATTTGCCTGTACAATTCTATAAACAAAGAAAACAATAATAAATTAAATGATGGCTCGTTTCAGAACTTAATGTTTGAATTACGGATGGTCGTATTCAAATGCTTGCTAGTTTAAATCTGCACTATCAAATTACCTACACGTTCCTAATAGACTGCATCCCATTGTCTTTTGATTTGCTTGCAACAATGGTACGAATATTATATTGTTTCGAAGCGTTTTCATTTCTATAAACGCTAATTAGTATAATTGCCAGGTGAACTGTGGCTAGTGGCGTTGATATGAATTCTAAACAATATCATTCTATTCTCCTAATGTAGGGTTGCCATACGTCCCGGTACGCCGGGACATGTCCCGGTTTGAAGCATGGTGTCCCGGCGTCCCGGCCGATAAGCAAATTGTCCCGGTTTAAAAATCATAGTAATTTAATAGAGGGCTGGACTTGGTAAACAGTAATATACCTAGCGGCAGCGCATGCTACACGCTGGCTCGTAGCCGATAATGTGCATTTTCACCAATATAGCGACAAGCGCCAACAAACAGAAAACCCTAAAAAAAAGTAAAACACTCGCTGGCATTGAATGGCTGTGTTAAAAGTTGTTTTGTGTTTAGGCAAGGACTAAACCTTTAAAGTTACCTATTGCTGTAATAAAAGTTTATTTTTTTCTACCTTTACTACTTTTTCTTTAAATGTCCCGGTCTGAGTCCCCACACTTATGGCAACCCTATCCTAATGTCATATAATCCACATTTAATTTATCTCCAGGCACACAAAAAGGTCGAGGAATTAAAACTATACGTAGAAACGACCGCTTTAGTCTAGTTGGTAGTGACCCTGCCTACGAAGCAAGAGGTCCTGGGTTCGAATCCCGGTAAGGGCATTCATTTGTGTGATGAGCACGAATATTTGTACCTGAGTTATGGATGTTTTCTATGTATTTAAGTATTTATTTATCTATATAAGTATGTTTATCGTCGTCTAGTACCCATAGTACAAGCTTTGCTTAGATTGGGACTAGGTCGATTTGTGTATGATTGTCCCCTAATATTTATTTATTTATTTAAAATGGTTTCTAATTAAGTATAAATAGGCCTGTTTCACGCCTCTTTGATAAGTTATGTATCAGTTATCTTATCTGTGAGGACGTCTCGGTATATTTGAACAAAATTAACAAAGACTGTCACATACATGGCGATTTTATGGTCAATTATCATCTAAATTTTAATTTAATTAGGTTTTGATAAAAAAACAGCTTATGTATTTTTGTTGAATTATTGGCTGTCCTTAGTAATTCAACCAATGATTGATGTATTAATAGAACAAAAGAGAATTCAAAATAGTATATAGTGTTCTTTTTACGATACCGAATGATTGGAATTTGGATGATGACTAAATCACCTGTATAATAGCAAGGATGACATAGACTGGATTAGCAATCGCCATAGTACAGATCGGCCGCGGAAAAATAGTTCGATTATTAAATCTAGACAACGCTGACATTATAGCCCGAGGCTTTGAAAGCAAAACAATAAGACTACATCAGATGTTTCATATTACTACAAATGTATTATTTTTCAAATATATTGCATAATAATACATTTGCAGTAATATGAAACATCGGTAGTCTTATTGTTTTGCTTTCAAAGCCTCGGCTGTAATGTCAGCGCCATCTAGATTTAATAATCGAACTAGTTTTCCGTGGTCAGTCTGTACTATGGTGATTGTTAATCCAGTCTGTATCATCCTTGATAATAGTAAATAAACCATGGAACAATTTGACACCAATTGACCTAGTCCAAACTAAGCAATGCTTATACAGTCAAGGAAACTGAATCAGGTACCAGGGTGGAGGAACCTTTTCGTAACCAGTTTCACGATAATTTCTTTTGCAGATGTTTAGAATGTCAACATGACATTTGCAATCCCTGGTGCGTGATTCAGTTTCTTTTACTGCACTATGGGTATTAAACAACGGGTAAACATGCTTATCTTAAACACATTTATAAAACATGCAAGACTCGAGCACAAACATTCGTATTTTTCACATACATAATCTGCCCCGGCCGAGAATCGAACGCGGTACCTCAAGCTTCGTAGCCAAGTTCTCTAACCACTAGGTTATCAGGAGCCTGATGCATAACAAAGTACATCTTATATTACAAGCGGAACTCCCTTTCTAGTTAATATAACCAAGGATGATATAGACTGGATTGGCAGTCGCCATAGTACGGATCGGCCGCGGTTTTTGTAGTTCGATTATTAAATCTAGATGGCGCTGAAATATAGCCAGAGGCTTTGAAGGCAAAATAATAAGACTACAGATGTTTCATATTACTACAAATGTATGTATTATTTTTCAAAAATATTGCATAATAATACATTTGCAGTGATATGAAATATCTGTAGTCTTATTGTTTTGCCTTCAAAGCCTCTGGCTATATTTCAGCGCCATCTAGATTTAATAATCGAATTACAAAAACCGCGGCCAATTCGTACTATGGCGACTGCCAATCCAGTCTATATCATCCTTGATATAACTGAAGCGAGAGTTCCGCTTGTAATATTAGTTGTACTTTGTTATGCAACAGGCCCCTGGTCGTCAATATCAAGAACTTTATAAGAGAGTAGTGAAACAGGACCTAAAACTGACATTTATAGACGCTTTATTAACCGAAGTTATTAACTAATATCCCGTTGCTGTAATTCAAGACGATTCAAATAACCACACCTGATACCGGCGCTTTTACTGAGCTAATTAGGTTTATAATTTTAAACAGTTGTTTTGCTTCTGGTAAACTGAATATCAGTAAGTATAAGCGTCCTTGTATTTTTATATGAGAAATGTATTGAAACCAGACAAAACCAGTTGATACTAGATGTCACATAAAATAAATGTCTTTTGGATAACATAATGTGAAATAATAATCTACATTCATATTATTAATTTATTTAACATACTTTTAAGTTGCGTCGTCGTTGAAGTTATTGCTAAAATAATCCTTAGTAATATCCTTATTTCCTTACTAATATCATAAATGCGAAAGTAACTGTCCGTCTGTCTATTACCTCTTTGGGTCCCACTGAAAAACAGCGTTGTGGCTTGCCGTAACATTATGCTGAGTCGGGTCCAATTTATCATCATCATCACCCCAGCCTTATATGGGACTTATATGCAGGGCACAGGTCTCCTCTCAAAATACTACCTAATTTATACTATTCGATATTTTTTATTTGTATATTTCCTGCCAAAATATTTTTTTTCTGTATGTATCAAATATGTGTAAATAAACATCTCTCTCTCTCTCTCTCTATCCCTCTCTCTCTCTCTCTCTCGCTCTCTCTCTTTCTTTAGACTTAGATGAAAGGTATAGATATATGTAGTTTGAGACCCTGGGAAGGACATACGATAATTTTTATCCTGAAATATTGCACAGTTCCCGCGGAAGAGTTATAAACGCGTTCTGCGCAGACGGAGTCGCGGGCAGCAGTTAGTCTTTCACGCTAAACGGTACGGTTTGACGCATTCTGATAAAATTTGGCACACGGGTAGACCTGGGCCCAATGGCATAACAAATTACAAGCTAATAGTATTAGCTATTTTGTATTGAAATTCACTGATACTATTTGCTTGTATTTTGTTATGCAATTGGGCCCTGGATTAATATAGGATAATCATAACTAATATTTTGCGGGACTAATATTTTATGGGCGGTGGTGATCATTTTCCATCAGATGACCCGCTTGCTTGAAACGAGGAGGTGATTTAAGAAATAATTTTTAGTTCGTGATTAAGTCCCGCAAAATATTAGTTATGCGTGAGAATTGCGAAAGTTTAAAACATTAAATAGGATACTTTTTATCCTGGAAAATTGCATAAATGGTAAACGGATTGTTCGCAGACTCGTTCGCGGGCAACAGCTAATAGAATAATATATGAAATGATTCAGGTACCTGGTTCTAGTGGAAGCGTGATTAGGTAAATGCGTATAAGGTTTAACGTTTAACGAGCGTATAGCGTGATATGGAGGGATAAATAATTGATTAAAAACCGTTTCTGAGGACACTACTAGAATTGATTTTTTATTATAGCTACTTTGAACTGTTGAACATTGTGATTGATCAATTTAGTTTGTGCAGCCGGTACAGTAAGATATGGGATCTGTCATGAAAGTGATTTTTTCGAGATTAATTAAGTAACACTCAGAAAACGACTTACCTAGAAAATGATCTACTCAGAAAATTACTTACCGAGAACATGATCTACTCAGAAAATGACTTACATAGAACATGACCTACTCAGAAAACGACCAACAACGAGAAAATGACCTAGGTCAGCCAAAGGGGTAGTCTAGTAGTAGTTTCTACTACTTATTATTATTCTTAATGTATCGCTTCATTACAACCTTCCGCTATGTGCGATAGGATTCTTATAGCGATTTAAACGCTAGTAAACCTATCCATAATAGTGACTTGGGTTGCGATACTCGCTGTGTCATCAAAAAAACATAGACAGTAAGTATCAAATGTCTTAGTTTTACTTTAAGTTTTAAGAATTTAGGTCATCCTTTTTTCAAGTTTTTTGACATAGACCTGACATAGACACATTTATGTCCGTTCATCATCTTCATCATCATCCCAGCCTATATACGTCCCACTGCAGGACACAGGCCTCCTCTCAGAATGAAAGGGCTTGGGCCTTATGACCGTTACTTTAATTTAAATAGAAGCATAAATTGGTCTGTAGTAGCGTTTCTACTCTTTCTTTCTTTATTTCTAGAATCTTCTGCGAAAAGTGATTCGGAACAAATGCTCAAATGACTCAGATAATTTTGAAATAATAATTTAAATCATGACTAATAAGCGTTATAGACAAAATAAAGCTCTTCTCTTCAACGTTAGGATCGCGAAGTCAATTCACAGTCAAAATAAGGAGGTAATTAAAATTCTTGAGAGGAAAAGGGTGGATTCCTCGACTGCGAGAAAATGGAGTGTAAGTACCTATTCTTTTTTTTATTACGCTGTACCTACAAGAAGCTTCTATTAAAGTTCCAAGGAAGCTTTCAGTATAAATTTAATTGCTTTTCTAGAGACACACGCATTGTAAAATAATCATAAACCAGCCTATATGGCCGGATTATATATAATAATAAAAGTACCTATTTTTTATACGAATTGGACGATTTGTTTTTCTGTATTGTATTATTTTTGGTGTACAATAAAGAGTCATGTCACTTTGATGGCGTTTCGGTGACATCTCCCCTTTATTTATCAGAGGTTCACTTTTACCAGATAACTGGAAACTGTATTAGAGTCTTCTGCCATTTCAATAAAAATATGTCTACGAAAGTGATTCAGAACAAACCTTCAAACCAAAACCAACCAAACAAAAAATCCAGAAACCAAACCAAACCAGAGAAAAGAAACCAGAGATTGGACGGATTGGCATAATCGCTCGCAATAATCTGGACATGACTATAAAATTATCTGATATTTAATCTTGATTCCTACTCAATAAATAACACAAACGTTTGTTATTAATGTAGATTTATTAAGGAAAATAATCAGTATTTTGTCCAGTAAAAAATTTACATTATTTAATTTATTATAATATACTATTGTTACCAATATAGCTAACTTGGTGAATATTAATGTCAAAATAGTTTTTTAGTTTTAACATTAAATCCACAGAGGTTTTATATTTACAGATCATATATATTAACTAGAAAACTTCTCCATTATAAAAACCGGCCAAGTGCGAGTCGGACTCGCGCACCGAGGGTTCCATACAAATTTATATGTATATATGAACATCCAGTCTTATCAGACCCCTGCTCCTAAGCAAAATGTGCGCAGAGTGGGAACATTGTAGATTGGTTACTGATATAGACAGACAGACAAAAAATGTATGCTTTCCGCAATTTTTCCTTTATCTGTGCTATAAGACCTTGCTTCGTACCAAATTTCAAGATTCTGAGTTCACGGGAAGTACCCTGTAGGTTTTGATTCCCTTGCGAGTGTCGACAATTTGCGGAAATTTGCGGCATAAACGGCTCTTTTGATCGCGTTAAAAATTTATGTTCTTCGCAATTTTCCCTTTATCTGTGCTATAATACGTTGCTTCGTACCAAATTTCAAGATTCTGAGTTCACGGGAAGTACCCTGTAGGTTTTGATTCCCTTGCGAGTTTCGAAAATTTCCGCAAATTTGCAGCATAAACGGCTGTTTCTTTTGATTGCATTAGCTTAGAAGTTTGATTTTTTCACAGCTCCAAGGGACAGTAGACTTGAGTATTTGATATAAATTTCAGCTAGATACCTCCACGCGTTCTTGAGAAAAAGGGTCTTGACAGACAGACGGACGGACGGACAACAAAGTGATCCTATAAGGGTTCCGTTTTTTCCTTTTGAGGTACGGAACCCTAAAAACTACGAAAACGACAACAACTGCCATTGCCATGTGTAAATTATTATCTCCGGGAATTCAAATCTAAACTCAAGAAATAATTAATTAATTAATTATTTTTGGAGTCATGTCCACATTATTGCAAGCAATGACGCCAATTAGTTCGACCTCTGACCCATAAATCTAACTAAGTAACTTATTGTTACTAGTCGTATTGTCTTTAAGTCTTTGTAGGCACATTTCTCATTTATGCTCTATAGAACTTGGTCATAACCAAACAGACCTAGTGCGTATTTATTAACAACTTCACACGTATCTATATATTTGCCATTCTCGAAGATGCATCAATTTGTCCAAATTAGACATAATGACATTGCAATAAGAGCCACGGTACGCGCTTTATCTATACAGCATAATTAAGAACGATGCCCTCACACATGAGTAATCAAAACCTAGATTAAAGTATTCCTTGACCCTTAACTAAAATATCGCAGTTTCGAAACTGGTAAAATCAACGGGCATTGTTCAAAACGCACTAAGAAAGTTGTTGCTAAAGTTAAACTACTAATAGTTCGAAAACTTTGCTCGAAAAGGAGTCAGCGCAAAGTTCACTGAAGTCCAGTAAGGAAATACATGAAAATGTCTTCTAGACGAAGTAAACATCAAAAATAAAAATTTCTTATCTCAATGTTGAAACGAAAGGAATTAAGCGAGTACTAATATTATAAATGCGAAAGTGTGTCCGTCTGTCTGGTTATCTCTTTACGCTTAGACCTCTGAAATGATTTAACCGGCTCCGTACAACTTCTTTGCAGGTTTATACAGGTCTCCTCATAATATTTTCCTTCACCGTAAAGCTCATAAGTAACTTTCCATTTAAATCCCGAAAAACTCAGAGATGGGAGCCCGGGTATACCCATGATAAGCTTGATGGGTTTGTTTGATGGGTTGCTTGCCTCTGCAACCACTAGGCCACTACGGCACACCTTTAAACGAAAATTAGTAAGTAAGTACCTAGTCGTTGTTATCAATAACATTCACTTTGTCTTTCCAACGGGACCTCATATCCTTCAGTGCCCAAGGCCACCAACATGTCCTAAAAAGTCTCTTAGCATACCTAGGCAAGTATGACTTTTGTGAGTACTGTACCAAATGCATTCATTTAATATTCGCTATTGCTCGCAATTTCGTCTGCATCCTACGATAATCTGGCACTTTTCCAGGATAGAAAGTAAGCTTGGTCATTTAGAGATACAGCAGCTTACATTTATTGAAAGAATTTTGAAGATCGCAACACTAATTCCAAGGATTACATGTAAACAAATAAACATACAATGTTTACCTCTTTATTGTGTTACTAACTGTTACCTGCGACGCCGTCTGAGAATTCATTTATCATCATTATCGTTCCCAGGGTTTCAAACTATTTCCACACCAAATTTCATAATTGGTTCAGACAAACCGACCGACAGAATTACTTTCACATTTTGTAATAATACTAAGGATAGTAAGGATAAAGTTGGGTATAAATTAGTATAAATTTAGAAAACAAGCGTAGTGAAATATACGGATAAGATAACTCACGTGTTTAACAGAGGTTAGCTCAACATATTTTGGAATTTTTGTAGCCTTTTCTCTCGGAGCACAGGCCACGGGGGCGGCGGCTGCTGCAGAAAACGCACTACGCGCCACCGCTCTGCTCGCGCGGCTGCTCGACGAAACTGATACCAGCGCACAACTACCCCACGTTTTCATCATCATTATTTTTATTATCATTGTCAAAAGTAGGGTAGCACACAACACTAATACCATACCCGGTAAAAGCACTTTCACACTCACCTTTGACGTAGCACAAATACAACAAAAAAATACAATAAAAAAAAAACTAAAAAAAACAAGTGTATTCTCTTCGGCAGTATACGTTATGAGGGGTTTACACGGGTCGATTTTCGCCGTGTGGCTAGTGGCACGGCCAAAAACGGATGCTACCCAACTTTAGGGCTTGCGGCTTTAGTCTAGCCGAATTGCCATTTAGGCGGTCGATTTTAGTCGCGCGGCAAAAATCGTGCGACTTTAGTCACCCGTGTGCATAAGGTGCAACCGTTGCTAGAAATAGTATTGTCATCGGTCGCTGCATTTACGTAATACATCGAAAGTACGTAGTCGATTAGTTTGAATGTCGTAGCTATTATACTTTAGATTTTATCAATGTCTAAAAACCCCCGATTTTGTCACTGATTCACTCACTGCTCATCAAAATTCTTAAGGTACTACCTGAAGTCCTAGAAAGTTGAAATTTGGTATATAAGCTAGTAATAGTATACAAACAACGAAAAAATCTTAAAACTTGAAACGTTACCCCCCCAACCCCTTAAACTAGGGGGTGAAAGCTTGTATAAGACTTCCGCAAATTTTGATGCTAGAGGTCTGAAAATTGATATAGAGGGTCCTTGTTATCCTTGTTATAAATAATAATATATGTATTTCAGGATTTTTAGTAAATCATCCCCTGCCATGTTTAATGTTGCCAAGACGAGACCATGTAGCTCGCGCTGTCAAAAAGTAATCAGATCTCTTGTAGAGCCAAGTTTCTAACCCTACGTGCCCAGCTCTAAATCTATAAGCCCTAATTTTACACTAATTAATCTCGTAGGCGTGCAAACCGTGGACTAAACTGGCGAGTCGGCCGCACGAACCTTTTGCAATTCCGCATATGGGCTTGAACTTAAAAATCTATTCTATCTTTTAAACTCTTTCCGTGCGGCCGACTCGCCAGTTTAGTCCACGGTTTGCACGCCTACGAGATTAATTAGTGTAAAATTAGGGCTTATAGATTTAGAGCTGGGCACGTAGGGTTAGAAACTTGGCTCTACAAGAGATCTGATTACTTTTTGACAGTGCGAGCTACATGGTCTCGTCTTGGCAACATTTAACATGAAATGTTTTTGTGGGATTCAATTTTCCATATGCCTAACGTCTGACGCCCCTATTCTAGCTGACAGTCATTATTTTTATTGTTTCCCTAATGCTTTATTAGAGTCAAATGCATCAAACGCCCTATACTTAGCGTTATCAGATTTTGATAAAGATTGTAATAATGGAGGAACAAGAAACAGCACCTCAGCTTGTGTTATCGACATTCCATTGAGTAGGGTACCTGACAGCGCTTGATGGATTGCCTGTGATATTAAAAAGTAAATGAACTGCTTTTTAAACGTACCCCGCAGAAAAAAGTGCGTTCAAATTTGTGATATTTAATTTAGAATAGACAGATGAATCAGAACTGATAAAAAAAATTTTGTGCCACGCTCTTGATGTTTATGCTCTTATAAATTTATATTATATCAGCGGTTGCCCGCGACTCCGTCTGCGAAGAATAGGGGTAGGTATAAAAAAATAGCCTATTTAAGAACTAGTTTCGGAGGATTTCGATAACAAATACCGTGAAACGAGATTTTTATATTATTAGAAAAGAATACAAACGTCATAATATTTTATTTGAATAATATGTACAGTCGACAAAAGCGAGGCCTGCCCAGTTTCAGAACAAATTTGCTTGCAGCCGTTGAAGTTCATTGGTATGGATTGGTATGGGCAGATGTCTAGCCACTGCAAGCAAAATGGACATTTAAGGTGTCAAGGCGACCTTTTGTTCGACTGTACGTGCAATAGTTTATTGTAAAACAAATTCACACATAACATACAGTGATGAGTTTTAACTTTTTACCATCTGACAGCTAAAAAATGTGAGGCAGAAACATGCCTGTCAGTTCTTATATGACAAATAAATTGATCATTGGTGCAGAAGTAATTAAAAACTAGCTGTTGCCCGCGACTCCGTCTACAAATAATTCATTTATCGCTATCCCGCGAGAACTATGCCATTTTTCGGGATTAAAACTATCCCATGTCCTTGACAGGGTCTCAAAATATCTCCATACTAAATTGCATCTAAATTGGTTCAGCGCTTTAAGCGTGAAGAGGTAACATACAGACAGACAGACAGAAATCATCGAGCCTAGAGTTATTTCAGCAATACCTACCTGAGCAACCATAAGGTTACTAATTATATAAAAAAGCGGTTCACGATTAGGTGATCCGCTTTTTTGCTTTATTATAGTGCGAATTTACTAAAAAAAAGGCTACAGATAAAAGTATACGAGGCATAAACATTTCCGTCATCACTTGTTACGTAACATGTTAAAACATTTCAGAGTTTAACATATTAATTAATACAAAGTTGCTCGAGCGTATTTAGTACGGTTAGCAAATATGCTCAGCTGAACACTACAACGATGTTTAAAATTAACTGTAACAACTATTAAAACAAATTCAATTCATTCCGATCGTTTTAAACGTTTTGATCCTCACCTAAATTTTGCGTGAATGAATAGCGATTTCATTAATACATTTCATCAGAAATTTTGTAGGCCGTATTTGTTTATGAATTAATTTACATTTTCACCAGAACCTTTGCAAATAAATCGGCCATTATTAAGTTTTGGAAAGACGGGCCTTTGTTTAATAACACAATGGGTTGGTAGGTAATTTAAGTGGAATAAGTACGTGAATAAAATATTTAAATTTGTATCCGAGTTGGAAAAGTTATTGTTATTTCTGACTAGGCAAGGTCATCTGTTCACACGCGTATAACAAAAAAAGTTAAGGCTATTACGTATCTAATAACCGATAATTTTGATTGTGACCTCAGTTGACCTAAGACCTTGGAACGGTCAAGCGCGTGCTATGGAAAGCGAGCTACGTGATTAACAGGTCTCCTACCAGTTCATGATATTTCAACCAGGGGCTAAATTCAGAAACGGCCCTAGATCTAGATCTAGAAAAATAAGGCTCATCCCAAGCTCAGCCTAAACCTCTCTCTCTCTCGCAAACGATCGAATTACCGCTCACAAACCGTGTTGGGCCTATTCTGAATTTAGCCCCAGTGGGTACCTAGTATCTCAATGCTGTAGCATCAAGAAATGCCTACTAACTTAAAGAAGTAACGTAAATTAGTAGCTGTTCCTATATAAGCAATGTGCGTGAGTTTTTTCGTATACATATTGCGGTGTCCACGAATGGCGATGATTGCATGCATACATACGTTGGTTTAAGTATTCCCATGATAGTACTTTTTAATAATCCATGCAATGCTTGTGTTTGTTGTACATAATATTTCAAGGGGTATCCCTGTACGATAAAGGGTTGTAAATTTTTATTCCTGAATTGTTAATAATCTTTATGCGGCAGGTGTCTCCAGGTACCAGGGTGACCTCTTAATGTGTGTCCCTTTTTACGCCTACCCATAAAAATTGTACCTGTGTTTCGGAGATAGACTGTTAAATTACTCGTGTTGTCTGTCATATTAAATCAAACATTTAAATTAAATACGAGATTTTCTGAGTTAATGTTTGTTAATATCTTAAGAACCTACGTCAAATACGAAAGACGTTAAAGTTTAATCTTTCATGGCAGCTTTCGTGTACCAGGACAGATTATGGATTCAATATTTCCACTTTACAGTGGTAATAGAATAGATATTTCTATAATTAAGTAGTTTTGAAAATGTGTCATTTGAAGTAGGAGTTAGAATATTCAAAGATACACTTACAGTCGTAACTACGTACATTATCAAATCTTAAAATGCGGTTAAAAGTGCTTAGGCATGATTGTAGCGGCAAGGATTTTGAAGGGCACTTTTTCTGAATTAAAATGTCACTACGACGCTATATTATTATTATAACGACTAATCACAATTAGCTGAATGATAATTTCTATTTATTTGCATCACAAAATTACTAATTACGGTTGATTTCATTATTGACAATAGTGTTTTTAGACAATCTTGTCTCATAACCGTTCTAATGCAAAGTGCAAAAATACTAGGAAAATGTTCAACCATGATGAAAATTCAGACATGACGTCGTAGTTACAATACGCTTAGTAGCATTGAATCCGCAGACAAGAATGGAATCTTATGTCGCAATACGCAGTAAAAATACAGTCAACCACAAAATATAGGGTATGTGACAACAGTTAAATTTATTTTTCTGCTTAGTCCTAATGATGTGCAGATATGTGTAATCTTTATTATTACTGTACATCATTTATTTCCTTGACTGTGCACAAGTTATTTTATTAACAGTGATACAAATGTATCTGTAAATAGCTTCAGAACTTTTTGACAAGGTAGAATGTAGAGTGTATAATAGGGCGGAAATTTAGCACATCGCGTAAGTGTGTTTTGGGCACAATAAACGCTTCATTCGTAGCTACCTATTGTTAAATCTACGCCATTAAGTAGATAAATGGCAAAGAAATATATTAGGTAACGAAATAGCTCCGAAGCTGCTCCTCGCAGGTGCACCTTTCCAAATTGTTAGTGAGATCGTGCTTTCTTGTCCCAAATACGACTGTCAGACCCTTGTCACGGTCTAATTATACATTACCGCCGCTTTCCTTCGGACAGCTCCGGAGAAATAACCCAAAACTCAAATATTATACAGAAAACAACTTTTCGTCTTAGTGAGTTCACGTCAGCTAGATAAATTAAATAAAACGTTACTGTCTTTATAAGGTCGAGAATATTCTTTGTGAAGTTAAGCGTCTTTGGCTGGCAATGGTAGAGAAGTGACGGATACTTTTGTCTTTTAAAAAAAATTCTTAGAAATACATCATTTAAAGAAAATACAAAAATAACGAGTGTGATGAAACTTCGTGGTCACACATTTTTTTACAAACTATTTTGTTACTGAAAGTTTCTGAATTATGGCAAGGATTTTTAGCACCTGCTATTTAGGTTAAAAGTTTTTCACAGTTCTGCAATGAAAAAGAAATAATTAAAAGGACGTGTTTGCTTTAGCACTGGAGTGTTGCACGCGATACGTTTTACGATATGAAATTAAGATAAAAGCAGGTGTCGTGAACGTCGACACAAATGGATTATAAAATGAGATTTAAAGAGCGTGGAAGGCAAGCAATCTCAAAGTCGAATTGGCAAATAAATACGAGAAGGTGCGACGCGCACGTCCCTCCCAATATGTATTGTATTTATTAATCCCCAGAAGACACCGTTTCAGCCTGTTTCAATTAAAACCCAACCAACGGTTTGTGTTTGCTGAAACGTAACATAAAAAATGCACTGTGTGCCCCATTTTTTTATTTACGCAAATCTCCAACGTCTGTCTATTGTGTAGCGTTTTTGGCATTTTAGTCTATTGAAAATGGTTTTACAAAAATATAGGTAGTATGGAGAATCCGGTCCATGAGCCGTTAGTGAAAAGCATTTTTCCTTTGTCCGTATTTTGAGTGTTAGTAGAACTGATCTTATCAGGCATTACAGATCTGTCTCCGAAAAGGACAACGTCGTATCTATATCAGACAGTAACTAGCATCAAAGGTGCTGAGTAAAGTGCAATTGAAACAAGGAACATCTCTAAATTATAGAAGAGTTTGAAGTGTACAGTGTACACTTTTAATTGTAGTTGTCTGTACGTATGATATTGTGTTTTATTTGTATAATATGTTGTTTCTTTTCGATTATTTTTTTATTCCCGCAAAATAGCAGGGTGTTTTAAGTATAACGCGTGTATTTGGCTATCTGTGCTGTCTGTGGCATCGTAAGTTAGAGAGATTCAGTAGTTTTAACGACGGTTCAAAGCTAAGTTTTCTGATTGGATCAACCGTTTCCGAGTCATTGAACTTTGATATTAAAATGTCAGGGGTTTTCAACTTTTTCAAGATCTACAACTTATTATTAAGATTTATGTAAATTTTAAATCTAATTTAGCTATTTTCTTATTGATGAATTCAGCTGTCACTATTGAAGTGAGGTTGAATAAAATTGATTCAAGGCGTTACTTTTAAATTGTGGCGGGGGCCCTGTCGGTACTAGAAAGATTGATTCAAGCGATCAATTAGTGTCGCCATCAGTTTGTCGATCCGATCTCACCTCACACCCGTCGATTTTTCGAGAACCGATATTACTTGAGATACTCTCGAGGGAAATTCGGCAGACGCGTGGAGTCGGCGGCGTCGCCCCAGATTGCAGCTATTACTTCTAACGCCCCTCTGTTTACCGGGAAATAGTTATTCCCCATCCTAAATTATTATTAGCCGCAGGTACGCACCTGCATGGCGTTCAGGGAATAAAAAAATGGAAAACCAAATTTGTGCCAACGAAATAGATTGTAAATATTTGAATGAGGTGCAATTCCGTTTTGTTTACGGCTATTTTGCTGTGTATACATACTTTGAAAGGCAGTTATTACGTATGCCAATGTTGGTTTGTTTATTTGCAACGAATTGTTTGCAACTTTGCCCTCGCCTCACTGAGCTAGGAACTGCTCGTATCATAGGAATGAGAAGTAGCCTACATCAGTTTCCGTATCACGAACTATTCGCGTGCCAAACCTTGCGAAGATCGTTTGAAGCATCGAACCGTTGAAGCAGAATAAAGAACGAAAAAATAAACTTAAATAAAATGTAATTTTCAAGGTTTTGAGATTTGAGTTGGTTGAGATGGCCTGAGATATCTTACACCCTGTACTTAGCCATGCAACTTAAAAATGTAGCTTACCGTCCCAATAAAAAAAAAAAATTTTAATACAAGTTGTTTACTAACCATTATTTTTAATGTTTTTACTTTCTGTTGAATAAACTTGCATTGTTATCCAAACAATATTATGTGTTCTAAATTTCAATTAAATTCTATCAGAACTACCTGCTAACGCGCTCTTAATAGGACTGGAAATAAAGGTAAACTTAGAACCTAGACCTTTTTATTGAGAGGTTTTTTTATAGAAAAATACCTATTTTTATGAAATAAGTGACAGCATGTAACAAATAAAATTATGTTAAGAGATAATCATTCATATTTTTGTGGTTTCCTATAATTCATTTTTATAACCCGATTTTCGAAATATGTCAAGATTGTTTACTTCATTTCTATTGCACAAAATGAAATAAGTAAGTAGGAAAAAATCACACGAGGATATGGCACATACACCAGAATTACAACGAGGTTATTCTAAAATGTCTCGTTACTTATTACGAGTCTTTATACATGTCATATTGTCGCAAAACCGTAAACATAACGTCGGCTTAAAGCAGCATTGATCTTAAGAGCCTGTTTATTATAATTAGGCGAAAGGGCGGGAGTGGATAATTCGCAATATTTTTCTTTTGATGTTTAAGAGGGTTAACAAGCCTCTTGCGTGGATCTCGTCGCAAAATAACGACCTTTCGAAAACGTCTCTGCCCCGTCCAATATGCTAATAGGCGATTTGATATCAAGCCTCTTTTCCGTATACTTTGTATTGTTATTTTAGTTTTTTCATAACTGGTAGTTGACATTACTGGTAGTTGAATTGAAATTATGAGATTTTATTAAACTCCCACGAGAATACCCAATTACATCACAGTGTCGTCATTTACGTCGTATGTAGAACACTCATACAAAAAATCATGTCTCTGTGTTTAGCAGTTGAGATTTTGGAATTACAGTTTTTTTAATATATTGATTAGGCTGACGAGTGTTCAGTTCACCTGATGGAAACCAAACAGATGGTCTTTTGACAGGTGCCGGGAGCTTTCACTTGCCAATCAACGGAATGTCGGAAAGGGGTGCTGACCTGAGGACTATAGTAGAATGCTTCTATGCTCGTAATTTCACCGGGTGTCTTACTTCAACCAAGAACACAATAAAGACACTGCTACTTGACGGTCAGTAAACGGAGGGCATGTGCAAATCTAAATACTGGGATAAAGAGGGAAGTTCCGCCCCATGTGTTATTCTAGGGGTCCTGATAGCTGCATACCAAATTATTCCAATTCCGTGCAGCCGTTTTGACGTGAAAGAGTAACTAAGACATACACATAGACGCACACACACATAACCACACACGCACACACACACACACACACACACAAACACACCCACACACACACACAAACACACACACACACAAACACACACACACACCAATTTGTATTTATAATATTAGTGTAAGTAGGACGCCATTTACGATAAAACGTAAATACTTTGGCACGGACCTACTTTATGACTGTAATTTATTTCCGACAAAATGTAAATAGTAACAGACCAATTAAGCTTATATTCCCGCTTCAAATATTCACGATAAAGCTTTATTTAAACCACGTTAATTTTGATACTGCAAACTTAATGTTGCGTAACATACCTATATGCATATTTATATTATATATAACGACCGGTTTAGCCTAGTTGGTAGTGACCCTGCCTACGAAGCAAGAGGTCCTGGGTTCAAATCCCGGTAAGGGCATTTATTTGTGTGATGAGCACGAATATTTGTTCCTGAGTTATGGATGTTTTCTATGTATTTAAGTATTTATTTATCTATATAAGTATGTTTATCGTCGTCTAGTACCCATAGTACAAGCTTTGCTTAGTTTGGGACTAGGTCGATTTGTGTAAGATTGTCCCCTAATATTTATTTTATTTATTATTTATTTATTTATTGGTGGAGCAATCTAGTTTGGTTTCGTGTCATGGGATTTTATTCATTTTTCGCTTATGATATTGGCTTACGATATTACATTTTTTACGAATTTCCTGTAGATTTTGGTGACGTATTCGGTTATTTATTAAAGGCCCTGTACTTCCACCAGATAAGTGGAAACTGTATTAGAATCTTTTGAATTTATACAAAAACTAGTTAACGCCTGCGGCTTCGCCCCCGCTGAAGTAGATTAAAACGTGTTTCCCCGTGGGAATGAGATATTTTCCCGCGGTAAAAAGAAGCCCTTTCCAGCCCTTCAACTATACTAGGGGCGTTCAATAAAAAGTGAGAATGAGTATGTTATAAACAACTTTTACTAAATGTCATTTTATTTTTCGACATAGTCACCTTTTATTAACCGACTTCAAAAAAAGGAGGAGGTTCTCAAGTCGGTTGTTTTTTTTTTTTTTTTTTTTTTTTTTTTTTTTTTTTTTTTTTTTTTTTTTTTTTAATACAAGGCCAAGAGCGTGTCGGACACGCCCAAGATAGGGTTCCGTAGCAGGTACGAAAAAATCTTTGCATACTTTATTAATGTGGTTGTTTTGGTCCCAACTCCCACCACGCACAGAATTTCAACGTCGGCGGTACAGAGCCATCTATCGGCGAATTGGGTAACTAATCTAATCTGTGCAGTCTTACTAGAACTAGTATGTATGTTGATGGTTTTTCAGATATAATTCTTTATTTTATGAACCGATTTCAATTTTATTTTTTTTATTTGAAAGAAGATACTGTTAGCGTGATCTTATAGGTACTTAAAGAAAAAAAATGCTTGCAATGGCGGTTAAATTACAATCTTAGTTTAGAAATATTTAAAAAAAAAAAAACTTAAAACTGCTCAACCGACTAAGTTGAAAATAATTTTCCTAGAAAGTTTTTATTAAGTTTATAATATAATAATAATAATTTTTATTTATTCTCAGACAACACAGATCCATTTTTTAACCGACTTCAAAAAAAGGAGGAGGTTCTCAATTCGGTTGTATGTTCTTTTTTTTTTTTTTTTAACGTGTGTTACCTCAGAACTCCGTCATTTATGAACCGATTTGGAAAATTCTTTCGTTGTTTGAAAGCATGTGCTTCAAGGTTGGTCCCGTTGTTACCGGAATCCAGTTCTGATGATGGGATCCATGAGGAATTGAAGGAACTCTTCAAAAGTTCAAGGGAAATGTAAAGCGATTTTAGTATTTTCAGTGACAAATCGAGCATTTGCATTCATAAAGTGTCATTTGGTAAACTAGATCTGATGAAGAAGACCGCAGATGGCCAACGGAACTCCTCAACGGGTCAAATCTTGCAAGTTGAATTTGACTCACTTCCCGGTTTCTGATTGATTTCATATTTTACATGCATGTGTAAATCAGGTGACAATGCAATATTATTGTGACATGGAGCTAATCTGATGATGGAGTTGGAAGGTGGCCATAGAAACTCTGTAATAAAACAACACAACCCCGTCGAGTTTGGGTTCATTTGAAACGTCTTGACGAGCACTTTGATCCCAGATGGTAACCAGGGTCTGATGATGGAGCTGGAAGGTGGCCAAAGTTACTCCATAAAGTAACGGCACTTACCCCATCGAGTACGGACTCATTTGACTCGTCTCAACGAGTACTTTGGTCCTAGATGGTAACCAGGGTCTGACAATGAAGTTGGATGGTGACCATAAGAACTCCGTAGTAAAACGACATAACCCCATCAAGTTTGGTCTCGTTTGATTCGTCTTGATAAGTACTTTGGTAACCAGAGGCAAAAAGTACAGTCAGTAAAGAGTGCCAGTCCAGGCCATTAGCAACAACTAAAAAGAAAAAAATAAAATTTAAAAAAAAAAAAAACCGCCTTCAAAAAACACCCAAAAAAAACTTGGAAATAAAAAAAATTTAAATAAAAAATAAAACCTCCTTCAAAAAACCCCCAAAAAAACATAAAATAATAATTGATTGAACCGACCACAATAAGCATGAAAATATCTTTCTACTAATCTGTTTGAAGTTGGTGCCTCAGCACGAGCCAGCAGGAGTGGACCTAGTAATCTAACTTACCTACATACCTATTATAGGGCTTCTACACTCCTGCTGGCTCGTGCTGAGGCACCAACTTCAAACAGATTAGTAGAAAGATATTTTCATGCTTATTGTGGTCGGTTCAATCAATTATTATTTTATGTTTTTTTGGGGGTTTTTTGAAGGAGGTTTTATTTTTTATTTAAATTTTTTTTATTTCCAAGTTTTTAGCATAATACAATTAGTATATCTTTTTTCTAAACTTAAAATTCAATTTTTAAAAAAGGTCTCATCTTGAGTACTTAAAAAATCTTGTACTGCAGCGACTACCGCGTCGTCGTCTTCAAATTTCTGGCCTCTCAGGTATTGTTTCAATCTCGGAAATAGGTAGAAATCACACCGGTGTGAAGTTAGCGGCCAAATGTTAGCGGCCGACTATAACCCGACCAAATGAAAAAGTCAAATATTTCCTTCGTGTTTCCACACGTTTATAGTAAAAATTAGAGTGTTTTTGCCACAAATAAAATAAGTTTCGCAAAAAAACATTAAATTGAGTCCAAATTCTCCAAGCTATCAGTGATAAATTTCAAGTAAAATGGAATAAAAATAATCTTAAATTTTGGCTCAATTTGACCAAGTTAGAGGTGGTTTACAGATCAACAAAATTGTTTTTACAGTAGAGCCGATCAAGAGCTTTCAGGAAAAATAGTCTCTACCGACTTAGCTCTTCTAATTTTTTAGTGTCACCCAAATGAAAGCCAGCGGCCAAATTCCAAATAGAAACTTTGCTTAATTTGGTCAAGATAGAAACGTTGTACACATGACCAAGTACATGGCTATTGTAGAGCCGGTCAAGAGCTTTCAGTAAACACCGTCTCTACAGACTTAGCTCTTCTAATTTTTTAGTGACACCCCTTTGAAAGCCAGCGGCCAAGTTCCAAATAGAAACATTGCTTAATTTGGTCAAGATAGAAACGATGTACACATTACCGAGTACATGGCTATTATAGGACCGGTCAAGAGCTTTCAGTAAACACCGTCTCTACCGACTTAGCTCTTCTAATTTTTTAGTGACACCCCTTTGAAAGCCAGCGGCCAAGTTCCAAATAGAAACTTTGCTTAATTTGGTCAAGATAGAAATGTTGTACACATCACAAAGTACATTGTTATTGTAGAACCAGTCAAGAGCTTTCAGAAAAAATCATCTCTTTTGACTTAGCTCTGCTAGTTTTTTAGTGACACCCCATTGAAAGCCAGCGGCCAAGTTCTAAATAGAAACTTTGCTTAATTTGGTCAGGATAGAAACGTTGTACACATCGTCGAGTACATGGCTATTGTAAAGCCGGTCAAGAGCTTTCAGTAAACACCGTCTCTATCGACTTAGCTCTTCTAATTTTTTAGTGACACCCCTTTGAAAGCCAGCGGCCAAGTTCCAAATAGAAACTTTGCTTAATTTGGTCAAGATAGAAACGTTGTACACATCACCGAGTACATGGCTGTTGTAGTGCCGGTCAAGAGCTTTCAGTAAACATCGTCTTTACCGACTTAGCTCTTCTAATTTTGTAGTGACACCCCTTTGAAAGCCAGCGGCCAAGTTACAAATAGAAACTTTGCTTTATTTGGTCAAGATAGAAACGTTGTACACATCACCGAGTACATGGCTATTGTAAAGCTGGTCAAGAGCTTTCAGTAAACACCGTCTCTACCGACTTAGCTCTTCTAATTTTTTAGTGACACCCCAATGAAAGCCAGCGGCCAAGTTCTAAATAGAAACATTGCTTAATTTGGTCAAGATAGAAACGTTGTACACATCGCCGAGTACATGGCTATTGTAAAGCCGGTCAAGAGCTTTCAGTAAACACCGTTTCTATCGACTTAGCTCTTCTAATTTTGTAGTGACACCCCTTTGAAAGCCAGCGGCCAAGTTACAAATAGAAACATTGCTTAATTTGGTCAAGATAGAAACGTTGTACACATTACCGAGTACATGGCTATTGTATAGCCGGTCAGGATCTTTCATTAAACACCGTCTTTACCGACTTAGCTTTTCTAGTTTTTTAGTGACACCCCAATGAAAGCCAGCGGCTAAGTTCTAAATAGAAACTTTGCTTAATTTGGTCGAGATAGAAACGTTGTACACATCGCCGAGTACATGGCTATTGTAAAGCCGGTCAAGAGCTTTCAGTAAACACCGTCGCTACCGACTTAGCTCTTCTAATTTTTTAGTGACACCCCTTTGAAAACCAGCGGCCAAGTTCCAAATAGAAACTTTGCTTAATTTGGTCAAGATAGAAACGTTGTACACATTACCGAGTACATGGCTATTATAGGACCGGTCAAGAGCTTTCAGTAAACACCGTCACTACCGACTTAGCTCTTCTAATTTTTTAGTGACACCCCTTTGAAAGCCAGCGGCCAAGTTCCAAATAGAAACTTTGCTTAATTTGGTCAAGATAGAAATGTTGTACACATCACAAAGTACATTGTTATTGTAGAACCAGTCAAGAGCTTTCAGGAAAAATCATCTCTTTTGACTTAGCTCTGCTAGTTTTTTAGTGACACCCCATTGAAAGCCAGCGGCTTAGTTCTAAATAGAAATTTTGCTTAATTTGGTCAAGATAGAAACGTTGTACACATCGCCGAGTACATGGCTATTATAAAGCCGGTCAAGAGCTTTCAGTAAACACCGTCTCTATCGACTTAGCTCTTCTAATTTTTTAGTGACACCCCTTTGAAAACCAGCGGCCAAGTTCCAAATAGAAACTTTGCTTAATTTGGTCAAGATAGAAACGTTGTACACATCACCGAGTACATGGCTATTATAGAGCCGGTCAGAAGCTTTCAGTAAACATCGTCTTTACCGACTTAGCTCTTCTAATTTTGTAGTGACACCCCTTTGAAAGCCAGCGGCCAAGTTACAAATAGAAACTTTGCTTTATTTGGTCAAGATAGAAACGATGTACACATTACCGAGTACATGGCTATTATAGGACCGGTCAAGAGCTTTCAGTAAACACCGTCACTACCGACTTAGCTCTTCTAATTTTTTAGTGACACCCCTTTGAAAGCCAGCGGCCAAGTTCCAAATAGAAACTTTGCTTAATTTGGTCAAGATAGAAATGTTGTACACATCACAAAGTACATTGTTATTGTAGAACCAGTCAAGAGCTTTCAGGAAAAATCATCTCTTTTGACTTAGCTCTGCTAGTTTTTTAGTGACACCCCATTGAAAGCCAGCGGCCAAGTTCTAAATAGAAACTTTGCTTAATTTGGTCAGGATAGAAACGTTGTACACATCGCCGAGTACATGGCTATTGTAAAGCCGGTCAAGAGCTTTCAGTAAACACCGTCTTTACCGACTTAGCTCTTCTAATTTTGTAGTGACACCCCTTTGAAAGCCAGCGGCCAAGTTACAAATAGAAACTTTGCTTTATTTGGTCAAGATAGAAACGTTGTACACATTACCGAGTACATGGTTATTGTAGAGCCGGTCAAGATCTTTCATTAAACACCGTCTTTACCGACTTAGCTTTTCTAGTTTTTTAGTGACACCCCAATGAAAGCCAGCGGCCAAGTTCCAAATAGAAACTTTGCTTAATTTGGTCAAGATACAAACGTTGTACACATCACCGAGTACATGGCTATTGTAAAGCTGGTCAAGAGCTTTCAGTAAACACCGTCTTTACCGACTTAGCTCTTCTAATTTTGTAGTGACACCCCAATGAAAGCCAGCGGTCAAGTTCTAAATAGACACTTTGCTTAATTTGGTCAAGATAGAAACGTTGTACACATCACAAAGTACATGGTTATTGTAGAGTCAGTCAAGAGCTTTCAGGAAAAATCGTCTCTTTTGACTTAGCTCTTCTAGTTTTTTAGTAACACCCCGTTGAAAGCCAGCGGCTTAGTTCTAAATAGAAACTTTGCTTAATTTGGTCGAGATAGAAACGTTGTACACATCGCCGAGTACATGGCTATTGTAAAGCCGGTCAAGAGCTTTCAGTAAACACCGTCGCTACCGACTTAGCTCTTCTAATTTTGTAGTGACACCCCTTTGAAAGCCAGCGGCCAAGTTACAAATAGAAACATTGCTTAATTTGGTCAAGATAGAAACGTTGTACACATCACCGAGTACATGGCTATTGTAGAGCTGGTCAAGAGCTTTCAGTAAACACCGTCGCTACCGACTTAGCTCTTCTAATTTTGTAGTGACACCCCTTTGAAAGCCAGCGGCCAAGTTACAAATAGAAACATTGCTTAATTTGGTCAAGATAGAAACATTGTACACATTACCGAGTACATGGCTATTGTAGAGCCGGTCAGGATCTTTCATTAAACACCGTCTTTACCGACTTAGCTCTTCTAGATTTTTAGTGACACCCCAATGAAAGCCAGCGGCCAAGTTACAAATAGAAACTTTGCTTTATTTGGTCAAGATAGAAACGTTGTACACATCGCCGAGTACATAGCTATTGTAAAGCCTGTCAAGAGCTTTTAGTAAACACCGTCTCTATCGACTTAGCTCTTCTAATTTTTTAGTGACACCCCTTTAAAAGCCAGCGGCCAAGTTCCAAATAGAAACTTTGCTTAATTTGGTCAAGATAGAAACATTGTACACATCACCGAGTACATGGCTATTGTAGAGCTGGTCAAGAGCTTTCAGTAAACACCGTTTCTATCGACTTAGCTCTTCTAATTTTGTAGTGACACCCCTTTGAAAGCCAGCGGCCAAGTTACAAATAGAAACATTGCTTAATTTGGTCAAGATAGAAACGTTGTACACATCACCGAGTACATGGCTATTGTAAAGCTGGTCAAGAGCTTTCAGTAAACACCGTTTCTATCGACTTAGCTCTTCTAATTTTGTAGTGACACCCCTTTGAAAGCCAGCGGCCAAGTTACAAATAGAAACATTGCTTAATTTGGTCAAGATTGAAACGTTGTACACATTACCGAGTACATGGCTATTGTAGAGCCGGTCAGGATCTTTCATTAAACACCGTTTTTACCGACTTAGACTTACCTAACCTATCGTACGATCGTACGCTACTTGTACCAATGAAGCGTTACTATTGGTTTGCGGTCATTTTAGACTTTCGTTTTTCACAATTGGATTTTTACCTCTAGTCAAAATAGTAATTATAAATCGATTGTACAATCGAAACTAAATCACCTCGTTTCGGGAAAACCACCACTAAAATTTCACGGTGTATATAATACACAGTAGAGTAAGTTTGTAGTTTTACTCTATACACCGTGAAATTTTAGTAGTTGTTTTCCCGAAACGAGGTGATTTAGTATCGATTGTACAATCGATTTATAATTACTATTTTGACTAGAATCAAAAATCCAATTGTGAAAAACGAAAGTCGACTTTTTTTTTCACAATTGGATTTTTGACTCTAGTCAAAATAGTAATTATAAATCGATTGTACAATCGAAACTAAATCACCTCGTTTCGGGAAAACAACCACTAAAATTTCACGGTGTATAAAATAGAAAAATAAATAAAGTTTACATACCACGATCAAATTAGTTACATATCTAGTAAATTTAAATGTTTTTTTGTTGTTTTTTTTTTATTTTGATCATTTCAAGCCTGAATAGACGCAAAGACCCTGCGTAAAAATTGCAGTACAGTACAGTACAGTAGAGTCGAGTCGAGTCGAGTCAAGTCGAGTCGTATGCAACGGTGTACAATTTGGTCATAACGGCTCGTGTCGTCTTCCATTGCGATACGAACGAATGTGAGTGTCACGTCACTCGCCTTTTAAGACCTCACTTTTATACAACCGTTGCATAAATACTATTATAATACACAGTAGAGCAGGGTGATTGTAGTTTTACTCTACATAAAATAGAAAAAAAATTAGTTTACATACCACGATAAAATTAGTTACACTATCTAGTAAAACGAAATGAAAAAAAATTTTTTTTTTATTATAACAAGCCTGAATAGACGCAAAGATTAGAAGAGCTAAGTCGGTAAAGACGGTGTTTACTGAAAGCTCTTGACCAGCTTTACAATAGCCATGTACTCGGTGATGTGTACAACGTTTCTATCTTGACCAAATAAAGCAAAGTTTCTATTTGTAACTTGGCCGCTGGCTTTCAAAGGGGTGTCACTACAAAATTAGAAGAGCTAAGTCGGTAAAGACGATGTTTACTGAAAGCTCTTGACCGGCACTACAATAGCCATGTACTCGGTGATGTGTACAACGTTTCTATCTTGACCAAATTAAGCAAAGTTTCTATTTGGAACTTGGCCGCTGGCTTTCAAAGGGGTGTCACTAAAAAATTGGAAGAGCTAAGTCGATAAGGACGGTGTTTACTAAAAGCTCTTGACCGGCTTTACAATAGCCATGTACTCGGCGATGTGTACAACGTTTCTATCTTGACCAAATAAAGCAAAGTTTCTATTTGTAACTTGGCCGCTGGCTTTCATTGGGGTGTCACTAAAAATCTAGAAGAGCTAAGTCGGTAAAGACGGTGTTTAATGAAAGAGCCTGACCGGCTCTACAATAGCCATGTACTCGGTAATGTGTACAACGTTTCTATCTTGACCAAATTAAGCAATGTTTCTATTTGTAACTTGGCCGCTGGCTTTCAAAGGGGTGTCACTACAAAATTAGAAGAGCTAAGTCGGTAGCGACGGTGTTTACTGAAAGCTCTTGACCAGCTCTACAATAGCCATGTACTCGGTGATGTGTACAACGTTTGTATCTTGACCAAATTAAGCAAAGTTTCTATTTGGAACTTGGCCGCTGGCTTTCAAAGGGGTGTCACTAAAAAATTAGAAGAGCTAAGTCGGTAGAGACGATTTTTCCTGAAAGCTCTTGATCGGCTCTACTGTAAAAACAATTTTGTTGATCTGTAAACCACCTCTAACTTGGTCAAATTGAGCTAAAATTTAAGATTATTTTTATTCCATTTTACTTGAAATTTATCACTGATAGAACTTGGCCGCTGGCTTTCATTGGGGTGTCACTAAAAAATTAGAGGAGCTAAGTCGATAGAGACGGTGTTTACTAAAAGCTCTTGACCGGCTTTACAATAGCCATGTACTCGGCGATGTGTACAACGTTTCTATCTTGACCAAATAAAGCAAAGTTTCTATTTGTAACTTGGCCGCTGGCTTTCATTGGGGTGTCACTAAAAATCTAGAAGAGCTAAGTCGGTAAAGACGGTGTTTAATGAAAGAGCCTGACCAGCTTTACAATAGCCATGTACTCGGTGATGTGTACAACGTTTCTATCTTGACCAAATAAAGCAAAGTTTCTATTTGTAACTTGGCCGCTGGCTTTCAAAGGGGTGTCACTACAAAATTAAAAGAGGAGCTAAGTCGGTAAAGACGGTGTTTACTGAAAGCTCTTGACCAGCTTTACAATAGCCATGTACTCGGTGATGTGTACAACGTTTCTATCTTGACCAAATAAAGCAAAGTTTCTATTTGTAACTTGGCCGCTGGCTTTCAAAGGGGTGTCACTACAAAATTAGAAGAGCTAAGTCGGTAAAGACGATGTTTACTGAAAGCTCTTGACCGGCACTACAATAGCCATGTACTCGGTGATGTGTACAACGTTTCTATCTTGACCAAATTAAGCAAAGTTTCTATTTGGAACTTGGCCGCTGGCTTTCAAAGGGGTGTCACTAAAAAATTAGAAGAGCTAAGTCGATAAGGACGGTGTTTACTAAAAGCTCTTGACCGGCTTTACAATAGCCATGTACTCGGCGATGTGTACAACGTTTCTATCTTGACCAAATAAAGCAAAGTTTCTATTTGTAACTTGGCCGCTGGCTTTCATTGGGGTGTCACTAAAAATCTAGAAGAGCTAAGTCGGTAAAGACGGTGTTTAATGAAAGAGCCTGACCGGCTCTACAATAGCCATGTACTCGGTAATGTGTACAACGTTTCTATCTTGACCAAATTAAGCAATGTTTCTATTTGTAACTTGGCCGCTGGCTTTCAAAGGGGTGTCACTACAAAATTAGAAGAGCTAAGTCGGTAGCGACGGTGTTTACTGAAAGCTCTTGACCAGCTCTACAATAGCCATGTACTCGGTGATGTGTACAACGTTTGTATCTTGACCAAATTAAGCAAAGTTTCTATTTGGAACTTGGCCGCTGGCTTTCAAAGGGGTGTCACTAAAAAATTAGAAGAGCTAAGTCGGTAGAGACGATTTTTCCTGAAAGCTCTTGATCGGCTCTACTGTAAAAACAATTTTGTTGATCTGTAAACCACCTCTAACTTGGTCAAATTGAGCTAAAATTTAAGATTATTTTTATTCCATTTTACTTGAAATTTATCACTGATAGAACTTGGCCGCTGGCTTTCATTGGGGTGTCACTAAAAAATTAGAGGAGCTAAGTCGATAGAGACGGTGTTTACTAAAAGCTCTTGACCGGCTTTACAATAGCCATGTACTCGGCGATGTGTACAACGTTTCTATCTTGACCAAATAAAGCAAAGTTTCTATTTGTAACTTGGCCGCTGGCTTTCATTGGGGTGTCACTAAAAATCTAGAAGAGCTAAGTCGGTAAAGACGGTGTTTAATGAAAGAGCCTGACCAGCTTTACAATAGCCATGTACTCGGTGATGTGTACAACGTTTCTATCTTGACCAAATAAAGCAAAGTTTCTATTTGTAACTTGGCCGCTGGCTTTCAAAGGGGTGTCACTACAAAATTAAAAGAGGAGCTAAGTCGGTAAAGACGGTGTTTACTGAAAGCTCTTGACCAGCTTTACAATAGCCATGTACTCGGTGATGTGTACAACGTTTCTATCTTGACCAAATAAAGCAAAGTTTCTATTTGTAACTTGGCCGCTGGCTTTCAAAGGGGTGTCACTACAAAATTAGAAGAGCTAAGTCGGTAAAGACGGTGTTTACTGAAAGCTCTTGACCAGCTTTACAATAGCCATGTACTCGGTGATGTGTACAACGTTTCTATCTTGACCAAATAAAGCAAAGTTTCTATTTGTAACTTGGCCGCTGGCTTTCAAAGGGGTGTCACTACAAAATTAGAAGAGCTAAGTCGGTAAAGACGATGTTTACTGAAAGCTCTTGACCGGCACTACAATAGCCATGTACTCGGTGATGTGTACAACGTTTCTATCTTGACCAAATTAAGCAAAGTTTCTATTTGGAACTTGGCCGCTGGCTTTCAAAGGGGTGTCACTAAAAAATTAGAAGAGCTAAGTCGATAGAGACGGTGTTTACTAAAAGCTCTTGACCGGCTTTACAATAGCCATGTACTCGGCGATGTGTACAACGTTTCTATCTTGACCAAATAAAGCAAAGTTTCTATTTGTAACTTGGCCGCTGGCTTTCATTGGGGTGTCACTAAAAAAACTAGAAGAGCTAAGTCGGTAAAGACGGTGTTTAATGAAAGCTCCTGACCGGCTCTACAATAGCCATGTACTTGGTGATGTATACAACGTTTCTACCTTGACCAAATTAAGCAATGTTTCTATTTGTAACTTGGCCGCTGGCTTTCAAAGGGGTGTCACTACAAAATTAGAAGAGCTAAGTCGGTAGCGACGGTGTTTACTGAAAGCTCTTGACCGGTCCTATAATAGCCATGTACTCGGTAATGTGTACACCGTTTCTATCTTGACCAAATTAAGCAATGTTTCTATTTGGAACTTGGCCGCTGGCTTTCAAAGGGGTGTCACTAAAAAATTAGAAGAGCTAAGTCGGTAGAGACGGTGTTTACTGAAAGCTCCTGACCGGCTCTACAATAGCCATGTACTCGGTCATGTGTACAACGTTTCTATCTTGACCAAATTAAGCAAAGTTTCTATTTGGAACTTGGCCGCTGGCTTTCAAAGGGGTGTCACTAAAAAATTAGAAGAGCTAAGTCGGTAGAGACGGTGTTTACTGAAAGCTCTTGACCAGCTGTACAATAGCCATGTACTCTGTGATGTGTACAACGTTTGTATCTTGACCAAATTAAGCAAAGTTTCTATTTGGAACTTGGCCGCTGGCTTTCAAAGGGGTGTCACTAAAAAATTAGAAGAGCTAAGTCAATAGAGACGGTGTTTACTGAAAGCTCTTGACCGGCTTTACAATAGCCATGTACTCGGCGATGTGTACAACGTTTCTATCTTGACCAAATTAAGCAAAGTTTCTATTTAGAACTTGGCCGCTGGCTTTCAATGGGGTGTCACTAAAAAACTAGCAGAGCTAAGTCAAAAGAGATGATTTTTCCTGAAAGCTCTTGACTGGTTCTACAATACCAATGTACTTTGTGATGTGTACAACATTTCTATCTTGACCAAATTAAGCAAAGTTTCTATTTTGAACTTGGCCGCTGGCTTTCAAAGGGGTGTCACTAAAAAATTAGAAGAGCTAAGTCGGTAGAGACGGTGTTTACTGAAAGCTTTTGACCAGCTCTACAATAGCCATGTACTCGGTGATGTGTACAACGTTTGTATCTTGACCAAATTAAGCAAAGTTTCTATTTGGAACTTGGCCGCTGGCTTTCAAAGGGGTGTCACTAAAAAATTAGAAGAGCTAAGTCGGTAGCGACGGTGTTTACTGAAAGCTCTTGACCGGTCCTATAATAGCCATGTACTCGGTAATGTGTACACCGTTTCTATCTTGACCAAATTAAGCAATGTTTCTATTTGGAACTTGGCCGCTGGCTTTCAAAGGGGTGTCACTAAAAAATTAGAAGAGCTAAGTCGGTAGAGACGGTGTTTACTGAAAGCTCCTGACCGGCTCTACAATAGCCATGTACTCGGTAATGTGTACAACGTTTCTATCTTGACCAAATTAAGCAAAGTTTCTATTTGGAACTTGGCCGCTGGCTTTCATTTGGGTGACACTAAAAAATTAGAAGAGCTAAGTCGGTAGAGACGATTTTTCCTGAAAGCTCTTGATCGGCTCTACTGTAAAAACAATTTTGTTGATCTGTAAACCACCTCTAACTTGGTCAAATTGAGCTAAAATTTAAGATTATTTTTATTCCATTTTACTTGAAATTTATCACTGATAGCTTGGAGAATTTGGATTCAATTTAATGTTTTTTTGCGAAACTTATTTTATTTGTGGCAAATACACTCTAATTTTTACTATAAACGTGTGGAAACACGAAGGAAATATTTGACTTTTTAATTTGGTCGGGTTATAGTCGGCCGCTAACATTTGGCCGCTAACTTCACACCGGTAGAAATCACTGGGAGCGAGATCTGGTGAATACAGAGGATGCTTAAGGATATCGAACCCAGCATCACGAATTGCAGCCATTGCAACGGCGGACTTGTGTGCCGGGGCATTGTCCTGGTGGAACAGCACAACTTTCGAGAGTTTACCTCGCCGTTTTTCGCGGATCTCATTGCGCAATGTTGCTATTTGTTTGGCGTATAAAGTGCCCGTAATAGTGGCTCCATGCTCGAGATACTCAATCATTAATATCCCTTTACCATCCCAAAAAACAGAGCCCATGACCTTACCGGCAGATGGGCTCACCTTGAATTTCTTCGGAGTTGGAGATGATGGCCTTTTCCATGTCATAGACTGCAGTTTCGTTTCAGGGTCGTAATGATGGAGCCATGTTTCGTCCATTGTTATAAATCGCGCCAAAAAAAGTTCCCGGTCTTGCTGCATCAGGTTCAAAGCTTCTTGACAAATCTCTAGTCTAGTTTGTTTTTGCGTGTCAGTAAGCATTCTTGGTACCCAACGCGCAGATACCTTTTTCATACCCAAGCGCTCATGTAAAATATTATGCACGCTCCCCGTTGAAATCTTTATATTTTCAGCAATAAAACGAACTGTGACACGACGATCCGCCAAAACTGAGTTTTCGACTTTTTTCACAATTTCTTCAGTTACTGCTGTAGTAGGGCGTCCGGAGCGGGGGTCGTCCATTGTCGATGTTCTTCCACGTCTAAATTCGGCGCACCAACGTGCGACTGTCGAATACGGAGGAGCATTAGACCCTAAAGTGTCCCGC
This sequence comes from Archips crataeganus, assembly GCA_947859365.1. NCBI lineage: Eukaryota > Metazoa > Arthropoda > Insecta > Lepidoptera > Tortricidae > Archips > Archips crataeganus. The sequence goes on from OX402058.1 coordinate 11,927,376, forward strand.
AAATCCAAATTGACTTGGTCCGTAGAAAAATTTTTCAAATACAAGTATTTGATAACGGCGCGCAGTTCAATTTTCTCCATTTTCGCTAACGTACTCAATAGCATTGCAAAGAAATAACCGTATATTTTTTTAAACAAAAGACAGTTAGTTTTTTTTTTCATAGCAATCAGCTAGATAGATTAGCTTTACCGGCCAGTATTTAATTTCGTAATATTAAAAGAGTTTGCATCTCATTCTCACTTTATATTGAACGCCCCTCGTATATACACAAAAAATCACGGCAATCCGTTGCTCAGTTTCGACGTGAAAAAAGAACAAACAAACAAACACACTTTCACATTTAAAATAAGTATGGATGTGTCCACGTAAGTGATTCAGAATAAACGCTCAAGTATCAATATTTTAGTTTTGATGACGGGTACATTATTTTTAATAAGTATTTACCTTTTATTGAATTGTGAACTACAAAAATTTCTTGAGTTTTGATATCGATATAAAATAAATAAATATAAGGGGACAATCTTACACAAATCGACCTAGTCCCAAACTAAGCAAAGCTTGTACTATGGGTACTAGAGGACGATAAACATACTTATATAGATAAATAAATACTTAAATACATAGAAAAAATCCATAACTCAGGAACAAATATTCGTGCTCATCACACAAATAAATGCCCTTACCGGGATTCGAACCCAGGACCTCTTGCTTCGTAGGCAGGGTCACTACCAACTAGGCTAAAGCGGTCGTTAAAGTTAAAATTTTTGATAGTTTAATGGGAATGTGCTTCGTTGCCTGAGACTAAAGAATTTGAATTTATTATTTTTATAAGGGCGGTGAAATTACCGGTACAAAAGACATTCTATTAGAAACTTTCAATTCTCAAAGAATCGCCAGACTCAAGTAGCAGTGGGCAGGGCACATCACTCGCAGAACTGATGGCCGATGGGGCAAAAAGGTTCTCGAGTGGTGTCCACGGACCGGAAGACGCAGTGTAGGTAGGCCTCCAACAAGATGGAGCGACAGTCTGGTTAAGGTTGCGGGAACGCGTTGGATGCGGACGGCACGGGACCGATCTGTTTGGCGAGCCTTGGGGGAGGCCTATGTTCAGCAGTGGACGTCTTTCAGCTGAAATGATGATGATGATGACGAATTCTCTGGTTTTGCGGGAGCCCAAGTAGTGGTGCTTGTTATACTTACCACCAGGCGACCCGTTTTCTTGTTTTCACCCTATATTTAAAATAATATATATATTTTTTTATTTATTTAATCAAACGGTACATGCCTTTACAAAAAATTTTGTTATCGCCAAACTGTTACCTGTTTGTTGGCGATGAAGCACTCAATACCATAATCGAATCATGTACCTAGATACACAAAGCAGTTTAACAATTTAATCTTGTATTTGGTTCAGAAATATTTGTATTGTTTTTTATACAATATAGGTTTGCGTTTGACCACAATCAAATAGGAAGGTATTTGTTAATGTTGGTAACTAATACTAAAAACTTGGTTTATGTTCACAATAATACACTGTCGAGCAAAAATAAAGGGTCGGTTACAGAAATGACGATAACTACAAAACCCGCTGTGATAGCTTCTTCGAGTAAAATGAGTTTTAATAAAGAGTTTAATAGAGAATAAAACTCTTTACTAAACTCATTTCACTCGAAGAAGCTATCACAGCGGGTTTTGTAGTTATCGTCATTTTTGTAACCGACACTTTATTTTTGCTCGTCAGTGTAGAATGGACATTGTTTTGAATTTTAGTATAAAATGTCCGTTATGGAATCGAAAAACAACTTACATACACATTTAACTAGTATAAATGAAACGTGTTTATTTGGTTTACTTTATTTCCTTCACCTTAGCCGAACTGTATTTTTTAACCGACTTCAAAAAAAGGAGGAGGTTCTCAATTCGGTTGTATGTTCTTTTTTCTGCAAAACGATAAATCAGTGTTATTAAGACATTCAAAAAATTTAAAATCGAATCCTTTCAAATCTTGATAAAAAAAGTAAAAGTGAATTTTTCTTCGTGAAAACAAATAAGCTTCGTCGTCTTTTATTCGGAAGATTAATGAGTTCGGAATTTCTCTGAGGATGTAAAGTCGATGAAGTCATTTTTCTAAAGGCCACTGCCAGAAAATGACACGAAAATTGATGTTAGCCGCCCTGATTGGTGAAGCGTAAAACTGTTACAGGAACAAGTAATTTTATTACCAAGACACGTTTTTTGATATACCTAATGTGAGTAAGCCATTGTTTGAATGCATTGATAGTAATATTGTTTTTATTTTTTTTGGGTTTTGTCGTAATTTTGATGTTTCAAATTTTTGGTCTTTTCATTTTCACCCATAATAACCATCACACTACCAAATAGTTCGTCAGTACACCTCAGTATGATCTCAATTACGTAAGCGCGGCACTTCACAGCAAATTATTGACGTGCGAAGTACAAGTAAAGCTCGTCACGTGATCAGGATGTAGTAGTTGTGTGTGACAGACGGTACCGTCAGCGTTGAAGGTCCTTCGTCCAAATTTTCGATTTTTGTCGCCGACACGAGTACCTTTAAACGAACCTCTATGAATTTGTATTGCGATAGTCGCTTAGGGCCACTTGCACAGTTCAGGGTTAAAAAACTAAATCGGTAACCCTGGGTTAAGAATGACAGTTCCATACATTTTGACACTTCTTAACCCTGTGTTAGCAGTTAACTCGGAGTTATGTATATAACCCAGATCCGTGCAAGCCGGCTTTATACAGGCCAAAATCGTCGGGTATCGAATTCTTGCGTAGCCTTGTGTACGAAGAGCCTAAGGACTTTGTTCAAGATTTGGCCTAGTAACATCAGTCACAATTTAGCAAGTTTTAACACTAAATACATGCAAAGAACTATAATCTAGGTAGTTAAACAGTCCTAAGATATGATTTTTGGTTGGCCTCTAAACAAGTCTATAAATTCATTTTCACACCACCTGCTCGACAATGCCTTATTATATATCATGCAAACCTTTCTCAAAGTAAATCATTATAGCCCTTGGCTTTCGCCGGGCTGTAATGTTGTACTGAATTTCATTATAACCCGCCGGGCAGTAATGTGATTCTCACTTTTCATAGTTCTTATTGTTCGTTTCATGGTACCGTTATTGATTGGATTGGATTGGATTGGATTGGATTGGATTGGATTGGACCTAATAAGTTTTCTATATTGTACTTTATGTTGTGGCAATAAATTAAATTCTATTCTATTCTATCGATGGATCGATGGATCGATGGATCGATGTATGGATGGATCGATGGATCAATGGATCGATGGATGGATGGATGGATGGATGGATGGATCGATGGATCGATGGATCGATGGATCGATGGGCCGATGGATCGATGGATCGATGGATCGATGGGTCGATGGGTCGATGGGTCGATGGATCGATGGATCGATGGATCGATGGATGGATGGATGGATCGATGCATGGATGGATCGATGGATAGATGGATCGATGGATCGATGAATCGATGGATCGATGGATCGATAAATCGATGGATCGATGGATCGATGGATCGATGGATCGATGGGTCGATGGGTCGATGGGTCGATGGATCAATGGGTCGATGGATCGATGGATCGATGGATCGATGGATCGATGGAAATGGATGGATGGATGGATGGATCGATGGATCGATGGATGGATGGATGGATGGATGGATGGATCGATGGATCGATGGATCGATGGATCGATGGGTCGATGGATCGATGGATCGATGGATTGATGGATCGATGGGTCGATGGGTCGATGGGTCGATGGATCGATGGATCGATGGATCGATGGATGGATGGATGGATCGATGGATGGATGGATCGATGGATCGATGGATCGATGTATCGATGGATCGATGGATCGATGGATCGATGGGTCGATGGATCGATGGGTCGATGGATCGATGGAAATGGATGGATGGATGGATGGATCGATGGATTGATGGATCGATGGATCGATGGACAGATGGATCGATGAATCAATGGATCGATGGATCGATGGATCGATGGATCGATGGATCGATGGATCGATGGATCGATGGATCGATGGATCGATGGATCGATGGATCGATGGATCGATGGATGGATGGATTTAATTATTGCGATATTGTATATGGGCCAAGAGTATTTGCAAAGACATCAAAAGCAATACAAAGAGTCCAAAATGCATGCATCCGATTTTGTTACTCAGTACCAAGAAGAGCACGAATTACACCATATCTAAACGAAAAGGGCATTTTAAGGATGGCAGCGCGTAGAGAGTTGCATCTAACTACCTTTGTGCATAAAATTGTGCACAAAAAAATACCTAGGTATTTATTTGAAAAGATTACTTGGATGAAGGATTTGCATAATTGGAATACTCGTAGCCAGAGCCAAGATATGGCTTTTATTCCTTAGCACAAAACTGTCGGGTTCAGGGGCGGTTTCAAGTTCGCTGCGTCAAAAATCTGGAATGATCTTCCTCCGCCTTTACGTAAAAATATGTCCCAACATAATATTAAAACTAAATTGAGAATTTTATTATTAAACGACAGATAGAATTTGAAGCATGTCCATTAGGGGTATCGTGACCACGTCCTGCACAGCGCTGCAAGCCTGTTAGTTTGTATTTTTGGTGCATGTCGGCTACAGAAGGAACAGTGGCAGCACGGGGGAGTCGGGCCGCCAGCTGCGTGTATCGACGGGCCCGTGTTGTGACTGTACCTACAATTAGTATTATTCCCTTATCTTGTTTTGTTTTTAAATTTTTTTATTTTTATTTTTAAACTTGCTTTCAACATTCGGCACCCATCGATTGAAAACAGGGATGTATTAAGGGGGTGTACTGAAAATCAGCGCTGTGCCAGTCGGGGCCTCCTGTGGGCACCTGACTCACAGCATATGCTGAGTGCATCCCCTTTGCCACAACTAATGGGACAGTGTTAGTTTTAGTTTCTTTTTTTTTTTAATATTTATTAATTATGTACCTACCTAACAAGTTTTCTATATTGTACTTTATGTTGTGGCAATAAATTAAATTCTATTCTATTCTATCGATGGATCGATGGATCGATGGATCGATGGATCGATGGATCGATGGGTCGATGGATCGACGGATGGATGGACGGATGGATGGATGGATGGATGGAAATAAAAAATTAAGAAAATATCGAGTGACGAAAGTGATTTCACTCCGGATTCCATTAAATTAGGCGCCTAGAATTAGGGCCACTTGCACAGTTCAGGGTTAAAAAATGAAATTGGTAACCCTGGGTTAAGAATGACAGTTCCATTCATTTTAACACTTGTTAATCCTAGGTCAGCAGTTAACTCGGAGTTAAGTAGCTAACCCAAGTTGTTAATAATCTAATTCCAGAGAAGTCGAAGGAAAAATACTTAAAAGCTTACCACGATTTCGACAAATGGAAAACTGCGAAAGGCGCAAAATCTGTGACGGAATCAGTGCTTCTGAGTCTATTTCGAGTAGTTTTCTAGTAGCCTTGGTGGTTAGTTGTATCGCAAAAGGTGAGAAAAGTAGATATACTCCTCGGGGATAAAACTGATTTTGCCTTGGGCGCGTTTAAATCCTTCACTAATCTCAGGACTCCATCTTAATTCCCTCGCTTCGCTCGGGAATCAACTAAAAACCCCCTCGCTACGCTCGGGAGATAAATCTGGAGTCCCTCGTTTCGTTCAGAATTCAATATCGCGCCCGTGACATAATGCAGTGCTTTATCCCCTTGGTGTACAATCTACTATTTTCGTATACAAAGGTTGCATTTCAAAAAAAAATGTTTTAATATTCTTTTAAACTTATTTAACTCTAATGATGTGATATCTACAGGAATTGAATTATACAAATATTTATTTTTAGTGGCAAGCCTTACAATACGTTTAATTTTAGTTTACCACTGACCGATTGCTTGCCTTCATTTCATTTCCAGCTTTAACACCAAAAGAAATATAGTAGTTATTACAAAATCTGCAAACGTGGTTAACAGTATTCTAAAATTGGCTTTATTTGTAGGTCGTTAAAGTTGAATATGAAATGAAGATGTAGCGACTACTAGCGCCATCTAGTTATCACATAAGGAACTAACAACTACAATCCTACATCACGCTATCGAAGTTTCTCAACTCGGCTGCATAAATACAACTTCCAACTTTCAGCCATCGGACTTCGGTCCCCAGGCATAACATCTGCCTGGAGAGAGATCTCTCTATGGTTACCACCTCCAAATTGGTGACCCACGACATTGGACAAAAAATCGCATCCTTCAGACACACAAGACGGATGACGCAGTCTCACAGCAAGCCATACTCACCGCACTGTGCACCATTAGCATGTATCTATTCTCTGCCTGGTGTCTACAGTTCGCAAAATCCTCCTCCCACTACTTCCACTTGCCAATCAATCAACCAACGGTCGCTAACAAGGCTCCGAGCAATCACGCGACAGGCATGCATCCACAAGTAGCAGAGGAACAACAATGCTCGCCGACGAGGCTCTGAGCGACTGGCCCTTGCAAGCGCCCACATGACGCACAGACTGCACTCCACTGCAATTCGTATCGACCTCCGGTCTAAAAGGGGGGCTGATGTAGCGACTACTAGCGCCATCTAGTCATCACATAAGGAACTAACAACTACAATCCTACATCACGCTATCGAAGTTTCTCAACTCGGCTGCATAAATACAACTTCCAACTTTCAGCCATCGGACTTCGGTCCCCAGGCATAACATCTGCCTGGAGAGAGATCTCTCTATGGTTACCACCCCCAAAAAGGCAAACCAGCTGTCAGTGGTAAACTTTAGGGTGCGTATTATAATGTATAAATTTTAAATACATATCGGTTGAAATACATACAGTTGAAATGACGAAAATCATAAAATATAATGTATCAAAATATATAAAGTTATTTGACATAAGTTCTAAACGTATAAGTTTAAAATGTATAGTGGTCAAAATATATAATAGTTACAATGCATAATGGTTCCTAGTCATATTGCACAAAATGCATATGTTTACAATGTATACGTTCAAAATACATAAAATTATAAAATATTATAGTTAAATAAAATATCAATCTAAATTTTTATACATTATTTTATACATACATTATACATTAATTTTGACTTTCGTTTGACACGTGTCTTTTACTTCCTGTAGAAGTCATCTGAGTGTCCACCAATCTGAGTCAGTTTGGTAGGTTCTGATTCCCTACGAGGCAACAGACCCTTATATACAGTACTGGTAAACAAGGGTTACTTTAGGAAATTTTGGGGCTACTTTGATAGATTTAAAATGGTTATAAAAACGCAAATATTCATAGCTCGATTGAGCAAATGACGTAAAAAGTTAGGTGATTTAACAAGGTACTTATTTCACTGCCACAGATGGTCTTAAAAAATAAGGAAACGGGGTAAAAAACTCTTCTCTAAAGTAGCCCCACATTTCAAAGTAAACTCCAGTTTACGGTATGTTTTCCATAATGGTTGAAATACATAATCAAAGGTTACAATATACACTATATCCGCAAGACCGAAAAATTATAAAAACACCCTTTCGTATACCCTAACCGGTACCTCGCTGGCAGTGAGCGAGCGAAGCGAGCGAGCAAGACCTTTTAGGGCAGAAGCGACTCGGATAGGTTAGGTTCAGAAGGCTAAGGCGGGAGCGAAGCGTAGCGTAGCTCCCGCCTTAGCCTTCGGTGTTAGGTATTTTTTTTGTAACAGCACAGAAAATGATTATTTCCATTAGGTATTATTGTCTTTAACATTATGAAATGTAAATAATAATAATATACCAAATTTTATCAAACAAATAAGGTTTTCTACGTGGTAATAAAAAAAATAACTAACACCAAAGGCTAATGTGGGATCTTCGCTCCGCTACGCTCCCGCCTTAGCCCTTGAACCTAACCATTCAGAGTCGCTTCCGCCCCGAACCGTCTTGCTCGCTCGCTTCGCTCGCTCGCCGAAAAGTATGCATTGTTTGTTTCATTTCAAATTATCTAGATACTCTAATAATTAGTAGTGGAGTAATACATTATACCCGAAAGACCGATAAAATATAAAAAACACCCTTTCGTATACTCTAACCGGTACCTCGCTGGCAGCGAGCGAGCGAAGCGAGCGAGCAAGACCTTTTAGGGCAGAAGCGACTCGGATAAGTTAGGTTCAGAAGGCTAAGGCGGGAGCGAAGCGTAGCGTAGCTCCCGCCTTAGCCTTCGGTGTTAGGTATTTTTTTTGAAACAGCACAGAAAATGATTATTTCCATTAGGTATTTGTCTTTAACATTATGAAATGTAAATGTAAATCATATACCAAATTTTATCAAACAAATAAGGTTTTCTACGTAGTAATAAAAAGAATAACTAACACCAAAGGCTAATGTGGGAGCTTCGCTCCGCTACGCTCCCGCATTAGCCTTTAAACCTAACCATTCCGAGTCGCTTCCGCCCCGAACCGTCATGCTCGCTCGCTTCGCTCGCTCGCCGTAAAAAAGCAAAGCCAAGTTTGTTTCATTTCAAATTATCTAGATACTCTAATGGTTAGTAGTGGTGTAATGGTAGGATTACCCTTGTTTCTAAATCTACTACAGTGTACTTAGTGGTACTAACTCTTTATTGTTTGAAGATTTTTTGGTTAAATAAAGCATTTGGTAAAAAACAAAATGCCTTAATGTTATTTTCCGTGATGATATGAAATGAAAATTTGGCCTAATGAAAATGTGCATACTAAATATACTAAAGATTGCATTGACATCACTCCATAGTATAAAACAAAGTCGCTTTCCGCTGTTTGTCTGTCCCTATGTATGCTGAGCTGCACTTTATGTCCACTTTTTTGAGTTTTAAATAACTAAATACTATCCTGTGGCATTATTAACCGACAATAAAATTACAAAGCACACTGCACCAGTAATCATACAGCAATACAGACTCATTCGATCGACCAAATAATGTACCTACCCAGTTACAATCTCATGTCTACCCTATTTCTGTGCAGTAGGTAATAATACTCTTTGCTACCCTCTCTCAAAAATATGAGCTTTAAACACAATAGTGTTGTTGCGATAGCGATAGTTTCGCTATCGATAGTTGATCTTGAGAAATCAGTCGATAACGCGATAGTTCTATCAAAAATATCGACATGCTGCAATTCTATAGTGAATATTAGGCGATACTATTGAACTTGGTCGATACTATCGATAGTATCGCGTCAAATGAGTCGATATTATCTATGCTATCTATGATCTATCGACGCGTTTCGATAGTATCGATAGTTTTGCAACAGTATAATATAATGAAATGTTCGTTTCGATGGTGGATAGTTTCGATAGTACTATCAATAATATGACGGATTTTCAAGGCCACGATAGTATCACACGATATTATCGATCGATATACTATCGCTATCGCAACACCACTAATAGACATTAATAGGACGTAAATAGACTGGAGATGATGATGAATTGATGAACAAACAATACAATAGGTTCCACTTTGACTTTCGCGATGCATCGGTTTTAACCGTAAAGGTTCGTGTTTTCACATAGAATATAAGTATACAATCCTAGAACATACTATCGAAATGCTACATTACGATGGAAGCAATCTTATTGTACGCATCATGATTGTATGTGTTTTGACCGTATGGATTTCGACTATTATGAAAAACGTTCTTTATAGATTTTTATTGTTATTTCTTTCAAACATTATATATTCTAATTGTATATATTCTGAACTTATACATTGTGAAATTAGTCATTTTAACTGTATGTATTCCGACCATTATGAAAAACGTACTTTATGAATTCTGATTGTTATTTATTTTAACTATTATATTTTTCGATTTTATATATTTTGAACGTATATATTGTAAACGTATATATTTTGATTTTATACATTGATACGTACCCGTACGATGAGTTATGTTTAACTCTAAAAGCTAAAAATAGAACACCCTCATGTTGGATGTCTAATTAGCTTCAGATAAATTATATACACTGTCGGATATATTATGTACTTTGTATCACCTAAAATTACCTTGAAGTTTTTACGTCCCAGAAACCATTGAAGTACCCGATTTGATTTCAAACGTTGAATGTTTTGAAGAGCTGTTATTCGATGCTTGGGAAATTGGTATTCGGAGAAACGGGAATAAGGGATAAACTGGAAGCGTCGTGTTACTGGGACTCAAGCAATTGGGATGGGAAGGTCAGAAAATATCGCGGTAAAAGTGGGTTCCCATGGCTTTAACATTCGTATACCTATACTTATAATGTTTATTCGATTATTTATTATGTAGATAGCTACATAGACATCGAAATAACACATAGGCTACTACTATTTATTCCGATATTTCCACAAAATTGGGACAACCAAAACTAAACCGTTAATCGTTATCGTTATTTGTCTTTATTAGCTATTATCGTTATTATTATGCTTATTGGGTTACGGATTAAAATTAAATACTTTGAAGGACAAATCGCTTTATGATTTTTTGATGTCCTATTACTATTGAAATTTGTATTATTCAATATACCCCATTTTGAGAGGAGACCTGTGCCCTGCAGTGGGACGTATATAGGCTGAGATGATGATGATGATGTCTCAATATACATTATGAAAAAGCCGTGGTAGGTAGCCTTGTGGTGTGGACCTATGGCCTCTCAGCAGAGAGTCGTGGGTTCGAGCCCGGGTTTGCACCTCTGAGCTTCTCAAAATTTACGCGCAGAATTAGATATATTTAAATTTTCCTTGAGCTTTACGTTGAAGGAAAACATTGGGAGGAAACTTGTACACATCTGCGAATAAAATTGCGTAAAAAGTTCTTAATCTGCACCGGGCGCTGTGGAAACTATAGCCCAAGCCCTCTCTTTCTGAGAGGAGGCCTGTGCCCTGCCGTAGGATGCATATAGGCTGGGACGATATATTATGGATTAGACAAAACTGTCTGCAAATGGAAATTCGTGAGTATGTACGTACATTCTAATAGTAGCATTCATAGCACCTAACGTATTATTCATTTAGCTAAAAGGTATGCTTAATAACGGAGCAAAACGTACTATATAGGTCTATACCAACTCAATAGTCCTATTGTTGCTTGTTAAACCGTTCCCTTAATAACCTTTTTCATAGTTACTAAGGCAACAAATGAAAATACGAAACTATTCTGCCCAATTCCGCTCCGCTACTAATTATCCGACGTAGACTAGAACAGTTTTAATTAAACGAAATATTTTAATTAAGAAAGTTACACCCATAAAAATTCACTCGGCTCTCGCAACAGTATAAACAAGGAAGGGAACAATAAAATATGTTTAATAGCCTCTTCAAGGTAATTGCACAGTTTTTAGAATTACGGAGGAGAATGCAATTTAAGAGGTGTTGGGGGTCGCGCAAGATGGGTAGGAGGTGGGCGCCATTTTGTATTATGACTGTATAATTTTGCCCTACTAATACTTATATTATGAATGTGAAACTTTGTGATTACTTATGAGCATTCGTGTGTGTGTATTTTTTAAACCTTCACACTAAAACAGCTTGAAGGATTTGGATGGAAGTAGGTATGTAGATAGCTACACAGACATCGGAATAACAAATAGACTACTACTATTTATCCCAATATTTCCACAAAATCGGGACAACCACAACTAAACCGTTAATCGTTATCGTTATTTGTCTTTATTAGCTATTATCGTTATTAACGTTAATTACTATTAGTTATTGTCATTTAGATGCATGAGGCACGCGTGTTTTCATGTGGGTCATACACATTTTTTTGATCACGTCACGTCTCTCCTGTGGACATGGCAACAGTTAAGGGTCTACAGCGAATATTTGTTATTCCAGTTTACTGTAGCAGAGTACTATGTGGTGTGCAGATGACCAGGGAGCGTCAGCAGGCGAGAAATAACAAGGCCAAGATATCGCGATAAAGCTTCTTGTATTCACGGTATAATGAAATTGGAAATTAGCGGCAGGATTACATTTGATATGGAATGGATTGATAGAGTTCCACAAAACTGGTCAATCAGCCTTCCATGCTTACTTCACGGAAAGAGGAAACGAACAGAGAACAGACAATTTGACAACTGTTACAGTATTGCCATAGTCAAAATTAGAAACTATGGAATACTCATGTATTGCCATGTTAATCCACAATGCTATAAGGCTTAACATTCATTAACATTTACATCGGCGCGTGGGATCTCTGGCCAACTTTCGACCCTTTTAAGTAAATATTAGGTTAGCTGACACGGATTCGCTAATTTTATGTCCACAGGAAAGACAACTTTTGTTTCTTAATGTGCGTATGACCTATGTAACGTTGATGAAGAACACTTTATAACTTTTGGGAATTCCCGTTGGTTTTTTTGCGAGATCCAAAAATTTTAATTATAATGTTATGTATAATACAGTAAGTAATGAAATTAACAATAATAATAATTAGTAGAATTTAAATTGGCATGTATATTTGTATAGCATTATCTGTAACATTTGTTTTAACAATGTAAGGTATTTAATTAATTCCAGTGTTCAAACACAATGTATATTGTTTCTGAATAGATAATAACAATAACAATGCCAGATCTAATTGTTAATGCTAGCGAGCGGCGAGTAAAGTCTAATATACTAGTCTAATAATATAACGACGATAAAGAAAATTTACTTTATTAGACTCGTGTTGTTTTGTTATTGTGCCGTTATCGTTGAAGTTTGCTCCTTAATTACGAGATAGTCTTGTGATTGGGAGTACGAGAGGACTTTGATTTTTAAATATTATTTAGTTTTCAACGTGTATATCATCATTGTCTCAAGATACTTTTAACGATTCCGGATATTATTCTTGATAATGTCCAGAAGGTTAAATACAAAAATCGTAATAGCTATACAGAGTATTTTTTTATCAATTTTTATCAGTGTCACTCTTACGACAGAAAAATTAGTATTTATTTATTTTATTTGTTGCAAATTATCCTACTTTACCTTCTCGTGTGAATATCTTTAAGTTAGTGGGATCATGGACTCGGCAATATCTCTAATATTTTTCAGGTAGAGTAAAAATACACAACATTGAACATTGAACTATCAAAATTTGTGCACCTATTAAAAAATTACCCTGCATTAATGAAGTAGTATCGGGACGACTTTCAATTTAGATTTTAGTTTTATATCTTCATGGTTTTTTTTTAATTCTCTCTTTTTGTGTTTAATAAATATTTTCATAAAACTAGGTATCTAAATAACAATTAATTTCCAATAACGTTTTAAGCATTATTAACATTTAAGAGTTGAAAATATTTCATTATCTGGAATTCGAAGTACTACGATGGAATGATTGATGGAATTTAGTAAGGTACTTTATAATATCATGAAAACACTTTAACTTACAATTTGATTTCAAAAAGGGACGCTTAAATTAGACAAAGACGTTTGTTTACCTGGAGACTGGGCGATTGAGGTGGTAAATTGTAATTACCACTTGACACAGGTCTGGCAGCTCCAGCCGCCATCTCGGCGTGTATTTTATTTGTCTAATAAACGCCACTGCGCTAGACGCCCGGCATTTCTGATTAGATTCAAATTATTGTGTTGAGCAACAAAACAAAAGACGGTCAAAAAATTTATAACAGAGACAGATATTTCCATCATCTTCATCGTCATCATCACAGCCTATTTACGTCCCGCTGCCTCCTCTCAGAATAAGAGGGCTTGGGCTTTAGTTCCCAGGCCTAGTGCGGATTGGGAACTTCACGCACACAATTGATTTCTTGTTTTCTTTCACCATAAAACTTATGGCAAAATTCAAATGTAATTTAGCACATAAATTCCAAAAAACTCAGAGGTGCGAGCCCGGGCTCGAACAAACGAACCCCTGTTTAAAAGGCCATCGGCTACCATGACTTTTACAGACGGACAGATATTCTATGTTAGTTTATTTACTAGTAATTAATTACACGTGAATTATTAAATCCGGCAATAATTATAATTTAATTGTTCTACTGTGGGAATTTCATAATTTTTAATGCGACATAGCTCGAAGAATCGCCAGACTCAAGTGGCAGTGGGCAGGGCACATCGCTCGTAGAACTGATGGTCGATGAGGCAAAAAGGTTCTCGAGTGGCGTCCACGGACCGGAAGACGCAGTGTAGGTAGGCCTCCAACAAGATGGAGCGACCACCTGGTTAAGGTTGCGGGAACGCGTTGGATGCGGATGGCAAGGGACCAATCTGATTGGCGAGCCTTGGGGGAGGCCTATGTTCAGCAGTGGACGTCTTTCGGCTGAAATGATGATGATGAACTGTGGGAATATCTGGATAAAAACTAGCCTATATCATTTTAGCGATTCAGATATCTATAAAACTTCCAAATTTCATAGAAAGAGTAACATACACATACAAGTTCACACTCACAAACTTTAGTATTAAAACACATTTAAAGTTGTATTCAGTTACTGCAATATCTCATTAATGTTTATTATAAATTACTAGCTGTTGCCCGCGACTCCGTCTGCGAAGAATGGGGATATAAAAAGTAGCTTACGACCTATTCTCAAACCCAGCAAATGTAGAGGAAAAAATCATAAAAATCGGTCAAGCCGTTTCGGAGGATATATATAGATATTCGATAACAAACACCGTGACACGAGATTTTTATATATAAGAAGAAGAAGATTAACTCAAATCAAGCAGCCGATGAACTGGTCTAACTATGGCCCTAAGAAAGATACCAATGCTCTATTTAGCAACGTGATTTCTCGTAAAAAATGTCTCAGCTTAATTTAAAATCAAAGCGGGCCGCAGTAATAGAAGTTTGGGAAATAATCATAGGTACCATGATCTTGATTTGTAATCCCTTTGAAAGGCCACGGACGTAAATGTTTATTCCTAAATTTTAAGCGCACAATTTATTAAATACAGAAAAAACACGGATTACAATGTATACTTCAAACTTCCAAGAAACTTTTAAGTTTTTCATGAAATTGCGCTACACAAAATCTTCGATCGAAGTAATAGCTAGCTAGCATGGTGTGTCCTTGTGGCGTAGTGTACTAAATAGAACGATGAATTTACCTAGTATTGATATTACTTTTCACAAATTTATGAAGAGTCATGGAGTGATTAAGGTTACCTACAATAGCATGGAATTTAGGCCAGCATCGCAGGAAATAATAAATGTATAAAAAGTACAACTACCTACACGAACTACGAACAAACTCGATTTCTTATTCCGTTCATGTGTACAAGTTTTACAAAGAAACAATCTAATGCCCACTTTGTTGAGCGATCGTAGGTATCGCTTTACTCGAATAAAGGATATGATTATTTCAGGTTCACTTTGTGTTTGCGCTTTCTAAAGTGTTCAGTTTGCACTGAACGTAAAGTGTTTACAGAATGAATGCTACCGACAAAAACATAAATGTGAAAAAATGCCAAGTTCGGACTCGCAAATAAGAGAAGTCATATTCAGATCTAACTGGAAAACGAGTTTTTCAAAGGTTTGAAATTTTGATTAAACAAAAGGAAGCGTAAAATTCACTGTTTTCATATTTTTTCCTATGTGCACACACAATTACCTGTTTGCATGCCAAATTTTGACTTTTTAGTCAACTGCAAGTAGTCAAAATTTTTGATGAGTGAGTCAATATGCAGTAGAAATAGAAAACGCTATAAGGTTATTTTTAAAATAGAATTCGGTAATTTGAAGTAGTAAGTTAGTCGTACAAGACTTGCAAAATTGCAACTTTGTAAGTTCATATCATTATCAGCCTATGTTCGTCCACTGCTTGACATAGGCCTCTCCCATGGCACGCCACTGAGCACGATCCTCGGCCACTCTCATCCAGCTGTTGCCAGCCGCCTTGCGAAGATCAACGCTCCACCGAGTCTGAGGACGTCCTACGCTACATTTGCCGATCCGTGGTCTCCACTCAAGAACTCGTCATATTATATTTAAGTAAGGACATATATTTAGATTTAAAGTTATTGGGTGATCAAAAGTGACCCAAAATGGTTCATGTGATTATAAGCGATGGCCGGTGTGCCGCCTTTTTTGCTTTGCGAACTTGGCTGACACTCTGCCGTGTACAGATCTATATGGGTCAATGGTAAGCGGGGGTTTCAAGCCGAGGTTAAGAAGTTGCGTATGTGTACTTACAGCGTCCGCAAGTTGCTATATTTTTATATTTTATTGTCTTGTCTTCAGCTTAAAATCTTACGAATGTTATCAATGAAAAACATTGTGAAAATGTTTGTATGTTTGGATATTGGGATGTTTGAATGTTTTTAATTAATCATGCAATAACGGTTGAACGGATTCAGGTGACACTTGGCGTACAGATGGACAAAGATTTGAATAAAGTAGTGAGTTCTTGTGGGATTACTGTTTTATTTTAAGCAATCCAAGAATATTGAAGAATCTTAGCTTTTGAGAATACGTCTTAACTTCGTTTGCAATCCATAGACGGCGTTGTTCGATTGAACGTAGTGGTTTAAAAATTATACCGTAGGTAACTTTTCCCCGGATTTAGTATTTCATATTGAAAACTAGGTAAAATAACTCTACAGGGCAACGGAATTATTGTATTGTACAAAAATAAGTTAATTGGAATTCTCTCAATTGTGTGAATGGTTGCAATTCATCATTTCAGCCGAAAGACGTCTACTGCTAAACATTGTCCTCCTCCAAGCCTCGCCAAATAGATTGGTCCTGCGCCAACCGCATCTAACGCGTTCCAGCAACCTTAACCAGGTCGTCGCTCCATCTTGTTGGAGGCCTACCTACACTGCGTCTTACGCTGCTGATTGCTACAGATATACATTAATTATTGGTGGTATTTCTAACAATGAAAACAGTTAAAAATAACGTGTAAATCGAAAACTTTATTAATAACAATTCAATCGAATAAATTAAGTATTTCACATTTTTATGTTTTTTATTTGGCCGTAATATTGGTAGCGTTGGTCATACATTTGCAGTTTAACTATACCTATTGGGATTATTACGAGTGAGTTGCGGTGGCGTGAATAGGCCCGTTTATTACTCTATAGGGAGTCTTTAGTTGTTCTCCACAGTATAAATAATGTGGACTTAAGTCTTGTTTGTTATTTGTTACATGGATTATACAGTAGAACAAAAGGTAGTCGATTAAAGGGAGATGAAATCAGGGTGTCAATACGAATAGATAATCATAAGCTGTACAATTTTATGCGTGTGTACTGTGTACGTTAATAATTTAAACCTGCCTTTACTAGTAGAATGAATCCAAAGAATACTAGAACCAATACTAATACTAAAATTACACTAGTAAATGCAAATAAAAAATAACACTAATACTAAAATTATTAAAATAAACCTTTTTTCGTATCTCAAGCTTTAAGTTTACAGGACATTAAACATCAGTGTTTCTCATGCAACGTTTATGAAGACAAAGTTGTAACTTTTGGAAATTACTATGGAGATTTAGTGCTTACGCTTCCGGAATTGCGGTAATACAGTACCTGGGCGACCGAGCTTTTTTTCTCGGACTAAAACTAAGAAAAACGCTTTTTCTCAGAAACAAGACCGGGCTAAATCGATTCATCTCCTCCAAAAACCCTGCATAGTACATAAATTTTATGGAAAACGTTGTAGCCGTTTCTGAGATTCTGATTATATATATTACAAGAATTGCTCGCTTAAAATAATTAGACTAGACACGCGTTCCAGTACAGTATCATAATATTACGATGTTTTAATGAACAATGAAATCGTGGATGCAATAAAGTTATTACTGAAATAAATAAAAACAAAAGTTATACTGAACTTTACTAAATAGATTATCTACAAATTACTTTATCGTAAATGTTTAATTTATTTAACATTGACTATTTGATCTGTCAGAGAGTAAATTAATTTTAAATGCTTAGTAATTTTAATGCTTTATATTGTAGTCGTCTAAATGGCATTAGTGGCATAACAATGTTGAACCTTTTATGAAGTCAAGAACTTTGTTTTAAGTGAATTAAGTGAAGCTGCAAAGTAGATTCTTAGTTGAAAAAGAACATTGTCAAATGTGACATTCTGTGAAGGTTAATTTTCTACTGACGAGGGGTACTTATGTAAAATAAGTATCGATTTAATCCTCCCATCGTTACATACCTTAATTCGACGACATTAGAGCTATATGGGACATATTTATGAGCAAGTTGTGTGCACCCATATTTTTACACTTGACTGTACCTATATTATACTGTACTATTGTTGTGTGGTTCAATTAAGAATATCTGAATTATATTGTATTCCCATAGTTAACTAAGTTCTAATAAATTATCCGACGGATTTCCAAAGTTTTATAATTCGACTAGCTTTTGCCCGCGACTTCGTCTGCATGGAATTAGTAACTTTGGTAGCTTATTTTTATCCAGTATGCTTTTCCATCAATCTGCTTGCTTAATTTCGGTAATAGAAACTATTCATATACCATCCAAACTATTTCCACGCCAAATTTCTTCTGAATCCATTTAGAGGTTATTGATTCGCCGTAAAAACTTCCACCCCCCCTTTCCTTCCCTTAATGGGTGATTTCCAGGAAAAAAACTATTCTATGTCCTCTTCCAGGACTCAAACTATCTGTATAATAAATTTCACCTAAATCAGTGCAACGGTTTGAGCGTGAAGAGGTAACAGACAGACAGACAGATAGACACACTTTCGCGTTTCTAACATTAGTATGGATTATGAGTTGATATTTTTAATCTTTGGCAAAAAGTCTCTGATTTAGTAACCTTTGACCGGTGCAAAACAGATTTTAGCGACATTTGACCTTTAATATTTTAAAACACGGATACGATATTTTGTAATTTTTTAGACAACTTACAGAATGCCAAGAAGTATAGATTTCTCCGAGTTTTTAACTGATTATCTTTCATTCCGAGATTATACTCCTTAGGATTATAGCGAGTGTAGCACTTTTGGGCCTCGTATTAAATAACTGTAAGGCTTAATAAGCAACATTAATTACCCATCTATGCTAGCAGCTAGCACTACCTAAAATATAAGTACAACAAATCCTAAAAACGCGCAATATTGTGAACTCTATATCTGCAAAAGACGTATCAAATGGACCAATTCTATAGGTAAACGTTTTAATTAAACACAAATGTATTCCGCCTCAACCTCAAGCAGGTTTGTTGTGGTATTGCAGTAATATAAGCAACAAGTTTCGCTTGGCTGCGTTCGCCATCCTGCGCCCGACGTTAGCAAAATATAGGAACCTAAGTGGCAGTTACCTAGTGCTATACTTTAGCGCAAGTACTCGAATAACCGCTAGACTAAAACTTGTGTGATACTGTTCGTTGTGTTGGCAATATGTTTTTATTGCTCTTGTTGTATAACTTTGTTGAAATGAAAATCATGTGGGAACTTGCTAGATTACAAGTTTAAGCGAAATTTTGGGATTTGCAACTGAGGAAGCAACTTAGGAAAAGTTATAGGTACTTAATTGAACTTTCCAGTTTTGCAAAAATATTATTTTTCTCACATAAATATAAAATCATGTATTTAGCTAGAACGAATTTGTAACTATTTGTGGATAAAGTTAGTGTTTACCCCATTACTCATAAACACTTATTTTACTTTCTTTAATTTATTCACATTTTGCCTTTCCCGAACATTTATAACAGGTTCGTAGCTTTTTCTGAAAAAGGGGTTTCAATTTGATAACCACAATACCAGTTACTATTACCAACGTTTGAATACAGCAGTCTCTTAAAACTGTTGGTTTTGTTTTGTTAGAGCTAATTAACCATTGCGAACTCAAAGGAATACTAAACACACAAACATACTTCAGAGATTCAATTCAGTTAAACGTATGCCTTTGATTACTCGACGACTAGGTAAACAAGAGCACAAAGGAGTTTCATAAAGCAGATAATATTCACATTTGAATATTTTCAGTTTGTGCCGGCATGTTGGTAGAATGTAAGGTGGCTTTGACACGCTCATCACGCCGGCAAGACGTGACAAAGGAATAGTTAACGAATATTTACCCTTCCCGCCTACTGCTTGCATCCCTAAACCTTAGTCGACGTTACCTCGCACAGTTTTAGGCTAAAGTGACAAATTTGAGCCAGTATCTTGTGGCTGGTTTTGACGTGTGTTTCTTAAATAACTTTACACACAGTTAAAGTGGTATTATTTCTCCAATTAACTTTAGGTACTGGTAACAGAAAGATTTAATAGACACCGAATAATAAACAAGCTTTACAGTAAATAACAGTTGAGATGTTATTTGAAAAAGTTAATTAAGTTCCTAAACATAATTAACATTGGTTTTCGCTGGGGAATGAGAATCTGAAAAAAAATGTATTTTGTTTTGTAACTAAATAAATAGCAATAAGAGGTTGAGTGGGTATACCTACCTACTTTATGATAACTTGGCAAATAGTAACGGTAAGCAGCATGTTTTATGTTATTTAAGGTAATTATGTAATTTAAGGTAATTAATTAGACTTAGATGTAAAACAAGCAAGTAAGTACATTAAGTGTTTTCAAAGAATCCCTTGGTTTGGTAGAATTTAGCCATATTATTTAATACGTTAAAATACATACTTGTTTATCAATTATTTTTGTGTTTAGCATAATAGACTTAATAGTATAAGTTGCACTTTTTTTAATGCCACTTATTTTCTAAATAATGTCTTTTAAGTTTCATATATTTTTTTTCATTTCTATCATATTTAGTATGTTGTTATCACGCTCTTGCTTTGCCTTGCTTTCAAGCTCCAAACCATCTTGCGAGATTAGTTTCTAGAATTATCACGTACGCTGCTCAAAGGCGGATTAACTAAGTATCTAAGTAATATATTTGCAAAGAAAATATTTCGCAATATCTACTGAAAGGAGTACGTGATATTTTTACTAGTTATTTAGCTCACTTTACTCAGCGCATTTAAAGTTTGAGAGTTTCGTGAATCCTAGCATGTTCATTACGAAATTTTAATAAAAGTTTATTTTTAAGTCCCAAAGTTGATTGTTTACAGTGACTCTAAAGAAAGGTAAATGGTTGCGTATCTTTGAAGCCTAAACAAGGAAGCTATTCAATTTATTGCTTGTTATGTAAACGATACTAAGAAGTAACTTATGTAAGAACGGGTCAAGTGCAAATTGACTGAATTATATTGACATTATTGGGAAAAAACAATAAAAAAACGCGGTTCTTACACGGAGAGACTTAGTATGTGGTGTTATACTATGTAGCACAGAATTTAGATGTTCTACCTACTAAAATTATAAATGGGAAAGTTTTAAAAGATGTTTGGATGTGTAGATGATTGAATATTTGCTAGTCAATTATGTAATGACGGCTGAACAGGTTTGGATGATACCTGGCGTTAAGATGGACAAATATAAAAAATATAAAAAAATAAATAAATATCACGGGACAATTCACACCAATTGACCTAGTCCCAAAGTAAGCTAAGCATAGCTTGTGTTATGGGTGCAAGGCAACGGATAAACATACTTATATAGATAGATACATACTTAAATACATATTAAACACCCAAGAGTCGAGAACAAATATTCGTATTATTCATACAAATATCTGCCCCGCCGCGGGAATCGAACCCGGGACCTCAAGCTTCGTAGTCAGGTTCTCTATCTACTAGGCCATCTGGTCGTCAAACAACAACAAAAATTACCTGGATTGAGACATAGGATATTTACTTATTATCCTGCTAAATGAGTCCCGGTGGGATCTAATTTTTACTTTAAACAACTCTATTCTTGTCGAAGAACGTTCGCTGTCAAAGAACGTTGAAGTACCTCAACTTTCAAGGTTATTAACTTTGTCTGCAATCCATTGATATCATTGTCCAAGCGAACGTTGTGATTAAAATGTTATTAAACTTTCAAGGATTTTTAACACGGGCGAAGCCGCGGAATAAAGCTAGTAGGTATAAGACTATTTTATCTAACACTAGCCTTCCGTCCGCAGCTTTGCCCGCGATAACATTAATTTTCTCGTAGGAAAAGGTATTTTCCCGCGGTATTAAAGTAGCCTATGTCACTCTGTGGTAATGTAGGTTTCTAACGGCAAAAGAATTTTTGAAATCGGTCCGGTAGTTTCGGAGCCTATTCAATGCAAACAAACAAACAAATATACAAACAAACAATCAAATCTTTCCTCTTTATAATATTAGTATAGATTTCTATATTAGGTTTAAAGCCCGAAATGAGATCATCCATATAACGGAGATTTAGTAATAGGACAGTACAGAGCCTTAAGTGCATAATTGTTACTAACATCTATGGACCAGTGCTGTTCGAAATAAAGATTTTATTATTATTATTAAAAAAAATATATATTTGCTACCGTAAAACGAGGTGACTTTGAACTGAGGGGCGATATTAAAAAGTAGTTTGCTGACTAAGTCACGCATTTTTGTTAGCAATTCCTATTCATTTAACGACCGCATTAGCCTAGTTGGTAGTGACCCTGCCTACGAAGCAAGAGGTCCTGGGTTCAAATCCCGGTAAGGGCATTTATTTGTGTGATGAGCACGAATATTTGTTCCTGAGTTATGGATTTCTATGTATTTAAGTATTTATTTATCTATATAAGTACGTTTATCGTCGTCTAGTACCCATAGTACAAGCTTTGCTTAGTTTGGGACTAGGTCGATTTGTGTAAGATTGTCCCCTAATATTTATTTATTTATTTATTTTATTGTCGATGTGTTCATCGATCTCCTTTTTGTCTACATCTCTACCATTTACATCATGTGACCAATCTCGACTTTATAGCGATTTTAAAACTACCAAAGTTGCCCCAATTTGATCAAAAGCTTACGGTACTGTATATTTTTTTATGAAAACCGACGGTACCTACTGGCTGAAAATCAGCGCTGGGGTGCTGTAAACGCCTCAGCATTATGTTGAGCCAGTATTCAATTTACAACGCCAATGACTCACTATGTAGTTGGTATGTGGTAGCTTTTGTGTTGTCCTTTTTTTTTGTAAAAATGTTGTTGTCTTGTGTTGTTGTACATAAATGTATTTTCTTTCTTTCTTTATATAATTATAAACAGAATAATGCATATGATTAGTGCTTTATTTCTTGTCTTACTTTACTATGTGTCAAAAAAGGTTTTCATTCAAGTAATCTTACGACAATTTATACTAGCACTCGTGCCCATCAAAGAGAATAACAAGCACAAAGCTAGTGGACGTTGCTTGTCGAGTGCTGAAATCGGAATCGTGTTCGTGCACCAATCGGCTCAACGGAAATGTTCGGGCCAAGATTTCTATTGCAATTGCTATGTGGAGAGATCTTATTACTGAAATAAACCTAAATAAGCCTTGCACTTGTTACTGGAGTGGCCTTTACGTAGCCTTTGCATTATAAAACATGCACTGCGGAATCTGCGGATAGCTGTGGACATCTCTGTACTCGTATAATGTAAAAGGCAACGTTAACTGACTTTCTAATCTATCAACGCACAGCTCAAACCACTGAATGGATTGTGCTGAAAGGCACACTGTATGCTTAGTATAAGTTTTACTTCACCAAATACTTCTCGATCGCGTTTACGTTAAAATTTCAATTACTATGGAAACTTTGCTTTTACTGCTTTTTTGTAGTTGAAATTTTAAAGTAAGAAGCGATCAAGAAGTATTTGGTGAAGTAAAACTTATACTAAGCATTCAGATAGCTATTATGACGTACGCATCCGCTGCTTATTAAATTAAGAAGGGATTTATTTATTAATTTAATTACAACCATGGTATTAAATATTAAATATGATGTTACAAAAAATGAAGATCTACATGGACCCCGGTGGGGTATAGTATATTTTTATATCCCCACGGGACAAAGAATAAATGGTATTTATATTTTTGCTTCAGACAGGCCGGTTCGACTCGATTCGAGTCGATTAAAGTCGGTTCGAATCGGTTCGAGTCGGTTCGAATCGGTTCGACACGGTTCGAGTCGATTCGGGTCGATTAAAATCGGTTCGAGTCGATTCGAGTCTGTTCGAATCGTTTAGAGTCGGTTCGAGTCGATTCAAGTCGATTCGAGTCGATTAAACTCGGTTCGAATCGATTAAAGTTGGTTCGAATCGGTTCGAGTCTATTAAACTTGGTTCGAGTCGATTAAAGTCGAAAGTCGATTTAAGTCGAAGAAAAAATATTGTATACAACGGTGTATAATTTGGTCTTAACGGCTCGTGTCGTCTTCCTTTGCGATACTCGCATTCGCTCGTATCGCAACTCACGTCACTCGCCTTTTAGGACCTCACATAAACAACTGTTGCATAAAATACTATTAATAAATAAGCCAAAAATGATTACCCACGAAAAACATTCACGTATTCAAATGAGCATGAGCCTCCGCATAGCTTATGTATTCTGTTGTCCCAGTTTACTTTTGTTTGAGGCTGTATGCCGGCTCAGTCGGAGCTGGACACAGTGATAGTTAACGAGTGTTTGCTGCCGTTGTTATCACTTGCATTGTGTTTGTAACTTTGCTGTAGATTGGAATATCTTCTTGCCTGTGGGTTGATGAAATCGAATGAAACGATCGAACGGAGTTTGTGAAACAGCAACAAAGTTTCCTGATTCGTTTTAGTCACTAAGTAGCAATTTGTTTCAATTTCCTAAATGGAGTTTCGCATCTAAGTGGTTTATAGATCGATTGAATAAGTATTTTTGCGACAGACGAGTGAGTTGTACATTAACTAATGAATAACTCTTTTTCTAAATTGGAAACGTTAGGTAATACTTACAAACTTCAAATGTAATTTTATGATACGATTTAAAAAAATAGTAGGGAAGGAGTAGGTACTCCTGAAGTGATCTACTACCTATTTATTTTATTCGGGCAAAATTTTCGGGACAACTGCCCTTACAATTTAGGTTAACTTTTTCAATTGAAGTTTTTAGTTTTTTTAGACGTATGTAGTATACATATGTATATTTACCAGACATTTAAAAAAAAGCAAAATCTGGAATTTTTCTAACATACCTACTACGTTAAGGGTTAGCTATGAAGTATCTTTTTTTTTTTTTTTTTTTGTACTTATTTTTTCAACTTCATTTTTTTTATTATTACTTTTACGGTCATCCCGTGAAATCATATATTTCGTACTAAATACAAACTGAAATATAGATGCACAGAAAAAACCCCAGAAAAAAGACCAATGCTGGGAATCGAACCCTTGTCACTGCATAAGGTGATGATTTAGCAGATTGAAATGTATGATGTATAGGAAAGATTCGTGTCTAATCTCTAGACCAGTGGTGGTGTAGGGGTATGGCACGCGGCACGGAATGCTGAGGACCTGGGTTCGATTCCCAGCATTGGTCTTTTTTCTGGGGTTTTTTCTGTGCATCTATATTTCAGTTTGTATTTAGTACGAAATATACGTTAAGGGTGTTTTTAATTAAAACACGAGTAACCCATTTCTTGAAACGCTAGTAATTCACCAGCAGTCTCAATGTTGTAGGTGACTTTTATGTCCGTCAAAGTATCCTGAAAAATAATTCACTAGCTTATAAAATCTTGCTTTAGGCAAGACACAATTTGAGTAAAATTTAATCTGCGCCACTTAACCATTCACACATTCTTACACTTAAAGTTTTCAAAAAGTCTTTGAAGGTAACGGCACTGAAAGGTTTTTCCAGGTACATATTTTATAAGACAAGGTTAAGTATGATTTCTCTGCTATATCAAAATACTAACAACTATTTAAGTCAGCTAGAAAGAAATTTATGATTATTTTAAAAAAATGCGTAAAACGCTCTCATGTAAAATAAAAAAAATCCTTTTAAGGGATTCTTCTTTCCACCGTCGATACATATAATATACCTAACTCAGTGCCTTGATTTTAATGCAATAGAGATGCTGGGATATCTTTACAAGATACATACACGTGGAGTCCAGTACACAATACTGTTGCCAAGATACAAAGAACCTTTTGTTAGTAGCTAAGTCCACGAAGGCAGTGGCTCCATTCTATCATAAGGCGTACACATGTTTCCTTTTTGTTCGGCCCTATAAGGGTTTATTTTACCGGTACGGTATTCATTAAGTACTTGTATTCGTATAAATAATGGTTTTATCGGAAAAAGGTCCATAAGATGAAATCAATCCTAGCGTTTTTGTAGCAAAACGGAGAACTCGGGAAAAATATTTGAGTACAATAATATGATGTTTAATGGATTAGGAAATCTGGGGCATGCTTTTCAGCATAAGTGAGGTAAACGTCCCTGTACTCGACACTGGCACTTTAATCTTATGACATAGTAAGAGAGATGACAGATGGGCGTCATCTACTGGGCGTTGAGGTGTCGAGCATTGGTACGTTTACCTTAATCAATGTAACAAAAGTTGTGTCTAGAACTTTATACCAATAAAGCACATGACAAGACAGTATTCGTGCCTTAAAAAGTTAAAAATCTCGCGAATATTATGAACATGAAGTTTTTATAGATGTTTGTTCCTCTTTCACGTTAAAACGGTTTGACGGATTCTGATGAAATTTAGCACACAGATAACCCGCGAGTTCCCGCGGGATAATTCTTTATAGAAGGAGTCGCAGGCAATAGCTAGTATGATATGAAAATAATGAACAGGGAAATAATCAGGTTTATGACACCAAAAACCTTCACCGCCATATTCATAAGCGCTTCATAAGCTTACGTTCTGTTACATCTGACATTGTCTTTGACAAATGTAGACAAACACACATTTTGCTATAGCAGGTTTATAACTTTTTATGGAATGGAACGGAACGGAACGGAATGGAACAGAATGGAACGGAATGGAATGGAATACCATTTATAAAGTACAGCATAGAAAACTTATTAAATAATTAATTTTAACATGAAACTACCGTGAGACTCACTCATAGTGAAAATATACGGATCACTCACGTCTTACGTGTACGTCTACGGATTAGCCCGAAACATTTCGAGTTAAAACGAGTTTAACTCAAAATGTTTCGGGCTAATCCATAGCCCTTCTTCCCGGGGTCACACGTCACGGGTACATTTTTTTTAAACCCCCAGTTACATAATTTTCTACAATTTTAATTGTCTCCTTGCAACTAGTTTTTGTTTTTTAGAACTCCTTGTAACTAGTTTTTGTTTTTTTGCATGTAATTTAATATTTATGTTTTTGTTTGCTCTCTTACACCTGAAGCACAGGATTTTTCCTAGTTAGGGTATATAATAACTGTTTTTGTTCTAATTTAAAATATTTTAGTCTTTAAGTTACTTAAAATTTAATAAAGATTTCTTATTATTATTATTACCGTTACTTAAAATAAAAATGTTTCATTGTCACTGTATGTATCTACGTGTACAATAACAGGCTTTAACAGAAATAAACAAAGACATAGAAATAACTTATTTCGACACCAAAAATAACTCTTAAACTAAATTTAATACAGAAAGATACAAAAAAAACATTAATTTATTTATTTATTTGATGATACCATTAAGCGGCAGCAGTTGCCTGTTACAGCAATGATTGAGCCACGGTGGAACATTGTCATATTATTGAAATTGCCCATCCTTAACAAAATGCTTGTAAACGCTAACAAACAATCATCTATCCTCACTATGACAACGCCCACGTAGGTTAAAGTTTTGATTTTAATATTTATTCAAAAAAATGCGAGTGAATCGCGAATTCGCAGATTTATTTGAAAATTTGAACATGTAAAAACCAGGGTTTACAAAGCGAGAGCTGATCAGAACTGAAAGTCCGTATTATAAGCGTGGAACAGAAATATTCAGCATACAGAGCTGTAGCATTGCGAAGTCAAAGTAAACATTCGTTAGGGATTCGCATGTCTCATCTTTGTCAAACGTGACCGGCCTTTGGGATGAAACTACCCATAATATACATAAGCCGGGGAATGAGTCTTCGTTATGCAAGCTTACATTTCGCTAACGGTTGGCTTTCTGTATTGTGGCAAGGTTTTAATATTTGTTTTGTCAGGAATATTTCCTTTTTGACGTTCGAAGATTTATGAGATGATATTTAAGTAAATTGCATTAAGCTGTTTTCATGAGTAAAAAATTCCACCAAAATTCCTACGAAGAAAAACTAATTAAGGCAAACAATGCGAAAACCTAGATATTTTATATAATTAAAGATAAAAAGAGGATGAAAAAAATTATAAAGACGAAAGACCAATTTATTAGATGCCTCATGGAAATTGAAATAAAGCAAGAATGTCATAAAGTTATTTGCCGCTTAGTGAAATAACTATTTATTTCAAATAATGCAGAGTTAGAAAACATGTACAATAAAGCTTCTGGTAGTATTGGCGAATTGAACCGTAAATATTATGATAAACTAACCATAAAATAAACAAATAAATGACGTGACGCCGTCTAGACTTGTTTTTATTTGTCCAACTTGTGTGTCTAGATATTAATAGGTATTATTTGATTCTAGGACTAGTGAAAATAGAATTTATTTACAACAACACAAGACACAGATAAATAGGTACAATTTTAATGGAAATAAATAATAAAAATAATAAAAAAAGTATAAGCTAATACAATATATAGAAGAGAAAAAAAAAACAGTATTTACAAGAGAAAAATAAAAATTATTATTTACAACAGAAAAAAAAAAATATAAAAAGAAAACCCCGTCTAAAATATTTGACTGCGGCAGGGTCCCCATGATGCTGGCGGCATTACCCCTTTGGATCGCAAGCGCGATCCGCTGGGCTAAGTACGCGCCAGCTCTTGGGTCCCCTGAGGCGTCGATCAGCCGGGACGACAGAGCCCTCATAAATTCTTTCATGTCGGCTGACCATGGACCCAATGTTTCAACCGCAAGCGCTGCAAACTCATAGTCTTTTATTAAAGACGAGTATTTGATTACTTTAATATGTGCACAATAAAAGTTCCAAAATAAACCAGATGCGCCAAGGATAGTTACGGATCGTCAGTCGCCGATTATTGAGAATTCATTCGGTATTTGATAATGAATGAAAGAATAATTACCTATGTTGTTAAAGCAGTAGATACACAAATATTGACGAGTTCAATTACCGCGTTATGGGCAGATGCCTGCTTCAACTCTGAAAAATGAGCTATAGTACCAGTAGTAGCACCGATAACAAAAGGAATTTTTCACCTCACCAGCTCGGAAAGTCCTTTTTGTTTGTTTGACATCTATTGAGAAAATCGCTTTTTATCCACAAGTGAAGAAAGAGTTTTGACATTTGGAGGCAGCTTAAGTGATATTTGACAGCTAACAAAACGTAAAACGTTAAAAGTGCTGAATTTTTAACATCACAATTAATGAATTGCATCGAGTAAAAAACACTAAATACAGTTTTACAACTTTATTTTAATTCATAAATATCAGCATTCAACATTAACCTTCATTCTTGTTGTAAAAACGGATAAAAAGTTCTGACAGTCCAAGTAAGTCGATGTGCGAACAAAACGCATCCGAAATAATAAAAAAAAAACTTAAGTCAAACCAGGGGGGTTACTCCGAAATTCGAAGTTCGAAGTTCGGATCGTGCGGTCCCTCTCACTCTCGTAATAAATACCATTAGCGTGAGCGGAACGGCATGAAACGAAGTTGGAATTTCGCGCTTCGTAGTATAGGGCCAGTATACAATTTAACAGTAATACAGTTTGCTCGTATCTCAAAATCGATAATCTGGCTAATTGAACTTTACTCGATGTGCAATAAAGTTAGTTCAGTTTGGTTTATTCATTGATTGTAGATACGAGATTTTTTCAAAGTAGTGACGATATGTCGGTATTGGAATAGTTCCATAAAGACTGGATATGCTTAGGCTATTTTGCATCATTTTTGATTTTACCAATATTTCTATAAGTACTTCAAAATTATTGTATTGGCAAAGAGGTAAATAAATAATAATTGATAGTACAAACCCTTTTTCTTATTTTCCTCGCTGTAGTGAGGTGAAAAGTTTTGTGTTATACACGGGTGAAAAGTTATTTTACGTCTCGTGTGTTGAAGCACTCGCTATCGAAAGAATTCTATTTTTGAACCACTCGCTTCGCTCGTGGTCAATCATAGAATCCTTTCGATAGCTCGTGTTTCAAAATGAACACTCGCAGTTAAAATACAACTTTCCCCCCTTGTATAACAAATAACTATTTTAAAACTTCTATAACACTCAGAGTATTTGTAGGTACCTATCTATCTAGATACACATATAACTATAGTGTCGTTGATTGAGTGACAACGCACAGCCTATACCACTGAAGCACTAGACTTGAAATTTGGAAAATATATAGACCAGTGGTTCCCAACCAGTGAAACCCAAATATGGTCAATAAAATATGGTGGTGTAAATATGGTGTGGTAAATATATATATAATGTGGTATGGTATGGTGGTGGTATAATAAATATGGTCCGCGAATGATTTTAAATTTATAGCGTTTTATAGCGTTTTTTAAATTTAATTTATTTGATTATTACAGTTTAATATTTTTATTAAGTATACACCTACATAGTGGTCCCTGCTAACAAAAATAATATAAAAGTGGTCCCTGACCAAGAAAAGGTTGGGAACCCCTGATATAGACAATGGTTAACATGGTTAATGTTTTGTTTGTATTAATCTGTTCTTTATCTATTCAAAGTTTATCTAGTGAATAAAAATAGTAATAAAACTTTGTGCATTCTGCAATAACGTATTCGGGCTTCACCACCCGAGAGTTTTCTCCTGATAAATTTTCTTCACTTTCAAACACATCGGCGTTCTATGTCAAGAGGTCGCAAATAATTCGGAAGGAAACCAACGAGTGAAGTCAGCGGTAGATGCTAGGAATAATTCATAAGATGTAGATATCTTCTTACAAAGTGGCTTCCCCGGGACACATACTTTACATCGGTAACACTAAAACTACACCTAACCACAGCCTTGTCGGGGATTTCTTGGTAAGTAAAATATAGGTTAGTATGCCGCGGCTTTATGTACGTTATAAATCGAACCGATATACGGTTTTCTCGTTAGGTAGGCAAAGTTATACATGGTCGATTGTTTATTCTTATGTGGCAATACGTGGTTGACTAGCGTGATAAGTAATGTATCGATCGTTTGGCAAGATATTGATTGTTTTGTTTCATAATTTATTTATATCAACGGTTTTTGGTAACCATGGGTTTAGTTAATTTTTTTACAAGCTTTTACTTAGTTAGCCGGTTGTTTTTTGTATTTTGTGTAGCTCAAATTAATTAATTAAAACTTAAGCCTTTTCCTAGTGACCGATTGTTCTGAAATTTGATACGGGTATGTAGTTTAGATGACAATGCAAGTATAGTCAGCAAAAAAAACTCATGTTAAAAATGTCATTTTTACAAAAACTTATTTACTCTGGAAAGTAGGCGAATAATTGAAATTGGTGAAATAAATTGAATAACCTTAAATATGAGGAGAGAGAGATTGTAGAACCCACATTTAATTTAGGCATTACCCTCCTTTTGCCTTCCACAGTTGGTTAAAACCGCGATTTCGCCATGACACGTCTGTTACAGCAAATTCAATATCAAACGTGATTCCCTTTATCAATCATCTGCCTGTGACGTGACAAATTTGCCTGCGCAAAGGGTTGATCGTCTTGATGTATATAGGGCGGCTGTCATTGGGCTTGGGACGCCACAGAAGATGCTGACGTCGCGCAGATGTCTCACTGTATTTTATCTTATTGACTTGGCCTTTTTTGTCTAAGGATTTGTTAAATATAGTTTTGGGTTGTATATTCTTAGGGCCTACGCTAGCTGACGCGGACGCCCGCCGCGTGCGCCCGCTCGCGGGTATAAAATGTACCGAAAATCCGTCGCACGCGCCCGCGCCACTTAGCGCTGTTCATAGAATTTCTTATTAGACGCGCGCACGACGGGCGTCCGTTCCGGGTAATCCGCATCAGCTAGCGTAGGCCCTTATAATTGTGCTACCACACCTTAAAAAATCATTGGCTAGTTATAGCCTGATTTTGTGTCCCATTGTTGGACAAAGAAATCTGCTTTTTTGTTCCACTATCAACTATCAAGCGCGAGCTTCCATCTTCCCACGTGATAAAATATCTATGCTACATTTAAACGCTTGCCGTGGCAAACGTCTACAAACCTTAAACAAACGCTTGAAGGCCATTACTTATACGCTTGCTAGTGTGTTATTGATCCGTTATAGCTTCCTTTGATTTGTCTTTAAAAACCGACACTGGCCCGGATCGGCAACAAGTTCTTGTAAGCTCACGCAAGCCAAGCCAAACACCCTTACCTGTACGATTGTTATCTAACGCGCTGACGCTTGCTTTCGCATTCACTATTTCTTTCTGGCAAACGGTAGAAAATGGTTTCAAAAAGAGATAAACAAAGCGAAAGCAAGCGCCCGCTCGTTAGATAGTTAGGCCTGTGGCCAATACACTTCAAACGCCATCGAAAATAAATTCAAGCGTCAGTTTGTATGAAAAACTGAACATTTCTATAGAATCGGTTGGTCGAAATTTATCTCAATCTTTCAATGAAAAACGGCTGACGTGATTTAAAATTGTCTTCTTAATTGATACTGGGAAAATTGGCCTCCAGAGGCATATTAAAAAAAACTAACTACCTAACCGTTAAGGTCGTGAATGTGAAAAGGTTTTATTGGTACGCGATTCAGTTTTCTGGGCTGTACAATCACATGTTTGCACATCATTATTCGCCACACAGTAATCTGCGGTCGGTCAGAATTCGTCACTGCGTTGTATTTTAGGATAATGTTCGTCACTCGGTTATGCAAGCCCACGCTGGCTCCAGGGTCCTAATGTGATTAATGCGTCCACACGGAAGCGAGGATCAACTTGTTATAATCGACCTATGCGTATATCCTCTGTCTGCAATAACTAAACCGCTGTTTCTATTTTGGTGAGTTTAAATGTTTCTTTTTAAAGTTTTTATAACAAAGGACTAAAAAAATGTGTGTTTGAAACTTGAGACTTTTCTAGAAACTTGTTGATTGACTATGTTTTAGTGGTAACGCGGTAACTGTTCTCAAAAGTAAATATGAAGCACTCAAATATTTCCTAATAATTAAAAAAAATACATGATTCTGGAAACGTGATCAAGGCAAACCCCAACCAAATTAATTATGGGATAGCAGTTCATAGCTGTAATTTAGTATGATAAGTGTTCTTCTGGTTTCAGCTGTTTCGTCGTGTAAAATGTAGATTAATAACACTCCAGTAATATCTAACTTCAGAAATTTTATTTAAACTTAACTAAACACATTGAAAAAATCAGAAAAGTCTTTGTCAATCCGCGTTGCTGAGCTAGACCGCTACACCGACCCAAGATTATTTTAATAACCTAGTTACAGTTAGGTACAGTATTATTTACAGTACTTATACAAAAAATAGCCTACGACATATTCTCAGACCAGATACAGATAAAAAAGTTTAATAAAATTCGGTCAAGCCGTTTCGGAGGAGTTCGATAACAAACACAGTGACGCGAGATTTTTATATATTAGATTTAGTTTTCTTGTGATGCAAATAAATTTGCTAAGACGTTCTAGTTGGTGAGAACGTCGTTAGTTGATGATTTAATATTAATTGCCAAGTCTGAGGGCGGCGATTATAGTAGCGATGACTGAGATTGCTGTGACTAGTCTATGTCGATATGCCAATGACATGCGCTTCGTAGTGTTGATAACAAGGGTTAAGATGGGTGTGAGTAATGGTTACTACGAGTGTTTGCTTAAATATAATACATTATTACAATCAAGACTTGCTTTCTAACAACTATAATATATTTCAGACATCAAAATAATTATTAGAATGCTTACATATAAAGTACTTACCGCACTTTAAGTGTTTGTTAAAGATATTACTTTAAGTAAGAGCTTTTTTACCCGATTACTTTTAACAAATGCATTGTCATCCATACTCGGAGGCTACCGCCGTATCAGCCGTATCAATGATACGGGCCCCCCGGGCTACAGAGGCCCCTAACGTGTGTAAGCAAAAATTAATAAAATGTTATCCACAATGTCACTTAATCTCGTGCTTCCCGGGAAAGCCCCCAACTAATTTTGACACAGGGCCCCTCCAAGGCACGCTACGCCACTGTCCAGAATACTTTTATATTCATACCAAATTTTAAGATGATCCGATCACAAGATGTGGGTGAAATTAAATTTGCATGATTTGAAGACAACTTATATTAACATAATATTTATAAAAATTAGAATAACTAAACGAATAAGGACTTTTTTTCAATGAAAGCGTATTACACCTTCATTATTTCTCTGGTCTTGGGTGTTTAATATGTATTGAAGTTTGTATCATATACACTAACAATATTAAAATAAAATAAACTAAAACTACATTAAATCTAAAAATGGCCCCTGCAGCATGGTACCGATGATGCTGGCAGCATTTCCTCGCTGGATCGTAAGACTGATGCGTTTGATTTTTTTGGATAATTGACATAGTAAATATGGTTCCTGATCAAGTTTAAATACCTGGTTATTTTTAGGAAGCAATCGCCCTAGGTGATCATAAGTATCATAATAATAAAAACTGATTTCAAGATTTTTTGTAAATTCTTACGGGATAAGAAAAGTACGGGATTTATACATATCTATAACACTAACTGATACCGAAGATGACGATGATAGATTATTGGAACTTGCTGCGCCGGATTATTGCTTTATTAAATGAAAGATATTAAGAAGCTTTACCACCACGAATATGAATTCTGCGCGGACGAAGTCGTAGGTCGAGTAAATCATTGCTCATTTTTAATCCAAACGTATCTTAGCGGACATCATCTCTCGGAAGTCAGGATCACGGAATAAGCTCCTAGCGGAAAACAATGACACAAAACAACATAAGCATTGCCAAAATTATTTTACCAAATAGTGTGGCAGGATATTGGAAATTAGGTGCTCATTTTCTTACGAAATCTCCTTCCGCAAGTAAACAAAGCAAGATAGCGGCGTTGCTTTCGCATTCCTTTGCTAATCACTAATCAACTTAATAAATCCAGACGAACGTGAGTTTTTCTCTGCTACAAACCATTTTTCGTAATCATTACTTGAACATAAATACATAGGTACCCTTTGTCTTGTACCTACTCGAAAATGATATAACCCTCTCATTCATAAACGCTAGTTAAGCCGGTGTAAGTTTAACATTCGTTTGTCTTTAATGGTCACTTTAAAGCAGGGTTTTTCAACCGCTGTGCCGCGGCACACCAGTGTGCCGCGTACATTTTCAAGTGTGCCGCGATGCTTAATTGCAGTCCAACCTAAAGGGTATCAATACAACCCCTACGTCCGTTACATATAAATCAAAGCCTCTAATATACCGAATTCTTTACTGGTGTGCCGTGAAAGTTTACTGAAACTAAAAGTGTGCCGTTGACAACAAAAGGTTGAAAAACCCTGCTTTAAAGCTTGCCGCTTTGCCGGACACAAACAGAACATAATTTATTTATAAAAGGCCATGAACGCACTCGGAATATTATTTAGGCGAAGACGACGGAGTTTTCGTGAACGTGCGTTTATGGCGCTGCTAATTCTCAAAAAGCTAGTACAAAAGTGGATGACTTTCGTTTGAAGCGCTGTAACTGCACGTCTCATCTGCGCTTAAAAAATACGGCGTATGCGTAGGCCCTAACTGGTTTGTTACTTTTTAACTTCAAAAAGAATGAAAGGTACTATAGGTAGTAAGGTTATATTTAGGATTTTATTTTATTTTATTTCAATTGTACCCTAAAGAGAGAAAAGAGAAAAGATTTGATTGTGTCTTTGTTTGTTTATTTGTTTATAATAGTGAAACTCAAAAACTACTGAACCGGTTTTCAAAACTCCTTCACCTATAGAAAGCTACATTATCTATCAGCATATTTATTTATTTTATATTCCATGTTATTACATGGAGTATATTTTATCTCGAAAACGTGTTAATTCCCCACAGGACGCAGACAAAGCTGCAAGCAACAGCTAGTCGTCTTTTTCTTTTATATTTAGAACCTTTAAATTCTCAATCTGTATTTTTACTCTAAAATATCTTTGAAATCGTACAAAGTTTATCGGTTTAGAGACACTTCGCGTCTTTACTAAATCGTAAAGACAAGCAGAAAGTATAATCGAAATTTGGACAAGCAATTGGATTTACTCTTTGCTTTTGCTCCAGTTTAATATCTCCGTATTTCAAACGAATTAACTATTAAGACTCTACTGAGCAAAACGTTATTTTGATTAAATATATAACATTTATCCTGATTGGTTGAATCAAACAAAAATAGGCGTTTCAATTTAAATTTTATAACTGAATTGAATTTATGATGTGTGTTCGCACACCAAGTCTTCTGTTTTCAAGTTTACCTACAATTTAACATGAACTTTTGATTCCATTCTCTCTGAAAATACGATTTCTGAATTCCAGATACTTGTACATTTAAACGTCAACATACTAAGACCCCTTGTTTTACTTGTGCACCTGTCACATGTCATGTCGGCGGGGCTAAATAATATGAACATTATTTAGATAACACGTATAAAGCAACATTGTTTTAATTGTGCATTATATGTGGCTTGCGTTGGAAAACTTCTTACTCTTACTCTTACTCTTCTTACTCTTCTTACTCTTATTTTACCTATTTTGAATTATCTGACTTAATAAAATTGTTAGAATGTTGCTTATATGCTACCTACCGATTCAAATTGAACATTCTTGCTAGGTAGGATGATGTCTTACGTAAAGTTTTGATGTCTGATTTCGGAAATGTTTCAGAAAACCTCAACAAATGATTTACCTAAACAAGTGTCAAATTCTCAAAATGTTTGATAATAATTAATAGAAGGGATTAGCGGTTTTGCTTTTCATGTGAATGACGATAATGTCATTATTGAAACACGTTACAATGTGAGAAATTTAGGTGAATTTTATCTCGTTTGCAAACTGTTCTTGTACTTATGTATTCCTAGAAGATGGAAGGCAGTTGAATGAGATAATTAGTTAGCCAGGTGAATTAACAAACTTCAAAGGTACTAAAACACTAATGATTCACTTTAAAGATTCTGCTAACTGTCAGCCGCAGAATCTCCACCGCTTTCTGAACGCTGAAATTATCAGGATAAAAGGAATACAAATAGGTAACTTTCGTAGTCGCTGTACCGTTCTTGAAGTAAGTTGGATATGAAAGGCTAAGCAATGAATGTCTAATGGTTGAGAGATGAGACTTGCCAACCGTAATATTACAATGAGACTGTCTCAAATTGTGAATTTACTTCCAAAAGTTGCTTTTCATGAAAAAAATAGAGTGATTTTAAATAAAAACAAATTCCGTTACATGACTTCGGCAGAAATAATGGGGAACTTCGAGAGCAGAGGGTAAAGTTGATTGACCTACATTGTGCTCCCTCGTTTCACCCATATTGAGGTTTATGAAATGAACTACCCCGACTGTGCTTTTTGATAGTTTCGCCGAAAAGAAAATGTAACTCTCTAGGATTGAACAGAAAAGTCTATTCGAAGACGTTGCTTTGTTCAAAACTCTACACTACTGAAACTGTAGCAAAATAGTATTTAAGTAAGTAAAATGAGAGGAATAATCTTCACCGCAATATCACTTTATAACTAGCACAATAGATTTATAAGTTTTTTTTTTAAAAGAGAACATACAAATATATATTTATTTATAAATCAAAGCTTGACAGAATAAAACAAAGTTTTACAAAACTAAAAATTACAAATATAAGTATTAATTAATATTTATAAGTTGCCAATAAACGTGAGATTAATCATATTTTGAATGTTTAAAAGTCTAAGATAAACGTTTTGATTTTATATGTATCATAATATTATATTAATTTAAAACAATAATTGTTGCAAAAGTAGGTATTATTACTTTGAGCGTGCTAATTTTTGCAAACGTCTATTATTGCGTAGTTACTTAACCAAATAAAGTTTCCTAGTTTTCTTTCCCACCTCATTTGAGGTTAATAGCTTTCAATAACATTGCAATATGCCAAGAACTCTTAAACACCAAAACGGAAACTAAAAATCAATTCGGCACCGACACTCGTGCTTTATTTTCGAGTTGTTAATTAATGCATCGAATAATTTCCGTTGTTCCATAATTTCGTGGCTCTAAGATATTTAATTTTGCAGGCAGTTCAGCGTCCAGACTTAATTAATTTGCTCTCTCGCCCTCATAATGATCTCGGGAGAATCGCAAGATACCAGATTGATCATTCCGTAGGGATTCAAGTTTAATTTAATTATGAATTTTTGTTTTACAGAAAACCTGATCGGATTTTAAGGGAGGGAAGATATTAGGTGTTTTTTAACATAATTTTAATTACAGGTTCTAATCAATAAAGTGATTAAAACTCTTTTAAAATCTGTTAGTTTTAGATACCGACAAAGAGAACTCAGTCAGTGTGTTACGAATTATCGTAATGATATTAATGTGTGTGAGATTTAACTGTTTCTTTTAACAATTTATTTTACGATAAATGTACGTAGACAATTAATTCCCTGCAGTAGAATGACAGTTTTTGGGTTTTCAGTTTTTTGATAGTGATGTACTTATTGAAAGAACGAAAGAATGAATAACGCAACGTAATCTAATGAGTTTGAGTAATTTAGTAGGTTTTAATAAAATAAACTTTATAAGTTACCAAAATACTCAAAGGTTAACTGGAAGAGATCCCTCTAAGGGTTAAGTTCGCCTTTGTACATATGTTTCTATTGTTAACTGTTAATTTTCATGTTTTACGTACAATAAAGAGTTTTACATACATACATACAATACTAACATTTTCCGAAATTCAGGTTCCGCCATTGAGAGCTTTTTTTTGCCGCCATTATCTTCTCTTTGATTTTTTAAACTGAGTTATGATTTTTATACAACAAAATAGCTCAGCCTGAGAATGCAAATGTTTTTTTAGTTAAATGCGATGTCAACAAAAATCAAGGAACTCAAACTCTTCAATATACTTAAATACTCTGCGTTTTGATTATTCTATGAAATGATAATATGAGACCAGCAGCTGCTATGCGTAGACTGTCTGGGTCGATATTTTAGTTCATAAATTCCGTGGCAATTACTTAATTGCTTGTGTAGAATTTAAAAATTTTAACATTATAATCATCATCATCCCAGCCTATATACGTCCAGTGGCATAGGCCTCCTCTCAGAATGACAGGGCTTGGCCAGTAGTTCCAATGCGGATTGGGAAATTCACACACACCATTGAATTTCTTCGCAGGTATATGCAGGTTTCCTCACGATGATGACAACATTATAATATTTTAAACAAAATTAGAAATATACTTAAGTAAGTAATAGTGTTAAATCATACAGAAAAGAATTCGTTCGTTCTTTGTTCAAATCACTATTTCAGTTGTTGTTGTCATTCTACTGCAGTGGATTAACTGTCGGAGTATCGATATCTAATTTTGCTGGTGGCGGGATGCAGTCCGTTGGAAAATAATACAAGCACTAATGAATCAAAACGACACATCATCATTATTAGTGAGCCAAAGAGCCAAATAATTCTCATAGTGTGAATTGAGATGTGTGCAACGGTTAGAACTTAAAGTTTATTTTACTATTAATACCTTTATTAATTGGCAGCCGGTGGCAGTCTAGACGAAACAACCATAATCCTCTTTTCGAATCAATTAATTATGCATCTCAATCGACTGAAAAACAATTCAGCCATTTAATATAGCTCTAGGCATCAGCCGAAACCTAGATGCTGAAAGCATTGTGATCTGTCATGATCATGAATGATACATTACTTTAAATCGAATGCTCGGCAAAAGTTATTTTCGTGACTTTTCATATGGTTTTTTAAAAATGTTTGTCACCATTTCAAAAATTATTCTTTATTAACTTTTATTTTATTATCTATCATATTAATTTTTTAAGCTATCATATTATTTTTTTAATAGTAGTAAAAAACTAGCCTACCATAAAATAACCCACACGACTAGGTTTTTTACATTTTTCAAAAGTAAAGTTTTAATAAATGAAGAATTTGTGAAATGCATTTATCAAACTTTAGTCGGTGAAATAATTGAATCCCAACGAGGCTACACATACACTTTCCTCTCTTTTTACAAAATGACGCCTGCTGCATGATGCACCATATGATGGATCGCCACATTATTGCCATGTTATCCCTCTTATGACACGCGCATACCCTAACAGTTTTCCAAGAACTCGAAGTGAAAATCTTCATGCACGTATGTACCTACCTTCAAGACACATACTTTATGCTCATACGTGCCTATGCTATGTTTATTCAAGTAGATATTCAAATTTGAGCATTTCGCCGGCTGTGGGAAGCAGTCGTCGGTCGCAATTTGAGAAAGCCAAGAAATAATGAAGCGCATTCCTGGGCGCTGTCTCCCTTAATGAGTAGTCAAACGACAGAGTTGCTGCAGCAGTAATCATAAAAGCAGTACTGTGAACTCGCACCATATTTTCATTTGTTCGCATTTGAAAAAGTAGTGACGTTATACGGGGGAGGCTTTTGTTCAACAGTGGTGATAATTTGAAAAAATGGTCAGATATTTTAACATTTAGTTTAACAACAGGGCTTTTCTACAAAATTAAAAGAATGCAGCGTGTTATTATTTAAAATAAACCTGATTATAGTGCTGATATTTACGTAAAAGTTTAATTCTATCCGAAATTGTTCTTTATTACAATTTCAAAGCAAGATCATGCTCAAAGCTCTCATTTTCTCCCTGAAATTATAAACGTAAAAAATTATGAAGATGTATGAATGCTTGTCACTCTTTTAAATATAAACTAC
This sequence comes from Archips crataeganus, assembly GCA_947859365.1. Lineage (NCBI taxonomy): Eukaryota > Metazoa > Arthropoda > Insecta > Lepidoptera > Tortricidae > Archips > Archips crataeganus. Next base: position 11,968,235 of record OX402058.1, read on the forward strand.
TAAGCGAAATTTGCTGAAAAGTGACAAATAAGGCCTAACCAGAAAATTATGTATTTCCCGCGGGATGCATGTTCAGTTAGTTCTAATTATGTTAACACTGTTTACTGCGGCACCGCCTTGTAGCGCAAAAGTAATTTGTACGTAGACGTATTTAATAAATAAATGACTTAACGAATGGAATGTTTGAAATTCTGTATCACTGTAAATGAGATCAAGTTGCAAATGAGGTTTCTACGTAAATAAACATTAAATAATGTTTGGAATTTAGAACAGAGATTTTGGGTAGGTAAGCAGATTGTGTCATAATAGCGCTACTTTGTTGTTTATTTTAGATCGACGGTTGTTTTTATTCAAATAAATACAAACGCAATACATATACAAATAAATAAAAGCCTATTATTAAAGTCTATAGTTATATTACATTAACAGTACCTACATTATGATATTTATGTTATTCAATAAGTATTGACATAGACAAATAAAAAAAAATCACGAAAATAAAGTTCCACAGTGGCATAGGTAGGAATCAAATTGACTGATTGTGCTTTAAAAAATATCGAATCCCTGTATTTTGTCAACCCGGGGCAGCGTTCCTAGCATGCTTGCGGCATTCCCTCGTTGCACAGCGTCTTTGGGCGAAAAAAGACAGTGTAACGATGCCATACTAACTGGTTTTTTTGTGTTAAATACAAATTTAAGCACATAATAACTACAGTGAAAAATTACGGATAGCTCACGTCCATGATCGTCGTGACTTATCCGTATTTTTTCGCTATGAGTGAGTCCCACGGGAGTTTTATGTACGGTCAAGCAAAAATAAGTATCGATTTAATCCTCCCATCGTTACATACCTATACCTTAATTCGACGGCATAAGAGCTATGATGGGACATTTATGAGCAAGTTGTATGCACCCATATTTTTACACTTGACTGTACATAATAACTATTCTTAAATGATAATTTTGATCACTTTATTTAATTTACCGCCATCCACTTCACATCATTGTATAAACAGCAAAACGGGTACGATGGGCTCCATTTCTCCATACAAAGGTAGTCCCCTGTTTCCTCCCTGGATAATGGCTTTAGAGCCAACTTTTTTTACTGTGTAATCTGTATCTACCACAGCTATGCCCCTATGTTTCGTTTTTTTCCATATTTCAATTAACATAAGAAATATGAGCTTTCAAAAACTGAAAAAATTGCCCAATTTCAACGTCATTTTCAGACACTCATAAGAAAAGAATCCCTCCTATAAACAAAAAAAGGAAAACATAGGGGCATAGCTAAATCTGTCCTCTAATTATTTATCAAAAAATAAATTTAATGGTCCAGTTTTCGAGAAGAAAACAGGGGACTACGAAATGCTGTTTTGATCAATTTTACGCGCCTATTAACGGTCTGGGGTGCAGTTGTCCCGCTCTCGCTGTACTGACTCGGAGGGGTTCAGGCGAGACAGCGACATTTCATTAAAATACCTATTTCTCAAAATTCTCTCAGCCATCGTACCCTCTTAAGTTATATTGGCATGAAAGTGCACTCAATAAATACTTGTAGGTATTTATACTTGTAGCCCTTTCCTGCGGCTCCGCTCGCGTATCACGTTGGGTCTGGTAGTTGAATAGAAATACCGGAATATTACGAAATCCCAGAGGAGTTCCCGAAAATTACGTCGTGGTCTTCGGTCATCTTGCATGGAATACAACCGTGTAAGCTGTAAGCGATTAAGATTTTGGGACTTCACCTGCTCAATCCCGTTGCTGATCTCGTGGGAATATGTGGGAACGTTGTCAAGTGCTAACTGTTTATCATTTAGGTTTGATTAGTACACAACTTGACTATAAAGTAATCACGGCACCATTTAGTGAGTGCTTATTAAACGCAAATGATAAGCAATAAGCACTTGACAATGTTTATCTTAAAGTGGTCAATCACTGGTGCATGTGAAAGAAAGAAAGAAAAGAAAAACATTTATTTATGACAACAATAACACGTACACAGGCAAAAATAAGAATACAATAGACATAGACAGATAGATAGATACACACTAATGCACACATTAGTGATGTCACAAAAGGGACCCGACTCAGCATGTCGCTAGTTTAAACCAGCGCAAGCAATGCGCATGTGCAATAACTGACGGCCATTCTCGTCCATCTGTGCGCCAGTCTAATTACCGTGTCAATTTTTTTTTCCTTAAAAGTGACACGGTAATTAGACTGAGCGCACAGATCTAGGAAAACGAGGAGCCATTCTTATTTCTCTGTGTATTGTGTCTAATACTGTGACACTATTGCTATAAAAAATGACACGGTAGTTAGACAGGTGCACATAAGAATTAGAAAGGCCGCTGAGTAATTTATCATACTTATCAAATTTTATCACTCGTAATAAAGCTATTTCAATGCGATTTTTAGGGTCCATGTAGTGTAATAAACAAGAAGGTAGATTAGATTATAGACGTAGTTTAAACCAGTTTTTAGGCCAGTAACGAGGCAAGGAGTTTATTTATGGCTACAGGATGTTGCAAAAACATCCCAACCCACAGACACCAAAAGACTCGAACCCGTAAATAATTTCGTATTGTGTAGAAAATTACTCTCTATGATGAAAATTTGCAACCCGACGCGGACGTAATAAATTTCACGCTCTCATAATTTTGCGGCGTGATTTACAGCATGATTCTCAGCGACACGAAACACTTTTGTCCAATATGCCAATTAAACATTACGCTTTAATTCATAAATGGAACGGTGGTAATGTTGTTTATGCTTAAAATATTTCAGGACACCCTTTGACATGAAGTTTTAAATTTGCAGTGACAATATACGTCGACTTGGAGCCGTGGTGGCAGAGTGGATTGACCCATGGCCTCTCAAACAGAGGGTTTTGGATTCGAGCCCGGGCTCGTACCTTTGAGTTTTTTTGCAAATTACATTTGAAATTTACCATAAGCTAGCTATGTCTATTGTATTTTTATTTGTAGTGTACGTCCCTGAACATGAATAATGCTGTCACATGCCTGTTATTGGTGCATGAACGGGAGCCAAAACTTGTATTTTTTTTTATTTGTGACGTTTTGTTTATGTACTGTTGGCATGTCTAAATAAATAAATAAATAAATAAGCTTTAAGATAACGAAAAATAGCATGAGAAAACCTGCAAACAACTGAGAAGAAATTCGATGGTGGTGAAGTTCCCAATCTGCACTGGGCCCGGGTGGGTACTACGGCTCAAGCGGCTCACATTCTAAGAAGAGGGCTGTGCCCTGCAGTGAGACGTATAGAGGCCGGGATGATGACAATATATGTCGACTTTGAGAGAAACTGTTCCTTTGTAGACGCGTGAAGCTCCTTTGTAGAGTTGGCAACTGGCACATACTAATTGCGACAGCTTTTCTTTAAAGAGAGAAGAAGACATTAAATTAAATAGCTAGATTTTCAGAGTGTGAATTAATGTTAAGAAAATTTAACACGCGTGTTTTTAACTCATTTCCGCCCTATTGTAGGTCTCACTGGGTATGTATCATATTATAATACCGAATGTATTCAAATATCGAACAGGTCAAAACACCGAAATTTTTTTTTAAATTCTGTAACCGTAAACTTTTTAAGATTGTTATAAAACTAACCTATCCTAACCTAATGGGTTCTATACGATGCCGTTTTAATTAATTCTGAGGAGTTTACGGTTTCTGAAAAAAAAAACTAATCGGTCTTTTGACCCATTCAATATTTTAATACATTCGGTCTTTCGTACGTCAGCATTATAATACATGCCCGTCTCACGCACGCACAGCAGCTGGGCATAGGCCTCCCCGAAGAATACGAGGGCTTGGGCTGGTATTGCAAGCAAATTTTAAATTTAATTTCCCAAATTTACTTATTTCGAAAACCTCAGAGGTGAGAGCAATCATTAACATTACGTAGTGAAATACATAATGCAGTGAAAAACTTTTAAAATACATCCAATCACGCCAAAGTTTTCAAACGCCAATGTTGAAAGACTGAAGAATAGTTGAAAGACCGAATAATACTTTCAAAGCAGCATTTTGCTTTGTGTCGGTCGCCATTTCCGATATTTTCCGGGGACCGCTTACAATTTAATGGTTTGGGGACGATCGATTGCAGCACCCATATAGTTTTATTTTACTAGAAAATTTTCAGTTCGTTGGCATGCATATAAAAAGTGGATGACAGGGATGTAATATTTGTCCGTGTTTAAGATAAAATAATATGAAGATTGGTTTTTTGGAGTCTTTTTGCATTTTTATTTATCAACTCCAAATTTTTTACTTTTATGGTCATCCCATGAAATCCATATACATATTTCATACCAAATACAAACTGAAACATGGTTGCACAGAAAAACCAACTTCGTCTGTAACTGAAATTGGTGAAGATTAAAAAGTTGGTCCACATTCAATTGTAGTTTTTAACAAACGGAAAACTTTCATACAAAATTTAACTCCACGTCACAATGGAAAAATTTCATACAAATTTTAACTAACGTCGTTAAAGCGTCTATCTTTTTGAGCTCTACCCAAATAGTGCAACTTTCATGTATTTTACTATTTAGAAAAACGTTTTTTTGTTATTTGATACGGTAGCAGGATTATTCACCAATGATGGTATTTTACTTAATTAAATATATCAGCTTTGTTAGCTAATTTTGGCCTGAATATAGTAATTTACTAAAGGAGTTCGATTATAAATCTTTTGTATTTTTTCAGCTTTCATAGTGTTTACAAGCTTATTAATTTAATATTCTATTAAATATACCGAAGTCATCATAAAAAGGTCATCTTGAATGGAGTCTTATATAAACCAGTTATTTTTACTCGTCCTTGTATTTGCATAAGTTTTGTCCCACTTCCAGTGTCTTGATTGACAAAAAATTTGGTATGTACAGTCAAGGTCATAAATACATATACGTACGTTAGCAAGGCGTCAAAAATACCGGTAGAACTTTATGCCGCTTACTGTTGTTGTTTGTTTACTGAAGGCTGTATAGGTAGATATTTTTTCCGTCGACTGTATGTAGGTATATGAACAAAGGCTCGATGACGATGCAGTAATAAATAACTGTCAGCAAAAAAAGCTTTGGTCTATTTTTTACGAAACAAATATTTTATACTCGTTCTAATTTTTCGCAAAAATGCATGGCTTTTACATTTATTACTCAAAAGAAGCAAACTAAGGATTTAGTTGTTTACAAAAATATCTTTTTAATTGTTGATCATGTTAAGTTGACAGTACCTACATCTCTGACTATAAGAATCCAGTATAGCATGACTAACAAGTCAATCTCAATAGTTTGCTAACGCTTACCCCTGTTAGCTCACGCTCGACTGACGCCCAATCGCTTGAGAAACTTGGATAAGTCAGTAAGGAACCTAAAGCACTAGGTTTTGTTTCTGGTACAAGAACAAATACTGTATAGAATATTTGCTAAGTAGGTAGTGTTGTGAAAAACATTCACATCTTATTCTTCAACTAGCCTTTACCTGCGTATACTAAAGTAACAAACACACACACAAACACACACACACACACGCACACACACACACACACACACACACACACACACACACACACACAAACTTTCTTAATTTATCTGGTATTAATCAACAGCACTGCACAGATCGAGTTTCAAAATTAATTGAGCAGAAAGCAAAACGCATACAGGCTTCAGATTAAATAAAAATGAGCACTATTCTTTTTCAAATGAATATTTCGTAGCTTAAACAACTTTCCGACTTCCATGTTGTATATTGGTAAAGTCCCCGTCATTTTAAACTGAAATAATCTACACTGTACGCTCACTTAGTTGGGTCCACAGGTTCATAATGTCTACTCAAGTATTAGCTCTAGCAATGACCAAATAAACTAAAATCGAGCAATGAAATCGTATTATGCTTATAACCTTATTATTTGATTGACCGATTTTTTTTAACTTCTAACGTAGGTAACTTTACGTTGCTCTTTTACAATAGGTACGGTCAACTGGAGAGAAAAGGTCTGCCTTTTCTCTGCAGCTGACTGTACTTAGGCATAAGAGTTTGAGCAAAACTCATCCCAACACAAATGTACATAGCCCATTGACGATGGGAACCTAAGAGTAGATTTGAAAAGAAGCATACAAGTCAAGTAAGCTAGAGAATTGGGAATGTCTAAAAAAAATTACCAGTGGTTTTTATATTTTTTTTTGTATAGAAAAGTCAATTATAAAAAACTAATTTCAATATTTTGTCATTTAGTTCTCTACTTTTTTCATAATTAATTATTGAAACTATTTTAGTTGATGGCGTCAGATTATAATTGAGGGCTCCCACAGTGCCAAATTTCTAAATCTATCTAAATGCGTACGATAAGGCAACCCCTTTAATTATTTTTTGCGTAGTGGTACACTATACACTGTGTCACTTTACTGGCACTGACAGAGTGCTAGATGTCAGACAGCGGGTCCAAATCAAACTCCGTAGTCCGTAGTTTGCGTAATCCACGCGTAAATTGTGAAGAATTCTAACCACACAGAATAAAGTACGACTTGAACCGGTCACGCAATTTACACCAATGTCAAATGAAGGTCATTGCTTATTTGTTATATAATAAATTCATTACATAATATTAAAATTACATAACTACAGAAAACGATTTAAAAAGCATTTATCTGGAAATGGTTTTCGATTTTCTATACATTGCAAAAAAATAGACATCCCCAATTCTTGTTTTCTCCCCATATCCCAAAAGAGAGCAGACGTGAGACCTAATTTAAAGCAGATTTTTATACTAAAGATGAATTTAACAAGTTATGGCAGCATTTGCAATACTTGGTGGCTTATCCTTACTAGTCCTTACTACTATATAAAAATGCGAAAATAACTCTGTCTGTCTGTTATCACTTCACGCATAACCGCTGAACCGATTTAGATGAAATCTGGTATGGAGATTGTGTGAGACCCTAGGAAGGACATAGTTTATATCCCGGAGAAATGCATAGTCCCCGCATGATAGCGATAAGCGAATTCTTCGCAGACAAAGTCGCGGGCAAAAGCTAGTAAAAGTATATAAACAAACAGCCTCCCCCAGGGTACCTACGTCTCAATGACCGATCCTGTATCACCTGCGTTCAGTGGATGGATTCCTACGATTTTTAACAGATCGTCAGTCCATCTTTTTCGAAGGCCCTACCCACTCTATGTCTTCCGGTACGTGGTCGACAAAAACAAAAAGAAGTCAAATAAAAATAAATTATATTTTTTGTAGCCATTTCTTGCTCAAACATTGTTTTTTCATCTGTCCTCAACATAAATCATAATATTTGTCTAGTTGTCGATATGAACAATTTCTTCGTCGTCATGAAGAAGTATGCGGCTCTCGCTGGTTGAAGCTGACTCAAGAAGCGCCAAGTTTTCTACCTCGCCTGCGTTAAAAAAACAACAAATTATAGAAAATCATTACTAACAGCCGGGTAGCTATCATTATATCGAAATTCGTTACGCCGATTTTCATTTCATCGGAAACTATTCCACGAATTTTGTTAAGTTTTTTTTCTAATCAAATAATCTTCTATTCTTTATTTTTTATATAATCGATCAACTTTTCATCGTAAATCGTTTCAAATTTGTCACAAATCGTAGCGTAGCGATTCCTCGAAATTACCTTTCATAGAACAATCAGTTATTAATAAAATCAAATTTTCGAAACATGATTCCCAGACGGTACGTCCTATTATGTTATTATTGTCACGAACAATGTTTCATCACGTTTCATATAAAATGATGAAGTAAAATTCGATGAGTTGGTTCTTGTGTAAAAGGTAATTCGAGCAATTGTACGAGCGATGTAACGAAGTTCGATGAATGATTCCTACGTGTTAATAAAATTCTGCGAAAAGTGTTATGGGAAACAAAAATCGATGAAAGCCACTTCTGAGTATTTGCGTAATGTAACCAATAGTACGGTGGACGTATGTACATTCACACTATACACAGCGCCTTCAAAGTCAAAGTGATACTAAATATATATTTTTACCAATACATAAATAAAAGTAGGTTGGGAAACTCATTCAAGTCACAGGAGTCGACACTTACCAATTCGTACAGTGAAGTTCATAGATTCACTGTCGTCTAGCATAGAGAAGACATTTTCTACAGGAATGTACACGTTTTGTGTGTGCTCGAGGAAATCTGCATCCTTCTCGCACTTGCATGGACGCCTGAAATAAAAAAAAGAATACTAAAGAGACGGCACTGATAGTGTTGACCCATTGCTAACTCGTTTGCAATGGGTCAACACTATCACCAAATACCATCAGTATCAGCACCACCAAACTACACTGACGAGTTTCTAAATCAACCAGAGCTCATCTTCAGAGTACCACAACCGTTCACTGTACTACCAAATGTTAGACTCTGAGAGAGACTGTGAGTGTATTCGTACAGTGTGGAGGTGGAGGAACTGCATGAACACGCATTTTTTATTACAAAAACGTAGCTATCGTAAGGTCGCGGGTGTGCAAAGAAATTGTTTTAGTTCATTAATATGGATTTCCGCAAAATAACGCTTGATTCAATAAATTAAATAGAATAGAATAGAATAATTTATTGACCATGTAATATACATCACATTTAGCACGTCATATATTTGAACAACTTTGAGCGATATAGGATTCCATGCATTATTCAATTAATTACCTATCTTTCCGATTTCTAAAACTAGACCAGCGATCTTAGAAACAACGACAACCTACGGATCTGGTTATCATCTGCAAACATTCATTAATCTTCTTAAACAATTTAAAGTTATAGATTTGACCAAATTAAAATTTCCTTGCAAACATTATCCTTCCAAAAATTATACTCATTTCTCCCCAAGGAAATAAACATAATTTTTAACAAAGTTGGTAAACGATGCGATATCATTAACAAACGGAAGATTAAGCCATAAATATGGCGGCTTCGTTTCAGTTAGCACTTATCTTGGAGTGGTTCATGGGATTTCGCCTATTTATATTATATAAACACTCCCGGGAGAAAGAGTTTAAAATTTGACGGTGAGGTAAATATAGGAAGATTAAGGGTCGGCATTAGCGGTGTTAGCTTTTGATTTGGAAGGCAAACAAAGAATGCAAGGAATAAATAAAAGACGCGCGTGTACGTACGTGCCATAATGATCAATACAATACCTACAATTTAATCAAAATATGTTTAATACCTGGTACTTATTTCAGAATTAAGTAGTTTTGGGACTTTCTAACAGAACTAAGATAGTTATTAATTTTATCACAAAAGAATGCCTCTTATTTTCCAAAAACAAATCCTGTCAGTTGTATGACGAGCCATAATAATACAGGGTTATTTGTAATTCACTAGCATCCTTTTAACCTTAAACTCCTACCACTTAAACAAATGTTTTTTGTTTTACGGCTTTTGTCATAACTTAATATTTATGGTGTAATAACGTTTTGAAAATTTGAGATTACCTCCTATTTTTACGATACTCTGTGTATTTGTATGGGAAAAAAAGTGCTTCATTTTAAAAAGTCGTAGAACAAAAAACATTTGTTTGAGTGATAGGAATTCAGGGTTAAGAGGATGTCAGTGAATTAAAAATAACCCTGTATAAAACTGTATCAAAGAAAGTCACAAAATAAACTTAAAAAAGAAGGACTCTCTTTTATGAAATTGACGTACTCGTAATTGTAATTAAGAAAACCCCGAAATATCCTACACTTACACTTTAAATTGAAAACGCCCTCCAACATTCAAACATCCAAACATATCTCATTTAGAATATTAGTAGGATTATCGATTTCTCACTACCACAGAAGGCACGTCGACATATTCCCGTGCATTATTGTACATAATGGCGTCACGTTACCAGGAACTCGAATATCGAAGAGGCGGCAAGAGACCAATTAAATATGAATTGTTTTCTTGGCCCCATTCAGTTTCTCTGACGTTTCCTTTTGACGCGTGCCAACATCGTATGCTTCTTACCTGTACATTATTCTTTTACACGGGAGAGAAGGAAGGAATAAATCTACTTCAAAGTAGAACTTTTCCGCCTCTTCATCGTTTACTAGAACTGTCCACATCATTCTTCCTAGAAAAAGTGTAAAAGTTCATTAATTTTTTTTTAGTAGCAACACAAACGACGGTGTTAAATACATTTTGCAAGTGGAGGATCACACGGACTGATATTAAAATTAAATAAATGAAATTCGATATAAATAAGATCTCTTAGAGTGATACTATATACAGGTGTCCCAGAACTCAACGATAAACTTGTACCAGGTTCAAGTCAATTCATACCTGTACTGGAAATATAGGAATAAATAGCGATAATAAGTGACATGATTTTTTTTCTATTTTTCCAAAACTCTTCTAACTTGGCCTCTAGCCCAGTACAAGAGTCTGGTAGTCGTTGCGATTTGGGCTATCCTGAATACACACATTGAAAGAGTCTTTGGATGAAACATAAACGAAAAACCCGAAATTTTAGCTGCTTAATCAGTGAGATAGTGCCACATGAATAAATACGGAACAGAAGAAAAAGTTCAAACAACGTCGCGCACGCATTACACTACTACACGCACAACATATGTGTGCGTGACCTGTCACAGACAGGACGGGGGGGACGTGCACCGGCGCCCGCTCGGAGACAAACCGGTTTGAACTAGCTCAGTGAGTAGACAAAGTTCAGGTGTGCCGCCAGCGACGACGCGACCGTTTAGCGTTTAGCTACATAGTTCGGGTGTTCGGTTGTTTTTAAAGATGCCTACCTGTTGTAGTGTTTGTAGATGTACAGATATTAGATACTTAAGTACTTATTTGAATAAAATATTTTGATTTTTAATTTTTTCTTTTTACCGAGCGACAACCCTATGATAATAGGTAAGAATTTCGAGCTCTGTTCGGTAGCTTTTATTCTGTTCCGTATTTATTCATGTGATAGTGCCCTTGCCCTCATGTGCGCTTCTCATCAAGTGAGATAGTGGTCAATCACGGGTCAGTTCTACGTAAAACAACGGGTTGCATTCCGGGAGTGCCGGCAGAAGTGAAAACTTGAACATTAACGTTGTGCCGTCTTACGAACCCCCCTCACTCCCTTGTCTTACGAATTTTCGATCAGGTCCTGACGTTTACTGACGCGAGTTTAACATTTATTACTCATCCCAAAAAGTGCACAACGCCGCTAAAGAAGTTTTCACTTTAAAAAAAAAACAAATTATCCACTAACCTCCTCTCTTATCATAAATCTGATAAACATTGAACACTTTCTCGTAGCAGCGAAGCAAGAAGTAATTGAGCACGGGTTCCGAGCGTTTCGCATTCCACTTGTCTTTAACAGTAATGAACGGTAGCTCCGTAACTCTCTGCTTGTGCTCCGCAAAGCAATGGTCCATCCATTCACCGGCTCGGCCTTCCCATTTACATTCACCTATAATAAAATTTTACATTGACTCGCATAATTTAAGAGGTAATTTAACACCCTAGCTGCTTATGGCCGCTTGCATTGTGTGGGATAAAAAATTAAATAGTTAGCCCTGAGTTACGGATGACAGTGCAATATATTTTGACATTAATAAAATAAATAATAAATATTAGGGGACAATTTTAAACAAATCGACCTAGTCCCAAACTAAGCAAAGCTTGTACTATGGGTACTAGACGACGATAAACATACTTATATAGATAAATAAATACTTAAATACACAGAAAACATCCATGACTCAGGAACAAATATTCGTGCTCATCACACAAATGAATGCCCTTACCGGGATTCGAACCCAGGACCTCTTGCTTCGTAGGCAAGGTCACTACCAACTAGGCTAAAGCGGTCGTCAAAATTACTTAACCTTGGCATTTAACTCGGAGTTATGTCGGGTTCCCGTAAGTAGTACAACTAATTTAAGGGGGGGAGATAGGTGGGTAAATTATCTACCAAATGTAGAAAAATTACCTTAGAAAAGTCTCATCGTTTTCGAGAAATATAAATTTTTCTTATCTTTTGAAAAATGTGTATACCCGCACTAAGGTTTTGAGTTATGATATTCGAAATTAATAATTTTTTGTTTTTATTTTTATTGGGAAATAATGTTAAATATAATTTGTGTTATCAGATGCAAAAATAAAACTTTTAATATTTGTTGCTGTAGTGGCAATATTAATACACGTTATCTATTAATTTTAACGGTCTATCTGTTATTAAATACTTTTTACTTCTATTATGGATTTTGATAAACATCCCTGTGACTTACAGATGGATTAATAGGGTCTTGTTTGTCACCCTTTGAGAAAGAAACCCTAAAAAGTAAAAAATGAAAGGGGGCTCCCATAAACGTGTCTTTTCGGCGTTTTTGCTTGATTTAATGCAACTGTGCGGAAGTCATCGTGTGCAATTCCGACTCGTATAATAACAATTTTGTAATGTTTTGTTTAATTAGTAGAAACAGCCAGTCATGGCTTTCAAGTGTTATCTTACCATAGACTCTAGCCATAAAGCAGTTGATGATGCGGAACTGGCAGTGAGCTGTGTGCTTCTCGAGCAGCGGCAGCGTGGCATGTTTGGGGCAGCCAGGGTTCACGCAAGGGAACAGCACTTTGTTCGCGAGTGACTCCAGCACTATAGGCCGGATCAGAGAGAACTCTTTCTGAAAGGAGAAAGGGATGTGTATGAAAGAATGGGTGAAGTTCTGAAGCATTTCAGCAGCCGGGATGCCGTATTAGCTATGTGCGAAGCGGGTGGTGGGGGTACAGAAAACGATCGCACCGCACAACATGGCAAAAATTGGAAGTAAATTCGGAGGAAATGTTGTCAACGCTACGCGGTGCCACCGTCGTGCACGTAGCCAATATCGTGCGTTACGAAAATCTAAAAATAATGACCATGAAAATTAAAACCAATTGCAATTCTGTGACCAAACACCAAACCATACGTGGTGATAGTCGGTAAGTCGGTAGGTAAGTGGTAAAAAAAAATATTTTTATTATTTTATTTTTATTTTTTGGCTGTAATTTTTACTAACTACACTTGCTTTGTCGTTCAACCTATATAATATTACGTATATGAAACTTAAAACAATCCGACCACTAAAAGTGGGTTTAATTGGACATCCAAAATTTAACCCAAACTAACATGGAAAGTTAAACAAAAGCTTGTAAATGGATTGTTGCTGAGATTGTGGTTCAAAAAAGAAATGTGTTTCACTGGTGATGACCATAAAGAACTAACACCAATGAAAGACACAAGTAGAGGCTGAAAAATACTTAGCTATATCGATTCTGGCAGCAAATACACACAATAACATTGTTCTTATTAATATTTCTGCATACTTGTTATCGTATTGCTAGGTGCTTTCAGATACACTTCAACCAACGAGGATCGCTTGTGCATTCACTCCTCCTATGGTATGTTATTTTCTTTTGCCATTTTATTTATAAATCGGATGATTAGGCGCACTTACTTGACACACGTGACATTGGTAGCTCTTTTCAAAGCACTTCCCACAGATGCTGTGGCCATCCACACACAGATGTATAGGCGGCTTCATGTACTTATTGCACTTGGTACATGTCAGCTCCTTCACCAGGCTGCCGTAGTGGTCCGTCTCTAACAGAGTACCAAGGACCACTGAAATAGAATTTAATTATTTAAGAAAATATTTTTTATTGTGGCTGCATGCGTAGCGAAACAGAATTTCAGTAACGGCTGAAAGCATTTGAATGAAATTTGTCGTACAGATAGACAAAAACTGGGATCCCGGTAATATGTTCCCTTGGGATAATATTTTATCTTTATTTAGACAAGAACTTCCCAAAGAAGAAGGAAGAAGGTATTATCCAAGAGCGTCTAAACTAAACTAAAGTAGGTAACTCGGATATCAAGATGATGCGTCAACTTGGTCTGCAATAAATACCTATGTGGCGTTGTGCTTTAAAAAAGTTGCCGTAACCTCATTTTAGGCCAAACTTTAAGGTTATACATGTTTCTAAACTAGGCGAAGCAGTGGTTTAAAGCTAGTATGAAATATCACGGAACAACTAACATCATTGATTTAGTTCCAAAAAAGTAATCAAAGCTTGTGTTGTGGGTACCTAGGTAAACAAACTTAAGTTCATCGTCATACCAGCTTATATACATTCCACTGCAGGGCACAGGTCTCCAGGCTTACAAATGTAATTTCGCACATAAAATTCCGAAAACCTCAGAGGTGCGAGTCGGGATTTTAACCCACAACCTTTTGCTTGAGAGGCCATAGGTCAAACAACTAGGCAACCACGGCTTCTTACTTAAAGTTGATAGATGTATTCTAATTTACATGTTAAACACCCAGACTCGAGCACAACCTTTCGTAGTTTTCATACAAATGTTTGCCTCGACCGGAGACCGAACATTTTCTCAAGCTTTGTAGTCAGGTTCGTTAACCACTATGCACTTGCTAGGCTATCCGCTTATTTAGAAATTAATCAAAAAGCAACTAAATAAAAGCGACTAAATAAAAAAATAAGTAAATAATAAATAAATATTAGGGGACAATCTTACACAAATCGACCTAGTCCCAAACTAAGCAAAGCTTTTACTATGGGTACTAGACGACGATAAACATACTTATATACATAAATAAATACTTAAATACATAGAAAACATCCATAACTCAGGAACAAATATTCGTGCTCATCACACAAGTAAATGCCCTTACCGGTATTCGAACCCAGGACCTCTTGCTTCGTAGGCAGGGTCAGTACCAACTAAGCTAAAGCGGTCGTTAAATAAAATTATTCATCCTAGTTTACTGCATTATATAACAGAACTATCGTTTATCGTAGCTTAAAAGTTTCGCGAAATTCTGATAGTTTTGGAATACCCAGCAAAATGAAATATTTTTGACGCGTCGGAGTATAACCTATGGGAAAGAAATTAGATATCGTGTTCGTTAGTTTGCTGGCATATATGTATGAAGAAAAATAACATCAAAATTTCATTCACTTACTTTACCTAGCTTGTTTACAATATCGAAAGGAAAATTGGCAAAAAATCTAATGCCTCGAAAGCGAATTTAATGATCAACTAGAATTAGAAATTTTTCATCACAGATACTAGTATAAAGACCCCCTATATAAGATACGTAGAAGCATAATCGTTATATGATGCGAACAAATAATATTTTGCCCTCTTTCGCGCAAGCCTAATGCTTTTAAAAGGGGTAGAATTTCGATCACATCGGTCAGGGTACACGCTTGTGGGCAAATAGGTAGTACACACACAATATGGGATGTTTGGCACTATCATTCAATTCACATACTTTTTATGAACTGTCAAGTCGCGATTCTCCATAGATTTTGTGTGACAATAGTTAGCTGTAATGTTACTTATTTGCAAACTCAATTGATTAACTATTTATTTCATGATTCACGAAAGTTCAATATAAATGTACCACAAATATTAATCAGTCTTATTAAAATACTTTTTTTTTCAAAGTATACATTACTAGTTGTTGCCCGCAACTCCGTCTGCAAAGAATTCGTATTCATATCGCTATCTCTCGGGAAATATAGAATTTTCCGCGATAAAAAGTATCCTGTATGTTAATCCAGGGTTATAAACTATATGTGTGCTAAATTTCATCACAATTCGTCAAAGCCCTTTAGCGTGAAAAGGTAACAAACATTCATACATCCATACATACAAACTTTCGCGTTTATAATACTTATTAGAAAGAAGTACCTACAATTGAATAGCTGAAGTATTAGTCTTCATTGATAGCTGCGAACGTTTCACTGCTTTTTACGGCCTACTCGTTGTTAGCTGTTGACTGAAACATTGCAATGGGACTTCTATTGTTGACTGGGTCCCATTTCATGGCGCTACATTGTTACAATGCAGCATTGAATGGAGACAGCGGTAAGTTACCATTACCATGGAAGTAAAATGTTATTCAATGCAATGAATTTTCAAATTTCATCAATTAAGTACTTCTAAATTCATAGAATATCAGTGCGTGATGCCGTCACAACTCAATTTGTCTAAGCTTTATACGTAACGTCAGTTACTTGTGGTCTGCCAAACAAATGCAAAAAAAAAAAGAAAATGTGCCACTCTGGTACGCGATTCAGGTAACTGCAAAATATTGCCTCCGAAGACATAGTTACTTAATGCTTGTCTCAGGGTTGTCTAAAGACAATATTCATTCCACGCTGCTATGGAATACCTACATACCTACCTACTAAACACAATATCGAATAGAAATTATACAAGGGCGTCGCTTTTTTCGTAACGGTCATATTTGATGCGCTAAATACTTGTATGTCGCAACAATGTTGTTTGGTATGTAAATTCGTTCGTTCAATCGTTAGTAAGTTAGTAAGGTCAATTAGATACCTAACCTAGGGCTTGTACTGAAACAATTACTTTGGTCACCCGCGACCTTACGAATAGTTACGTTTATGCAAGAAATCGATCAAGCGTTAGATAAAACCCTGTTACGTTTAATTTTAGCGTTAAGACCTACCTCGGGTTATTTAAACCCCTTTAACTAGTCTAGCTTTACCTATTAACTTCGACCGAGGTTAACTTTAATAAAGCCTTTTCCTATTAACTGGTTGTTCAATTCATAACTAGAAAAATAAACATAACAATGACATGGCATAATAAAATATGCCTTATCAATAAATAAACAAAAATTCAAGGTAGTTTTATATGGCAATTAAAGTTAATTTTTGTGGGGTAGTTTGAGAAAAATATAGTGGGTACTTGAGAAGTTACAGTGACAAGTTAAAATATTTGAACAAGTTAGCTATGAAGTATCTTTTAAGTAGTAAAATATTTGTTTTGGTTTGTTAGTTTAACATTTGCTAGCATAGCGTACGGTTGTGGTGCCTACTCTGAAGATGAGCTCTGGTTGAGTTCGAAACGCGTCAGTGTAGTTTGGTGGTGGTGATGATTGGGTTTGTGTGATTTGTGTGTGTTCGTACAGTGTGGAGGTGGAGGATCTGCATGAACACGCATTTCTTGCATAAACGTAACTATCGTAAGGTCGCGGGTGAGCAAAGTAATTGTTTCAGTTCATTAATATGGACCTCCGCAAAGTAACGCCTGATTCAATAAATTATTTAAATAAACCTAGGGCTTGTTTAAGAAGTTGCATTTCTTGCAATTTAGCTAATGTTTGTATTAGGCTAACAATATTAACTAACATTCGCTTCAGGGTACAACATAAAGGAAAATATGTATGTAGGTACATTGCTATTAATTTCCTCACTGTACATGTTAGCATCTGGGCCAAACTGCCACTCACTCACTCACTCACTCAGGTTTTTAGTAAAGTTTTTTTGTGAACAAAAGCAGGGAAAAAATAAGCTGTTTGTATTTTCTAATTCTTTTTTCCATCAACACATTGAAGTGAATAATTATTGGAAAAGTAATGGACGTGACAACTCACTTTGATAGATAAGCGATGTGCTCAATAGATAAGGAAGCAATTAATTCAAGTCAAAGAGACATTAAACAAATTAAAATAATTATTGTTAGGGGTTACCAGAAAGCCCTATTATTGAAGTTACGTTGTCTGTCTTTTTATCAAAAAAAAAGCTTTTTAAGTTCAGAGCAAGATAGAGTTCTATATTATATTATTTATTTGTTTTTTTTCTACCCTTCTTAATCCTGATCATGATCTTACCTTTACCTGGTCGTGAACGACGAGGCATTGATTTTTTCGAAAAAAAAAAGCAAAATTTACGTATTTAAAACAACTCAAAAGTACTCACTGAACGCCATCTTAACGGAACGATTAAATCAGTTACACTTCAATACGCACTGTTACATCATTACACGTCCGATATAAAACTACACTTTAATTTTGGCACCGTATATGTTTACACCACATCGTCAACATAAATTGCTATTTGTTTGTTTATTTTGCGAACCGCGAGCGCACTGGCTCGTCGGAAACCTTTCGACATCAGGTGCGCGCGACCTGCTAATCAAATTATACAACGCAAAAAATGTATATGCCAATAATCTAGCTACGAACCCGTAGACACTACTAATAATAGGTACTAACATTTTTTCCCAGCCAGTGACGTAGTAGAAGACATCCTCAAAATAGCACGTTGCACTAAATCACGTCGAATACTAATTTGTGCTTTGTAAACACTGATTCATGTGAAACTATTGACGTTAGTTGGTTATCTTGTAATCGTTTAGCCATTTTAAGTGATAAGGCGGGTACACGATAGTGGACTGGGATAGTTCTTGGCGACAGAGTGAGACGGTCTATTTTTAAGCGACAAGGTCGGGGAGTAGGGCCGTGGGAGAGCTATTCGTTCGACTAGACTATGAATAGTCTAGCATCCAGTGTCATGGTTACGTCGCGTCTGGGTAACATTTGGATTTGGACACATTGAAACGATATTATTGGCATATAAATTATATTTTTATCGGTACTAAAATACAGCGAAAAAGATCATGATGAACAGGCTGGCTGGTTACAGTTTCCAAAGGTTGCCTGAAATAAATCACTTTGTTACTATATTAAGTCGGTCCATTGTATATCTTGTAAATTTCCATAATTTTTTTTATTGTTTTTTATGTGGTGTTCAATAAAGAGTTGTACTGTAATGTACAGTTCACCCTGATTTGTCACCCTGCTTAATTTTTTTGGCTATCTTTGATAACAAATAGATGGATGAACTATGACTGAATGCATTTTATATAGGTTCAGTTCTTTCTTTTTGTATCTGCAAACTGTATTCAGTCATGTTTTTTTTGGAAGAAAAAAAGCCGAAAATAATAATGACGGTTGGTAGCTTCTTAATATCTAATAAAGGTTAGGTAGGATTGCTTAGTTTTACTATGACAAATGTTTATTTATTTAATATTCCCCATTTCACTGTAAATAAATAAATGAGTCAAACTAATCCAGAATACTTCATCAGATGATAGGGCAAGTTTGACGGACCAATCCTGTGAATGAATTTTAGGATTTTGTAATTATGGTTGGCAAATGTATTCATCAAAATTGGTCGGTATTCAAAACTTACGGCGTTAAAGATGTGAATGAATACATCTTAAATCGAAAATTCTGATGAAAAACCTTTACAGGGACATTCAGTCAAGCCTAGGTCAGTGGCCGCGAAAGACCTAAATTTTGTGTGAGCTAAATATACTCCACGATGCCGTATAATGGCGTACCTACCACGCATTAAATGACTGATTTTTATTAAGTAAAAAAACCGATAATCTTTCGAGGCGCGAGACCGCTCAGACCACGAGACCGTGCGCGTGGGGCCACTGGAAGACAAGCTACGATACTGATCAAGGTAGCCTAACTATCTGCTGAAATATTTCTTTGGATTGTTGTCTTTTTACTTAACCCTTTCAACGCCACGCCTCGACAAAACGTAAACCTGCTTTGAATCTTATGTCATTGTGTCAAGATCACTTTGACACTGTACTTTGTGACACCTATATGTGAAGTTGGCGGTGAAAAGGTTAATAAACCAATTACCTCAGGTAAGTAAAAGATGCATGGATGCATGCCTAGTTCTAAATTAACTAAGTGGACCAGAGTGCGTCTACGAAAATCATAAAATATGATACTTTATGTTTCGATATTTACGATCGATGAGGTCACGAGTTCGAACCCGGCACGTATTGCAGCAACACCAGTAAATGCTTGTAAAACCTGACTTCCTTATTTTGACTGCAGTCATAAATGTGTTTATGACAGCAAAATGGTGAACAACAGAGAAACTCTGTGTCACAGCTTACTTATAGGTAAGAGTGACTCTTAACACCACTGTGCCCTGCTGTTTCAAAAATATACTAAAGACAAATTTCTGTGTATATGTAAGTTATTGACACCTCAAAACATGTATAGGGACAACGTCATAAATAAGTGATCACTTTTTTACCTTGTCACTTTAACGTCATGTTTGAAATACCATACGAAATTATGTAACAACTGAAAGCGACAAGGTACAAAAGTGATCACTAATTTATGACGTTGACTGTACTGTAATGCATGTGGTCGCTTAATCGCCTCTACCTTAATAAGGGTTACATCCATTTCAACCTTTTAAAATTTGCCTGTAAGTTTGCGAAATGTGTATTACGCTAACTATTAAAAGCCAATTTTCTTGCGGCGCATTCTTTGCGAAAGCGGTGGTAGACTCAAAAAAAACCATGTAAAAGAGTCGTTAACGGCCTACTTACAGAAATAAATACCTACAATACAATACAATGACTCTTATTGTACACCACAAATAATACAATACAGAAAAACAAGAAAATGAAAAAAAAATAAGGTAAGCAATGGCGGCCTTATTTACTTTAACTTTATTTTTAACTTTTAAGGTGGCATTTTAAAAAGTGATTATAAAAAAACCGGCCAAGTGCGAGTCGGATTCGCGCACGAAGGGTTCCATACCATTATCAATAAAAACGGGAAAAAAATCACGTTTGTTGTATGGGGCTCAGGACGACTTCGTCCACAGTCCCATTTCGCCATCTTCTTAAATCGTCCTCATTGTCATATGGTCTACTGTTCCGATTAGCCAACATTCCTATATCGTCAATCGTCATTGTCCTAACTTGTCCGCTTTCCTATGTGGGCCACAGTACCAACTCGTCGACATTGCTGTTTCGACCACAGTGCCAACTCGTCAACAGTCTTATTTCGTAGTGAAAATAAACGGATCACTCACGTCTTAAAACGAGTTTAACTCGACATGTTTCGGGCTAATCCGTAGCCCTTCCTCTCGGAGTCGCACGTCACGGCGGCTGCCAAAAGTGCACACAATGACTATGAGTGAGTCTCACGGTAGTTTCATGTTTAAAGTCTTATTTCGACTACAGTGCTAACTCGTCAACATTCCTATTTATACCAAGCAGCGCTGTGCTTTATAAAGGAATGTGATCGAATTGGCACTGGTGACCAAGTAGTTCTGTGTTCTATAAAAGAAAGTAGATGAATTGGCACTGTGGTTGAAATAGGAATATTGACGATATCAGAAAGTGGATGAGTTAGGAAGGTGACGATTTAGGAATAAATTGTAGGCTGACGAGATGGCACTTGGACGATTTAAGTAGGTGACGAGATGGGACTGCAGTCGAAGTCATCCTAAGCCTTGTATGGGTGCCCCCCTTACATATTTGTCTTATACCTCAGCGTGACTCTTAACTTCGTTGGCGCCCTTTGTGTTTCAAAAACTTATACATATACCAGACGCACTCTTGTGTTAAGTTATTGACACATTAAGACGTCTCCGACGCGTTGACGTTTAGATCTTAATTGTTATGAGAAAATAAGCAGCCTCTCTTACGACGTGTATCAGCACAGCAATAAAATTTTCAAATATGATTCCGATTAGAAAATTCGGTCAAACAAACAGTATGTTAATGGTTAACACTCATTTGTTGGCACATTGCAACTGAGACAAGACATCTGTATAAACAATAAAACAACATCAATAAACTTATCTAAATAAATAAGTAATATTTTTATTAAAATGTTCAAGCACGCGATGGATTCATGCTTATTGTGTATCTTTGATTATGTATGTTTGACTAGACGTGGGGCCAATTTTATTTCCTTCTTACTTATTTATTCACTATAAATCGTGTTAATTATAGTTGTAACGGAGTAAAGTCAACAGCATATCAATGATAATGATATTTAATGATTAGAAGACACAAAATAAATAGGTACTGTAAAACGAGATGACTTTGGATAAAATTTGAGCTACTTTGATAGTTTCAAAATTGCTATATACAATCGATATTATCCACAATACGAGAAACATTGAAACGAAACGAAAAAAAAAACGATGAAAACACCGACTAAGAGTAGCCCAAGTTAATAAAAATGAGCAAGTTCGTCGTCAAACTACTGCAATACTGTTTAATGATTGTTCAAAACCACCCCATTTGACGTTAATGGACTTACCCCCGGGTGAAATCGAGATCAAATCCATATAAATGAAAAAGAATAGCCAGTACTCATAGCTATTATGTCAATGTAGGTATACTGATTTATGTTACCGTTATATAAAGGTACGTAACAAAACATAGAAATAATAATTGATAGTACACACGATAATAACTCTGTCAATCTGTTTGTTACATAAATATAAATAAAAAATAATAACACGGGTCAATAATAATATCACGGGAAAATTCACACAAATTGACCTAGTCGCAAACAAGCAAAGCTTGTATGTACTATGGGTACTAGACAACGGATAAACTTACTTATATAGATAAATACATACTTAAATACATATTAAACATCTAAGACTTGAGCGCATAAATTCGTATTTTTCACACAAATATCTGCCCCGACCGGGAATCGAACATTTTAATGGCGTTCAATCGCTTTGGTCTTGCATTTTCGTTTGTGTGCATCAAATTCAGATTGCAACTGAAACTGTTCAACTGTTCACGAAATTAAATACTGATGAGTTTCCTGACAGATTGCAAATATTTAATAACTAATAAATATTAGGTTATTTCTAACAATGTAGACATCTTGGTACTGTAAGCTTGTTCTGTAATTTTCATAAATAAAATAGGAATGAAATCTGTATAGGGGGACACTCCCACTCCAAAAATTGGTAAAGTACTTACTTGGTAGATTATGCATTGTCATTTTCGATGTATTGGGCGACAGCGACTCCACCAATTGCCCTTGTCCGGGTTGTGGAAAGCTCGAATGTGGTTCGAACCGAACTTGGTCTTGAAAATCCAGCCACATGAAGCGTAATGAAGCTGTCCGCTCTAGATTACGATTATGATGCAGTACTAGTGGGAATCTTCATGTAATAAAGTAGGTACTGGGTACCGTCGATTGTTGACACTTAGTGACTGCCAGTTGACAACCGAAACGTGCACTGTGACAGCAACTTACACCGTCGGCGGTGGTCAAACGCGACTGACGAATCTGTAGTAACTGTTATTTACCTAACCTGTGACAGTATCGGAATTGAATGACTGATAGACAACGCATAGCCTAAAACTTTGAAGCTATACATTTAAATTTCTCTTTATAGGTTGAGTATTGTGAAGAATATTTAGAAACTTCCGCGAAATAGCAAAGGAAATGCTAGTTAAAGTTATTGAAACGAACAAGTAATTAAAATAAGCAGTGGCGTTATTGGAAGAGGATGACACACTTTGATAATGTTACTCTATACACAATTTGTTATTATTTTTTTATTGATAAATTAGTTATATTTTAAAATGGAAATCGAATTACTGCAAGCTTGTTTTTGTTCAAGAATTTATTTTCAAAGTTTTTCATAAGATTATGAAGTCGAACGGGCAAAGTCGCGGGTAAAAGTTAGTAAGTCTTGTAGTATTAGTATCAGTATACTTGATACCGATTTAAAGCCCATATTGATCAAACGTGTTGTCTCCAGATAAGAGTTATCAGTATTCTGCAGTATGCCGCAGTTAATTTACGTAAGCGTTCATATCGGGAGATTAATTGATTTTAAATATGGGAACGGCATTTCTTAGAATATACCTAAATAAAAAAAAATCGTGCGTGCAGCTCCTCCGCGCGGTAAAAGTGAAACTTCGTAATGTGGAAATGAAAAAGGCACTTATTATACATCAATATGAACCTTATTGCAATAACTTAAAGAACTAAATTGACTTATGCATCTATGTGTTTAAATTACTCACTAGATGGCGCTTTAATCAAGTTTCATACAAATTAGCGAAACAAGTTACATAACTCGTCACTAGATGGCGTTGCTCCTCGTGCGCACGTTATTTTCAATAATTTTTCTTGATTTTTCGTAATTCTCAAAGATATTAAATACTTTTTTTTTACTAAATACGTTTAAAATACTTCATTCTACGATCTACCATTAAAATAGTTTTGATTTTTACAAGTTTTCATACTAAACCACGCAATTGTTTTGGATCGCACTGACGAAGTTTTTAACATCCGTTAGTATATATACAATGCAAACGTCTCGTAAACGTTAACTTGCGTTGCGTTGCGTCGCGTTGCGTATTTAACGCAACGCATTTAACGCAACGCTTGTTGGAAGTCGCATTAGAAGTTTCACTTCAAAAACCTGCCTATACATTTCCCGTTCCCATGGGAATTCCGGGAAAATATATTCGATATGTCACGCTCGTGGAACTTGAGACGAATCTAATGACACCTCACACTTTAAAATCCATTGAGCCGTTCAGGCTGCAGGGCGTGCCAAAGAATGATACATATATAAATACATACGCTTGAAAAACATAACCCTCCTTCGACAGTCGGGTGAAAACTAGAGGAAAAGGAGCACAAAGCCTTTGCACACGGCTTATTTTTAACCAATGGCAGAAAGAGACATTGATGTTTTCTCTCAGATATTCCAACAAAGGAGTATTTTAAAAATGTAAACTGAATTCATTTGAAGATAATTACTTGAAAGACCCACGAGTTATAAGTTTCATTGTTGTCTGGCATCAGGCGGATTATCTATATACTAGGGGCGTTCAATAAGAAGTGAGAATGAGTATGTTATAAACAACTTTTACTAAATGTCATTTTATTTTTCGACATAGTCACCTTTTAGCATAATTCACTTAGTATATCTTTTTTCTAAACTTAAAATTCCATTTTTAAAAAAGGTCTCATCTTGAGTACTTAAAAAATCTTGTACTGCAGCGACTACCGCGTCGTCGTCTTCAAATTTCTGGCCTCTCAGGTATTGTTTCAATCTCGGAAATAGGTAGAAATCACTGGGAGCGAGATCTGGTGAATACGGAGGATGCTTAAGGATATCGAACTCAGCATCACAAATTGCAGCCATTGCAACGGCGGACTTGTGTGCCGGGGAATTGTCCTGGTGGAACAGCACAACTTTCGAGAGTTTACCTGCTGTTAACTGCTGCTGCTGTTTAGTTGCTATTTGTTTGGCGTATAAAGTGCCCGTAATAGTGGCTCCATGCTCGAGATACTCAATCATTAATACCCCTTTACCATCCCAAAAAACAGAGCCCATGACCTTACCGGCAGATGGGCTCACCTTGAATTTCTTCGGAGTTGGAGATGATGGCCTTTTCCATGTCATCGACTGCAGTTTCGTTTCAGGGTCGTAATGATGGAGACATGTTTCGTCCATTGTTATAAATCGCGCCAAAAAAAGTTCCCGGTCTTGCTGCATCAGGTTCAAAGCTTCTTGACAAATCTCTAGTCTAGTTTGTTTTTGCGTGTCAGTAAGCATTCTTGGTACCCAACGCGCAGATACCTTTTTCATACCCAAGCGTTCATGTAAAATATTATGCTCGCTCCCCGTTGAAATCTTTACATTTTCAGCAATAAAACGAACTGTGACACGACGATCCGCCAAAACTGAGTTTTCGACTTTTTTCACAATTTCTTCAGTTACTGCTGTAGTAGGGCGTCCAGAGCGGGGGTCGTCCATTGTCGATGTCCTTCCACGTCTAAATTCGGCGCACCAACGTGCGACTGTCGAATACGGAGGAGCATTAGACCCTTAAGAGTCCCGCAAATCCAAATTGACTTGGTCCGTAGAAAAATTTTTCTAATACAAGTATTTGATAACGGCGCGCAGTTCAATTTTCTCCATTTTCGCTAACGTACTCAATAGCATTGCAAAGAAATTACCGTATATTTTTTTAAACAAAAGACAGTTAGTTTTTTTTTTCATAGTAATCAGCTAGATAGATTAGCTTTTCCGGCCAGTATTTAATTTCGTAATATTAAAAGAGTTTGCATCTCATTCTCACTTTATATTGAACGCCCCTCGTACTAATATATAAAGCTGAAGAGTTTGTTTGTTTGTTTGTTTGTTTGTTTGTTTGAACGCGCTAATCTCAGGAACTACTGCTCCGATTTGAAAAATTCTTTCAGTGTTAGATAGCCCATTTATCGAGGAAGGCTATAGGCTATATATCATCACGCTAACTCCAATAGGAGCGGAGCGGAGCGGAAGAATGTTTCAAAATCGGGGGTTTTTCAAGTAAAACTTCTATAGACGCTGATCTCAGGCACTGCTGCTCCGATTTGAAAAATTCTTTCAGTGTTAGATAGCCCATTTATCGAGGAAGGCTATAGGCTATATATCATCACGCTAACACCAATAGGAGCGGAGCGGAGCGGAATAATTTTTCAAAATCGGGGGTTTTGAAGTAAAACTTCTATATAGGCGCTAATCTCAAGAACTACTACTCCGATTTGAAAAAGTCTTTCAATTTTAACACCTGGAGATGGGGGGGGGGTTGAGGGGGGTGAGGGTGCGGGGGTGGTGTGCGGGAGTTTTAAAGGGGGGATGAACATTTCATTGATTTTGCCGTAGGATGCACCGTTTTCAAGATATTTGACAAAAACACCAAGGGGGTGGGGGGGGGGGGTGGGGGGGGGGTGAGGGTGTGGGGGAGGGGGTGCGGGGGCTTCGGAAGGGGGATGAAAATTTCATTGATTTTGCCGTAGGATGCACCGTTTTCAAGATATTTGACAAAAAAAAACTTGAAGTAAAACTTGAAGTAAAACTTCTATAGGGCACGCTTGACTTGGGATGGGACGAACGCGGGTGTGCGGGGGTGCTGTGTGGGAGGGCGTGCAGGGGGTGCGGAGGGGTGCGGGAGGGTTCGGGGTCGCTGTGCGGGGGGAGTGCGGGAGGGAGCGGGTTGGAGGTTGCGGGGGGGGTAATTTTTTTATTATCGAGGAACTAAGGAGAGCCATAATTGATGAAAAAGCAAATTGGATAAAAAAATAAGCTGCCCAAATTACTAATTCCACACGGACGGAGTCGCGGGCAAAAGCTAGTGTTTCTATAATTCTGCAACCGACGCAACAGGCTTTAGACGGACCAACTTGTTTACTTGCATCTTCACATCATTATTCTTTTCTACATTGCGCTTGCGGCAATATCACTTACTTTCTTCACCTAATGCGTTCACCGAACTTACTTCTGTTAAAATACCGAACGTCGTCTTCACACGCACGTTTAGAATGAAACTAACCCAGTTCTAATATTTTTCAGAACTCAATCTGATTTTTATCACACAAAGGTTTATTTTTGGAATAACTATACTTAAATTAAAAATTAAAAAAACCCCAACGCAATTTTGACACATAATGTTTGACAATAAATTAAATGTATGCTTCTAAGGTCCCTTCCGCAGTTAACAAAAGAGCTGATAACTTTGAAACGCTTGAAACAATTTTGATGAAACATGTCTAAGAACCATTGCCAAGAAACCTGCTTTTGAAATAAATAAAAAAAACAAACCATTTAAAGTTTATCCCTTTAAGAGATAGAGATAGATACAGATACCAAGGGGGAATAATTGCAGAATCAATTTCGCTATGATTTCATGCATTGTCGATGCATGGAATATCGACATGTACAGTTATAAGGGTCTACCCTTAGATTATTTAAACACTAGATAAGAGTGTCAGTAGCAAACACTGCGATACAAAACGTCCAAAAACCTACTTGACAGCTTCATATTACGATCGCGTTACGTCATTCAGACTTAAGGATGGCAAATGACATATAAGTCAACGGTTTCGGGACGTTTTCATGCCACCTAAGCTGTATCTTGTGTATAAATAATCTAAGGGTCTACCCTGGTACATGGTTCAGTTTGTTGGACTGTACACAATTATTTTGCACCAACATTTTTTTACAATGTCACTGTTATGCTTCACACAGGTTAGAGTTATCTGTTGTCATTATACTAACATATTTTTAACCGACTTCAAAAAAAAGAGGAGGTTATCAATTCATATATTTCGTACTAAATACAAACTGAAATATAGATGCACAGAAAAAACCCCAGAAAAAAGACCAATGCTGGGAATCGAACCCAGGTCCTCAGCATTCCGTGCCGCGTGCCATACCCCTACACCACCACTGGTCTAGAGATTAGACACGAATCTTTCCTATACATCATACATTTCAATCTGCTAAATCATCACCTTATGCAGTGACAAGCGCACATCTATGTTACACCCTCATCGAGAGATTTTAACACTCCTTCGGAACTAACCGCTCACCTGGACAAAAAAAAGATACTTCATAGCTAACTTGTTTAAAGTTGCACAGTAGCGCCATCTCTTGTCCAGGTGAGCGGTTAGTTCCGAAGGAGTGTTAAAATCTCTCGATGAGGGTGTAACATAGATGTGCGCTTGTCACTGCATAAGGTGATGATTTAGCAGATTGAAATGTATGATGTATAGGAAAGATTCGTGTCTAATCTCTAGACCAGTGGTGGTGTAGGGGTATGGCACGCGGCACGGAATGCTGAGGACCTGGGTTCGATTCCCAGCATTGGTCTTTTTTCTGGGGTTTTTTCTGTGCATCTATATTTCAGTTTGTATTTAGTACGAAATATATGATTTCACGGGATGACCGTAAAAGTAATAAAAAAATGAAGTTGAAAAAATAAGTACAAAAAAAAAAAAAAAGATACTTCATAGCTAACTTGTTTAAAGTTGCACAGTAGCGCCATCTCTTGTCCAGGTGAGCGGTTAGTTCCGAAGGAGTGTTAAAATCTCTCGATGAGGGTGTAACATAGATGTGCGCTTGTCACTGCATAAGGTGATGATTTAGCAGATTGAAATGTATGATGTATAGGAAAGATTCGTGTCTAATCTCTAGACCAGTGGTGGTGTAGGGGTATGGCACGCGGCACGGAATGCTGAGGACCTGGGTTCGATTCCCAGCATTGGTCTTTTTTCTGGGGTTTTTTCTGTGCATCTATATTTCAGTTTGTATTTAGTACGAAATATATGATTTCACGGGATGACCGTAAAAGTAATAAAAAAATGAAGTTGAAAAAATAAGTACAAAAAAAAGATACTTCATAGCTAACTTGGTTATCAATTCGTCACTGTTTTTTTTTTTTTTTTTTTTTTGTATGTTTGTTACGCGATTACTCCCTCAATTGTGAACCGATTTTCAAAATTCTTTTTTTGTTTGAAATAGTATACTCCTGAGGTGGTCCCATTGGCACCAAATCAAGATCTGACTATGGGATCCTAGAGTAATCGAGGGCAACCTTCAAATTTTACAGGCAAACCTATAGTGATTTTAGCATTTTTAGTATCAAGTGAAGTATTTGCATTCAGAAAGTATCATTTGGTAAATTGGACCTGATGAAGAAGACCGTAGATGGCTAACGGAACTCCTCAACGGGTCAAATCTTACAAGTTAAATTTGACCTACTTCCCGGTTTCCAATTGAGCTGAAATTTTGCAGACATGTGTGAATTGGATGACAATGCAATATTATTATGACATGGAGCTGATCTGATGATGGAGCTGAAAGATGGCCATAGAAACTCTCTAATAAAACGATACGACCGCATTGAGTTTGAGCTCATTTGATTTGTCTTGACGAGTACTTTGATCCTAGATGGTAACTAGGGTCTAAAGATGGAGTTGGAAGGTGACCATAAGAACTCCGTAATAAAACGACATAACCCCATCGAGTTTGGGCTCGTTTGATTCGTCTTGACGAGTACTTTGGTAACCAGGATTAAAAAGTACAGTCAGCAAAGAGCGCCTGTTGTATCGCATAATGTTGATTGTTCTAAAATTTTCTGGTGAGGAATGTTTGGCATACTGTTGAAAGTCCTAAAGCATATTTGTTCGGCCTTATATTGATAACAAGAACATCGAATTACATACAACGTTTTATTACTAATATTAATTGGCCAAAGCAGTCCTAAGAATTGAACTAAACTATAGTAAGTAGGTATGGCACCTACTACAAAGAAAAGGTGGCAATAAAAAATACCTACAAACCACCTCTCGCTTAACCTTGTTAGGTTCGTTAGTTATCTTGCGTCCCGTAGAGTGAGAATGGAAGTCTAGTTAGCGGAGAGGGGCTCGGGGGGCGAAGCCCCTCGCAATAAAAAAATAATTTCAAACCATCCCCGTTTAACCTGGTTAGGTTCGTTAGTTACCTTGCGCTCCTCAAAGTGATATCAAAAGGAGGGGCTCGGGGGGCGAAGCCCCCCGCAATAAAAAAAATACTTTCAAACCATCCCCCATTTAACCTGTTTAGGTTCGTTAGTTACCTTACGCTCCTCAAAGTGATATTAGAGAGGGGGCTTGGGGGGCGGAGCCCCCCGCAATAAAAAACCTGTCAAACCGCCTCCCGTTTAGCCTAACCAGATTCGTTAGTTATCTTGCGTCCTTCAGAGTGGAAATTGAAGCTTTGGTGCTGGAAGGGGGGCTCGGGGGGCGGAGCCCCCCGTAATAAAAAACACCTTCAAACCACCCTCTGTTTAAAACCAAACCTGTTTTAAACCCTGTTAGGGGCGGAGCTGGTTGGGTTCATTAGTTATCTTACGTCCCTCAGAGTGGAAATAGAAGCCGCGCTCGTGGAGGGGGGCTCGGGGGGCGGAGCCCCCCGCAATAAAAATACTCTTAAACCACCTCCCGTTTAACCTGGTTAGATTCGTCAGTTATCTTGCGTCCCTCAGAGTGGAAATAGAAGCATCGCTACCGGAAAGGGGACTCGTTGGACGGAGCCCCCGTAATAAAAAATACTTTCAAACCATCCCCCGTTTAACCTGGTTAGGTTCGTTAGTTACCTTGCGCTCCTCAAAGTGATATTAGGTGGGAGGGGGGGTTCGGGGGCGGAGCCACCCGCAATAAAAAAAAAACTGTCAAATCGCGTCCCGTTTGTCCTAACCAGATTCGTTAGTTATTTTGCGTCCCTCAGAGTGGAAAATGAAGCCTTGGTACTGGAAGGGGGGCTCGGGGAGCGGAGCCCCCCGTAATAAAAAACACCTTCAAACCACCCCCTGTTTAACTTAATTAGGTTTGTTAGTTATCTTACGTCCCTCAGAGTGGAAATAGAAGCCGCGCTCGTGGAGGGGGGCTCGGGGGGCGGAGCCCCCCGCAATAAAAATACTCTTAAACCACCTCCCGTTTAACCTGGTTAGATTCGTCAGTTATCTTGCGTCCCTCAGAGTGGAAATAGAAGCATCGCTACCGGAAAGGGGACTCGTTGGACGGAGCCCCCGTAATAAAAAATACTTTCAAACCATCCCCCGTTTAACCTGGTTAGGTTCGTTAGTTACCTTGCGCTCCTCAAAGTGATATTAGGTGGGAGGGGGGGTTCGGGGGCGGAGCCACCCGCAATAAAAAAAAAACTGTCAAATCGCGTCCCGTTTGTCCTAACCAGATTCGTTAGTTATTTTGCGTCCCTCAGAGTGGAAAATGAAGCCTTGGTACTGGAAGGGGGGCTCGGGGAGCGGAGCCCCCCGTAATAAAAAACACCTTCAAACCACCCCCTGTTTAACTTAATTAGGTTTGTTAGTTATCTTACGTCCCTCAGAGTGAAAATAGAAGCCCCGCTGTTGGAGGGGGGCTCGGGGGGCGGAGCCCCCCACAATAAAAATACTCTTAAACCACCTCCCGTTTAACCTGGTTTGATTCGTCAGTTATCTTGCGTCCCTCAGAGTGGAAATAGAAATCTCGGTACCGGTAGAGGGGCTTAGGGGGCGGAGCTCCCGTAATAAAAAATACCTTCAAATCACTTTCCGTTTAACCTAGTTAGGTTAGTTAGCTGTCTTGCGTTGCGTCCCTCAGGGTGAAAATAAAAGCCCCGCTTTTGGAGGGGAGGGGTCTCGGGGGGCAGAGCCCCTCGCAATAAAAAAATCTGTTAAACCATCTACCGTTTCACTTGGTTAAATTCGTTAGAATATCTTGCGTCCCTCAGAGTGGTAATAGAAGCCTCGCTACTGGAACGGAGGGCTCGGGGGGCAGAGCTTCCCGCATTAAAAAAATACCTTCAAACCACCCCCGTTTAACCTGGTTAAGTTCATTAGTTACCTTGCGATCATCAGAGCGTAAACAGAAGCGAGGCTTCCTTTACTGGCTACGCCTACGCATCTTTTTTATACCAATACAACTAAAAAGCCAAAAATAAATTTTTTTAAATAAAAAATAGAACCGCCTTCAAAAACACCCAAAAAAATATTAAATAAAATTTTAACCGACTATAATGAGCATTATAATATCTTTCTACTAATCTGTTTGAAGTCGGGCCTCAGCTCGAGCCAGCAGGAGTGGACCTAGTAATTAAATGAATAAATAAATATCCCGGGACAATTCACACCAATCGACCTAGTCTCAGAGTAAGCAAAGCTTGTGTTATGGGTACTAGGCAACGGATAAACATACTTATATAGATAGATACATACTTAAATACATATTAAACTCCCAAGACCCGAGATCAAACATTCGTGTTTTTCGTACAAATATCTGCCCCCACGCGGGAACCGAACCTGGGACCTCAAACTTTATAGTAGTCATTTAACTTATCTACCTATTATCCCTAATATACCTACTATCTGTTGGGCTTCTACCACTCCTGCTAGCTCGTGCTGAGGGCCGACTTCAAACAGATTAGTAGAAAGATATTATAATGCTCATTATAGTCGGTTAAATTTTTATTTAATATTTTTTTGGGTGTTTTTGAAGGCGGTTCTATTTTTTATTTAAAAATTTTTTCGTTTTGTAGCTATGCTGATAACTATTTATGTAGGCCTACAAATAAGTAAATGTTGAGTCATTCGTCTTTATTGGCCCTTGCTGATTCCTGAAACGGCAAACGATTTACGCCCGTCTGACCTTACTGGGGTTGCCAGACGTTTTAGATTCTCGTTGATGCCTTTCTAATTTTTTATGTATAACGATGCAAAGAATAGATTTTCGGAACGTAACTTAGCGTGAATAAGCTCGTCAGTTTTTAAGGTTCCGTACCCAAAGGGTGCAAACGGGACCCTATCAATGAGACTTAGCTGTTTGCTCGTCCGTCTATTCCGTCTGTCACATGGCTCTTATCTCTTGAACCGTAATAGCTACACACTTTAAATTGTCACCGATTATGTATTACTGTGGCCGCTTTAGCATAAAATACTAAAATTTAGATAGAATAAAAAATTAAAGGGGGTCGTCACGTCTTGTTTATTAGAAGCAACTTGATTTTTTCTGGATTTTGGGAGTTTTCAGAAAAAAAATGTACCCGTTTTCCTTAATTATCCTTAATTTTTCCATACAAAATTTATTATTTATTAGTCAGTTTTGTGATACAACATGTATGGTTAACTGCGTCACAAAACTGACAATTAAAGGAGGGACACTTTTTTATTGCTTAAATCGATAGTGCTTGTGATTATGAGTAGAAATAACCCAAAAATTGTTAGGTTTAAAAAAAAAAGTACAGGGTACACTTTTTTCTGAAAGTGCCCTTTTTAACTCGATCTTTACAAGTTTTTACTGAACTATTTTTAAAATATTGCACGGAGGTTCGGAACCCTTCATTGTATGAATCCGACTCGCACGTGACCGGTTTTTTAGGTAATTATAGCGTTACAAAAAATAATTTCTGGAACGCGAACTTAGCGCAAATAAACTCGTCAGTTTTCATTCCATTGGAGAACCTCTATTAACCCCTAAGGATTTCGACTCCAGTCAAAAATATTGGACACCTTAACGCCGGTACCTACCTAGTTAAAATTAGTATGATAGTTTTCTGTTCAGACGAACTTTATCCAGTTAGCCAAAATAAAAACCAAAACTTTTATTCTGCAAGAAGGCCGCAAAGGGCTCTTTTAAGTGTATTTTTTTAACTGCCAGCGCTTTCAGTAAGACCATCATCATCAAAAAGAATGCGCCGCTAGAAATTTGGCAGAAAGTCTTTTTTTCAAACAAAATAAAATAAATAATTACAAACAAAAAAACATATAAATCAGTATAATAAATTAAATAAAAAATAGTTACGAAACTAAAAAATAATGACATCTTAACTAAGTACTTATATCTATCGATGTTCAGTGGAAGTGTAATAATACTTGTGTATAATGCTTCCACCGCCCGTCAAAAAATAAAAAAAGATATAAGAGATGTATAGTCGACTTGTACTCGTAAACTGGCACTGGCAGAGGTGAAAAAAAATTCTTAGTAAACTATACTACAAAAACCGACCAAGTGCGAGTAGGACTCGCGCACCGTGGGTTCCGTACAAATTTATATGTATCTTTCAACATCCAGTCTTAGCAGACCCCTGCTCCTAAGCAAAATGTGCGCAGTGTGGGATCATTGTAGATTGGTTCCTGATATAGACAGACAAAAAAAAAATATGCTTTTCGCAATTTTTCCTTTATCTGTGCTATAAGACCTTGCTTCGTACCAAATTTCAAGATTCTGAGTTTAAAGGAAGTACCCTGTAGGTTTTGATTCCCTTGCGAGTTTCGAAAATTTGCGGAAATTTGCGGCATAAACGGCTGTATCTTTTGATTGCGTTGGATTAGAAGTTTGATTTTTTCACAGCTCCAAGAGACAGTAAACCTGAGTATTTGATATAAATTTCAGCTTGATATCTCCACGCGTTCCTGAGAAAAAGGGTCTTGATAGACGGACAAAAGGGTCTTGACAGACGGACAACAAAGTGATCCTATAAGGGTTCCGTTTATTCCTGTTGAGGTACGGAGCCCTAAAAACGAATATCAGAGTTAATTAAAAATTAGTCTGGTATTCTAAGCTAAAATTAAATTAATTTTTATTAATGTTGTGTCATGGCATTATTATTTAATGATGCTACTAAAATAAAATCCAGCTTTTATCCCATTTTAGTTTTTTCCTGTGGTTTTTCTTTTTAATTTTTAGCCTAGATTTTAGCTTTATTTTAATTTTTTAGGGTATTTACTACCCCAATAAATATTATTCTACTTCACAAAAAGCTTTTGATACTTGTTATGGTTGGATAAAAGCTAGAATGTGCTTCAGTAGTCTAGCAACACTGGGCTTACCACCGTCCTAAGGCAATTAAGCGGTTAAAATGCTATTAGAATTGTACGTGTGGTTCAGAATCTGCTCCATTGGTTAGCTGCTTATCGGAATTTTAATTAACCAGATTTTGAATACAACTTTTATAGTGTTTCAGGGTAGCTTTAATTTGGTACGAGTGCACAGTCATAATAATCACGCTGACAAAGTAGTAGATAGATTCACTAGTAGATAGATTTTATTTATGTAGGTTAAGTACATACCGCGTGGAGTGAACATTGTTGTGAAGTAATCCGGAGAGAGGAGAAGAGATGCAAAATCTAATATATAAAAATCTCGTGTCACGGTGTTTGTTATCGAACTCCTCCGAAACAGCTTGACCGATTTTAAGGGTTCCGTATCTCAGTAGAGACTTCGCTGTCGGTCTGTCACCAGGCTGTATCTCATGAACCGTGTTAGCTAGACAGTGTAAGAATTTTCACAGATGATGTATTATTATGATTGGTTGCCGCTATAACTACAAATACTAAAAAACAGAATGAAATAAATATTTAAGGGGGCTCCCATACAACAAACGCGATTCTTTTGCTCGTTTTTGCTCGAAATTAATAACGGCAACAGGTAGACGCTTGAAATATTCACAGAATAATTAATAATATATTAATTTTAAAAATAAATAATTAAATTAAAATAAAACAAATATTTAAGGGGGCCCCCCATACAATAATTTTGACTTTTTTCCGTTTTATAGATAGTGGTAGTGGGTACGGAACCCTTTGTGCGCAAGTCCGACTTGCACCGGTTTTGTTATGAGATTTTTTATCTACTTATATTCGGTAGGCCTAGTTATTTTTGATACCCATAGGTCTAGGTGATACCTCTATAATGGCAAAACAAAGTTTGCGGGGTTAGCTAGTTACATTTGAAATTTGCCATGAATTTTACGGTGAAGGAAAACATCGTCAAGTATAAAGCTCATCGTAAGGCTCACCGCTCATGGTAAATTTCAAATGTAATTTCGCACGTCAATTCCGAAAAACGCAGAGGTGCGAGCCTGGGTCCAGCCTACTTACCTTTGTTTGAGAGGCTATAGGTCATACCACTAGGCTTTAACAATCTAAAAATTACATTCCCAGTCATTCAAACTTTAAGCCCCGAGTTTTTTTCTGTTAGCCAGTTTTATTCTAATTCTTATGGAGTCATTTTCCTTGTTCCGAGTTTTTCTTTAATTGGAAAACGTTCAGCTGCAAATAAACTCCATTGAAATTAATTTTGTTTTGCTTTGAATGAGTTTCCGTCATTATTTCCATAACATTGCGCTCAATGAAATATGTGATTAAATGAATAACAGCTGAGTTATTGTAAAATAATTTGTTCTATTGTTTCTTCTTACGAGTACCTCACAGAAAAACAAAACTGGGATAGTTTTTTCATTTAGGCAGGGGAGTGACAATAAAACAATTGGAAATGTCTAAAAAAAATTACCAGTGGTTTTTATTTATTTATTGTATAGAAAAGTCAATTATATGAAACTAATTTCAATATTTTGTCATTTAATTTACTAGGTACTTTTTCCAAAATTAATTATTGAAACTATTTTGGTTGATGACGTCAGATTGTAATTGAGGGCTCTCACACTATCTACATGCGTAAGATAAGGCAACCCCTTTAATAATTTTTGCGTAGTGGTACACTGCAACTAGTGTCACTTTACTGGTGCTGTCAAAGTTCTAGATGTCAGGCAGCGGGTCCAAATCAAACTCCGTAGTATAATCCACGCGTAAATTGTGAAGAATTCTAACCACACAGAATACTATACATTGCAAAAAAATAGACATCCCCAATTAAATACTTACTATTCTTTACTAACATTTGGGAGCATAGCATACGGTTGTGGTAACTCTGAAGATGAGCTCTGGTTGAGTTCGAAACGCGTCAGTGTAGCTTGGTGGTGGTGATGGTTGGGTTTATGTGATTTGTGTGTGTTCGTACAGTGTGGAGGTGGAGGAACTGCATGAACACACATTTCTTGCATAAATAAACATAACTACTGTAAGGTCGCGGGTGAGCAAAGTAAAAAATTGTTTTAGTTCATTAATATGGACCTCCGCAAAGTAACGTCTGATCAATAAATTAATAATATTATTATAAACGTGAAAGCAACTCTTACTGCCTGTTACCTCGCGCTTGACCCATTGAACCAATTTAGATTAAATTTGGTATGGGGCTAATTTGGGACCCTGACAAGGACATAGGATAGATTTTATTCCAGAAAATTACATCATTCCCGTGGGATAACGGTTAACGAATTATTCGTAGACGGAGTCGCGGGTAACAAAACAACTAGTGAATGACTCTATAAAACATTTGGGTTGTTACGAAATCATAAACACTGCTCTCGTTACGGCATCGAAGTTACAGCCTGCATTGTGAATTTCGACAATCGATATTCGGAATTCTCTTTTTTCTTGCACGCCTGCACAATTCGGAGAACTGTTGTAGTTTTACTATAGCGGTACTCTCGAATCGTTAGCTGTTCCAATAGAATTTTCACACAACACTATGAGCCGTGAGCTGAATTTTTTATGGGATTTGTATGTGGGTAAATTAATATTCTTGTAAAAACAGTGATGAAAAAATACTTTCAGATACAACATTACCTTTGCCCAGCAGTGGGACACTTTAACAGGCTAAAAAAAATACAACATTATAACGAATTAGCGAGACTAAGTTTGGTCTAGCGAGCCATATTAGGACTTACGCTTGGAAATTATTATTATTATTAGCCTATTCTGTCCCACTGCTGAGCAAAGGCCTCCCCCCAACATTTCCACTGCTCTCTGTCCGCTGTATACGAGGGCCAGTCCTCCAAGAAGAAGTCCAGTTTATCCCGCCATCGCCGTCTGGTCGAACGGCGTCTAAGCTGAAGTGGGGCTGGGATGGCCATGTTTGCCGCATGCCAGTACGCTTGAAAATGACATATAAAGTAAATTTAGTAATTTTAAGTTATGTCTATTGTAGTAAGAGTCGCCGTCATCGTAATCGATGTGCAGGACTATATTATAGCGAATTCTACGTAAATTTATATCCAAAGTCAAAAATTACACAGCAAATATCGACTAAAGAAGACTGGCGCGTGAATAAAATACAAAAATCCACTCGCTTTATATTTAAACTCATTTTCAGAGAACGATGAGAACATTCTGGTAGAACACAGATGCTCACTTTAAAAGTTACACATTGAAAGTCGGGGTAAAAATGAAAAGTTGGGTGAGAAGACAAAGGGGACGACTCTCCAATAAGTATATCAGAGGGATTTAAAAGTGACACTAAATTATTGACGGGATCCCACCCTCATTAAAGCCGGCGTTGGAGCTGCAAAATCATAAAAAACGCCAGCCTTTTCAACCAACTTTGAAAACTGCCTGGCCGTCTCATTAAAATTTTTGGCGAAAAGGTGTTTAACGTGCTTCTGTAAGTTTAAAGCGTGTTAGAAAAGTAATTAAAAAAACTAAAAAACACGCTTTAAAAAATAAAAAATAAATTTTAATAAATTTCTATTCACTATTCTTATAGTGCAGTAAAAATCTTAATAAGCAATTATTATATTGTTATATCCAGATCAAAATTTGTAAACAATTCTAAATATTGATAAAATAAATAATAATAGTTTAAAATATTTTATTGTAAAAAAAGCGTGGGGTGCATGGTGTCAATTGTCAAGGATTGTCATTTTGATAACATCTTAAAAAGCACCCCACGCTTTTTTTACAATAAAATATTTTAAACTATTATTATTTATTTTATCAATATTTAGAATTGTTTACAAATTTTGATCTGGATATAACAATATAATAATTGCTTATTAAGATTTTTTACTGCACTATAAGAATAGTGAATTGAAATTTATTAAAATTTATTTTTTATTTTTTAAAGCGTGTTTTTTAGTTTTTTTAAACTATTATTTATTTTCTATTTTTTTCTTTCTAACTTTACCCCCTCACCTACAACCCCCAAACCCCCTAAACCCAACCCCCCAACATCCCCACCCCATTTCCCCCAAACCCCCCCACACCCCACACCCTTACCCCTAATCCCCTAAACCCCCCTTACCCCCTCCTCATTTTACAAACCCCCGAACCACCTAAACCCAACTCCCCTAACACCGAACCCCCATACCCCAGGAAACCCCCCTCCCCCCACCCCCCACTCCCCCCACCCATCACCTTCCCCCCCACCCCATCCCTCCCACACCACCCACCCCGCCACCTACCGCCCCCCCTTCCAGTTCCATCATCAAACCCTTGTTACCATCTAGGCCTCTTACCCCCTCCCCATTTCCCACAACCCCCCAAAATCACTTACCCCCGAACCCCCCAACACCCCCACCCTATTTCCCGTAAACCCCCCCCCCATCCCCTAACCCCAACCGCCACACCCTAACACCCAACCCTCTAAACCCCCGACCCCCTTACCCCATACCCCATTCCCCCCCAACCCGCCACCTACCCCCCTTCCAGCTCATCAGCATCATCAGACTCTTGTTACCATCTAGGACCAAAGTACTCGTCAAAACGAATCAAACGAGCCCAAACTCGATGGGGTTGTTTCGTTTTATTGTGGAGTGCCTTTGGCCATCTTCCAGCTCTATCATCAGACCCTGGTTACCATATGGGATCAAAGTGCTCGTCAAGACGAATCAAACGAGCCCAAAATCGACGGGGTTGTGTCGTTTTATTGTGGAGTGCCGTTGGCCATCTTCCAGCTCCATCATCAGACCCTGGTTACCATATGGAATCAAAGTGCTCGTCAAGACGAATCAAACGAGCCCAAACTCGATGGGGTTGTGTCGTTTTATTGTGGAGTGCCTTTGGCCATCTTCCAGCTCCATCATCAGACCCTGGTTACCATCTGGGATCAAAGTGCTCGTCAAGACGAATCAAACGAGCCCAAACTCGATGGGGTTGTGTCGTTTTATTGTGGAGTGCCTTTGGCCATCTTCGAGCTCCATCATCAGACCCTGGTTACCATCTGGGATCAAAGTGCTCGTCAAGACGAATCAAACGAGCCCAAACTCGACGGGATTGTGTTGTTTTATTACATAGTTCCTATGGCCACCATCCAGCTCCATCATCAGATCAGCTCCATGTTACATAAATATTGCATTGTCATCCAATTTACACATATGTGCAAAATTTCAGCTCAATCGGAAACCGGGAAGTGGGTCAAAATCGCGCCCTAAGGAGTCGGTTACAAACAAACATACAGGTGAAGCTAATATAAAGCGTGTAAAAAGTAAGATGAGTTTTATGCGTTTATTTTGTATTGTGCTATTACGTTACGTACTCTTTATTTTGTGTCAAGTAAACATATTGCTTTGACGTGTTCTGTATTGCATTACTGTTGGATTACGCTTAAGTTTAGACGTGGATTTATTTGTAGATAAAGCTTTTTGCTAACTTTGGTCTCAGCATTACTTAGTACTTGTATTGCACTTTATATTAACTAAATAAATTCCATTTCATTTCAAAATTTTAAGGTTAATAGGCATTATTTTTTGTAGTGGTAGAGCCATGTTGTAGCTAGCCGCTGCATCACGAATGGGCCGGCTCGTCCAGGGCAGTACCACCCTCTCACAGAACACCGGCGTGAAGCAGCAGGAGCCTGCTGCGTTTCGTACGGTCAGTGAGAGCGCCGGGGCCCAATACCTCTCCCTCTCCTCTATTCCCTTTCCTTTTTCCTCTCCGTTTTAGGGCCGACAACGCACTGGCATCGCGTAAAGTGCTGCGGGTGTCTATGGACAGTGGTGATCATTTAACATCAGGTGACCCACTAGTTCGTTTTTCTGGCCTCTTTAACATAAAAAAAATTAACACTTTTTGGTTTTTGTCATTTCAGAATTCATGAAATTAACTAACAACTAAGTAGTAGTAGTGAAGAAAATTATGTGGTTGAAGTCGATAAACCTATTTTTAGTTTGATAGTTCAATAAATTTTGATATAGCTAATCCGCTAAACTCATATATTTGCTGTAAGTTGTCAAAAAAAACCTATTTAAGTAAGTAATGTTAATGTTCCTCAGAAGAAATCTACGGATTCGTAGTTCAAAATGGATATTGATAGAGCGATTAATATTGTTTTGACAAAATATTCTGTATTATTTGTGATTTATAAGTATTACGACATGTCTCTCCCACGTGTCATGCTTGTCATACCAAGGCGTTTACCGTTTATCACGCTTAAGTAGACGTTACACTAATGTATTCGGAAGTGGCGTATATCACGAGATATGACGTAGTACAGGTGAAGTGGGTCTGATACATAAAGAGTAAGAACGCAGTATATATATTTGATAATACTTACTGTGAATTGGAGAATTCATTGCTTTTGTTTTTACTTTATGTGCACTTCAAATAGCTTCTTACACACAATACGACTAATAAATAAATAAATAAATATCATTGGACAATTCACACCAATTCACCTAGTCCCAAAGTAAGCTAAGCAAAGCTTGCGTAATGGGTACTAGGCAACCGATAAACATACTTATATAGATAGATACACACTTAAATAGATAGATACTAAACACCCAAGACCCGAGAAAAATTCGTATTTTTCATACAAATATCTGACCCGACACGGGAATCGAACCCGGAACCTCAAGCTTCTTAATCAGGTTCTCAAACCACTAGGCCATTTTGGTCGTCTAAATACTAATACTATACAATATAATACAAATATTCTTTATTGAACACCAAAAACAGTACAATTACATTACAAA
Source organism: Archips crataeganus (assembly GCA_947859365.1). Taxonomy (NCBI): domain Eukaryota; kingdom Metazoa; phylum Arthropoda; class Insecta; order Lepidoptera; family Tortricidae; genus Archips; species Archips crataeganus. Next base: position 12,009,808 of record OX402058.1, read on the forward strand.
AATAAAAATTCAAGTAGGCAATAGCCGATCTTATCGCTAATAAGCGATACACATGCATATTCATAATAGTATTTTTATTTTATTTATTTATTATTATTATTTGAAGCCGTGACAGCCTAGTGGTTTGACCTATTGCCTCTCAAGCAGAGGGTTGTGGGTTCGAATCCAGTTTGTTTTTCTATAGTCACTTTAAGCAGCGACACTATAGCGACATCTATGTTTAATGTTCTCACTATAGAGAAACGTCAACACTCCTTCGGAACTATCCGCTCACCCGGACAAGAGATGGCGCACTTAAGCAATCTTATCAATATTTTTTTTTTGGAGTATTATTGTATTTTTATTTTTTAACTCCAATTTTTTTTACTTTTACGGTCATCCCATGAAATCTTAATATTTTTATACTAAATCATATGGGATATTTAGTATAAAAATATTTAAATTTCACGGGATGACCGTAAAAGTAAAAAATTTGGAGTTGAAAAACAAACATACAAATAGACTCTATAAAACCTATCTCAAACCATTATATGATGATTATAAATAAATAAATATTAGGGGACACTAAACAAAAAATAAAAAATAAAAAATCTTACAAACTAAGCAAAGCTTTTACTATGGGTACTAGACGACGATTAACATACTTATATAGATAAATAAATAATTAAATAAAAAAATAAAATATTAGGGGACAATCTTACACAAATCGACCTAGTCCCAAACTAAGCAAAGCTTGTACTATGGGTACTAGACGACGATAAACATACTTATATAGATAAATAAATACTTAAATAAATAGAAAACATCCATAACTCAGGAACAAATATTCGTGCTCATCACACAAATAAATGCCCTTACCGGGATTTGAACCCAGGACCTCTTGCTTCGTAGGCAGGGTCACTACCAACTAGGCTAAAGCGGTCGTTAAAATACATAGAAAACAGCCATAACTCAGGAACAAATATTCATGCTCATCACACAAATAAATGCCCTTACCGGGATTCGAACCCAGGACTTCTTGCTTAATACCTATGTTTATCCGTTGTCTATTACCCATAGTACAAGCTTTGTTTATTTTTTGCTTTGTGCATTATTGTACTGTCTGCAGAAACAAGCACCGACCTTCTGGAAAGTTGTTTTTCTTTTAGAGATATTGCATAGAAAGTGTTGAGTTTGCTAGAAATAACATGTACACGTCAATTTCAAATAAACGTTTACCACGTGTTGAGGAATAAAAATAACATAAAAATGGCAAGGCAGAGTAAATGGAAACGAATAAAAATCAAATTATATTTTTACAAATTCAAGCGAATTCAAGTTCCAAATGTGATAATTGTATGAATACGTGGCGCCCCCATTTGATTACTTCATTATACGGTATCGGAAAACATTGTGAGGAAACATGCACACACGTGCGAGGAAATTCAATTCAATTAGGCCTTAGTCCTCTCATACTGCCTGTGGCTTGCAGTGAGACGTACCTATACAGGCTGAGATGAGGATGATGTGATGATCCTTATTAGGCCTTTTTCTTTTGTATTTGTTTTGTAATAGAAAAAACATACTCGCTTGCAAAACATTCAACATTAAATATAGCGTAGGTGCTTTTATTTTTATCACAAGGCTCGGATTTTTCATCGCATGGTAAGATGAAATAAAACTATGGAGTCGATATTAAAACTAAAATTTAACTCATATTCATACTTATACTCATTCATTTAATTAATATAGAAAGTAAATTGTAAATGAAATATAGTACATTGTGCATCTAGGACCGTAAGGAGGGGATTACTAACGAGAGTCTATTAGAAGCCCGACGCCGAAGGCGGAGGGCTTTTAATGACTCGAGTTTGTAATCCCCTTACTGCCCGTGATACACACAATGATTTTCATCACATTGCGAGAAAAAAATCCAAAAATATAAATTATTTTGTCTCTAAACACTTAAATTGAATAAAATAATGCCTAATACAGATTGTCGCTTTTTTCGAGTCATGTACCATAGATAATGTAAACTGTGTTTTTTTTAGAATTCGAATGGTCATACGGCCAGATTTTGCCAACATGTTAAAAAAATACTTACTAAACTTATTGCAAAACAATTTGATATAAATTTAAAATATAAAAATAACGAGGTTTCATGAAGCGTAGATAAGTTTTGTGTTGTAAAATTTGGGTTATAGCTAAGTTTTAAAGATATAAATAAAACGTTGGCGGACTTGAAACCTCCTTAGTCTGAAATGACGTACCTACTAAGTTGTTTGTAAATTTTAAAACTAAAGTTAGAACTCCCTTGGGAGGAAAAACTGTATTTAAATCCATAACTCCCTTAAGAACAATTTAGGCCATTGTCATTTAGTATACAGGCATGGAATAACACCACTGACGAGCAAGCGTGATGAAAGATAATTTGAATTGAAAATGAGTAGGTATTATCATGGCGACTTTATTTATATTTTCTACAGTAAAATCGTTCTACATCATCGGACGTTAGAGTAGTATAAGTATTCTAGACTTCTCACATCGTACTACAAAAAATCATTTTAATTCCATTAAGGAAGATAAACTTTCGATTGACATTTTCGATCTATCAGCCAGATAAAGGGATAACAGTATTACGGGACTAAGAAAATGAGTGAGTATGAAAGTAAGGATTTGAGTTGAATTTTAGTTTTAATATTGATTCCATAGTTTTCTTTCATCTTAACGTGCGATGAAAAATCCGAGCCTTGCTTGTCATTATATACCTAAAGCGGAAAAGAGGGTTTATACAGCCTAGCAGGAAATGGAGTCCAGACTAGGAGGGCAACATAAAGGTATTAGAAATTTAAACCTCCATCAGATGAAAAGAAGATACTTCTTCAGTTGTCGCAACGCATAGTTGATAAGTACTTCCAACTGAGACAAAAGCGAAGATGCGGCATTAATCTGACCAATTTAATCCTTTGTTGAACAGCCTTTGTATCCAGGTACTTATTAATCGCAACTCTCTGAGTGTTCACAGCTTTGGACATTTGGAAAGTTTTGATCTTAGCGTTAAGGCGAAATATTATGAACTGAAATCTTTAAATTTATCCCTTAAATTATACCACTGTGCAGTTTATTATTCCGTGGTGTCGACAAAATGAACATTATCTGATAATCTCGTTATATTCTGAGGGATACTGGTTTTTTTTTTTTTTTATGATATAGGGGGCAAACGAGCAGACGGATCGCCTGATGGTAAACGATTACCGTCGCCCATGGACACCTGCGACACCAAAAGAGTCACAAGTGCGTTGCCGGCCTTTTAGGTAGGAGTACGCTCTTTTTTTGAAAGCTTGAAGGTCATATCGGTCCGGGAATACCGCAGCAGGAACCTCATTCCAGAGCTTTGCTGTGCGAGGCAGGAAATTTCTGGAAAAACGCACAGTAGAAGACAACCAACCATCCAGATGGTGAGGATGGAAGTGTTGTCGCGTAGGGCGGTGGCGGAAGGATGCGGCAGGGATCAACCCGAATAACTCCTCGGAGCACTCTCCGTTGTACATGCGATAGAAGATGCACAGTGAAGCTACATCTCTACGCAGCGCCAAGGAATCAAGCCCATCAGAAGTTCGTTGGCAGCCGACTATTCGAGTCGCTCTCCGTTGTATGCGATCCAGAGGGAGAAGCTGGTACCGGGGAGCCCCCGCCCACAGATGAGAGCAGTATTCCATATGTGGGCGAACCTGCGCCTTATAAAGCTGAAGGCGGTGGGCTGGAGTGAAATACCGTCTCGATCTGTTGAGCACGCCGAGCTTCTTCGAGGCTAATTTAGCCTTACTCTCCAAGTGGTCGCGGAACTGGACTTCACTCGAGATGTCAATACCAAGGATTCCGATACTGGCTGTGGTAGCAAGGGGAGTGCCTTCGAAAAGAGGTGACGCGACAAACGCAGACTTTTTTGCGGTAAACGCGCAAACCTGTGTCTTAGTGGGGTTAAAACGGACTAAATTAAGTCGACCCCATTCTGAAACTTCTTTTAGGGAAGTCTCAATTTCAGACACAAGTTTGTTTCGGCACTCTATAACGTTTTCCCGAGAAATACCGGCGCGGCCGGTGTAAGAGGCATCAACCGTACTATCATCCGCATAACAGTGAATGCCGCCGGATGGCAGCATATCACTGACATGCAGAAGGAAGAGCGTAGGCGATAGCACACAGCCTTGAGGGACACCAGCATTCACAGACATGGAATCAGAGCATGCACCGTCAACTACAACCTTTATGCTTCTGTCCGTTAGGAAGCTGCTGATCCATCCGCATAATTTCTCAGGAAGCCCAAAGGACGGAAGTTTTGAGAGGAGCGCTTTGTGCCAAACCCGATCGAAGGCCTTCGCCACATCTAAACTAACAGCCAATGCTTCACCCTTTGTCTCAATCGCCTGTGCCCAACGATGTGTCAGGTAAACCAGTAGATCGCCGGCCGAGCGGCCGCTACGGAAACCATATTGACGGTCACTGAGCAATTGTCGGTCCTCAAGGTATCGAAGGAGCTGGCGGTTGATAACGGACTCCATTATCTTAGAGAACAGGGGAGTTATGGCTATTGGCCTATAGGTAGATGGATTAGAGCGGTCACCTTTTTTAGGGATCGGGTGGACCAGAGCAGACTTCCATGAGAACGGGACTACGCCAGAAGAGTAGGAGAGCCGAAAAAGACGCGTTAAAACCGGAGCCAACTCAGGAGCGCACAACTTCAACACTACCGGAGGGATTCCATCAGGCCCATTGGACTTATGGATATCGAGGGAGAGAAGTGCTTTACGCACTGAGCTTTGGTGGAACCGGATATCCGGCATACAGCTCTCACAACGCGGTATGGTCGGTGGCATGCGTCCCCCGTCATCCAAAGTCGAGTTGGACGCAAAGAATTTACCTAGAAGATCGGCTTTTTCCTTTGCGTCGTGGGCCAAAGAATCGTTACCCGCGTGTAGAGGCGGAAAAGAAGGCGTGCAGAAATTCCCCTGGATAGCTTTGGCAAGAGACCAGAACGCACGAGTTTGGTTTTGGTTTTTAGGGTTCCGTACCCAAAGGGTACAAACGGGACCCTATTACTGAGACTTCACTGTCCGTCCGTTCGTCCGTCTGTCTGTCTGTCACCAGGCTGTATCTCATGAACCGTGATAGCTAGACAGTTGAAATTTTCACAGATGATGTATTTTGGTTGCCGCTATAACAACAAATACTAAAAAACAGAATAAAATAAATATTTAAGGGGCTCCCATACAACAAACGTGATTTTTTGCTCGTTTTTGCTCGATATTAATAACGGCAACAGGTAGACGCTTGAAATATTCACAGAATATTTAGTTATATACTGCGATAAAAAACAATACCCGTTAAATTAAAATAAGTCGCTCCAAACTCATTCTCAAACCCTGGATCACCCCGGGCCTGATTAGGTGTATGAAGCACAGGGACAGGCTACATAGCAGGGCGAGAGCTTCTCTTAGTGATTCCGCACTACAGATAACATATATAGACGATAAAGAAACTTTTTTGACACTCTGCTGTACAAAGTTAAACTCGATTATCACAGTAAGAAACTTGCTGCCGCCAAGGATAACCCAAAAAAGCTGTGGAAATCTATAAAAAATATCTTCCATAACCCAGTCAACTCATTTTCTGCCAACGATCTCACTACTCTGACAACTTCCCTAAGGACTCTTTAAATATTTGTAATAAACATTTTGCTACGGTCGGTCAGAAATTGGCTACCGGCATTCTCTCCAAACTTTCTGGGACCCAATCCTCCTTGGCCGATCAAGTGCCATCTTCTCTGATGTCGGGCTCTCTGTTTCTTCACCCTACTGACGTCGGCGAGGTGAATAAGTTTATATCTCAGCTCAAGTCCGATAGTGCTCCTGGACCGGATGGTATAGGGCCATCGTTCATCAAAGAGGTGAAGGAAATCCTCCTGGAGCCACTGACTTATATCTGCAACCTAAGTTTGGCCACTGGCTGCTTCCCGGATCGTTGGAAACTGGCCCAGGTCTCTCCCATCTACAAAAATGGTCAAAGGAATGATCGCAACAACTACCGTCCGATATCCCTGCTTAGCGTTTTTTCCAAAATCCTGGTAAAAATTGTCAACACTCGGCTTACTGCTTTTTTCGACAAAGACAATCTCATTTCCAATTCCCAGTTTGGTTTTAGAAGGGGCAAGTCGACCGAAGATGCTATAATTCATCTCTCAAACAAAATATCCGGTTACTTGAATAGAGGTTATATTAAGTGCATTGGTGTATTTTTGGACCTGTCTAAAGCGTTCGACACTGTTTCGAGGGATATACTCCTTAAAAAGCTTGAGGCATTTGGTGTGAGAGGAGTTACTCTCGAGTGGTTTCGCAGCTACCTTACAAATAGACGTCAAACGGTAAGGGTGGGTAACCTCAGTAGTGACCAGTTGCCGATTGATTTTGGAGTTCCCCAGGGCAGCACCATTGGATCTACACTCTTTCTTGCATATATAAACGATATCCTAACTCTCAACTTACCGCGGGCAGACTTAATTTGTTATGCGGATGATACCGTAGTTTTATTCCATGATAGGACTTGGGAAGGCTTACTTGGCCTTGTGGAGAGCGGTTTGGCTAATATATTGTCTTGGCTTGATAATAATTTACTTACCCTAAATATCGGTAAATCTAATTACCTTGCCTTTTCGAAGACGGCTGCTTCGTCTGGTGTTCATCTCAATGATCTTGTGATACATTCCAGTACTTGCATCACGTCTGTGGATGGAACCTCTGCTTGCTCATGTGGTAAAATAGTTAGATCTGAGACTGTCAAATATCTGGGACTGATCATCGATCATCCATCACCTCTCCTTCAGACACCATATTACTGCTCTCTCTAACAAAGTTCGGAAATGTATAGTATATATTATGAAGAAACTCCGAAACTGTGCCACTGAACAAAAGCTTCGCATGGTTTATTATGCACTGTGCCAATCGACCGTGCAATACTGTATACCGGTCTCGGGTAGTGCTGCTAAAACAATTCTGCTACAGCTGAAAAGGGCGCAGAGTGCGGTCATTAAGGTGATGCTCAAAAAACCGTTTCGTTTTCTCACTGACACACTTTACCGTAACTCCAAGTTGCTGAGTGTAAGACATCTGTACATCTTAAAAGCCTTAATACGAGCGCACACCGTCGTCCCTACATTGCCGATTTACAATCAGTTGCTGACGAAGCGTATGTTTAGAGTTCCCTTACCAAAGACCAGATCCGCTTTCGCAAAGCGTTTCCCTGCCTACATGCACTTGCGTCTTTACATATAACTCTGTATAATAAGGTGTACTGCACAGTATCCAGAGCTTCACAATGGGTAGACTCGTGATGGTTGCGAGAAAGTGGCTCGACACTTTGTCATATAGTTATACGGAGGTCTTTCTTAACAACGGCCCCTAATTCCAGACATAAACACACACACACACATACACACACACACACACACACACACGCACACACTCATGCGCGTAAATATAAATTGTATTGTAAATTTAGTTTAGTAGGTAAGTAATTTAGTTGTTGTTTTTTATTATTTTTGCTTCATTGTTCTTTTTAATTTTTTTTATATATACTTTATACTTTTTTCAACATCCACCTATCCTCTGGTAAACTTTATAGGTAAACTATATGTATGGTGCACTCCTAGGCCCCAAGATACAGGCTCTGCCTAGTTTGGGGTCTGCCAGATATTCACCTTGTATATTGCAGATGTATGTTTTTGGAAATAAATTTATTATTTATTATTTATATTATTCACTTTATAAATAAATAATTAATTTAAAATAAAACAAATATTTAAGGGGGCTTCCATGCAACAGACGTGATTTTGTGCCGTTTTTATAGATAATGGTACGGAACACTTCGTGCGAGAGTCTGATTCCGGCCGGTTTTATAAAAGTAGATAGGTACCTAATTATTATTATTAAACTTCAACTAACGATTTTTAATGTTTGTTTAAATGATACTCTTTTTTTTGTCTGTATACTCTGGCATACAAAGAAAGTAAACAACATTTGGAAATTTCCAAAGTTGTCACAATTTTCTCTACAGTTGTCTCTACTCACAATATTAATGTCTGTTTGTTGTACCGGTTGCAGGTATTTTTAGGGTTCCGTAGTCAATTAGGAACCCTTATAGTTTCGCCATGTCTGTCCGTCTGTCTGTCTGTCTGTCTGTCCGCGGCTAAGCTCAGAGACTGTTAGTACTAGAAAGCTGTAATTTGGCATACATATATATATCAGTCACGCCGACAAAGTGATTAAATAAAAAAAACTAAAAAAATTTTTTTTAGTGTACCTCCCATAGACGTAAAGTGGGGGTGATTTTTTTTCTCGACTAATCCTATAGTGTGGGGTATCGTTGGATAGGTCTTTTAAAACCATTGCGGGGTTGCTAACATGATTTTTCTATTCAGTGATCTGTTTGCGAAATATTCAACTTTAAAGTGAAAATTTTCATTAAAATCGAGCGTTCTCCCCCTCTAAAATCTAAACTGTTGGGTGGAAAAATTAGAAAAAATTCAGAATAATAGTAAATATATCAAATTTAGTAGGAAAATTATAGCGGCTAAGATTGCTTGAAAACTATTTGTAGTTTAAGAGTAAATAGTAGCCTAAGGTATAAAACATACCTAAACTTGGATGATTCCGTACACAAACGAAATCCTTAGAAAAATATTACTTGATTTTTTCGTAATGGCTACGGAACCCTACCTTGGGCGTGTCCGACACGCTCTTGGCCGGTTTTTTTAATATTCAGTCATCAATGTGACCTATTTTGTTTTGTACAATTCCTTAATTGACCTGAGTTGTATCATTACCGAGTCATATATACAGGGTTACTTGTAATTCACTAGCATCCTTTTAACCCTAAACTCCTACCACTTAAACAAATGTTTTTTGTTTTACGGCTTTTGTCATAACTTAATATTTTTGGTTTAATAACGTTTTGAAAATTTGAGATTACCTCTCATTTTTACGATACTCTGTGTATTTGTAGGTATGGGAAAAAAAGTGCTTCATTTTAAAAAGTCGTAGAACAAAAAACATTTGTTTGAGTGATAGAAATTCAGAGTTAAGAGGATGTCAGTGAATTAAAAATAACCCTGTATAACAAATTAAAATAAATGGATGTTCTGATAGTTTGGTCAAGTGCAATGGTCGAACATAAACCTACTCAATGGTTCGATTAAACTCCACGAATTGTAATATTCGAATAGATATTTTCACTATGAGTGAGTGTCACGGTAGTTTCATGTTTAAAGATATTTTAAAGTCAAGGATAAATTATTATCCTCTCTATCAAAGAACTCAATAAATATCTCTTTATCCAAAATCATTGAACAAATAAAACGTTCGAGAACGCGCAGTACGATCATTGGTTATTGTACTTATTGTATTGTCTATAGAGCCATAGTATTTGCTAATGCTTACGCGAGTGTATTTATGTATAGTTAAAATTTTATAAGCTGGGGTTTAGGACTGCAGAACTCATCTGGTAAAGATAACATTGTTCTCGTTTGTTGAAACCTACCTCTAATAAAAATCAGAACAAGTAACAAAAAATTCAAACAAATAGCTACCATCTTCTCTAAGTTACAAGGTTAAAATTGCAAAAGCTTAACTCATTAAGAAAGGCATTTCGTCATTGTAAGCGGTACTCAGGTGGATCGTCGGCGTTGTAGTGCGTCCATAATAGAACAAACGAGAACAATGTTATCTTTACCAGATGAGTTCTACAGTCCTAATCCCCAGCTTATAAAATTTTAATTATAATGTAGAACGTCGCCGAAACTTAGCTCTAAAGGATTTGCCACACTGGATGCGTTCTGCGGTCGCGGTCAGGTCAAATTGGACGAAGCCCGCATTATGTATGAACAACATTGTTGGTCTCTATATATTTCCTATATACCGTACGGACCGCATGGTCAGATCGCAAATTATCTATACAAAATATACACCGTGAAATTTTAGTGGTTGTTTTCCCGAAACGAGGTGATTTAGTATCGATTGTACAATCGATTTATTATTACTATTTTGACTAGAGTCAAAAATCCAATTGTGAAAAACGAAAGTCGAAAATGACCGCAAACCAATAGTAACGCTTCGTTGGTACCTAACCTATCGTACGATCGTACGCTACTTGTACCAATGAAGCGTTACTATTGGTTTGCGGTCATTTTCGACTTTCGTTTTTCACAATTGGATTTTTGACTCTAGTCAAAATAGTAATTATAAATCGATTGTACAATCGAAACTAAATCACCTCGTTTCGGGAAAACAACCACTAAAATTTCACGGTGTATAGAGACAGACAATGTTGTTCATACATAATACGGGCTGCGTTAAATTTGACCTGACCGCTACCGCAGAATGCATCCAGTGTGGCAAATCCTTAAAAAATTAATAGAAGAGAAAAATAATACGTTCAAAATTTTAAACGAATCCTACAAAAACCCCCGCGACACAACTTTCATAACCTGCAGAGCAATCAAACCCAACGACAATGTCACCAAACTCACGTACAAAATACCGAGTGAGCCACATGCAATTTTTCATCCCGCACATTTAGAGGTTATTATTTGCAGCGGTTATCTAGCGGCAAGCCAGCCAGCCACCCACGCGAATATATTGCGGCACTACGTCAAAAGATGACGACGTCCGGAGGCGACATGCGAGTCTACCTGAGGAAATTACACTTGAGGTAGTAAAATGTTCACATTCTGTCCACGAGCCATGCTGAAAGTACTTATTTCTGAAGTTACTGAAATGGTTATATCAAGTAACATTCAGTTACCTATGTTTTAAATCTAGAAGTTTAACTAAAAACTGACTAGAGCTTTGCGTGAATTACGTGTTACTAGTACGTGTTATTGTTGGTATTAATCGATGGCCCAGACGAATAAATGTGTAATCGTAAAACGACAACTTTACAGGAAAAATAAAATCAACTTTAACAAAGATAACTTACAGTTCTGGCAGCCTTTATAATAATATATGTGCTTATAATATATCATTAGATAGATATAAAAATTACCTACAAAACTGTGTAAATATTTGACCCTTATTTTTAACCATTTTCCCGTAAATAGTGAAAAACCTCTTTATTTTTTTATTCGAATCATAAATCTTCAGGTCATTTTGTGTTATGGCTCATTGCACCGTTATTCGTGTTAAAAAGTGTAATTGCTTTTAGCGCAATGTACATTAACATCTATTTTTGTATTTTATTTGATTTCGCATTCGGTGTTTGCAATTTTGTTCGTGTTAATTTATTAAAATGATTTTTATTATATGACTCAAACGTTAATGAGTAGTATGTGAAAGCTAGTATAACTAAAATTTGGCTGACAAGATTGAAGGCGATCAAAGGTGTAATGCTAGTTTACACGAATCTTGCTAACAAAGTTTAATACGAATAAACGTGCAAAGTTATATTACTAAAATTGGAATGAAAAAAAGTCGAATGTACCAAACCATTGCACGTTTATTCGTGTATAGTAACAAAATTGTTAAAACGGCAACACTCTCTTGGAATCTTATTCGTGTTAATTTATATGGAAAATTACCAACGAATAAAAATTAAATACATATTATTCATAAACGGTAGATCGGATTGGCTTAAAAAAAAATTACAACGTGCCTAAGGGTATATAAAAGCATAAGAAGCAAAAAAAAATTTTTTGTGTAAGGGCCTTTGCACGTTTATTCGTTTGGGCCATCGAATTTTATCAATGGAAAATGTGGTAGTTTTTTAGGCAACTGATGTCAGCAATTCAGCAAATTCAATCTTGAAGTAGCTATGTTCATACTTAATTGATTTGACTTGTTCGATTGTTCAATCGTGGTTGTCTAACTTTAAATCAATGAATAGCGATTTTAAGGTCGAAATTTCTATTGTCAATTAGACATTATACATTCTAATTCCGGACTAATTATAAGTTTCAGTTCAATAAAGTACATAGTGAAGATAATAACTAAATTACGGTGGCATTTAAAAAAGCTAGCCTTCTTGTTTTTTTTTCTCAGTTTTTGTCACATTTTAATTATAAGGATAGTTCTGGTTCATAAAAAACTCTTTCTTAAAATTTAATTTTCAATAGAAGTTTTTTCCTGAGTGTACCTATCTGCATTACGTCATCCACCAGGTACCAGGTAGGTACCATATTGCAATCCAATCCGAGCATTTAGAACTAGATGACATTCAATTTGCAATATTTGACCCGAAAAAAAAAAACAGCCAAAAAATCATTCATAGCCAACATAGCAAAGCGAAACAGTAATCATGCCTGGCACGAAATAAGTTCAATATTCCATGAAGTTGTCGCTTCAAGACTATTGTTCTGGTGTTTATTATTTTCGTTACTCCTGGAATGAAGATGAGCCTTGACAGTTATTGGCACGGACACACAAAAACCGGATGATTCATTGTCTAACAAAGAAAAATGGAAAAACTTGTGCAGAAATGTTTTTCGGTAGCCTTTCACTCGGAGCTAAGGAAATTAAGTGTCAGTGTGGTAAAGAAAAATGTAAAGCTGCCTGGTTATACACGACACACAATTAATGGTACGATGGTACGAATACAATCTTCGATCATGAGTTTATCTTATCGTTCTTGTTCTTATGAGAACCTGACGAAAATACCAGACCAAAAACTCGAACTAAACTCGATCGAGAATTACGTAGTGTTCATGGAAGATTATTGGATCACAGGTATACATATTATGCATACCAAACAACATTTAGGTTGGCAGACGTATTACCTTAAAAAAGGCTTGAAAGAAAAAACCGGAGCTATTTATGTGTACCATGTACGTCTATCAAACTGCCGCGTGGGAACTACGCGGCCCAAGCACTTTCATTATGAGAGGAGGCCTGTGCCAAGCAGTGGGACGTATATATGCGGGAATGATAATGATGATGATATCAAAATTGATTACAAATTAATCACGAATAAATTTATTGTTTTGCCCTTTATCCTTTGATGATTATTGATAAGTTATTATGTAGGTACTACAAATATTCGGTGTTTATCAGTAAAAGCCAGTATTTCTGGTTAAAGAGCAAATCTGACTCCTGCAATGAAACATTAACGAGAATCTCCTTTACAATCCCCACTTACTGTGGCGATTGAGCCCAAAATAAAAAAAAAACGCGCGCGGGATATCCTCCACTTGGGTTTCTCGTGATCTTAATCAAACGTTGAGGACCAGAACATACTATGCTTTATTTTGCATTGGGTATGCAATTATCCGGAAAAGGAAAATGTTATTCTCTTTGAAAGCAATATCTAGTTTCTGGTTTATTTTTATTATAATAATTAGGCTGTTCCTTACTCTCTCAAATAAATTTATCACAATTTACATTACCGTGCAATTACCCTTGCAAACAAATAAACAAGTGAATAATATTTACTCACTTGAAATGAGGACGATATATCCCAAGTTATTGTGTGCTTCCAGCACGAGTGGATTAAATGCCAACTCGAATACAATAAAAATGCTTCATCTGCAAATAAAGTGTAGAATAAACACGAATTCTGTCTTGGGTCGATGAAATTCAAATTAGGTCTCTTTCGCGATCAACAACAGTGCAAGTAATAATGTAACGTTTGTCATAATGATCATTTGCTAGAATTCTATATTTGTTAGGTGGCACTGTACCGTTCAACACGCTAACGTTTGTCTTCTCTAATATAGTTAAATTAGTTCATAGTATATTGTTTCTAATTTGTCGAAAAGAGATGAATATATCGATGGTGTAAGTCTCAATTGACGTAAGGGACAAAATGCTACTTTCCAGGAGAGCGATAATAAGTTTTTGGTAATTTTCAAACTCTCACAGCATTGTTAATGTTACTTTGCTGTGTTAAAATTACATAAAATCTTGAATTTTCTTGCTTTTCAACGTGAAACTATAGACATTTTCGTAAAAAGCTTAATAAGAAAAATAGCTGTCCCTTACGCCCGTGACATACGGGTGTCATAGCCCCTTACACTCATAAACCATAAATAAATAAATAATGTAGTAACCGATTTTAGGTCTTATAGGACATTATATATTTTATTTGCTACTTATTTGGACGTAAATTCCTTTAGTAAAATTAAAAAAATAGTGAATTTACTCAAAGAACCGCTTTAATTCATTGAAATAATGCGCAAAAGCCATATTTTTTGCACCTTCCCTTAAAAAATATGTAATTTGTAAGTTTTTTTAAAAAAAAACTGACACTATTAGGTTAAAAGTTAAATAAAACTCAAATAAATTTTACATGGAAATTTTTAATACGAAATAATCAACAGAAAACGCCTTTATCATCTAATGCTGCTTAACATACCGTATTTATTAGCTAGCCATACACGCACAGATTTGTCCGTCAGATCTATCTGATGGCGGACAAATTTGTCAATGTGTGGCGACTTTCAGATAGATCTGACGGACAAATCTGTGCGTGTATGGCTAGCTAAAGTCGAATAAAAACAAATACAGTTTACTACAAAATAAATAAAATAAATAAATAAATAAAAACAAAATAAAACGTATGTATTCGTTTACTAATAGGACACATAAATAACGAAAACTAACAACTTCTGGAAGATACAACTACTGCACAATGTATCCAAAATGCAAAAATATCTCTATCACTAAAACGGACACTTCAATTAAAAGGGAAAACAGCATTATTCTAGACAATAGTGATGATAGCATCTGTACTTCTACATTTACTCTCAAACGATCTCACAGCTTTTTTAGGCCTGAGTTACATAGAGATATTTTTTTCATTTTGGATACATTGTGCAGTGATTCCTTGGGACAATATCCTGTAAAAGAAAAACAAAGTTTAAAGCATTAAATAGAAGCCCCGAAGCAAATCATAGTAACAATATCTTTTGTAAATCATGAAGGTTTTCTAATGTTTCGCAAATTATTTTTCCCAAACTGATTCATTTGCCAAATGTTTCATTTCCCAACTGTTTATTTTTTCTGAAACTGTAAAATTTTCATGATTTTTATAAAACAAACCTAATCTAACCTACAGAATAGTCCTGAAATAGATCCTGAATAGTTAATAGTTTCAGAAAAAATAAACATTTGCCAAATGAGTCAGTTGGGGAAAAATAATTTGCCAAACGGAAATACACCAAAATTTCCATTCACTGTTTTTCTCAAAAGTTTTTTTCTCACTATGGTTTTTTGCTGAAGCTTATTTTCACAATCGCGTTTTTTTTCAAACTTTAATCGACACACAGAAACATAGGTAGGTTTAGGTTATGTTATGTTTGCATCGGCCCGAAGGGCCAAAAGCACACAGAAAAAGGAGCTCCGTCGACACTGTTTCTGTGTCAATCCAAATTGGAAAAAGACGCTACTGTGAAAATAAGCTTCAATAAAAAACAATAGTGAGAAAATTGCGTTTGGGAAAAATACGAATGGAAAATTTGCTATCTGGAAAAAACGATTTTGGGAAAAATATCGCTATACATTGAGGGTACGTCGGTAACATCAATCACTACAAGTCTACAAGTTCTAAAAACCATCTGTTTTGACGCCCCCTACGACCTAACATTAACAAGGTATTTTACTTTAAATGCCCCATACACCCATAAAAGAACCTCAATTTTTAAAATGTCTGTTTGTTACTTTCCCTTACGACCAACAATTTACTCTAGTTATAGCTTTTGATATCCCTTACGCCCATAAAAGTATTCCTTATTTTATAAATTGTTGTTGTTTAATGCCCCTTCCGACGTACCAATTACACCATTTTTTAAATGTCTGTTTGTTACTACCCCTTACGACCGACAATTTACTCTAGTTCTAGCTTTTAATACTAATATAATATACTTTTAATATAATATTGGGGTGTAAAGGGCAATGAAACAATAATTGACCCATACGCCCTTTTATTGTATTTGTTGGGCTTTTTTAACGACATGAGCCGAGTCGTAAAGGACATATGAGACTGCCACAGCCCCTTACGACCCAAATATTAAAAAAATAATACATTTACGCCATTTTTCAGCTCAAATATTTTATTTCATGTCCCTTAAGCTATTTTATTTTAAAATAATAAATGTTAATAACAGCAAAAGTAAGGAGCGTATCGTGACTTGAACACTACCAATCGACAGAGAAAAAAAACTCTAATTTTCTATGTTTAAAAGTGATTTTCGGTATTTTGTCCCTTACGCCAATTGAGACTTCCACCATCGATATACCTGTTGTATTATTACTAATGGCGATGTTTCATACTACCGTATTCCTTGAGACCCCAGCACGAGTACAAACTTGTACAGTGGTCATCCTGTAGAACTCTGGTTTGGTTTATTTTAGAACAATCCAGAAGAATTAATAGATTCCGAGAAAAAAGTTATGGTAAGTGACCATTATGGCAAACATTAAGTACACCTACATTATGACTGATAATTTATTATGACAATAAACAATGTTTCAAAGCTCGTTCTTAAGAAATGGTAAACAGGCACACCGATCTAGTTTTTTCGTAAAGCACGTATCTATCTCCATTGCTCACTTTACGAAGGTACGAAGGGAGGTACTGACACCAAAACGCGGCACGAGTCAGGTCACCGTTAGTGCTCTAAATGTTAATTTCGTGTGTCAAATTCCTACTGTTTTTAAATATGAAGTTCCTATAAAAAAGCATTTTAAAGAAAAATCATAATAGAGTAATTGGGGTATCATTTCAGAGCACAGTGTACGCCTTCTCAGAACTTACTTCGGTTGCTTCATTTGGTCGAAATCCTTTAACAAAAGTAATAACAGTTGTTTGTACAAAAAGCTGTGGTAAAGTCCACTAGCGCATCCGTGTCAATAACATTCCAAATCTATCGTTTTAAGAGCTTTATTTACTAAAAACAACTCGCTATCTCCTTATCTGAGTTATATTTCTGTACTACAGTTTATAATAAGTAAATGTATTTTGTTTCCTCGATCCCATGTTTGTTTTGTACTTAACAGTGTTTAATTAGTCAGCATTGACACGCTGGGGCCAGAGTAGGTAAACAAGAGGAAGAGAAAAAAAGAAAGATATCACAAACTAGCTTTTTCCCGCGACTTCGTCCACGCACAAATTAAATTTATGGTCAACTCCCGTTCTCTCTCTCGCGGGAAATTCAAAAAATTCCTTTTTACTGCACCTCTATGATCCTAAAGGAATTTTTACAGTTTACAGGTTTTTCCTTATCCCGTGGGGTTTTCTGAAAATCCTCAATTTTTTTGCTATTATATTTAATGAAATACTTGCATGACAAATTTGAAGTCTAATAATTATAGTTACGTATGGATATTCCCATTAATTCCCTATCCCAAGGGAATTTCGACATCCTGAAACTATTTTAGCTGTTACTATTACCTACTTGCATGTTAAATTTGAAATCTCTAATAATTATAAAAAGTTATGAAGATAGGGCCACTTTGAGTCGAAAATATAAACCCCATTTATTCCCTATCCCGTGGGAATTTCGAAAAATACCTTCTTAGTGTACCTCTATGATACTCAAGGTATATGTTTGCCAAATTTAAAATCTTTAGCTGCAGCGGTTTGGGCTGTGCGTTAATGTAAAGTCAGTCAGTCAGTCAGGACTTTGTATTTTACATACAGATAAATTAAACACAGCAGTAATACAATGCGATTTGTTAAACATGTATGTGAAAACCAACACCCAGTCAATCAAACGATATAAAAGGAGCTAGCACCACGCGAATGTGATCAGTGTAGTTGAACAGAGAGGTTAAGAAAGACCCGAGCAAGAAAAAGAATGCGCAGGAGAGAATCGGATCATAGTGCTTTGTTATATAACCTTGTTTACATGGTGCTTGTTTACTAGCTTATGGAAATTTAAGCTAGATGAAAATTCTCGTCAAAGGTAACCTCTTATTAGCGAGTGTAAGGACAAAAAGACGTACTTAATATTTTGTATGTATCATTGATCAATCATTTTCCTTGTTGCAAGTGAACCCGAGGGTTTGGGATTTTTTTGTGCTGCATAGTGCCGCAAAAGGAAGTGTGCCAGACTCCTGCCAAATATTCAACGAGACGGTTCCCACAAGCAGCGGGAAAATGTTTTTTAAGCATCGAGCATTGGTAGTTTTACTTTTATATGCAGCATTTGTCAACGGAGAAGTAACTCACAGCGGCGTGATCACAATGAAGACGTATTTAGGAAGAAATAGTTGCAGTACCCGTCTAGGAGACTTACTATTTGACATCTGTACGGGAAACATAGTCGTTGCAGATTTACCTGATTCCAGTCTTTCAAAGGTGAGAAGCAAGAGAGCAGTGGTTTTACATCCTCGAATGAAAAGACTAATTGCGGACGAGTGCTGTAAAAATAGATGTACTATTGCTCAATTAGTGGAATATTGCCCGGAAACTTGGTGAAATGTGATTTGAAATTAAAAGTGTGTTCAAAGAAAACTTTTTAGTGATTGCATTTAATATGTGTTTGTTATGATTATGAATGATACTTGAGATATTTTTCTGCTCGTTTGCCCCCTCTTATATATAAAAAAAGCTTTACTCTGACTTATTTAAAAAAAAAATTTAAGTGCCTATTTTTTTTTTAATTGCCTTATACACTCGTAATTATGAAAAAGCGAACTTAAGCTATTTAATACATTATTATTTTATGGAATGAGCAAAAGAAACAAAAAACAAAGAGGGTGGATATATATTTTATTCTTTAATTTCGTTATTTTTGCTCGTCTTATTTCTATGAAATATGAAATATATTTCATGTTCAGAACGATCTCATTTATTTATAAGATTATAAGCAGTTAGAATGAAAATTTGTTTAATAGTTTATTTATTCCCAACTCTGCAAACAGAATCTTTGTGTTAGGTCTTATATTGTTCATTATTATTTCATGGCATACACAGTAACAATTTTTATATTGGAAGAGTTAACGGTAACTGTACATATTTTATTGTTTTAATGTGACGATGAATGGCGTATTTTATCCCTTCGATAACTGATTTTAGCTGGATATTGTTTTGGGAAAAAAACGCCCCGTTTTTCAAAGTTTTTCTATACAATGTCAGTAGATTGTGCTTAGTGGTCTGGTTATAAAATATAAATTTTAAGATGTATCTTCATGAACAGTTAGGATGAAAATTTGTTTTATAGTTTATTTATTCCCAACTCTGCAAACAGAACCTTTGTGTTAGGTCTTATATTATTTATTATTATGTCATGGCAAACACAGTTACAACTGTAACATTGGAAGAGTTTAACGGTAACTGTACATATATTTTATTGTCTTAATGTTACGTTGAATGGCGTATTTTATCCCTTCGATAACTGATTTTAGCAGGATATTGTTTTGGGAAAAAAACTCCCCGTCTTTCAAAGTTTTTCTATACAATGTCAGTAGAATATAATATACTCCCGCTGCCATATTTGTACATAAGGGACGCGTGCCTCCTTGTCAAGGGAAACCCACACTACTTCAAACCTCGTAATGAGACCAGTACAAGGGTCCATGAACCTTTACTACCAACCTCCTTGCCAATCTGCAATCTACAAGAAGAATTGTTACAATAATAATGTATTCGCCTGTATAACAATTTGCCTGTAGACCTTAAACTAGAAAATAAGATATTATTCAAAATTAAATTGACAAAATGGCTCCAAGGAAAATGTTTCTATAGTATTAAAGAGTATTTGACATACTTAATGTAAGAATAATTGTAATTTGAAATCTAATATTATAAATTTGGCGTTAGACTAAGTACTATAATTTACATTTAATATTTGTACACTAAGACCGTGTAACCGTATTCATACAAATAAATATATTTTGATTTTGATTTTTTTTTATTTTAGATTGTCCTTAGTGGTCTAGTTATAAAATATAAATCAATAGTGTACCTAGTAAAAAGCAAAAGTTCAAAAGAATAACATAACGTTCGTGGGGAATAAAATTAACTCAAGCATTGTTTGCAAATAATATTATTTTGTATAATCACGTTTATTTACAAAAGTAACGTTTCTTTTTTCGGTGGTCACGTACTGCACACTCCACATGTTCTGCTTCAAACAGCAAAATTAAATTTTGTTGACGGTTCGTTACGAACATTCTGCATGACATATCGTGCGTGATAAATATTTTTTATCTTCATGTAAAAGGTTTTTTATTCATAAAAGGTACGCTATAAGTGCGGTCGTCTAGAGCCATATTTATTTTCTAAACCCATACATTATTTCTCTGTACCCAGTTAATATATCGTATTGGAGTGTCCTAATCGGACCTTAATTTGATTTGCGTGCAGAATGGACGACCGATAAACCGCTTAGTAAAGGCAAAATGGAATTTATGGTCGCATGGATAACTCCGCAAAAAGGGCTATAATAAATCTTCTCTCTAACTTAATAAAATCTTGTTGAGGGCTTCATCCGAGCCTGTGACCGCGGGTTTTTGAATATTCTTCTTCAAGTGTTGCATTGCTAAGTAGTCTTTTTGTTCTGAGAATATTTTACATAATATTTATGGCCAGTTAAAATCAAAAAATTTACTGGGTAAGTAGGCCTTAAAGGATAGTGTTCAATGTCTTTTTAATATTTAATACCAGCGTTTTGGGAAAGATCAATGCCAAAAAGATAAATAATAATGCGTATAGAGTCAATCAGATGTTACTGTAAGAAAGTTCATGTTGAAATTAATTAATAAACATAATTTTTTCCTCTGCGATGAAGTAAGTCAAGGTCATATGAAACAGCTACACCTGCGTTAATTATTTGCATTGCATTCATTCAGTTAATTTTATTACCCACACTCCTTATTCAGGAAAAAAAGATTTTTTTTTTAATTTTTATTTTTTTTAGGTTTTTTTTGACTGTATACTTGAATTGTTGTTCAACCATTATTATGTGGATCAAATTTCAAGCCAATCTGACAGCTGGAAGGATGTTAACTTAAATTTCCAAGATTTGGCCCTTACTAACATTGGTCAGTTAAATAAAAGCTTATGATGAATTGCAACATGCAAACTCACCCTAACAACTTAAACCATCCCCGCTAAAAATTATACATATTCGCTTCCGCGTTCCGTGCCATCTTACAATGAAATTGTCATTGTTACTTGTTACAAGTTTCTTCCACGTGCATCCATACCTACTGTAGCTTCCACGGTTTAAGTGTTAGACCATTTAGATAACGTAACAGACAAACGGAGAAACAAGCGAGAACAATAGAGTTCGGTACGAAATGTCAAAAATAACCTTTATCTAATAAAAGAGAATAGCTCTTACAATACCAATACATTTACTTAATACAATGAGAATATATTTATTTCTGCCGTCAAACGCCGTTCTATTGAATCCTTCAGTCAGAATGCAGGATGGCAACGCGTAACAACGAGGTAAAGATTGCACATATCCAATATTTTCCTCGCGACGAGACATAGAAATCTCATATTGGAGTGACGTGATTTCACTCCACGTGAGGCAATACGTTTCTGCGACCTACTTGTGGAGCCACATGGATTGGAAGTCGTAAAAATTAGGTCGGAAGTTTCATTTACTATTCGTACTTATATGGGTCATTATTTGAGTGTTTGCTCGCAATCACTTTCGTGAACACGTTTTTGTAGAAATGGCAGAAGAGTCCGATACAGTTATCAGTTATCTGGGAGAAGTACAGGATCTCTAATAAATAACCGAAAACACCATCATAAGCCTACTCATAAAAATAAAAACTTTTTAACAAAAAATTAAACCGCCTAAAAAACTGAAAAGCAAAAAATAATACCTTTTTGTTTGACCTTCATCTAGGTACCAGTTTGAAGTCGGAACCTCAGCACTTAGCCAGGAGCTATAATCGTCTACCTGATTGGCTTCTATCACTCCTCCTGGCTCGTGCTGAGGCACCGACTTCAAACTGGTACCTAGATTAAGGTCAAACAAAAAAGGTATTATTTTTTGCTTTTCAGTTGTTTCGGCGGTTTAATTTTTTGTTAAAAAGTTTTTATTTTATACTTTTTTCCATCCTTGGGGTAATTTTTTTCCAAATTTTATAATACCAACTTCAAGGTATACCCTATCTATCCAATAAAAAAGAATTATGAAAATCAGACTACTCTGTAAAAAGTTAGTCAATCATCCCTGTTTTCCTACCCTTAGGGTAAGAATATTATTTCCAAATTTACAAGAGACCACCCTTGGGGTATCGCTTTCCAATAAAAAAAGAATCATCAAAATCCGACTACTCTGTAAAACTTTATGCGTGATCATACATAAAAAAAAAACACGTCGAATTGAGAACCTCCTCCTTTTGTTTTCGTCGGTTGAAAAACGTGACCACGTAATTGAGGTGGTTGAAACGCTAAAATAATGACCCAAAGGTGGGGCCCGTGTTTGGTAGAGACGAGTCAAACAAAGCTCAACTCAGGATAACACCAACTATATTCCGTTACTTTGATACATGAGATATCTATCTGACTATTATAAACTGTGTTCGGGAAAACCCCTCTGGCCACGTAGCAGTAGCCTTTGTCCTACAGATCGGACCACATGAACTTTTTTCCTGTTGGTTCGATAACAATTGAGTCTATAAATTTCTTAGACCACTTGGTCCCACCAATCGGACCACGTGAACTTTTGATTTCCTGTTGATTCGATTAACTAATCGGACTATAGAAACTATCGTTTTCTTAGACCACATGGTCCTAATAATCGGACCACGCGTTTAAGATATGAGTAACGCGACTTGCATACTGCGTATTAGGTAACCTTCTTGGGAAATAATATAAAGACAATGTCAAATGTTAATATCAATAGATATCAGTCACGGACATTATTCCTGCTTTACTTGCGAGAGATTCGTTTTGTTAGTACTGGTGGAGGTTTAATAATAATAATAATAAGGAATTAGGAAGGAAGAGGGGGTGAGGTCATTTCTCATCTGCTCTATATGGATGACCTTAAGCTATTTGCACCAAATAAACATGACCCTGTTAGAGCTACTGAAAACAACAGAAGTTTTCAGTAACGCCATCAACATGGAATTTGGTGTCGATAAGTATGCGGTTATGCATGTACAGCGGGGGAAAGTTGTAAATTCAATAAATTTGCAGCTTTCTGATACAATGTCCCTCAGATCTATAACCGAAGCAGAAACCTATAAGTATCTTGGTATGTCACAGTCATTGGGTATTGAGAGTGAGGTCGTAAAGCAGACGGTGAAGGAGCGCTTCTTCTGTCGTCTGACAAAAGTACTTAATAGTCTTTTGTCGGGCGGCAACAAGATGCGCGCCTTCAACGCCTGGGTAATGCCTTTGCTTACTTACTCCTTTGGCATACTAAGGTGGACTCAGACTGAGCTGGATACCTTGGATCGAAGAGTTCGTGTACTGCTCACTGCGCATCGTTTGCTTCACCCGCGCTCGTCTGTTATGAGACTGTACATCTCGCGGAAGTATGGAGGTCGTGGCTTTTTAAATGCCAAAGACCTCCACAACCGCGAGGTGTATAATCTCAGGGATTATTTCCTAAACAACGAGTGTGGGGTGCATCGCGACGTAGTAGCAGTAGACAAAAACTTCACCCCGCTTACCTTGGCAAACGAGAACTGGCGCCGACTTAAAGTAATGAGCATCGAGGACCGCAAGGCGGTATGGAAGAGCAAGGAGCTACACGGGCGGTTCTACAAGGCACTCACAGGGCCAGATGTAGATCTGCTTGCGTCGGTGAACTGGCTACGTTTCGGGGATCTGTTCGGGGAAACCGAAGGTTTTGTCCGTGCAATTGCGGATGAAGTTATCATGACGAACAACTACCGGAGGTATATCCTGAAGGACGGTACGGTCGACATTTGTCGGGCATGCCGCCGTCCCGGGGAGTCACTCAGGCATATTATTTCCGGTTGTGGTCATCTTGCTAATGGTGAGTACCTGCACAGACATAACCTTGTAGCCAGAATTATTCACCAGCAACTTGCTCTGCTATACGGTCTTGTGGACTTTGAAGTGCCTTACTATAAGTATATACCTGCGCCAGTTCTCGAAAATGGTCGTGCCACGCTCTATTGGGATCGGTCTGTTATCACGGACAGGACTATTTTAGCCAATAGGCCTGATATCGTGTTGACAGATCGATTGAAACGCCAGACAATGCTCATCGACATCACCATCCCCCATGACGAGAACCTCGTGAAAGCTGAGAAGGACAAAGCCAGCAAGTACCTTGACCTAGCTCACGAGATAACCGCCATGTGGGATGTTGATTCGACGATCATTGTCCCGATAGTCGTTTCTGCGAACGGTCTGATAGCGAAGAGTCTCGACCAACACCTCAAGAGACTCTCGCTAGATGGCTGGATCAAGGGTCAGATACAGAAGGCGGTACTCCTGGACACTGCGCGGATAGTCAGGAGGTTCCTGTCTCTGTCGCCCTAACCACCGATAGCTTAGGCCCCGCCTCGCTGCCGGTGGCACCCTAGGTTAGGTTTTTATAATGATTTTACGTTTTGTATGTATAGTTTTATATTTTACTTTTTGTATAATTATTGTAAAAATCTAACCTAAGAGAAAAAATAAAAATAAAGAGAATAATAATAACAGGTTCCTCTCTCTGTCGCCCTAACCACCGATAGCTTAGGCCCCGCCTCGCTGCCGGTGGCACCCTAGGTTAGGTTTTTATAATGATTTTATGATTTGTATGTATAGTTTTATATTTTACTTTTTGTATAATTATTGTTAAAATCTAACCTAAGAAAAAATATAAATAAAGAGAATAATAATAATAATAATAATAAAAATAAAGTTTAAATAGAAGTTTAAAGTCCAGGAACACCTCTCCATCCTTAACCGTTCACACCAATGTTGCCGCCTCGTTGCCCCGAGTGGGCAATAGTTTGAGGGGCCCATTTAGTGAATGGCGAGTCACCGCCTACCAAAAGTTCAGTTTATGAGATATTGAAATGGTAGGTGTCCGTTATCTCACTCCATAGCCCGGTAGTCCTGTCCACAACATCCCAACCCCATAGCCAATTCCATGTCGATTCCTACCTGGCAATAGATTGGCAACTGTGGAGGACTGTCCGCTAGCACATCCTCATGGTGTATTAGGGGATAGACCTCCATAGTTGCGCCCATCTCATTTATATTATATGGTACCAAAGGCCTCTTCATGTTGGCTTTGGCCCCATGAATGCCTTTCAAATGACCGGGTCCCCATGGGCCCGTGATCGGAAATCCGTACCAACATAAAAATAATAATATTTATTTCGGATATTCTCCATATATTTGTTAGTTATATTATGCCTTACTGTCTGGTCGGACAAAGCAGTCGTCATTGGATCCAGATAATAAAGAACCAGAATTATTATACTTAAAACGCAAAGGTGGCTTGGTGTTACTCTACAACGGATACCAATTTTACCGCAATAAAAAGTACAGTCGGGGTAGGACAGTTAATTATTTAATTCCTTTGTAAAGTCGTAGACTCTTAATACCTTTTGAAACCAAAGTACTAAGTAGACAAGTCAAGTGCATATGAAATTATACTTACTTGTTAAGATAAAAAGGGCCAAAACAGTAGGCACCTCCGATCTGTATCCTGCATCTACATTCATATCAACATCAAACCTTTTTAATGAACTAGTCAAAGTGTCAGTATTTTGTTTTGTAATATTTGGGATCTTATTCTAACTCTGCGTCGGATTGAATTTGATAATGCCGAGGAATTAAATATCAATGAAAGAGCTGCAATTATTGCAGATCATGAAGCTGGCTACAACATTAGGGAAATATCTTTAAATCTCAATATTACGAGAGACACTGCAAGGTTCTGGATTACGAGACATACGGAAGAGGGTAATCTTACTAATAACTGCCATACCAATTCTGGACACAGCCCGACTCTTACCCAAGAGCAAAAGGATTTTATGGCTCGTCAATTTGAAGAAACTGGTTTCATGGAAACTAATTATTTCGCCGAATTATTTGACGTATCTCCGCGAATAATTAGAAATGCGTTGCACTCTTCGGGACTTCATCACCGACGTCCTGCCAAGAAAGTGGCATTAATTGATGCTCAAAAAGCAACACGCTTAAATTTTGCCAGAACATACTAAAATTTTGATTGGAGTCACACTATTTTTACTGATGAAAAGAGCTTCCAATCATCCCAACATGGCAGACTAAACTTGTGGAGAGTAAACGGAACGAGGTATTCGGAAGACCACGTGTTGCCAAATTTTAGTTCTGGACGCATATCTGCTAATATTTGGGGTTGGATCTCGGCTAGTGGAGTCGGCGAGCTTATTGACCTTCCACCTAGAGCAAACGCAGTAAATTACGTAATGGTGCTGGAGGGAACTATGCTTACAAGCGTTCGTACTGTTTTACCCGCTGATGAACTGGCAGAGTTCAATTATGTCCATGACAATGCCTCCATTCATAGTGGTGATTCCTTGGCCTACGAAATCAGCTGATCTAAACCCAATAGAAAGTTTATGGGGTTTGATGGTGCAGCGATGGACGAATAATAACGAGAGAACTAAGGCAGCTGTCGTAGAGCATTGCCGAAATGTTTGGGATGGTTTCAGGGGAATGGACATAATATTCTCTCGCCTTGTTAACTCAATGCCAACGCGACTGTAATCCGTGATTGATGCGAATGGCGGATATACTCGTTTTTGATTAAGTTTTATGTAAATAAATTTTACTGTAATGACCATTTATTTTAATTCTGTAAAAAATCAATACAAAATATGAATATAAATAAAATAAATAAATAAATATCACGGGACAATCACACCAATTGACCTAGTCCCAAATTAAGCTAGGCAAAGCTTGTGCCAAGAACAAGAATAAGAACAAGAATGTGAACAAGTCAATCATTTAATGGGATACTTGATTAACATTATCTATCTGTATCTGTATCTATCGTTATTAGTTGACTTAACAGTATCAGTGGTTTGGGTTTTTTTTAATGTCCATAAACACTTTCACTTTGGATTAGCTAGCAAATGAAAATTTTTGTTTCGTTTGAAATGAAACGTTGGCTGGCAGGACTGATAATTGCCTTGGTGCAAGCAAATGTTGACTTTAAGGTGACGAGCCTTTTTTTACCCCGACTGTACAGCAGCGGATCTATATTATTTGTTATAAATTAGAGTGAGATGGACATATTACTATCTCACTCTAACGTATAGCTCTGTCTCTCAGGCTCGCCTCGCCTCGCTGGAGCTCGGCCAACGTGTGGCTAGCTTGTACTTAGAAGAAAAAGTGCTCCTAATAATTGTGTACATACATTTTTAATAAATTACCAAGCGCCCTTAGAATATTACCTTGCCAGGAATTTAAATAAAACCAAGTTGCGCAGAATGTTGACTGAAAAGTGTTTCTAAAGTAGGTATTAATGAATTTTTAAACTACAAATTTGAATAGATGCATGACACGAGATAATGCTGTTTAATTTATTTTTACTTCAATGTCGGCCCCGTAGAGCAAAAAGTCACCAAGTCCCAAAATGTCGAAATCGACTTTTTAATGCCTTCGATATTGTATTTCTTTTCTGCAAATTTGAGTCTTATTGCCATGTTAATAGGAGCCATATATCAAATTTAGAAAGTTAGAAAAATCATTACTTTGTTCTTTTTGCGCTTGAATTGAAGTGAGAATTAACTAAATTAACTAAATTACTTAATTAATTTGGACTGAAAAAAAATTTGGCTAAAGTGGTTACTTAAGTAATTTAAGTTACTTTTGCCGTATCCAGTTATGCATATTACCGAGCACTATTTATTCCAAGTTCACTAAAACAACTTAGTACTTACCTAACAATTATTATTGCTAAATTTGCTGCAAAATATGAAAGCGAAAATTAACTAAGTATTTTTAGTGAGTTTTCGATCATCAAATTATTTTCTTACTTAGAATAAAAGTGAGCGATAAAGCACTAACTCATGTTGAAAAATCAGTAACTGACATTCTGGGTTCATACTTCAAGAGATAAAAGTAATTATCGCTTATAACCAGTGATCGGATAATCGGATGCATTATTACCTAAAGTTGAAGTGTTGGCTATTAATTAAGGAATGCACTTTTGAATCGAAAAAATGCCGGGATTTCGGAATAGACAATTTTTATTTTTTTACTATTGAATCAAATCGGGTGTGGGTAAATTTACTTATTTTAAGGTGTTGGCTAATATGGAATGCACTTTTATATCGAAAAAATTCCGGGATTTCGGAATCGACAAATTTAGTGTTTTTATTATAGAATCAAATCGGGTGTAGGTATATTTACTTATTTTAACTTTTGTACCAAAAAAAAATAACTTCCTCTTAATTTTTCTTCAGTTTTCAAAACATTTATCTCACACGAATAATAAATAAGAATTACAAAGAAAAACCATTCAATCTCTTAATAATTATTAACGTACAACAGCATCACCAACGAACTCCCGCGCTCATATGAGTCCGACTGACAGTATCGTATTAAACGACTAAGTTGAAAGTTTAGGATACAAATTATCTATGTGACTTCACTGCCTCCTACAAACTTTCGTGTTACATAACTTGACTAATTTGGGTGGTTGTCAGCTGTCGGTAAGTATTGTAGGCTATCTCTTGTTTTTAATTTTGTCGTATTGTCATTAGCGCTGTCAGTACAAATGGACGGCTCACGCACAACGTTGTCAGAATAGATCTCCCTCCATAGCACGGTTTGTGGAGACAATCAGTGGTACAATAGAGAAGGCTATGGTATTTCACAATGAGTGCGAGTGAGACGGCAAATTATATTCCTGCTTGTGTGCAGGTACTGGAAAGGAGTTCCTATTATTCATTTGAAGACATTCGGCTCTGTGCTTGGCATGAATTCGGGTGTTTTTTTGTGTTATTCTCCATTTTCGTACGACTTGGCTATTCTACAACGGTTTTTGGTGTGCATTGTGATACGGAATTAGGATTTACTTGGAACAACGACTGTGCTGCAAATCTTGGACCCTGATATACTCTGCCCTTGGACCTCGTATCTCTTTTATTTACAAGGTAAGGATTATTTATTATTGCAAAATAATTAAAATGTCATTGTACCTTAACTTTCACTCGCTTATTGTATCGCTCTAAAGCCTGATTTACACTTCAGTATGTAGTATGTAGCGTCAGTGGCGTTCGTTTTTGCCATTTAAATGGCTAAGGGTAAGGCCACACGAGCGTAATTTTGTGAGTCGTGAGCGGCAGAATTTCGGTTCGCGCCATACAATATGCGGGCCATCACGTGACACTGTATGGCGCAACTGAAATTCTGCCGCTCACAACTCGCAAAATTACGCTCGTGTGGCCTCGCCCTAAAGCGAGTTATAGTTGGAATTTTATAAGCTGGGGGTTTAGGACTGCAGATCTCATCCGGTAAAGATAACATTGTTCTTGTTTGTTCTATTATGGACGCACTACAACGCCGACGATCCACCTGAGTACCGCTTTCAATTACGAAAGGCCTTTCTTAATGAGTTAAGCTTTTGCAATTTCAAACTTGTAACTTAGAGAAGACGGTAGCTATTTGTTTGCATTTTTTGTTACTTGTTCTGATTTGTTATTAGCAGTAGGCTTCAACATACGAGAACAATGTTATCTTTACCAGATGAGTTCTGCAGTCCTAAGCAACCAGCTTATAAAATTCCAACTATAAGTAGTAAGTTTTTGATTAAGTTGAATAGATCGTGATCCTATTATTCGCGAGTCCAGTGCAAAGAGGCAAGTCTCTCACGTCTCCCACACCCCGTTAACTTAACAAGATGTTGATGTAGAGAGATTTTTTTCTAACTATAAGTGGATCCTAAATGACAAAAGAAACAGACTAATAATTAATAATCTCGAAAAAAATATTATTGTATACTACAAATCTCTAAATGAAACAGACGTTAGCAATTTAGATATAGAACAGTTACCGGAATCTGATGCTACACCATCATGTTACATGATGGTGTAGCATCAGATTCCGGTAACTGTTCTATATCTATATCATGTTCAACACAGACAGAGAAATTTTAACGTCAGATTTTACTGACTAAAGCATAGTGATTAAAGTTGTAGTAAGTAGCCGAGGTAATATTTGCACTCAATCAGGATATAAGTATGGCTGGTTGGAAGATATCTCTTACTCACCTTTGTAATTCAAATTTCTTTGTAATTTGTAACTCTCTGTGTACCTGTTTTCTGTATTGCTTACTATTCCTGGTGTACAATAAAGAGTCATTGTATTGTATTGTATTGTATTGTAATTTCAATAAAGGATAATATTTAATTTATAGTACTTAATATGTTTTGTATCCTGTAATTATGTGCAATAAAGTATAATTGTATTTTTTTTTAATTAACACCCACTACCTACTATTCCTCTTACACTCAACATACTCATAAATTATTGATGGGGAGCTTAAAATTAACTTCAAGTAAATACAGATAAATAATTATGTAATCCCGGAGTCCTGTTTTTTTTTTAAATAAGTACCACATGCTGAATACGTCGTTTCCTCACCATGTTACAGACTAGTTTCGCATTCCCGAATTTTCTGGAATCCCGGGATTTATATTTAAAAAAATATGTTTTAAGAAGCCGTTTCCATAATATCCTAGCCAAAAATGAACTTTAGGTATACGCATCCGACTATCCGATCACTGCTTATAACTTGGAAAATTAAGTTTTTCGTTTCGATTTGGCAGTTGGAGCTTATACCGTAGCATTATGTCCTTACAATAAGACTATAATATTATAAATATATAACGACAAAAAAAAGGTACAATTTTTTTTAACTTTTAATACTTTGAATCTCCTTATCTCAAAACAGCAAAATACGACTTAGTGACTTTTCGCTCTACGGGGACGATATTGGGAAATTTATCTGACAATTCATAACAACTAAGTTCAATGACATTAATTTAATTATTTTTTAATGTTATTATTATTTTTATTATTTTGGTTATATTTTCATTTTAATTTTATGATTTTTTTTTTAGGGTTTTATGATATTTATTTGTGAAGTATCCTTTATTTTTTATCATTTTATCAACAATCTTATACTCAATGAATATATCAAAAAATTGTAATTATTATTGACCGAGTGATTAAATCACTGAACTTAAATTTGCGGGTCTATAATGACTCCCATATTTTTTTTTCCGAATTTTCAAGCCCTTAACGTTTTTTGTCATAATTTTTCTTTGTCATAGTATTACTTTCTACGCCACGCTTCGCTCCCGCCACACGGCGGCCACGACGTACAAAATACGCGTTCTTGAATCTACGAGCGCGCGCACACAGAGAGCGGTCTGGAGTTCCGCGTTCTTTCAAATGTACTGAGTCCCTTACGATAACACACACAGTAATCGTAAGCGACTCAGTACATTTGAAAGAACGCGGAACTCCAGACCGCTCTCTGTGTGCGCGCGCTCTACATGAGCACGACGACGTCTGTTCACGCGTCAATGTGTACGTAAGATACACAGGGCTGACCATCGCAAAAACCTAGTACTGATAAGTACTCTACCAATGACATATATACTTAGGTTCTTATATAGTATAAATCTTTCCAGGTGAATTTTTCGCTTCGAGCCCTTATCTTTCAAAACAAACGGTATGGTCATAGTATTAAGGTTCAAATTTAATGTAATGGCTCGAAGCGAAAAATTCACCTCGGAAGATTTATACTCTAATAATATGTAGGTATGGCTTAGATATGTGCAAATAAATGTAATCGTTAATCTTATCCATTTATTTAAGCCTCCTGCTTAAAATGTGTCTGTCTGTGTATTTAAGCGTTATTGTTTTCAATTACAAATATACAATAGACTACAACCTACACAAACTTAAACGAATTATTCGGTAAGTAGTTATTTCATGTATTAATCGCGGTAATTTCAGAAAGCATTATTTATAACAGGAAGTAGGTAGGGTAGGTAAACACCTTTCCTTTTTTTTTTTAATTTATTTACACAAAAACAAACAAAAGAAGTACAGAAATACTTATGTTAAAATACATCTGCCAAACTGCATAGCAGTTTGTTGGCAGAAAATTGGATTGAATTGGCTTACATTTGGCTGTTGACAAACACCCATATATAATGCACAGTACTAGGGGCGTTCAATAAAAAGTGAGAATGAGTATGTTAGAAACAACTTTTACTAAAAGTCATTTTATTTTTCGACATAGTCACCTTTTAGCATAATACACTTAGTATATCTTTTTTCTAAACTTAAAATTCCATTTTTAAAAAAGGTCTCATCTTGAGTACTTAAAAAATCTTGTACTGCAGCGACTACCGCGTCGTCGTCTTCAAATTTCTGGCCTCTCAGGTATTGTTTCAATCTCGGAAATAGGTAGAAATCACTGGGAGCGAGATCTGGTGAATACGGAGGATGCTTAAGGATATCGAACCCAGCATCACGAATTGCAGCTATTGCAACGGCGGACTTGTGTGCCGGGGCATTGTCCTGGTGGAACAGCACAACTTTCGAGAGTTTACCTCGCCGTTTTTCGCGGATCTCATTGCGCAATGTTGCTATTTGTTTAGCGTATAAAATGCCCGTAATAGTGGCTCCATGCTCGAGATACTCAATCATTAATACCCCTTTACCATCCCAAAAAACAGAGCCCATGACCTTACCGGCAGATGGGCTCACCTTGAATTTCTTCGGAGTTGGAGATGATGACCTTTTCCATGTCATAGACTGCAGTTTCGTTTCAGGGTCGTAATGATGGAGCCATGTTTCGTCCATTGTTATAAATCGTGCCAAAGAAAGTTCCCGGTCTTGCTGCATCAGGTTCAAAGCTTCTTGACAAATCTCTAGTCTAGTTTGTTTTTGCGTGTCAGTAAGCATTCTTGGTACCCAACGCGCCTTTATACCTTTTTCATACCCAAGCGTTCATGTAAAATATTATGCACGCTCCCCGTTGAAATCTTTACATTTTCAGCAATAAAACGAACTGTGATACGACGATCCGCCAAAACTGAGTTTTCGACTTTTTTCACAATTTCTTCAGTTACTGCTGTAGCAGGGTGTCCGGAGCGGGGGTCGTCCATTGTCGATGTTCTTCGACGTCTAAATTCGGCGCACCAACATGCGACTGTCGAATACGGAGGAGCATTAGACCCTAAAGTGTCCCGCAAATCCAAATTGACTTGGTCCGTAGAAAAATTTTTCAAATACAAGTATTTGATAACGGCGCGCAGTTCAATTTTCTCCATTTTCGCTAACATACTCAATAGCATTGCAAAGAAATTACCGTATATTTTTTTAAACAAAAGACAGTTAGTTTTTTTTTTCATAGCAATCAGCTAGATAGATTAGCTTTACCGGCCAGTATTTAATTTCGTAATATTAAAAGAGTTTGCATTTCATTCTCACTTTATATTGAACGCTCCTCGTATATTATTACCATTTCGCAAAATTATTGCTCCCGAACTTAGTGCCGTGCGGCCGACATGTATCGCGCGCGTTGCGCACCCGACTGGTTTCTTTCTGGCGGTTTTCCGGCAATCTGCGCTTAAGGGGTGGGGTTACTCGAATCGGTGCGGGGTTGAGCGTGGCCATTCTGTACGTTAGTACTATTATTATATATTCTGTGCTCCCGCCTTAGCCTTCTGAACCTAACCTGTCCGAGTCGCTTCTGCCCTAAAAGGTCTTGCTCGCTCGCTTCGCTCGCTCGCTGTCAACGATATGCCTTACTATGTTTCTAAATAAATCGATATTCCTTTGTATGTTATATATTTCGATGTATATGCTTAGTGCATTTTCATAATGAAAAATTATGACTAAAAACAATTATTACTTTAAGATATATGCCTTACAATGTTTCTGAATAATCAACGATATATTCCGTTAAATGTTATTGATATCAATATTATGACTTTTTAAAGTTATGATCAATAGGATCATGGATCATTGCAGTTAGAACTATTAAGCGATATGCTTTAAAAAAATATAT
Source organism: Archips crataeganus (assembly GCA_947859365.1). Classification (NCBI taxonomy): domain Eukaryota; kingdom Metazoa; phylum Arthropoda; class Insecta; order Lepidoptera; family Tortricidae; genus Archips; species Archips crataeganus. Next base: position 12,043,799 of record OX402058.1, read on the forward strand.
CTATATTTATGAGCAAGAATATTATGAATATCAATTTCTGACTTTCAAAATTCGGATAAAAAAGATTATGGGAGAAAAGGGGATCCCCAAATTTTCACATGTCATGTCATGGGAAGCAATAGTAAACAATTTAAGACCTTATATGTACCTAACCATTATGTTCATTGTGAATAAATAAATTTCATTCATACCTAGTAGGTACTTATTTAGGATTCTGAAAAAAAGAAGTTGGTATGAATAGTGGCAGATATTAAATCTTAACTGACAACGTGGATTTTGCGTTAGTAAATCACACTGCAGTGAAAAAATAAATAGAACAAGAAAAAGACAACACCGTTTCAAATAATATATGTAGATAGGTCCATTAGTTATCTTAGCAATGGAATAAAAACGGGTCCATATTGGGTTCGCTAGAGTTCATCACCCGAAATTGATTTTCCTAACGATTTGTACTCATAATGATCACTGTTCCTAAAGTTTTCGTTCCTACAATTTATTTTACTATTAACGTAGTCTATAACACTCAATTATCCGAAACATAATTTTCCTATCGATTTGTACTCCTAATGATCACTGTTCCTAATGTTTTGTTTCCTAAAGTTTTCGTTCCTACAATTTATTTTACTATAATTAACGTAGTCTATAACACTCAGTTTTCCAAAAATTGACTTTCGTAATGATCACTGTTCCTAAAATTTTGTTTCCTAAAGTTTTCGTTCCTACAATTTATTTTACTATTAACGTAGTCCATAACACTCAGTTTCCGAAAATTTTAAGTAATAACTTCAGTGTTGAAACTTTATTTATTACTCCTACAATTTTTTTTTCATAACATTCTTAATCATAAAGTATTTTTTTTATAATATTATTATTCCTGTTATTAATAGGTAGGTAGTGCCGTTTTAAAAATCATTCAATGTTATTCAATCCGTAATATTTATGATTCTTATTTGAGGGTATGCACTACTTACGGTACCGGTACGGTATTTTATATATTTTGATGCATATATTTTATGATTTTCAGCACTTCAACTGTATGGATTACCTAATGGAAATAATCATTTTCTGTGCTGTTACAAAAAAATACCTAACACCGAAGGCTAAGGCGGGAGCTACGCTACGCTTCGCTCCCGCCTTAGCCTTCTGAACCTAACCTATCCGAGTCGCTTCTGCCCTAAAAGGTCTTGCTCGCTCGCTTCGCTCGCTCGCTGCCAGCAAGGTACCGATTGGGGTATACGAAAGGGTGTAAAAAATGATATGATGATGAATAATAGTCTAAAAGATGGATATGTTGAGAAAATACATGAAAACAAATAGTTTTCATTTGTTTACTGCAACGAACATTATGAAGTTAAATGTATAATAATGTTCAATTTTATGAATAAAAACAAATCTACATAAAAAAGATATGATGATGAATAATAGTGTAAAAGATGGTTATGTTGAGAAAATATCGGAAAACAAATAGTAGTATGATAGATGTTTATTGCAACGGACATTATGAAGTTTTATGTATATAATGTTAAATTTTATGAATAAAAACAAATCTACATAAAATAGATATGATGATGAATAATAGTGTAAAAGATGGTTATGTTGAGAAAATATAGGAAAACAAATAGTAGTATGATAGATGTTTATTGCAACGGACATTATGAAGTTGAATGATTAGGGATTCAGAACGTTAGGAACAGAGTAGTTATGAGTAGTGATTATTAAGATGTAAATTTTTAGGAACAACATTTTCGGACTTCCGATAATCGACGTTAAAAAATTAGTTCAGCTTTGGCGCACCCAATAAAAACATCAATAAATTAAAATTTGAGTTTGTTTTAAACAAACCACAGTAATTCAAAAGCTTCGAAACTGTAAACGACCCATGTCAGATGGCAAAGTTTTAGCCTTTTACGAGTTAATTTATAACGAGAATGAGCTCAACTTTCTGTTTTAAACGCATAAGTAACACCAAATGAAAAGTAATTTCCCCTTTGGATATGAAACCTGCGCTGTTTTAGCTTAAAAGGTTTTATAATATATTTAATGCGCATTAGTATCTGCAATGGTTTCAAGATAAGTAGGTATAAATTAATTAATTTCAGTATAAGTAAATTTCTAACTAGATAGATAGTGCCAGAAATATAAGAAAAAATATCCAGGACAAAAAGTATGTGTTAATTCAGATTATCAGATTATAAACTACACCCGTGCCGAATTTAATCCAAAATGTGACCATTTAACTGTAGCTCATGCCCGTAACTTCGTTTGCAATTGTTGGAACCTAATAGTGGCGGGCAAAAGACGGGAAAGGCAACCGAATTCATTATTATTTGTCTGAAAAAGTAGGTATAATTTTAATATTTAACCAAAATATTCACTTTTTTGACATTAAATATATTCTGTCTACTATCTACAGCCGTTATCCGTCCACTGCTAGATGTAAGCCTCCTTCATATTGCGCCAACACTATTACAAAACATTATTATATTGATGAAAAAAAGATCAGCTGCGAATTTTTACCGACCAAAAAATCAAAAAAAGAGGACGTTCTCAGATAGATGCAATATTATTTTTTGTTTTACTTAGAGGAGGTATATATAATAATTAGTATATGACTAACCAATGACTGCATGGAGCCCTCGTTGCGCGTGTTTAACTCCCACTTGGACAGGTTTTATTTTTAAGGTTCCGCACCTCGAAAGGAAAAAGCGGAACCCTTATAGGATCACTTTGTTGTCCGTCCGGCCGTCCGTCCGTCTGTCAAGCCGCTTTTTTTCAGGAACGCGTGGAGGTATCAAGCTGAAATTTATATCAAGTACTCACTCAGGTCTACTGTCCCTTGGAGCTGTGAAAAAATCAAACTTCTAAGCCAACGCAATCAAAAGATACAAAGGAATCAAAACCTACGGGGTACTTCCCGTGAACTCAGAATCTTGAAATTTGGTACGAAGCAAGGTCTTATAGCACAGATACAGGAAAAATTGCGAAAAGCATAATTTTTTGAAGTGAAACTTCTAATGCGACTTCCAACAAGCGTTGCGTTAAATACGCAACGCAACGCAACGCAAGTTGACGTTTACGTTTATCTCGCATTTTATATACATATACTAACGGATGTTAAAAACTTCGATAGTGCCATTTAGAACTCATACACTGTCTGTGCAAAATGTATGAGACTTGATAAAAGCGTCATCTAGTGAGTAATTTAAACACATTGGTACACATCTCGTATTGTATAATATACTAACGGATGTTAAAAACTTCGATAGTGCCATTTAGAACTCATACTGTCTGTGCAAAATGTATGAGCCTTGATAAAAGCGCCATCTAGTGAGTAATTTAAACACATAAGACAGTAATTTAAATGCATAAGTAAATTTAGTTCTTTAAGTTATTGCAATAAGGTTCATATTGATGTATAAGTGCCTTTTTCATTTCCACATTACGAAGTTTCACTTCTTCCGCGCGGAGGAACTGCACGCACTATCTTTTTTTTGTCTGTCTGTCTATATCAAACCAATCTACGATGATCCAACACTGCGCACATTTTGCTTAGGAGCAGGGGTCTGCTAAGACTGGATGTTCATAGATACATATAAATTTGTTCGGAACCCTTGGTGCGCGAGTCCGACTCGCACTTGGCTGGTTTTTTTATTTATTGTGTCGCCTCACCCATTTAAACCATGATGGTTTGGCAAAGATACGTAAAAGTCATTTTTACTTACGACGGACCCAACTAAAGCCCGTTGTTAAATTTTAATATACCGTCGAGTTGTTTTATTTCTCCATTGTATGTAGTTCTATACATAACTGATCCCTCCGAGGATTGACTAAAGTCAGTTCATAGAAAGTTTCATGGTTTTCTCAACTTTAGTGAGACGAGTTACGATTCCAAAAGTTTTTTTAGAATAACTTTCGCTGCAAATATTCCATTCCAGACGAGTTGTTTTAGTTTATTTTTAGCCAGCTTATAAGTATATACTTTGTTTTCGAACACAGTTTGTTTGCCATTAAAGTTTTGAATTATTACGATTCTCATACCTTACCTCGACGATTCGACCAGCTTGTAGCGGCCGTTGTCACAAGTCGACTCGTATATAATTGCCTATTTAATTTTGAATGTCCATCATCTCTTGGTCTATAAATACTTATTCGTATGCATTCGAAAACGAACGAAATGTCATCAAACTTGTGATTCGTTCTTCATTCGTCGGCAGCACCAAGGGATTTGACATTATTGGCATCGATATAACACGAAGCATCCCGCATGTCATTTCGTTGCCTGCAGGCGCAAGAAATTGCATGCAATACACCCGATGATACGCAACCAACGTACAGAGACCTCCCTTGCTCTCCTTAAAACTCAGAAGGCGCGTACACTGTAGAGGCATATGCTTGGATAGGGAGTGTCTTCGTATTTTGGTGTTTTTGCTTTATATAGCATGTACGTTCTGTGCACTCCTACAGGGCATATTGGACGCAATCTGTGATACCTGACGTGGCTGGGAATTTCATTACAGTCCATTCACTGTTCATAACTATCATCTACGTAGATTGAAGCCCTGTATCAAATTGTTTAAGTCACGTTCTACCTCTGGCGTCGAAATTGACCCTAGGTTGGAAAATTCCTTACCAATTTTGTAGGTAATGAACGAAGATAGTAATATTTACTTTTGATATATTTCTTGGAAAAAAGTCTGAGTTGATTCTGTTAAATTGTGCCTAGCCCGAGCACATGAGCCTATGTAACACGAGAGTAGAATAATTAATGAGATTTCTTCAAGAACTCGTAGATTTAATTAAGGCTTAATGCCATCGTATTATGATTATGACACAAAAGCGAGATAAAAATTGTATTTTCTTATTATCTGAACAAAACAGTTTTTTTTATTTCACTAATTAATAAGTATTAACATGTTAACTTAAGACATAATATATTTGGAAAACGTACAAAAGGCTCCAAAGAGTATAATGTGACATCTTTAACCTTTTGACCGCCAGCGTCGGCTATAGACGACAGTACGGTAATACAAAATTAAACCTACCCGCATCCGCATAAGAATCAATTTTGTTCCAAACAAAAACGTCTTAATAAACCTATCTGTTACGGTAAACAACATCATATTAAATTTATAATTATCGAGTAAGAACGTTTAGGTTCTCGTACAGTTCACAATGTCAACATGTCATTGATTAGTTGTTAAAGGTTATTGTACTCATATACATAGGTCGCCTTGTTATTAAGCGAAACAAACAAAAAATAATCACAAACATCTTAAACCACTGTGAAGTGAAAACAACACAAAAATAAACATCTCTCTAAATAGCTTAGTGGACGCTGCATCGTAAACTCTTTATAGAAATAAGCACGTTCATAATATATGAGAAATAACCTTGAACTATTTATATCTAGATGGGGATTCTCATTAATTTCTAACGCATGTGTGATTAAATCTTCTTGCATTGATCTGAATGTTGATGTTGCAAGATTAAAATTATTTCCCAATAGGTACTTAGGTATTTCTCCAGATACTTAGGTATTTATGCAAAAACGTAATTTATATGACTACAATAAAATACAATACAAATATTCTTTATTGAACACCAAAAACAGTACAGTGACATTGCCAAAATAAAAATTCAGGCAGACAATAGGCAAGAAACAAGAAAGATTTAATTTTGCTAATGAATATTACGTAAACAACACACTCGTATAAACCCAACAGAAAAAGGCATGTTTGCATTCGATATCACTCTTCAATTTTCCGTAATAATACCAAAACTTACTCTGAAAAACGCGCGTAGTATTTTTTTCCACACTGTTTTCTACGAAACAAAAGCATTCCCGCAACACACGTACTGCACCGAATAATTTTCTCCTATTTGCACTTTCTCCTACAAGTGAAAAAGAAGAAAATGCAGGTGTGTAACGTCGACTGGAATTGTACCTGTGTGTGGTGATTGAACGCATTAAAACACGAATTTCATTTTAACTAAAAAAATTTAGCAAATAGGTATAAAATTAAATGTTATATTTTAAAATTTCTGAAAAAAATAATAGACTAAGTTTGTGTAGTAAATATTTACCTATACTATATTTGATTGATTTAATAAAAATGACCATAATTTATTCAAAAAATATAGCTATTTTCAAAATAATTACAGATCAGAATAAGGCTGCGTATCCACCGGAGCTGGTCGAGGATGCGTTGCGAGGGATGTGTTTGTCATGAACCAATAGAAACACTTCATTTACCTATCCTTGCTCAGCTCAGCTCTGGTGGAAACAGCTCAGCGGAGCGAGGTTTTTGAACATACTAAACAAAAGAAGGGAAAGATGTGTGCGAGGAATGTGTTGCGAGGGATGTGTTGCTAGGCGGCGTTGCTCCGCTCCCACCTCACCGCACCCCGCCCGCTTATTTGAAAAGAGCCCGCTACGCATTCTCGCTACGCATCCTCGCACCGCTCAGCTACCTCGCACATCTTTGGTGGAAACGCAGCTTAAGCAAGTTAATGAAATTGTGTTGTAGTTTAATATATTTTTAGGGTTCCGTAGTCAACTAGGAACCCTTATAGTTTCGCCATGTCTGTCCGTCTGTCTGTCTATTTGTCTATCTGTCTGTCCGTCCGCGGCTTAGCTCAGAGACTGTTAGTACTAAAACGCTGTTACAGTAATTTGGTATGAATATATATATCAGTCACGCCGACAAAGTGATTAAATAAAAAAAAGTAAAAAATTTTTAGGGTACTTCCCATAGACGTAAAGTGGGGGTGATTTTTTTTCTCTCAACTAACCCAATAGTGTGGGGTATCATTGGATAGGTATTTGAAAATAAAATGGGGTTTTGCTAATACTATTTTTTGATAAAGTGAATATTTTCGGAGATATTCACTCCGAAAGTTCAAAATAATGTGTCCCCCCTCTAACTTTTGAACAGCAAATCTAAAAAATATGAAAAAAATCACGTATTAAACTTAATAAAAACTTTCTAGGAAAATTATTTTCAACTTAATCAGTTGAGCAGTTTTAAGTTTTTGTAAAAAAATATTTCTAAACCAACCGCCATTGCAAGCATTTTTTTTCTTTAAGTATCTTCTTTCAAATAAAAAAATTAAAATTGAAATCGGTTCATATAATAAAGAATTACATCTGAAAAACCATCAACATACATACTAGTTCTAGTAGACCGCATATTAGATACCCAATTCGCCGATAGATGGCGCTGTACCGCCGACGTTGAAATTCTGCGCGCGGTGGGAATTGGGATGCACCAAAAAAAATAACCTATAGTTTTTATATTTTTTTTGGAAAGAATAGAATATTTTAAGATATTTTCATCGATTTTGAATTTGGTTGAGTATTTCATTTTTTATGTTTTTTTTTTAAGAAATACGCTGGATGACGTCACAGTGAGAGAGCCACGTTCCATTGTCTAGAAAAATTCAGGTTGTACATAACATAATCTGTGGCACTACTGATTTGTCTTGTCACTGTCAATAATACAATCACGGCTTAGGGTCCTAAATGAACCATGACAAATAGTTTTTTTTGTTTCTCTTCTTTTAGCTTCGATTATTCCTGTTTGTTTAATGGTGTGATACTAAATATATATTTTTTTATTAAATTCTGTTATTTAAATTCTTTTATAATAACTTGTAACGAAGTAATTTTGTATTTAAATAGTAATAATCTAAAGTATGTACAATTTATAAATAAAGGAAAATAAAACTGAACCTAAAACTAAAAATTTATAAATAAAAAATATCTTTTAGGATGTCACCCGACGGCATAGTTCCCAGAAGGCAGGCAGCGTTACCGCGTTGAATAGCCAGGCTTAATCGTTGGCGGAAATAGCCACCTGCCTTCTGGTCACCAGTCGTTTCTACCAGGCGCGAAGAAATCTCTTTTGCGAGTTCCTTCGCGCCTGGACCCCATGCGCCTAGAGTTTCTACTCCAAACGGTGCAAATAAGTACGACTGTCCTATACAGGCATATTTGCGCCGTTTGAGGTGTTCAGCCGCAGTGGCTGCCGCACCTGCTCGGATTGAAGTGGTAGCAACGTGAGAAGGTGCCACCGTATCGACGCAGGTCGCATCCCAAACGAGACTCCTGCCCTGCCTCCAAGGAATAAGCGACATGCCGTCGGGCCTCTTGCCGTCGTCACGTGCGATACCGTTCGGCTCTAGGATAGCCGGCACGTTGGCGGTGGCAAGGGCTCTCCGGAGCAGGTCGTTCAGAGAGGCGTGACGAGAGATGCGGCCTGCGCTTCTCGAGCAGGAGAGGCCATGATAGCCTAGAGAATCTACAGGTTCTCCACAACGGCATCTATGGGGTTGGGTGACATTAAGACCTAGACGCAGGCTAATCGCAAACGATAAAGTAATGGGGTCTAATAAAGTACCAATATTGGCAGAAGGCAGAGCTAAGTAATAAGTAATAAGTAACGAAGTAATTTAATAATTAAATTTGTAAAAATACATTGGAATTACTCGTATACATTTCGGACTTTACGATAAATGACAACTGTTTAAAGCCAGGTGCGCATCATGTGATTAAAGTTCTTTCTTTGTCACTCTTTGCTATTATAAGCAGGACAGCAACATTTCAAACTGTCAATTTGCTTTAGAGTGTAGACCTGCTTTATATCTCCCTTTGTGATGATTCACTGCAGGGGTCAAATGAAGGTCATTACTTAAAATTTGTTTATTTAATTCAGTTTGTCATATTTTTGGAAATTAATTTCTGAAAACGCTTCACAAAGCCTATTTCTCCAAACGGTTTTCGATTTATTATACGTTGTCAAAAATTGGTACATCCTAATTGGGACCAAAACAACCACATTAATAAAGTATGCAAAGATTTTTTCGTACGGTCGAGTTCACCAATATATGCATCGCCAACCTTTCATAAATATCTGTGCATAGACCTTATGTTACCGTAATAAGGTCTGTGTATAGATATTTATGAAATGTTGGCTGTATAGATATTGGTGAACTCGACTGTACCTGCTACGGAACCCTATCTTCGGCGTGTCCGACGCTCTCTTGGCCGGTTTATTTTTTTAAATTTGTCTCTTCCGTCGACATAAAATTAGCAACTCCGAGTCAGCAAACTTAAGATTTATTTAAATGGGCGTCCCACACGACAAGCCCACAGTAGAGACGCGAACAAAAAAGTGTGTACCCTTATACAATAAAATTTAATGTTTTTTTTTATAAAATGTAATACTTCCCACTTCTGGGCAAGGGCAACCCCTTTCCTCTGCCATTCTTCCTTATTCTTTCCTGAACATGCACCAAGGTTTAGATTGATTTCTGATAACCGCAAAATTGCAGTATCTTAGAGGTTATTCGTTGTCCTTAGAAAAATTCAATCTGCAAAAATGTCGTTAGCAATGAATTTTATATGTATGATATTGTCGTTGTTATATTCGAGCATAAGATATAAAGCAATCCTAGTTCAATTCGCAGTGTTATTTATTTGTTTGGCCAACGCGAAACAAGCTTGCAGAAAGATATATTAAGTTCTGAGTCGCTTGTTACGTACAAGGAACTTTTCAATAACTCTATCAACAACTTCCTAAATTAACCCTGGCGCGGCACAACACCACTCAAACTAAAGTTTTCTTTACGTAGTGCTTTTGGAAAGTTTCTCAAATTCACTTTACAGCTACGTTAAGAGTTACAATCTTACAATGTGCTCATTAATTTTAGTTTTATAGAAATTAGTCATTTGACTATAACTATCATGAAATTCAGAAAACGCTCGCACTATCTTCAAACTGAATTAATCTCGTCGCATCTAAAAGTGGATCTTAGCCTGCAACGTTCAGTACCACTACCATGAGTTTACACTAGTTCACAGTGACCGTACTCGCTAGCGACGGCGTAAAAGATTTGTATGGAGAATTGTACTTCCGTAAGTGACCGCTAGAGGCGCTGTACAATTCTCCATACAAATAATTTACACCGTCGCTAGCGAGTACGATCACGTAAACTAGTGTAAACTCATGGTAGTGGTACAGAAGTGGATTACCTATATTACGCTACGAGCGAGTATAAAGAGACAGGATTATTACTCGTACATGAGTCAAATCTTTGATGTCTGAAATAAGAAAATCATTCTAATTAATCATTGCCTACTTGAAAACTATTTCAAGTAGCTGCAGTACAAATGATTTCTCAAATCCTAAAAACCTGCTTATTTTTTCATTTTATTTTATTTGTTACATGTATTTCTATTTTTAACAACAACGCGTCCCTACAGTCAAGCTTCCTAAAAACACAATAGTTGTAAACTTGAAATCAACTCCTTGTCAGCGAAGGACCCGTTAGACTACCTAGTAGTAAATCGTTGTAAAGCAAGCGGCGACAAGAAAAACACGAAACTTCGGTCATTAGGTCCGTGGGGACCGAACTCAAAGTGCAAAGTTTGCCCCATCTGGCGCTACGTATAAATTGTACCTGACTGATTCCAGTGCTGTCTTTTAAGGGCTCACTAGAGTTTGCGTACCTACTGTGATTATGTAGTCTTATAGTTATGTTAGCACATTAATTGGGGTCATGAATCTAATTTCAGCTTTACTCGTATCTTGTCTCTTCTGATCCTAAAAGTTAAGGAAGTGAATATTTTGTTTTCAACTAAATCAAGCTGACTTTGGATATTAATGGATATGCCGGCATAACTACGTGCAATCGGCGATATTTGTTTATTCATTGCGTGGCCAAGACGCTCTAGCCACACAGTGCACGCAAAACATGCAGCACTTGCCTTGCCACCGGTCGCCCATAGAGTTTTGCTTTTTGTTTAAGTTATCTAGAAGAAATTATTATTATCGTGTATGTAATTTTTGAAGAATAGTTGTGAAAGAAAGTCTTCAGAGAATTTAACGTTATGCATATACTTAGCTAGCTACATACCCATACCTGTCTACCCTGCAATGTTGTAAAGGTGACGGCGGCATGATTTATTATTTCCATTCGGGTCTCGAGGACTTTGAACTTAACGGTATTCTGTGTCTTGTAAAAAGGATCTTCTTAAGTTGTGCCTTATTTCCTTATTGTAAACTTTGTTTGAAAAATGTTCAAGCAGATACCGTCTTTGTTCGCAGGTCGATATTGTTGTTTGTTACCGATGCAGCTTTGACTTTTCAACAACTGAACTGACATAAATATGTACAAAAATAGAGAAAGAAACACATTTGAAGAAATTGAGATACACGTATAAAGTCACGAAGGTGTAATGAGAATGAGTCATTAAGTATTAAATCATTTTTTTCAACTCTATTATTGTTTTTTAAGCCTGCTAGAGGGCTAGGTGAGGACACTTTACCTTTCGATACCTCCTAAGTATACTAGTGTAACTGCATAATGGTGATTTTACAGTAAAGACCGTATTGTATCGAAATGATACGGTCTTTACTGTAAAATCATCACTATGCAGTTACACCAGTATACTTAGGAGGTATCGCTTTGTCAGCCTACACTTCACTATAAGGTAATACTAACCAATGTTATCTAAGAATTTTTCGTGAGAACTTAGACAAAGGTAGTTTTAAAAAAGAACCTCGAAATAAAAGAAGCCAGCTACCATTTCCATCACAAAGAGTAGCCAGCAAACATCCGTAAATATTTCACGCAACACTCCCTGTAGCACTAATTATAGTTACAAAACGAGCATTGTTTCAGTACTGAGCTCCGGCTAAAAGCACTCGTAATGTACCTCTGTATCGATCACTCTAATGGAGTTACCCGGAAAACTATAAATTCCAACCGCCCCTTTCTAAAAGGATAATCACACAGACAACTCCAAAGCAAATGGGAATTTAGCGCCCCCTGAGACGAGGCCTAATTGACAAAACATACTCGATTACAGCCCCCTTCTTGTGAGAACTAATCGCGGCGGCAACGAGTTTCCGCCGGTACGTACATACAGGCATTTTTAACGGTGATGGATTTACTTCTTTGATGAAAACGTGTTGTGTCAATCTGTAGTAAAATTTTGATAGTATTTTCGTACATATTTTTTATCACTTACCTATTTATTAGAGAAAACGTGCGAGTTTGGCAATTTAACAGGCAGGACATTATTGTCGTTGAAATAAAACCAAATGCCAATGATTTGCAGTTGCATTTGTGGTTAGTAGTTGGTGGATTATATCACTGTAACATCCAAATATCTTTACAAACTTTTCCATTTAAAAAAATAAATACGACAGGATTGAATAGGATTTTTTCATTTAAAAGACATAAAAACGCCTTTACAGAAAACCAGAGCAAAAGTGATAAGAGTCAAAGAAGCGTCAATATTTTATTAAATTCTTTCTTCGCTCACGACAACTTATTCAGCCTAGACTTCAGTTAACGAATTGAAAAGGTCCTTCCACAGAATACGAAGGCAACGACGCGTACACAATTTGTAGTATCTTCAGCGATCTTGTAGCGACCTTTATAGTCGCTATTGTTAAATATTATATGGACCTCCTTGGTCCCTAAAATCAATTTAAGGGAAGAAACTTAAAAAGGGTCCCTTATCTTACTTTACCAGCTGCGCTGAGACAACAGAACCAATGAGTCGAACTGTAGGAGGGTCGATCATTTTGATAAAATTATATTTTAAGCCTTTTCAATGTTGAATTTTTCAATCCTATTATACTTTTTTAAACTGTGGTGTGATACTTCCGTTATAGGAATATTTTTACACTCTTTAATATGCCACCATCAGAGCAAGTTTTAAGGTACTAACCAAAAAACTTGTATTCGATTGACTTCGCTTAGCTCAACTACCAACTACTACAGTAGGTACTTTTTCAAACCATTTACTATAAAGGATTGAGTGAAGGTATTTTACTGTCAAACAGTGTACTAAATTAACACTACAACTATTCATGCAATAATTTTGTACCAACAGACAGATTCGACTTTTCGAATTATATTATTATATTTTCTCCTTGTTAAAAGCGCATTAAAGCCACTTTGTTTGAATATTTTCCTTTGCTAATGCTAATTTAAAGGTATGTCAAAATCCCAGAGCTGATAGCACAGCAGTGATGATGACAGGGAACTATTGGGAAGAGCCTCGCACCCCCTTCTCCACTTACGCACCTCTGGGGACATAGAAGTTGGAAAAACCTGAGTTCTCTCAGTTATTTTTAATCTTTAATTGAATATTTCGTATCTAACTAAAAAATCTTATTTTTGATTAATAATAAATCTTTTTACGACTCTTGATGCTAATATACAATTATGTTATGTTAATTATCAGAAATGTCTCTTGGAAATCCCTTGTTGTGACCGTGTAAAAATTGAGCCACGATTTTCTAGCAATGTATTTTAAAGTTCACTATTTAATAGATGCAAATAGTGATTAGTGAAATGATAAGCTAATATTTATTTTCTAAAAGTTGTTTATTTAAAATAGAAGCTATAGAAAGACGTTACACAGGCATTCCACGGATTAAACATGATACACTCAGTCTATATTATAATATGTATACTATCCGTCAAAAGTCAAACAAAATCGAGATAAATGAAAAGTCGTCGACGTATCCAAACCAAACGCCTTCTCACATCCTAAAGGAAAAGTCATTGGGGAAATTCGTGGGGCGAGACGCAACGGCGTGTTTTCACTCGCGGCAGTGCCGTTTACGCCCGAGCCGCGAGAGGGCGCCGCTCTGCTCTGCCACGTGACTTGTTGCTTGCACCGCGCAACCGAACATGCAACCCGTTGCAACGTGATCTGATCTGTGAACTATGACAACAACCAACGGTGAATGTTACTGTCATGAATTTTATAACCAAACCACTCTACAACCATGCGAAACTTCTCATGCTACTAAGTTTTGCGCTCGCCGTACTTCTCGCAGGCATCGTCCTCCGCAATAACACTAAGCAATTACAACTGACAACCCTCGATGACGTCCTCGAAAGCGCAGACAATGGCGAGTACGATTCACAGACAAATGCAACCACAAAACCTGGGAAAACGAGGAGAAAAGAATACCTGTACCGCCTTTTGACAAATACGACCCGTTCGCTCATACAAATGGAAATAAAAGCTAGGAGACTGGAGGAAAATATGCGTAGTATTAAGGAAAAGACTGCAGATTTATTGTGGAAGAACAAGGACAAAGCATTGTGGCATATTCTGTTCAAAAATATCAGCAGACATATTTCTATTCGGCATGAGTTCCATCAGCATTCTAGTTTGCGGCGAATAATGCAGGACACTCACACGGCCGGGCATAGTAAAGGAAGGAGAAAAGTTTTCTTGAGTTAAGACTGTGGATTGTCAGTGGGCGTAGACTGTGGACAAAAATGATAAAGTATCTTTAAAATGTTTTATGTGTAGGTTTAAAGTTGTGTTACAGACTTGGAATTCCAAACACTGACAATAATTGTACGTAAGTCTGAATAGTTTCTGCGTGCACTGGCTGGAGCAGCGCGAGGCATTTTCCCGAAGCACGTAGGTACCATATGTCTATCTTACTTGAGAATGAGTCGGAGCTACAATTCTCCTGAACCTATAATGCTACGTTATATTATCCTTCCACGAGTTTTAACGACGCTACACCGGCTGAATGATATTAAAGATATTGAAGTATAATATCTTAAATCGAACGCCGCTGTGTTACTAAACATTATATTGGGTAGAATGTTATAAATGTCTGATACAAATTGGTTCTCGATTGTTTTAGTTCTACTATTAATTGTAACTAAGTGTGTGTTCAATTCAATTTTTAAAAATACGTTCCATCGACACTAGTTACATGTGTGTTGCAGTTACAGAGAAGATACATTTTGTTTTGGAAAATGAATAAATGAATAGCTTGTTATGTAGGTTTCCTTCACCGAAAGACTTATGGTAAAATTACAAATGTCATTTTGCTTATAAATTTCGACAAACTCACGTGGGCTTGAACCCACGGTCTTGTGCATACGAGGCTGCAGGGTAGGTACCTCGACTTCGGCCAAAGTCGTATACAATAGTCTCAGTCAAAATAAAGATTAAAATAATGTAGCTACAAACCGGTACCGATAACGGTTGCTAGACAGTAGCTTTGTTGAATGCATAGGTAAGTAAATATTTCCAAGCATGTATCACACTACATATCATAAATAAACATAAGAAAATTGGTGGATATAAGCTTTACTCCTAGGTAGGTATATTATAATGTAATGTAAGTACAATTTTAAATCTGATCAGGTATTGAAACAGGTGCTAAGATCCTCGGTACCAATAAAAATTCAGTGGCGTACCTACTCGAGAACACATTTAATAAGATATATTATCGTCAATTCCGCCAATGTCGAGATTGACGAAGACACTATCAGTTTGAGTTGTCCACCACAGAAAGGAACTGTTTTTTATGTGACAGATATCTATTGATGGTGTCTCTGTTTCATGGAACTAAATAACAAAAAATAACAGGAACATAGCAAAGATCTAGGCCCAAAGTCTGTTAGTACGATACAGTTTATTTTTACAGATATTTTATCAATCCAGATACCTGCGCAATAATGAAGTTGCATGACCAGTATCGCTCATAGTATACCACAAGCGTAGGTACGTGTGCGAGTGAGCAAGCAACATGCGCCAGCGTTTCCGAGCGTCTTGTTTACTTGCTCACTGGTGATTAAGTCACCGAGAAAGATATCCGTGTTATCGTATACTAAACAAGCAATTCGGTATCGTATTTGAGAAAAAGTTAAGTGCTAAAAGTGCCATGTCGTGTTGTAAGTATCTACTTGTGCTATTATTTTTTAAATACTATTTTATTGAAATAAGACATTTAGGCATAGTAAAAACTATTGAGAATCCTAGGTAACGATTGAGTAAATTGAGCTCCTTAAATCTTGTCCTGTCAATAGCCAACTTAAATAACTGTTCCACCGTCTTGATGCAGCTTGAAACTCATAATGTTACGGAACCATGTCATCCTGCGTCTCCCGACCTGTCATTTTCCGGTTATTTTGTCCATAATGATGATAGTTTTTTTATCACCATCCAAATCATGACATCCACAAAAGAACATTTGTTTCTATTTTCCATTAAAATTTGGAATTTTAGGTCGTCCTTAATGATAAAACTAAATGATTTGACGTATTTCATAGAACAAAATCATTAATGAATGTTTACGATCACTACACGTATGTTTCGCGTGTTGCTTAAATGGGACACACGCAGCAAAATTCGGTAATCGATTTTAAAAAATATATATTTTATTTTTCCAAGCAAACGTAACATACATAGCTTCGGTTTTGAAAATCCTCAAGTTTTTCCATGTTATGAACATCTTATCGATGCACATAAAAGTAGGTTTTTCTTACAGGTAAAATATCGCTAGATGGCGTGAAATCATGAAGTTCTTTTAACGTTATGTGTATGTGTGTGTGTGTGTGTGTGTGTGTGTGTGACGACAAAGGGGGCGAGAGAGGTGCGGGCGGCAGGCACACGAGACGCGCTCGCCGCCTGCATCTCACCCGGCCCCCTTTGTCATCATACCCCCCCCCCCCCAGTCCCTGTACCGCGCGGGCGAGAACTCAGTTAAACGGGTTAGCTATAGTGTCGTGAATTCTCATTAACATCGGGTGTAGTGAGTCAGTTTCCAGATAATGCTGGACACTATGATGCGTTTACTGTTTTTTTT
Organism: Archips crataeganus; assembly: GCA_947859365.1. NCBI lineage: Eukaryota > Metazoa > Arthropoda > Insecta > Lepidoptera > Tortricidae > Archips > Archips crataeganus. The sequence continues at coordinate 12,060,445 of OX402058.1, forward strand.
TTACTATGAAGACTTATTTAATTGGACGTGTAAACTAAGTCGTTAACAAAGTATGATACAATACAATACAATACACAATACAATGACTCTTTATTGTACACCAGGAATAGTAAGCAATACAGAAAACAGGTACACAGAGAGTAAGTTACAAGGTAAGCAATAGGCGGCCTTATCGCTTAAGAGCGATCTCTTACAGGCAACCCTTTACCAGAAAGAAGGAAGGACTAGTTTACAGCAGGTGGTGCATCAACAGTGGATCAGAAAATTAAAACGCAACAAAAAATAGTACATCTACTCATACATATATCGTACATATAATAAGTACACGTCTGAAACAAATATAAGCATTGGGATAAACAGCCACATATAAATAAATAAACTATAAAAAAGCTAATAATTACAAGAAGACAGATAGTACACCTTAAGCATTGATTTAAAGATTGACAGAGATTTTGCCCGTCGTAAGTCAATCGGCAAGGCATTCCACAACCGAATAGCCTGGACAGTATAAGAATAGACATAGAATTTGGAGTTAGAGAGAGGCACGGTAAGGAGAAAGTTCTGAGAGCATCGAATAGAAGTTACGTAGCTAAACCGCTCTTTGAGGTAGGTAGCGAGGAGTTGCAGGGTTAAAGAGAATGCCGTAAAGAAGGTGGAGAACGTGAGAGTTACGGCGAAGGCGGATTGGGAGCCACTTGAGCTGTGATCGAAAATTAGAGACATGATCGAACTTACGCAGACCAAAGATAAACCGAATGCATAGATTTTGAATTCGCTCAAGTTTATTAAGCTGCTCTTCTAGGAGATCGGGATAGCAAATGTCGAATATAGGGTGCAGCAAAGTTTGAGCAAGCGCAACCTTGGTAGCAAAAGGTAGGAAATTCTGAAGTCGTCTTAAAGATCCCACCGCAGCAAACACCTTCCTGCTCACCTCGCACACATGAGGAGACCATGAGAGAGTGCGGTCTAAAATAACACCCAGGCTCTTGACCTGATGCGCAAACGGTATTAGTAGAACGGTAGTAGTAACGGTAGTAGTAGTGGTTTGAATAACAAGCACGTAAAGATAAGGTTCAAAAAAGAATTGGAGGAAAATTGTTCGTTGAACTTTTTGGATTTAACGATTTCAAAATTAAATGGTAAACATCAATTTAAAATAAACCGTAAGCCCACGTACACAGGTGCTGTTATACCAGCATCTTCTAATCATCCGTGGCAGCATAAACTGGCTGCTTTCCATTGTTATGTTAATAGATTGTTGACTGTGCCTCTTTCTAAGGAACATTTTGATTTAGAGTTGAGTACTATTTATCAGATAGCGATCTCAAATGGTTATACAAAATCAATGGTAGATAGTTTAGTTCAAAAGAAGCAGGCACGGTTAGTAAATAGCATGCTTTACGCTGCGTTACCTTCTCAGTCTACTAACAAATATAGATCTAGCATCTCTTACGTTGGGGGTTTGTCTGATAAGATTTATGGCATTTTAAAATCAAACAATATTAATGTTGCCTTTAAGACTAACAACTCTTTGTACTCTAGGCTATGTAACCACAAAGAACGGGTAGATAAGGGAACTAGATCGGGGGTATACAAGCTTACTTGTAATGACTGCAATGGGATATACGTAGGACAGACAGGCCGAAGTTTTAATACTAGATTTAAAGAGCATGTTTCGGCATATAGGAATGAGCATCCAGATAGATCGAATTTTGCAAAACATTTGTTGGAATCAAATCATTCATTGTTAGATTCAGATTCTTATGAAGTGTTACATTATTGCGGCAAGGGGTTGCGTCTGGATGCTCTGGAATGCATGGAAATAATTAGGTACAACACTATGGGGTCTATTATTAATGAACAGGTAAATTTAGTATCTTCTCCTTTACTGCGGCTTGGGTCGAATTTGAACAGTTAGTATTAATTAAATATGCCTTAATATGCCTTATAAATAAATAAACAAAAAATTCAAGGTAGTTTTATAATATGTCAATAAAAGTTAATTTTTGTGGGGTAGTTTGAGAATAAGAAAAATAAAGTGGGTACTTGAGAAGTTACAGTGACAAGTTAAAACATTTGTTTTGGTTTGTTAGTTTAACATTTGGTAGCATAGCATACGGTTGTGGTAACTCTGAAGATGAGCTCTGGTTGAGTTCGAAACGCGTCAGTGTAGCTTGGTGGTGGTGATGGTTGGGTTTATGTGATTTGTGTGTGTTCGTACAGTGTGGAGGTGGAGGAACTGCATGAACGCACATTTCTTGCATAAACGTAACTATTGTAAGGTCGCGGGTGAGCAAAGTAATTGTTTTAGTTCATTAGTACTCCGTCGAAAGGCACCGGTGGCAGAGATGCAAAGTCGACTCTTGGGACAAGTTTCGAGCTACCAATAACAATGACCTGGGTCTTTGTCGGGTTAACAATCAGGCCAAATCGTTGGCTCCATTTCAAAATCTTCTTTAGATCCAAGTTAACAGACTCGATAACCAACGGAAGATCGCCAATCACACCCTGAGAGTAGATTTGTAGGTCATCAGCATAAAGGTGATACGAAGAAAGAAGATTACGAGAAATAGAATCTATAAAAATAGAGAATAATAATGGAGACAGCACTCCACCTTGTGGTACACCAGCAAGAGTGTTGCACCAGGAAGATCGAGAATCTTCCGCCTTTATTCTTTGCCGACGACCCACTAAGTAACTACGAAACCATCCAATAACCGCAGAAGATATGTTAAGAGAGCGTAAAATTCCAAGCATAATGTCGAAGTCAACAGTGTTGAAAGCATTGCTGAAATCTAATAGAGTTAAAACAGTGAGTTTTCTATTATCCATACCCATTCGGATGTCATCGGTGATCTTCGCAAGTGCGGTTGCCGTACTATGACCAGGACGGAAACCAGACTGAAAAGGATTGAAGAGGTCGTTTCTGTTTAGATATGATGATAACTGTTGATGCACTAGACGCTCCAAAACTTTGGATAGGAAAGGGAGAATAGAAATTGGTCTGATGATATCCTAAATTTTATCTGACCAATTTTAACAATGAGTAAATACATTATTATCTAGTACTAACTGAGCCAGAAACTCTAATTTTGTGTCACGTTCAAAATTTCACCTCGTAGGTATTAGGTGTATTAATAAAACGTTTGGTCGTCTGGTCAGTTATATGATACCTACACATTCAGTAAACATTGACATTGAGAGTGCCTGCTATTGTTCATTATTAAAAGCCACGCTACATTTTTAGGTTTACTCACGTCCTTTAGTCTCCTGTTAGAATCCGAAATTAAATACGTAAAAATGTACCCAATAGTAATCAAATTAAAATATCTTTATCCAATTTAATTCGGAAAAACCCCATTGAAAAGAATCCGCCAAGAAACTCGACAATATCTTTTCAAAATAGACCAACAATGTTACTAGCTGTTGCCAGCAACTCCGTCTGCGAAGAATAAGTGTAACGGTACAATAGCATACATTCAACTATTTACTACTATTTCAATAACCACTCAAAAGCTGGTAACATTACGAGCGGTAACTTTTTAAATCGCCCCGCGGTCGAGTTGAAAACATCGAACCTGTAACTAAGATTTTAACTGTGAATGTGCATTTACATAATAGATATATCAGTACAAATTAATCTGTGTTTTGCTCAGTGACCATCCTTTTGATATATCGATCACATAAGGGTACCTATAAAAGTACTACGACCTATTCTCCGACGTACCAATATATACAAAAAAAAAACTAAAAATCGGTAAAGCCCAGTAAAGCCGTTTCAGATAAGTTCGATAATAGACACAGGACAAGACAGTGACAGGAGATTTTAGTATAAGTTTTTATTTCACCAAAATACTTCTCGATCGCGTTTACGTAAAAAAAACAATTACTAATGAAACATGGACAGCGCCTCCGCGCGCGCGCGTCCATGTTTCCATAGAATTGGCTAAGTAAAGTTTTTTGAAGAGGTGCTAATTATATTTTTTTTCGACTGTTGGCATTCTGAAGATCGACAAACTGCAGCTGTTTTATTTTTATCTCCTATTGCTTACTGGAAATATTTTTTTAAGTGTTCGAGATGACATTTGTGAGATTTAATGGCTGACAAGCCGTTCGTGCTCAGTACTTAGTAGAAACAGAAAAAAAACTAAGTCATCTGTCACTTTTGTCCATGTCAAACCGTTTGCGTTTCGTTTGCTTTGCGTTTTGATGTGATTTTTGGACTATTTTTAACGACCTCCGCACAAAATCCGGATTTTCAATTTTACCGCATTTCTCCACGACCTATGCACGATAATTGAATCACGATTGAATATTTTTGATCACTATTTTGGAACTGCTTCTTGGACAACGCAAAGAAACGAAACGCAAACGGTCAGATTTCATTTGACATTGACAACTGACTTCGTTTTTTTTTCTATTTCTACTAAGTACTGAGCACGAAACGCTTGTCAGCCATTAAATCTCACAAATGTCATCTCGAACATTTAAAAAAATATTTCCAATAAATAGTAGGAGATAAAAAAAAAACAGCTGCAGTTTCTCGGTCTTGAAGACGACTACTGTCGAAAAAAAATATAATTAGCACCTCTTCAAAAAACTTTACTTAGCCAATTGATTTTTTTACGTAAACGCGATCGAGAAGTATTTGGTGAAGTAAAAACTTATACTAAGCATACAGTTAGAAGAAGATTACATAGATTTAAATACTCACATCCAAAGTATTTAATACAAAAAAAAATATTAACACAATGTGGATCGGAATTATTTCCAACTTCGCTGTTCATTAATTTTTTATTACTTCTTAGATAATTAGCGTCTTCTTGAAAAGGATTTTTTTATGTTGCATTAAATTGATCGGTGATATTTTTTGAAATTATGTTTTAAAAACGTACGCAATTTTCCAGAAATGACTATTTGGTCTTAGCCAGTCTGTAAGATAGAACTTTAAGCTTTGCTATGTAGATACACATTATCCATTGGCTTATGGATGTTACTGAGATCACATACATACTTATATCTTTTTTTACATACACATGATAATAAATTATAACATCTTACCTCGAACACAATAAGCTGCGTTTTTGTGAACTTAAATACGTATGCACTAATTACTACCACTCACGGGGCTTAATTACGTAATCTAATACTATTTAAATTACCTTGACGTTTTAGCCACATTGCAGCGACCAAGGTCACGTGTAGACTGAAGTGTAAGGTATCACGTGAGTGGTAACAGTTAAGAGCGAAAATCGTGAAAGTTTAAAACAATTAAGTGTGATACATGTATTTCAAGACTGTCTGGCTATGTATTGTAGTTATTCAAAAAAAACTGACCATCTACAAGTTGGACTCGCGTACCGAGGGATATGTTAATCCTTAAAGATTATGGACTATAACTTCGTTTAATTTAAGGTTGAATTAACGGTCAAATTGTAGCACACGTTTCTCGGTATTTCGAACACAAATTGACTAAAAATAGCTACATGTACATTTATTAGCGGTAATTATTACGTTTGCATTATAGAAGTTAACACATTAAACATGAAACTACCGTGAGACTCACTCATAGTGAAAATAAACGGATCACTCAAGACAGCAAGGGGTCTGCGGTGGCCGAACACTCAATGGACTCGGGCTCGACGCACTACATCCGTTTTGATAAGGCTTCCGTACTTGCGAGAGAAAAGTTTTTCATTCCGCGGAAGGTGCGCGAAGCCATCGAGATTGGTCGTCATCCAAATTTTAACCGGGATAGTGGTTGGTCAGTACCCCCGAGTTGGAAAACAGTGTTGAATGTTCGTACTGCGTCAACGGTGAGTGTGAGCGAACCTTTACAAAGTGATGTGGTTAGTGTTGTGTGCTACCCTACATTTGACAATGACAATAAAAGTGATGATGAAAACGGGGGTAGTTGTGTGTCGCTGTCAGTTGCGTCGAGTAGCCGCGCAACCAGGGCGTTAGCACGCAGTGCACGTTTGGCAGCCGCCGTGACGTGCGACTCCGAGAGGAAGGGCTACGGATTAGCCCGAAACATGTCGAGTTAAACTCGTTTTAAGACGTGAGTGATCCGTTTATTTTCACTAGAAGTTAACACAATTTTAAATTGTTTCGTTGTTTCATTTAAAAACGTGTGAAAAAATTACCGTTAAGTTTCAAATGTTAAAATTAATGGAATAGGTTTAGGTAACTGTTTTAGTTTATAAAGTACAGCCGCTGACAGAAAGATTACAATGTTTTACTTTTTTCCCTAGGACCAACTCACGCTTGACCAGTTTTTATTATTTGTTGACATGCAGTATGTCTATTATCATTCTGAATTTGAAGTTATGTTTAACGTTATAGAGAAACAACGAAAACAAAAATAATAATGTACGTTTCTTGTATGGGGACCCCCTTAGTTTTCAACTTTATTTTATTTTTAATATTTTTTGTTGTAGTGGCAATAGGAATACTCATTGTGTATGAATTTCAGCTGTCTATCTTTACGGTTCTCGAGATACAGCTCTGTGATATACAAACAGATAGACGGACAGCGTAGCGACAGTAATACGGTTCCGTTGATGAACTAAAACAATTACTTTGCTCACCCGCGACCTTACAATAGTTACGTTTATGCAAGAAATGTGCGTTCATGCAGTTCCTCCACCTCCACACTGTACGAACACACACAAATCACATAAACCCAACCATCACCACCACCAAGCTACACTGACGCGTTTCGAACTCAACCAGAGCTCATCTTCAGAGTTACCACAACCGTATGCTATGTACAGTGTGGAGGTGGAGGAACTGCATGAACGCACATTTCTTGCATAAACGTAACTATTGTAAGGTCGCGGGTGAGCAAAGTAATTGTTTTAGTTCATTAATATGGACCTCCGCAAAGTAACGCCTGATTCAATAAACGGTTCCGTTGGTCACCCATCGGGTATGGAATTCGAAAAACTTAAAAATGTATCACAAAAACATGCCACCGGCACTTTCAACATCATTAGCAAGTCATATTCCATTCTTATTTGTCATCGTTACCCATCCGACCGGTCGACAAGCGAAATAAACGAACCAGTAAAAGGTTATAATATAACCTTTTGCAACTTGGGAAAAGTCCGCCATATTTTACTACTGGTCGTTTATCATTTGCGTCGAGACTTCAAAGCTCGCAAACGACCGCTTTTAATCTCAATGTTTAGTTAAAAACTTGTCATGTTTGATCTCGAATAGCGCCGAGTTGATTTCCGTACCTACTTTTTCAGCGCGTTTTCACCCACCGTTAGGTATACGCCTCAGAAATCTTTTTCCATCCTAATCGGTTATCTTTTTACCACTTCCAGACCCATCCTGCTGTCTCCCTAATAATCATTATGATAAAAAAATAGATGAATACTTAAAACCATACATTCTTTTTCTCTTTGGACAGCAGCATATTTAATGTAATATAAACCGTCTTCTGTTGAATTATTGGATCTCAAGACTTAATAGCTTGATCGACAGTTACACAAGTCATATAATTACACACAGTCACATTTTCCAGCCTTTTGAAATACGGTACCCTCAAAAAACTCATTTTCTAATAGAAATGAATGTTCAAAGCCCGAGCTAACAATATTTTTCATGTAAAAAATCTGTAGTGAGCCTTTGAGAGTGGTGGTTTTGTAATACAGCCCCAGGGAAACGAATGTCGGAGAGATGGCTCAAAGATTAAAATAAATGTGCTTTGAAGCTAGCGAGTTGGATTATGGGCGTGAAAAAACATAGTTTTTTTTTTAAACAAAAAATAACAACTAACTTATGATCTGTTTTATTAATGTCGATCAGAAAGTAATTAGGAGTGTTTGAATGATTAGCTTATTGGTTCAAGAGAACTGGCGCGTATGAATTAAATAAGTCTATGTGTCTATTTTGTAACACGCTCATAAATACTTTATTAAAGTAAGTGACCTAGGGCTCTCCACTCCAAGGCTAGAGTGAATAGGTTGTTACTGCACTAGTGAGATAACCTTTGACCTCATCTACACTTTTCATCAGGTGAGATCAGGGTCACTCACGGGTCAGTTTTATGTAATAAAACTCTGCTAATTCATAATTCATAATAGATGGATTCGCAAGAGTACTTATGAATATCTCGGAAAATGTACATAAAAATTATGAAAAAAAATCACAAACAAAATAGTACCTTATTTATAGATTTTTGACGTTCAAACTCGTAAGTGCTCGCCCGTTCTTGTGAATCCATAATAAATGAAATCATAGTGAAATTTTGAGAAATAAATTTTAAGAAGCATTGAAGTTTGTTAACAGGAAGATCATGCCTAAGTCTGTCCCTGTTAGGTATTAAGATAGATCTATATACGGAATTTCAGCAATTCACGTTGAGAATTTAGCAAATTATCTATCTAATTAAAAAAATATTGTATTCCATCCATCTATTTGTCGGAATAATGAAAGTAATTTCCAGAAGTAGGTACTTTATTAACGTAATATAACTTTATTAATATAATTTTTAGACATTTTTAAGGAAAATACAAATAGTCATTTTTGCTTTTTTATTCAAAATTGCGAACAGAACAACCCTCGTGACTGTTTTTGAACTGACAATGGACCATTCATATCGTAAAGTTTCGTCTAGCTCTAAAAACAGTCCTCCAAACAAAACAACAAAAGCTATTTGCAATTTATTGTTATAAAATTCACCGAGACTTATTTACCTTGCAAAGAGAATTAAGTATATAAGTTTTTATACAATACTGGAGAGAAATAACATGGAGAAATAAGAAAAGCTTACCAACTGCTTGGTAATCACATCACTCCATATTTTCGTTCCAATTCTCGGGTAGATTAACACCATTTGCGCCTGTAAACGCATTATTTTCTCATAAAAAGAACTGTCACTCTTAATAAATAGTTGATAGGCATCTAAACATTTATATTCCGTTGCATAAACAAGGGTGACTCGAGGCTCCCCACCGTTTAGCAATCGCGTCAGGTATCCTGCATATAAATTACTCCTTTGTCCCTCTAATTCCGTCAATGGCACATTGTTTGTTTGCCAAATATCCCAACGCTCCTCTTAATTAGCTGAAAAGGTATTTTGTTACGTAATAAAATGATTGATGATTTAATTCGTGGTGGTAAAAACACGTTGTTTGTTTTACGTGGATATTGTATTGTCGTTTTATATACTTCGCGCGCCTTTTGTTCTTTTGTGAGATTACTAGGCTTAATTGTAACGTTGAATTCAGCCCACCTAATTTTTTTTTCACGTGGCTTGTAATGAATAACATAATTATTTACAGGCAAAGGTCCAGGCTACGCGTCTCCTTTGGAGGCGTTCAAAAACGGACCAAGAGAAGAACTTTTGTATGTGGTCTGCGTTCAACCAGATCAAACCAAGCAAGACTATCTGGCCACCGTCGATGTTGATCCAAAATCGCCTACTTATAGCCAGGTAAAATTGTTGTTTACGTAATAAAATGGCTATGTGCGCAATAAGTCTTGTCCAATGTCTATCCACTTAAGTTGCCCTTTCCTAAATTTACACGATAATTCGATGTGTAGGTAGGTAGGATGTTCACGGTTGAGTACACGTATTAGGTACGCGTACTAATGTTTAATTAACGTAGAAGCCTAGTATTTTGAACTATGGTTTCTGAAGCACAGAATCGTGGATTTTAATTCGGGTGTTTTAATCGCACTTCTGGTTTTCCAGAGCTCATGTGTGAATTCTATTACCAAGAACTTTACGGAGAAGGAAAAGATCGCGAGGGAACCTACACACACCTGCGAAGTAATTCAATGGTGTGTATGAAGTACCCAATCCACATTGAACGCGCGTGGGAACTACAGATTAAGCATTTAGGAACGTACATAGGCTGATATGATGATGAAATTGATGAATAATGTTATAACTTATAGAAAGTCGTCGTACATACATGACGCGTCTCATGATCAAAATGATCAATGTTGACAGAGAGGAGAAGCGCATGCAGCATGCTAATAAGCCATTGATACGGCTTTTTCTCTGTTATATACCGGCGTGGACGGTAAGACTTCCGGAAAAATTACTAGCAGAAGAGGTAAGTAGTCTTACAGAGTTTTCATTTGATTACGCGACCGAGTCTCTCGCCGCGCAGTGGTTGCCTTACAGGACACCCAATGAATAGCGTACCCGGGTCATTAGTTGGTTTGATAACAAATCTGCAATTCTTTTGATGTCACGGTGGTCTCCGAGTAGCATTTACCCACTTGTTCTTTTGCCTAGAATGTTATATAAAAAATATTGCCGAAGAAAACGTTAACGTTGATGAACATTAATTAATCACATTCTTCACTATATAAAATAGGCAAAGGACGAAAAAGAAAGCCGTAATTCTCTTTTATTACAGGCATCGTTAATTAGAGCCAAGGCCTTTCGTTATTATTTTAACGTAGTTATTTCATCCGAAGGAAACATAAAAACTGTAATCAGAGGTGGGTGTAACGAGAAGTTTCTCCGAGGTAAAGATAGGCCATTTTGTCTACCTATAGTAAATGTTAAATATCTTTTATATTAAACTAGCTTTTGCCCGCGGCTTCGCTCGCGTGTACTATGAGTATTCCAAAGAACTAAGATATCAAGCAAGCAAGCATACAGGCAAGCAAGCAAGCAGGTCCACAATTGACCGAGAAATCGGTGAACATACCTACATAAAAAATACATAAATTGGAATGCATAACCTCCTCCTTTTTAGAAGTCGGTTAAAGTGCCATTTCCGGCCTACTTACAGTATAAACTTATGAATTTTGAAATTTTAGCTTTCTACAACCAGTAAAACGCAAAATCCCGTTTTTTCCCGTTCCCGTAAGAATTTTGGGAAATGTTTTCTTAATGCCCCCCTACACTCCCCAAGGAACCCACTTGCCAAATTTCAGCTTTCTATGACCAGTAAAACGAAAAATCCCGTTTTTCTCGTTCCCGTGGGAATTTTGGAAAGTCCTCTCTCAATGCTCCTCTACACTCCCCAAACAACCTACATGACGAATTTCAGCTTTCTACGACCAGTAAAACGAAAACTACCGTTTTTTCCCGTTCCCGTTGGAATTTGGGAAAGTCCTCTCTCAATGCCCATCTACACTCTCCAAGCAACCTACATGCCGAATTTCAGCTTTCTACGACCAGTAAAACGAAAAATCCTGTTTTTTCCCGTTCCCGTGGGAATTTTGGAAAGTCCTCTCTCAATCCAGCTCTACACTCCCCAAGGAACCCACTTGTCAAATTTCAGCTTTCTATGACCAGTAAAACGAAAAATCTCGTTTTTCCCGTTCCCGTGGGAATTTTGGAAAGTCCTCTCTCAATGCTCCTCTACACTCCCCAAACGACCTACATGCCAAATTTCAGCTTTCTACGACCAGTTAAACGAAAAATCCCGTTTTTTCCCGTTCCGTGGGAATTTGGGAAAGTCCTCTCTCAATGCTCATCTACACTCCCCAAGCAACCTACATGCCGAATTTCGGCTTTCTACGACCAGTAAAACGAAAAATCCCGTTTTTTCCTTATCCCGTGGGAATTTCCGAAAATTCTTAAACCTGTTTTTTACTATTATAATTACCTACTTCTATGCCAAATTTGAAGAGTCTAGTAATTATAGTTCATAGGATCCCGTTGAACTGAATATATAAATCCCGTTTTTTCCTTATCCCATGGGAATTTTGAAAATCCTGAAATTAATGTTTTAAATAATGTAATACCTACTTGTGTATCAAATTTGAAGAGTCTAGTTATTATAGTTACTGAGATAGGGTCACTCGGAATCGAATATATAAATCCCGTTTTTTCCCTTTCCCGTTGGAATTCCCAAAAATCCTTTCTTAGTGGATGCCTACATTGTATGAGGTATCTATGTGCAAAATTTCAAATCTCTAGGTCCAGTGGTTTGGACTGTGCGTTGATATATCAACAGTCATTTAGTTTATTTAGATATTTCAACCCCATCGCACCCCATCCATGGAAATGGTATTTTACGTCTGCCACGTCGGCTTTTAAAACCGTTGTTGTTTTCATAACCAGCGACCCGATAAACCATAGAAACAACACCCATGTTGATTTTCAGACTTTGTTACCCCTTTCCCCCCTTTTAGGGGTTGAATTCTCAAAAAACCTGAAACACGTGTTTACTCATTTATTATTCGGGGTACTTCTGTGAAGTTTCGAATAAAATAGTCGAACTAATCTTGTTTCCCCATACAAACTTTGGACCCCCGTTTCACCCCCTTAGGGAGTGAATTTTGAAAAATCCTTTCTTAGTGCACCCCTAGACCTTATAAGGAACCTACATGCCAAATTTGGAATCTCTAGGCCCAGTGGTTTGGGCTGTGCGTTGATATGTCTGTCAGTCAGTCAGTCAGTCAGTTAGTCAGTTTCTTCTTTTATATATATAGATGAGTACCATGCAGCAACTTAAACCAATTGACTTAGTCCCAAAGTAGGCAAAGCTTATCTTATATATAAACATACTTATATACAAACCAGCTGATGCCCGCGGCTTCGCCCCCGCTGAAGTAGATTAAAACGCGTTTTCCCGTGGGAATGAGATATTTTTCCATGATAAAAAAGTAGCCTTTGGCTCCAGCCCTTCAACTATGTCCATAAAAAAATACGGTAGTCCGTCGCTCAGTTTCGATGTAAAAAAAGGACAAACAAACTAACACACTTTCACATTTATAATATTAGCATGGATACACATTCTTAAATATACTTATATTAGACACCCAAAAACTCGAGGACAAACATTCGTATTTTTCATACATAATATTTGCCCCAACCGGGGATCGAACCCGGGACCACAAGCTTTGTACTCAGGTTCTCCAAATCAACCGTGTATCCGGCCGTCCTAGTTTATTTTAAACATGATTTACCCCACCACTTTGCTGCTATAGAAGAATAAAACATTTTCAAGCTCTCTAACCATGTGAGAATCCCGAAGAATCCCTTATCAGTGCTCCCCTACGATCCTTACGGAATATGTCTGCCAAGTTTTTATTTCTTTAGCTCCAGGGTAAACCTAAAGTTATGGATTGTCTGTCAGTCAGTCACGATTCTCCTTTTGATTTTAGATCAGGCAATTTACACGTAAAAGGAATAGCGTCTGGGTTAATATACAAATGAACTAAATGAACTAAAACAATTACTTTGCTCACATTTCTTGCATAAACGTAACTATTGTAAGGTCGCGGGTGAGCAAAGTAATTGTTTTAGTTCATTAATATGGACCTCCGCAAAGTAACGCCTGATTCAATAAATTATTTAATATACAAAATCTGTCGAAAAGATGCTTACAGTGCTTTTAGTGAGAAGGGTTTTATGGTTTGTGGTTCAAATGGTGAGGTCTGCAGAACGAAAGTGGAACGATATTGACATATTATTAGTTGTTTCGATCAGTCTGAACGAACGATCATAGCCATAAAGCGAGTACCTTTGTTAATATGTAGATAAGACTTACATCATTGCAATTAAAATAAACTAAAAATCATCTGGATAACAGACGGTATTTTGTGATCGTTTCTGAAAGATTCATAGATCTTCAAATCAGTTTTTACCTTTTATCAAATCTTCTCATGACACAGATTCGACTTGGTCGCAAATAAATAAGGCAAAAACCTATTGTGACAGATATACGCACGAGTACTTAGCTCCACTAATCATTCAGTACTTGTCTGGATTCTTTTCCTTATTTCCTTAGACAGGTCTAAATTCTGTAGAGTATTGTGTTTCTCTGGACTTAGTTCTTTGTCTATTACATTAATTCCACTAAGATCACTTTTGTTTCTAAATTTTACGTTACTTAGACCTATTTATAATCCGTGATTTTAATCACTCTAGGAACTCGTCATGCTAATCAAAATCAACTCGATTTTGAGTGAAATCAAAGAACGTGAAAGGAAACCCTTTACGTTAGTAATTTGATTTCACTCAAAATATTTTGAAATTTAAATGTAGTAGCTTTGAACTAGAAATAAAATTAAATTTCGGAGAAACGCGTGGAATCTTTATAATGTCGTATTCATATTTCCAAACTAAGATGTAATTTTTGGAATTTGTTTGCATTGGAAATAATTGTTGAGGTTTAGACATTTAGTACTATGCTTCGCATCAAGTGGCAGGACCGAGTCCCAAACACAGAAATCCTCAGGCGAACCAATCTCAATGGCATTGAGTCATTGTTAATTAAAGGACAACTTAGGTGGTGCGGACACATTGTGCGTATGGATGATGGTAGTCTCCCTAAAGCCGTATTCTACTCCCAATTAAAGGAGGGAAAGCGGACTCCTGGAGGCCAGTTCTTGCGTTACAAGGATGTCCTCAAGCGTCACCTCACCGCATGTAATATCCCATGTGAGAGTTGGGAAGATCTTGCGAAACAGAGACCAGAATGGCGCAGCTCTGTAAATAAGGCTATTACAGGTTTTGAAACGCATCGCTTAGAGCACCTGGATGCCAAACGCCTTATTAAAAAGACCCGTCCGAGATCTACCTACACTTATACATACAATGATAGTGGTCAACTACATTGCGCACTTTGTAATAGAACCTTCAAAACAAAGTTTGGCTTTGCCAGCCATATTCGGGCACATAAGTAACAAATGAGCTTAAAGGTTCGCCTTTGTCGGACACGACATGGAGGACATCATCATCATCGCTATGCTAACATTTAAAAAAATTGTTAAATCTGGGTTAGTTAGCTCGAAGTTAACATGAAAGGTTCCATTAGCTTATTTAAGTGCAGAGACATAATTCCATCTTTTAAGTAGCTGGTTTTAATTGTAGTCTAAGAGGCTGTTTCACCATCCATTGATTAATTTTAACTGACGGTTTAATGTGATGCCGTCTCCGTCTATTCGAACAAAACAAACAGAGACGGCATCACACTTATCCGTCAAATAAATTTGATCAATGGATGGTGAAACAGGGGGTAAGACTACGCTAGTTGTGTTGTGATTTATTGAGTAAAAGACGAGGAAAAGTTCATACTGTGGCTTCAATTTTTATGCTTACCTCTTACCACATCATGATTATTTTTTCTGTGCCGGTTCTCAAAGCATCTGCTCGCTCAATTCTTTTTAGCCCATGAAAATTTGCAAACATTTTTTTGTTTGGGTTAGCAAAGTAAGTAATTGTTTCAGTACAAGAAAATTTCGGTTTTTGGTCAACAATCTAGTCGGCAGTTAAGTAAGCCTTGTACCGGCCAGCATTTAGTTCGGAGCGATGTCGCACTGGGGCAATAACGTCGAGGTAATCCTACAGGATTCCAGGCTTCAGCTGAAAGGTATTATTGTATACTTTGCTGCGCCGGCAACTAAATTAACAAACGGAATGTAATATATCCAACCCAAGATTTGTTGCGGGGATTAAGGGAGATACGATTCGGTATTTATATAGTTTTATAAATGTTCAGGCTAGTTCGTGTCGTCATTTTTTTAATTTTAACGGTGTAAGTAGGTATGTTAAGTAATAGTTTTAGTATATTTGTTTATTAATTTAGCACTTGTGTAGATTGGATCCACATGTACGCTTATTGTCTAACGCGCTGATGCTTTCGCATTCACTATTTACTTCTGTGAAACGGTATAAGATGGACGGTATAAGACACAAAGAGATGGTGAAAGCAAAGGCAAGCGCCCGCGCATTATACAATAACTATATTGTATAACGTATAGGTATAAGCTGGGATGATGAAGCCAATATAAGTTTTTTTAGAAATTATATTAAATAATCGGATACCAACATTAATCTAATGATTTGTTGTTGTAATACAGCTGAAATAAAAGCTTTTGAAAAAGACGCTTGCAAAATGATTTTATGTAACGCCAAATTGCGTCGTCTGCGGTAGACGAAGGTAGAACAAACGTTACGCCAGTCACCCAGCATAATATTTTTTTAGTACGTGCAAAAATACATGGTAGGATATATAATTTAAAAGCATTAAAGTAAAAGCGGACAGATATCACGTATTCATTTCAAAAACAACAACCACTCGCACTGTGTCATAATAAAATATTCCGTTTTTCCCGGTTTTATTTAGTTTTTTTTTGCTACAGGTAATTCATCGAACTTACACCGGGAACGTTGGAGACGAGCTGCACCACAGCGGTTGGAATGTCTGCTCCAGCTGCCATGACAATCCTGACTTGAAGCGGAATCTGTTGATACTTCCCTCGTTGGTCTCTTCCAATGTTTACGCTGTGGACGTGGGGACTGACCCCCGCAAACCGGAGTTGCATAAGGTGATTCAATGACTGGGCAAAGAGTGTGTTAACATTTCTGAAATAAAATGAAAAGAGTTGGTCTCATTTATCATACTAAAATTGGGTAAGCGCTGCGCAGATTCAGGCTAGTGCTTGCATTCGCAGCAACTAGTAGTTTTTTTTTTTTCAAACCATTTTTTCTCTACTTCTGTGAAAATAGTTAAAATTTTGAAAATTTGTATGTTTCTAAAAAGAGGATGTCTTGCTAGAATCGATATAATTTTTTATATCTCCTGGTATTAATGCCCACACTTTTTTGTGTTTTCATAGTGTTTAATAAACCGCGGTACTCATCAGTATTCTTTGTGAGCTAAAATTTCTGCAATAGCCCATTCCTTAAGCAGTTAATTTAGTTTAGATTTGATGTTTAAGCTATACACCGTGAAATTTTAATGGTTGTTTTCCCGAAACGAGGTGATTTAGTATCGATTGTACAATCGATTTATAATTACTATTTTGAGTAGAGTCAAAAATCCAATTGTGAAAAACGAAAGTCGAAAATGACCGCAAACCAATAGTAACGCTTCGTTGGTACCTAACCTATAGTACGATCGTACGCTACTTGTACCAACGAAGCGTTACTATTGGTTTGCGGTCATTTTCGACGTTCGTTTTTCACAATTGGATTTTTGACTCTAGTCAAAATAGTAATTATAAATCGATTGTACAATCAAAACTGAATCACCTCGTTTCGGGAAAACAACCACTAAAATTTCACGGTGTATAGAGTGGTTTTGTCTCGCGTGTCGTTTCTATTCCTTATATTATTAGAGCAGTGGGTTCAAGCATGCAACAACTGCATGAAATTTTGCACACAGTACTGTTGTGATAAGTAAAAATAGATCTCCTCATTTCGTTCAAGACCGACCACCTTAGTAACGCTCGGCCATTATAGATAATAAGCCCTTTTGTATTATTTAAATTAATGAAACAGTCTGCGTCGTCGTGAATTGCCATAACATTCCGAAATTACAATAACATGCAAAAAATCAAATTAAAATAAACACTATGTAAATTGTCAAAAGAAAACGAAATAATATTATGAATATTATTTCACCAGATAACCTTAGATAAAAATGGATGAAACAAAATTAATTGGCATAAATTATTATGAACTCTTTCTACTTATAATTTTTCACATTGCTTTGCGATGAATAAAATAAAATTAAAGTAAATAATAATAAAGCTTTACATAATAGTACAGTAGTACTATATATGTACAGTAGTACTATGTGTATTATGTATACCTACTTACGAACTACTCATTTTAAGTTACTTATGTGGCTCTTTGAAGTCACGAGAGAAATGTTTCCTTCATTTTACTTAAGTAAACTCAGCAAGAGGTCGTAAATGTGTTTTTGGGGGGTTGAAGAGGAAACAATTTGCGTGGGTGCTTAAAAATGCAGTTTGTGGTCTGAAAGTTAAAAACTTGATGGCTACAGTGATAGTCCAGGAGCTGGAGGTTGGCATCTTGGTACTCAATATTTAAAAGTTTATAGTTCCATGTTTTCTTCATGTAACTCCAGTCAATTTGGCCACTCACGGTTTATTGAATTGAAAATGAAATGAAATATTTTATTGATGCAGAAACAGTAACATAAATACATTGTCAGCGGGCCCCACACTAGGCAGTGCCTGTATATTGGGAGCCCTGAAGAGTTGGTATTCCAAACAGAAACGAATTACAGTGTTCTTATCTAGGTGCATAGTGATTTAAAGGTATATTAACAGTTATATAGAGAAGAGGAAGAAAAATATGCAGTAATAATGATAATAATAATAATAAAAACCCTCATGCTAAGTAATTTCTGCCAATGCCATAATATAAAAGTATATAATTAAACATTTACTTTCGACACCGTCACCCAATTTTTCATTTCTGTGACACAATGCAGCACTGTCATAATAAACCAAGTTAAGAATACTTAAGGACACTTACTTAGTAGGATTTTCATATCTATCCGTTCTTTAATGAGGAACTTTTCCATAGTTACTTTTGCTATTTCTACGCTACGCTGTCGCTTGACGTATACCGGCAAACCGTACTCTGGGATTCATTATCCGCAACACAAGACCTTTTAGGAATGTGAATAGTCTGGTGATATTGTATTCTTCGTTGGTGAGTACGGGGCTCGAGTACTGCTGTGTTGTATGGCAACCGATCTACGCTAAGTACTGTGACCGGTTGGAGTCAGTTCAAAGAAAGTTTGTACGACATCTTTGCGTTAAGACCGGAATACGCCGTGCAATACCCGAATACGATGACCGACTCATTAAGTTCAATCTCCGTTCTTTGTCCAATCGTCGGAACTTTTTTGATATGGTGACCCTTTATAAAATCCTTCACGGAGATCTTGACGGAGATTTTATGGCCTTTATTGGCTTTAGAGCCAGTATGAAGCGCACACGGAGTCACAATTTGTTTGCCTTACCAATGACTTACAATAATGTTACTCACAATGCTCCAATACAACGTATGTGTCGTCAGTTCAATAAGCTGGACACTGATATCGATATCTTTCACGATTCTCGAGCCGTATTCACGCATAAAATTTCTTTATAAACAGAAACCTGTTCTGTATTGCATGATTTGCATGTCTAAACTATTATTAATATAGGTGCGTAGGTACATCTAGTGCAAAATAAGTACATTGTTTAAGATAGCCCCGAAGCGTAATTGTAGCGATTAGTGTGCTCTGCCTACCCCCCTTTGGGGATACAGGCATGTTGTGTGTATAGTGTATGTGTGCATGTATAATAAGTTTTATAAATAAAAATAGATAACTTTTGTGTAGTAGGAAAATATGGAAATAAGTAGGTTCGAATGATTAGTTTCTGGTGTGCATAAATGTTGTGTACAATGTGTGTTGTGTGTTGTTGTTGTTGTTGTTGTGTTGTAGACAAACCCATGTTAATCTTGTAAGGTTTAAATTGTGCTATTGTTTACAATATGTAATTGTACAGTCGACTACAAAAAAATCGATACGGCCAAAGTTACAAAAATATGTATACACGACCTTAATGTTAAGTCAATAAAGGTGTGTATACATATCTTTGTAACTTTGGCGGTATAGATCTTTTTGTAGTCGACTGTACCTTACTGATAAATAAATAAATAAATAAATACAGAAATTGGAAAACTAACAAGATCACATTTTCAAGTTATAAAATAACGTGACATTGCCATGTTTGCCTCCTAGACTATCACGAGCTGGCGCTCAATTTTGTTTGCACTCTGGGGTCGTAAAGCTTGAATCCTTATAATAATATCATGTATATCTGCTGAAGTTTTTTAATCTGCCTGTTTTTAGTATCTGAAAATTTGATTGCGTTGTCGTAAAAGTTAAGTATGAAGTATATTTTTCTATTTTTTTTTATTTTTTTTATTTTCTTCAACTTCATTTTTTTTTTTTTTTTATTACTTTTACGGTCATCCCGTGAAACCATATATTTCAAACTAAATACAAACTGAAATATAGATGCACAGAAAAAACCCCAGAAAAAAGACCAATGCTGGGAATCGAACCCAGGTCCTCAGCGTTCCGTGCTGCGTGCTTACCCCTACACCATCACTGGTCTAGAAGTTAGCGACGAATCTTTCCCATACATCGTACACTTCAGTCTGTTATAATCACATTAGGCAGTGATAAAGCGCATCTATGTTAATGCCCTCTACCGAGAGACTTCAACACTCCTTCGGAGCTACCCGCTCACCTGGACCAAGAGATGGCGCTACTAGGCCAACTTTTACAAGTTAAGTATGAAGTATCTTTTTCTATTTATTTAATAAATAAATAAATATAATATATAAATATATGGGAAAGATTCGTCGCTAACTTCTAGACCAGTGATGGTGTAGGGGTAAGCACGCAGCACGGAACGCTGAGGACCTGGGTTCGATTCCCAGCATTGGTCTTTTTCCTGGGGTTTTTTCTGTGCATCTATATTTCAGTTTGTATTTAGTTTGAAATATATGCGTTGTCGTGTTTGATAGGGGTGTTCTGTGATTTCTAAAGATTGGAAATACCTAGTAGTATATTAAATACAATAAGGGTTTTTTCTGTGTTTACGCAGTAAGATGAGAGAGGAGTTCGATAGCAAACACCGTGACACGAGATTTTTATATAATTATTAGAAGAAGATTTAACTTGTGAAACCTTTCATGCAAAAACTGTACCTAAATAATAAAAAAAACATATGAGCAGTTGCGTTTCTAGCTCACATAACTTTTCTATCCATCTTATTATTAGTTCTGTAACTATGCCTATAGATACGTTAAGCTGATACAGTGCTAACGTAGTTAACTACTGTCAAATCGTTGTAAGCTTTAACGCTTCGGGGGCCATGAACCCAAAACATTTCCCATATTACTTTATCGATCATCACCCAACTCCATAATTGCCGAGGGCGTCACATAGTTCCGAAGTGAAATTTCGCGCAACTAGCTCCGAAACCCATCCCAAATCTGTCGCCAAACTTCAAACATTCCAACTCACGCCAGACAGTTCGCGAACTCGTTATATTGGCTGTTAAACCTTACGTTATCCTTTTCACACACTTTTACGTCAGTTAGAATTTTGAGATAAGCCATTTTTAAGCTCAAAGATGAGTTTCCTTCAGTGAAAAGCGTCAGTGCTTTCATTTAAATTACGACGAACTCAAATTTGAGGATTAGGATCTGCGCTCTTTACTTTCATTGCCTCGGTAGCGTCCCGTAAAATCTGTTTTATTTTCCATTAGACGAAACAATGTTGGTCCAAACTACTTAATATTCTCACCTCTGCCCGTTATCGAGTGTTCACAGCTTCGGATATCGTTACCAGGTAATCGACGGCTCCGAGATGAGGTCATTCAACTGCAGTTTCCCTCACACGACGCACTGCTTGGCATCTGGCGAAATCATGATCTCCACGATGGGCGATAAGGGCGAAAACGGGAAAGGGGATTTCGTGCTCATCGACTCGCAGACTTTGAAAGTGACAGGTGAATGGTTGTGGACGTGCCTTTAGACCGTTTTGACGGAGGGGAGAGATTATTCAATAGATTACGCCACACGCTCTTTTCTCCCTAAATCTACCCGGTACCCTTCTATGTATATTTTGTGATGCTTTTAGGGACGTGGACGAAAGGCAAAACCGCGAATTTCGGATATGACTTTTGGTATCAGCCTTACCATGATGTGATGGTGTCTTCGGAATGGGGTACGCCGAAATATTTTAAGACGTAAGAATTATTACAAAAAAATATTGCATTTAGACTTTAATTATTTACTTGTTTATAAGCGTTGTAAAGTAAACCACGGATATTAAAAGTAGATCTATGTATACTGGTCAAAGGTTACATAAATAATAAACCTAACGATTATTTTATGTACGTAGATAATAATAATAAGTAATTTAAGAGCTCGTTTTGATGACCTTTAATCTTCTACAATTCTATTTCTTAGAGGGTTCCATCCGGACGACGTGGCCAATCCAAAGCGCTACGGCTCATCTTTAAATGTTTACAAATGGTCCACACGCGAGTTGCAACAAGTCATAGAGCTGGGCAAAGAGGGCACGGCTCCCCTCGAGGTCAGATTCCTCCATAATCCTAAATCCGAGTTGGGATTTGTCGGCTGCGGCGTCGAGGCCAACGTTTTCAGGTATGAGATTTGTAAGGCTTCAAGGCTAATATCGGATTCGGAACCAAGATTAATATATTTGGTACATTAAATTTAATATTGGGTTTAGATGTACCCAAGGGCACAGCCTAATGAGCACGTTTAGTAACATCGTTTCAAAGCAATCAGTTATATAGTGGCCAAAGTGAAACCAGCGAAACTTTCTCAATTAGGAGACTTACGAGTCAAAGCGAAAGAGACCTTAGATACTTTAACTTAACTTCTCTTCAGATTTAAATCGTCCTCGGATGGAAAGTGGAGAGCTGATAAAATCATTGATGTGCCAGCAAAAAAAGTATTGCAGGACGGCGTGGAAACCAAGCTTAATGGTAACGATTCTCCTTATTTTCGTACTTATGCTGTACCTTCTTTTATTTTCTGTATTCAGCATAGAAAAAAACGAATGATTATGATATAATGCCAATATCGCGACAAAAAAATAACTGGTTTTGCTCGATTCATTTATTTCTACATTCGATTACTTTTTGTCCGATAGCGATAGACAACTACGAGTATGACACCATCTATTAACTTTTTCCCTCTAGGTTTGATGACTGACATCCTCCTGTCATTGGATGACAAGTATTTATACTTTACGTGCTGGCTTCACGGGGATGTGCGTCAATACGATATCTCTGACCCGGAAAATCCAAAATTAACTGGACAAGTTTTTCTGGGCGGACAGATTGCTACCAACAATCTTACAGTTATAGAGGACAAAGATAATAAGGTTAGTTTTAGCACACACACAGTTTTGAGAAAATTAATAAAGAGCATATGATTTCATACTTTTTTAAATTTGTAGTTGGTCAATTTCTTCCTTAATTTAATAATGTTTGTAGGGCTTTGAGTTAGAAGACTTATCCATAGACCATAGTCGTACTCTAATGCTGCTGTCAATTTACAATAGCTATATAGTGTCATATTAGAAAACCTGAGTAATATCTAGAAGCATTTGACAAAGCATTGCATTTTCCCCTTTTTCCAATACCAGTAATAATCGTTTAAATGAATACCACGTGACTTAACACTATTGCAGTTTCGCTACGTCATTCATTCCATTCGAGTTTGTTTGTTCTCAGATTACTTTGTGGTATTGTTTCTTGGTTAACTGAAGTGGTATTGAAAAGTGTTTCTGCTTCGTAACTTTCTTATATTTTTCTTGATATATACAAGTTTTGACTATAAATTGGGTATTTGGAAATTACATAAGCCGCTATAACCTTCACACAAGTATTAATAGAATTAGGAAAGGTCCTAAGTACACACGTCCTTTGCAAAGGCACCTAGTTATTTTTACTTTCTATCTCATTGAAGAGCTATTTCGTATTTTGAAATTTGGAAAAGGTTCCTTCATAGTTAGATTAATAATATTCACGATCACGGTATCACTTTCTAGAATTTTTTGCTATTATAATCAAAATAATTATGTCAATCACCTAATTTCTTGCACTGAGGTTTGCTAAAAAATTGTGATGAGCCCAAAACCTCTCAAGCAAAGGATCGTAGATCAGACTCGGGCTAGTTATTCGGCACAAAACATCGCCAGGAATCCTGTATACACTTGCGATGTAATTCAATTGTATGTGTGCAGTGCCCAGTTCCCACGGCGCCCGCGCAGGATCTACACCCCAAGCCCTCATTTGAAAGGATGCATGTGGCGTTGCCAGGACGTGTAAAGGTCGAATATGATGGTGTTGAGGTTTTCTAAAGTAACCGTTGTATTTTTCAGGGCCCATATAAACAGGTGACGGTGAAGGGTAAAACTCTGCAAGGCAGTCCGCAAATGATCCAACTATCTCTTGACGGGAAGCGCCTGTACGTGTCGTGCTCACTGTTCTCGCCTTGGGATAAGCAGTTTTACCCGAAAGCAATTGAGGAGGTTAGTTTACAAAAACTTAACTAAATAAATTGAATTGAAGAAGTTGAAAATTTTACTAAAGAATTCAAAGATTCCACTAATATATAAACGTAATAAAATAGACGTAAAATTTGTATGGATGCATGTATGGATGTTTGTCACGTTTTCACGCTAAAACGGTTTGACGGATTCTGACGAAATTTGGCACACAAGTAGATTATAACCTGGACTATATGTTGGTAAATTTCGTGTCCCGTATAATTGCATTGTTCCCGCAGGATTGTGATAAATGAATTCTTTGGAGACAAAGTCGCGGGCTACAGGTAGTAAATATTATAAATAAGAAAGTTTCTGAGTATGCGTGTTTGTAACTCTTTGACATTAAAATACCTTTGTCATGTAGATATTTGGACCGTAGGAGTATCACATAAGATACTTTTTATTCTTATTCCGATATTTCAACGAGATCGGGATGTACGCATGTAAAATTCTAAACCTCAAGCGTCAATTTTTAGACTTAGACAAACAAAATTTTTCATGAGTGTTCTTCATATGTACCAGGTAAATAAAGGTAACGATGTATTTTTTTCAAATTCTCATTAAAACTTAGTAAAATCCTGGAACTTGAACTCTACTGCCAGACCTAATGTATTACACGCCCAAAGCCGTGGAAAGATAGTTCCCAATATTTATATTTAATACTAGCTGTTGCCCGCTACTTCGTCTGCGAAGAACTCGTTTAAGCCTATCCCGCCAGAACTATCCATTATATTTCGCAACTTCATTCTTTGCAATTTATGGTTAACATATTGTAGTAGCGCTATTTTCCGGGTTAAAAATAATCTTAAATGTCAATCTAGGTTATAAACTATCCGTGTGCCAAATTCCATCTGAATCCATTCAGCGATTTGGAGGATAACAAACATCTTCACATTCATCCTAACAAGCTTTCGCCTTTGTAATATTAGAAAGATAAAAGTTTTGTCAAAGACTTTTGGTATGTTACATTAAGAAGTACTTAAGTATCTTTCGTAGTTACATTTAGTTAGTTACATTATAGATCTTTAAGTAAATACCTACATTATTATATTGACTGACATCCCAAATTTTCCCCAAAAGTACTTCATGCTCAGACTTTATTAAATTTGACATTGCTTCGAGTATGCGAGGGCCGCGTGGTATTTCAGCCGAGATATACATACGTTAGTTGCTAGGAAACTTTATTCGCGGAAATATTTATGTAATGTCATATTGATGCCGTTCTTCTTGCTACTTATTTATGTATATTAATATAATACACACGAAACAAAGAACATGTAACATCTCTTTAAAAAGAACTGTGAAACCAGTACTTCACCCTTAAGCGATTAAGTAAGTTGGCAACCGACTGCGACTGCCTGATGTTATTGGTAACCGATCCCCCCCCCCACACACACACACACACACCACCCACACCCGATAGCTTGTGTTAATTGGATTGAAAAGTCTGAATAAATAATCATATTATTATTATTATTCTCGATTACAGAGATACTTAGGCGAAAAACTCTGAATCCTCTAAACATGTTTTTCTTCCTAACTAGGGTGGCTGGATCGTGAAGTTGGACGTTGATACTGAAAACGGAGGCATGAAGCTGGACCCGGATTTCCTGATTGACTTCGGCCGGGAACCAAACGGTCCCGTACTGCCGCACGAAATGAGGTCAGGTTTAAAATAAGTAGATGTGATAAGACGTGTCTGCACGACAGTGTTAGCTTATGTGTCTTTCTTTTGTGTTCTGTGTTCTTTACTTTCATTGCCCCCTTTTTTACCCCTTTCATTGCCGACAACGCATAATGCGACTACGGCCCAACCCCTCTCATTCTGGGAGGAGGCCCGCAGTGTGAAGCAGCTGGGATGACGATGATGAATGCGTAAGCGCGTTTTTGTGACTTTTACTCAGTGCCGCTGTCGTAATCTCTAGGGTCGGAATTTTCACGGCAAAACAAAAGACTGTCGCAATCAGACTAGTTTTAGAAACATTTTTTTATCGATATTGATAGTTTGTGTAATAGAAGAAAAAAATGATTCATCAAATAAAAAAAAAATAAGTAGGTAGTAGGTATACAAAATTTTACGTAAGGTTTGTGTTAAATTATAAAGAGACAGATGCAATTTATTTTTCGAAATTCACTTCAATACACACATTAGCACATGACATCTTATTTGGTTTGTGATAGTGATAGGAGTAGATAATCATTAATTTCTCAATATTCTCTGGACGTAAACTGTTTCATTCATTAGTTAATAATACTCGATATCGATAAAGACTTTGTTTCTAAAAGTAGCTTGATTGCGACAGTTTTTTGTTTTGCCGTGAAAATTCCGACCTCTGGAATCTCATAGCTATTTGAACGCGCACGTGCGTTTGCGGCACCTGAAGGAGTCTCGGGTATGAGAGCTGGCAGCGAATGCCTTAAAGGTAACCAATAAAGTAATAATAGTTTGATAAGTTTATTATTTTATTGTTGCAGATACCCCGGAGGTGACTGTACTTCTGACATTTGGCTCGCTGATAAATAAAAAGCTTAAAACAGAACTTATTATCTGTAGATTAGCTTAAATAATAAGCTGCATAAATATTTTTGTATCCGTAAAGTGTCATAAATTAGCAATGTAATGACTTTTTAAAGAAATCAAAGTACCTACATATAATGTCGTCGTTTGTAAACAGTTGTGTAATAAAAATCTATACATCATTAAAATTATTTAAATCAAATTGGGTTTCTTTGATATATTAAATAGTATTTTGTAGTTACATGATTACTTTAGTCAACATAATTGTACTGAAAACACGTAAATATGCTATAAATCGCTACAAACTTTTCCCGCTCATAAATAGAGAATGAGGTGAAACAATTTGCAGTTTGCGTTCGCACTAAAAGTTTAGATGGCAGTAACACATTCAGCTTTCAATTACGTCTAAAATTTTGGCAACAAGGGACAGAGTAGTCCAGTGGCGGGCTGCGAAATTAACAACTTTCAATCTAATTATTCGGGTATCCCGTTAGTTCGTTTTGCTCGCACTAGAATTAAAGCGTCAGATGTAGCTATTAATTGCTTGCACTCTACAATTTGCAAGGTAGCTCCAACCTATTAAGAAGTTTTACTCCAACTTAACAAAATACTTCATACTTAAAAACATCATTCCTGATAAAAAAGGGGCTTTATAGACAGACGGACAACCAAATGGTACTAAAAGGTTTATTTTCATGAAGTATGGAACCCTACAAACATGAATACTCCAGTCTAGACGGGCTTTCTTTGTGTCCATGTCGTGACCAGCCGTCCCTATTTATCTTTGATAACAAAGGAAGTCTAATATAAATTTAACAAGGTGATCTGGACATTGGGATCATGTTCCAATAAAAGATTTACTTGTAAAGCGAATTCAATGTCACGGTCGGTATCTTAAAATTGATCCCGAATATTTCATTAGATAGTTGGTTTTGGATTAAAAAAACTGTAAAAAAATGTCATCGGAATTTTTGATTCAAAATAATAATATAACGCAGTACACTTTGAACTATGATTAATATTTACGAAAATATTCTTGAATTATAAATAAAAACCCTAACTAATATTAACAGGGGTTATTATAACTTGTGAGCCATTTAACCCAACAACCTGCTGAAATATTCCAAATTAAATTTAAAACACCTTAAAAATTTGCTGCCATGAGTACATTGAAATAAATGCTCATTAACATGCAGAAAGTGTGGGCTAGGTAATATCTAAATAAATAAAAATGAATCACCGAAATGTTTGTACGGGCATAAATTCCGATTGACTGCACCAAATTGAATAATTCTTTTTTTGTTGCGTTTGATATTGTCAGGAGAAGGTTTTTATGAAAAAAATTTTTTAAAAAATACAATGGGGGCGATGCCGCGGGCATCAGCTAGTTTTTAATAAACTTAAAGTAACCTAAAGAAAGCTCTTGTAAAAGTGACTAAAGTTGATTACCTCCACGTGACTGAACTTTATTACATACGGTTAGAAAAAAGACCAGCGGCGGAAAAACTTTTCAATAGTGGAAACATTCACCGTAAAAGTTAGTACCTACAAAAGATCCCGAACTGCATTCCGAGTTCCGTCTAGTAGATGAAGTTGGTTATTTATTTTATAGGGAGTGCAGCAACAGTGACATGGGGGTGGAATCCATCCAGCGGATAGATAGAGCCTTTGTCATACTCACAAGAATACATTTAAATTTCTAGTTACTACTTCTGAATACAAAATTTCTGTTTCAGAATTTAAAACCAAACTTAAAAGCAATGATATATAGTTTGTGATACGTCTGTTGCTTATATTAAAGTGTTACCAATAATCGACTGGATGTCTTGAGGTGTAAATAAATGTTTAGTAAGTATAGTCCGAGAAATTAATGACTTTGGCATTAAATTCTGGGCCCTAATTTGAAATTTACACTAAGTATTCCACATTCAGGGATAAAATCACTGATTGCATCCAAAGCTTAAAAAAGACCATTACGAAAGGTTTATAGTCGAAAACCCAATTCCAATCTTAACACTCGAATCGATTGGAATTGAACAAAATAGAGATTGCTTTCACGATAATGAAAGAGGCTTAAAAAGGGTCCAGAAAATGTCCAGGAGGCATTAGGAGGAGCCGTTACTGCTAGTACAATTTGAAATAAGAAAAATTAAATATTCATTCCGTTCCGATTGGTTTAGAAACGACCGGGTTACATATACGTTCTTGATAATTATAATAAAGTATCTACTACGTCCAAGCACCCATGGTCTAATCCTGTAATTAATAATTGAAAATCTAGATACCGTAAAACGGGATTTCTTTAAAATGCAGGGGCTACTTTGGAAAACAGTTTTTACGCCGTGTTCTTATTTTTTAGACCATTTGTGGCAGTGAAATAACTACTTTGATAAATTACCTAACTTTTTACATCATTTGCTCAATCGAGCTATGAATATTTGCGTTTTTATAACCATTTTAAATCTATCAAAGTAGCCCCAAAATTTCCTAAAGTAATCCCAGTTTAGTACTCATGTAGCAAAAAGTTGTTTGTTACTAGAAAAACAAAACACTAATGTACATGATTCTTTAATGCTGCGTTTTTAAATCGAGACATATTTCATTAGGTTAATAAAGATAAAGAGTAGCAAGATACTACTATTGTCAACGAAGAGATAAATATTTTGATAAGAAATCGAAACACTTTTTATCGCTGGAGTTGTTAGTAAAGTTTACGGTGATCAAGTGTTTAGTTGTTTCCGACAATCGAAGTGAATAAAGAATTAAAAGGAAACTCAGTGAAAATGGGTAAAGTTGATTTAACAGACATTTTTGAAAATCTCGAAGTGAACGAAGTGAACGTGGACACAAAAATAGCAAATGCATATTTAGAGTTACACAATTTTGAATTTCGCAGTTTAAATTTTACTGCAGACGAAACATACATTGTTAATGTCGATAAGATGAATATACACTGCGCTAATTTATCGGAAGCATTGTTACCAAAAACTTCACCACCATCACCACCATGGACGACAGTATATGAAAAATATAAAAATCTCGCTGTGGAAATTGAAAAAAACATAAATTTATTTAGCCAGCTTGAATGGATCATTCGAAAAATAAATGTTGAAGACACTAAACGCAGCTTGAACTTGATTATGAAAAACCTAATAAATGCAAGTAAGGATATGAAAGCAGCATATATTCAAGAAGAAATTATTGTTATGCAGAATAGTACACCATTGTTAGTGCTTGGCTTCATGGCTCAAATATTTAAAATGTGTGATGATCCAATTATCTTGGCTACGACAAAAACAGCTATTGCATGCCACCTGTTCACTGAATTGTGCCAAAAAGTTGGATGGAAAGTACAATTGGTAATCGTAGAGAATATTGAAGATGTAAAGGAGTTAAAAGCAGATGATGGCGACCGCAGGGTGTATCCAAACTTGTTTAATGGTTTATTTCCTGAAGTTACAGGTGTTGTGACTGACCGATCAGATCTGGACTCTGCCGTAGATATTTTTGTAAATACTGGAAGTCACCCAATGCCTCTAACACGTATTCTTGTCCAAGAAAGTGTTTTTGAGGAATTGAAAGATATAATTGCTTGGAAATGCGATTTAAACAACGCAAAATTTGAAAGACTGGGCGGCAATGTAGATCATCTAAAATCAAAATGCACGGATGTATTAGTGTTTAACGGATTTCATAATGACAAGGCATTTTTAATCAATTTTGCTGGTAACACTAGCGACGTGATAAGCGATAACATACAAGTTATATTTGTTGAAGCTTACAGAACTGTCAAAGATTTGCTATTTCTTATCAATAACTATAAACAACTTTGTTTATCAGTTTGGGCCAGTGGCCTACCAGAGGCCAATGAAATTGTTTTAAATTTGGATGTGCCTATTATATGGGTAAATGATTTTTGTAACTTTAATGGTCCCGATGAAATTTCAAAGGTCATTTACAAGAGAATAGATTCATTGGATATATCTGTAAATTGTAATGACTCAATTGAAAAAATGATGAAAAAGCAAGAAAATTGGTCCAAAAAAAGTTACACAGCACGTTGTGATGTAATTCTGAGAATCATTAAAAACGTAAACAGTGGTTTAGGAGATAAAATAGAACTTGACATGCTTGATTGGAAAATTCATAACTTTATCGCAGTTAACGATAAAACCATGGTTTTAGGCTTTAATTTGCCCGACAAAGTTGTCATATATCATACAGTTGGCACTGTAGCAGTTCCGTCGCCAAGTTTTGATAATATTATAAGAGCACTTATAAATGGAAGTGGAGTCATAATTGCTTCAGAACCAAAGAACGAGGAGGAAATTTTCGTTGCTTTCGAAAACGAAGGCGTGCCGGTGGCTTTTCAAGAATCAGATAATGACTCGAGTGCGATGGAAGTTCGCATACCTCTTGGAGATAGTTGGTGCTTCCATACAAAAGTAATTTGGACCAATTTCGGAACATGTTTTGCAAATTAATACTTTTAACGTAGGGCCTGCTCCTGTTTTGTTTGCATTGCTATGAGTGCACTTATAAATGGAAAGGTAAACTTTTGAAAAATAAAAAATAATAAATATTTTTATTTATTGTCTAACGTGTTTTAAGGCCCAATTATGTACAGTTGCACAGTGCAAAGTAAGTTAGTGTAGATAACTACACACATGTTATAAATACCTTAAGGTTGGTTCAGAAAACGTTGACAAATGACCTGCATTAATTACTGACTAGTTCTACCTGTAATGCTTGGCTTACACGAGCTTAGTACTAGCTAATGCTTAGTACTTGTCACTTAAACTTGTCAGATGTGTATAAACATAATTGTTCTTATTTATTGTATAAGTGCTTAGTATTTGTGCTGCAGTTCCACTGCTAAGCACTAGTGCGAGTGAATAGAAGCCGGTCCTGTTTACTAAGCAACAAGTGCCTACTCCCATCTAAAAATCTACCAATACTTGTCACTTGTCGGGTGGTTGAAGCCAGAGAAATGGCATATCAAAAAATGACCGAGCAAATGAATATGAAGAATATGAATGAATGAAATATCAATGGTTATGGGATTTATGAGGTGAAAAAGAAAATTAGGACACCATGAGGATTCATGGCGAAGTCTTTTAACTACTAACACCATTCCCTAACACCAATGTGTAGACGACTACTTGTCACTTGTCACTCTGCACTGCAGACAAGTTTCTAATCACTTTGGCAAATACTCAGCTCGTCTAAACCAAGCTTAACATATCCACAGGTGTTAAAATACCTAATACAATTAATAAATTATAACAAATAAAGAATTTTATAAACTTTCAAGCAAGAACACTGCAAAAAAAAAACAACAAACAAAATGACAACTTTAATGGCGGCAAGACAAATCTCTGTCAATATAGTGTGATTTATATATGTTTAAAAACATACCAAATTGATTTTTTCTATCGAGAAAATGATAATGTCATACCAGTATGAATACTAGAATAGTGGACTCATTTACATTGTGTTGATTTTGACAGCTGTTCCAAATTTGAAACTCATTACGTTACTAATATAATAATAGTAGATACTAGGGGCGTTCAATAAAAAGTGAGAATGAGTATGTTATAAACAACTTTTACTAAATGTCATTTTATTTTTCGACATGGTCACCTTTTAGCATAATACACTTAGTATATCTTTTTTCTAAACTTAAAATTCCATTTTTAAAAAAGGTCTCATCTTGAGTACTTAAAAAAATCTTGTACTGCAGCGACTACCGCGTCGTCGTCTTCAAATTTCTGGCCTCTCAGGTATTGTTTCTATCTCGGAAATAGGTAGAAATCACTGGGAGCAAGATCTGGTGAATACGGAGGATGCTTAAGGATATCGAACCCAGCATCACGAATTGCAGCCATTGCAACGGCGGACTTGTGTGCCGGGGCATTGTCCTGGTGGAACAGCACAACTTTCGAGAGTTTACCTCGCCGTTTTTCGCGGATTTCATTGCGCAATGTTGCTATTTGTTTGGCGTATTAAGTGCCCGTAATAGTGGCTCCATGCTCGAGATACTCAATCATTAATACCCCTTTACCATCCCAAAAAACAGAGCCCATGACCTTACCGGCAGATGGGCTCACCTTGAATTTCTTCGGAGTTGGAGATGATGGCCTTTTCCATGTCATAGACTGCAGTTTCGTTTCAGGGTCGTAATGATGGAGCCATGTTTCGTCCATTGTTATAAATCGCGCCAAAAAAAGTTCCCGGTCTTGCTGCATCAGGTTCAAAGCTTCTTGACAAATCTCTAGTCTAGTTTGTTTTTGCGTGTCAGTAAGCATTCTTGGTACCCAACGCGCAGATACCTTTTTCATACCCAAGCGTTCATGTAAAATATTATGCACGCTCCCCGTTGAAATCTTTACATTTTCAGCAATAAAACGAACTGTGACACGACGATCCGCCAAAACTGAGTTTTCGACTTTTTTCACAATTTCTTCAGTTACTGCTGTAGTAGGGCGTCCGGAGCGGGGGTCGTCCATTGTCGATGTTCTTCCACGTCTAAATTCGGCGCACCAACGTGCGACTGTCGAATACGGAGGAGCATTAGACCCTAAAGTGTCCCGCAAATCCAAATTGACTTGGTCCGTAGAAAAATTTTTCAAATACAAGTATTTGATAACGGCGCGCAGTTCAAATTTCTCCATTTTCGCTAACGTACTCAATAGCATTGCAAAGAAATTACCGTATATTTTTTTAAACAAAAGACAGTTAGTTTTTTTTTTCATAGCTATTAGCTAGATAGATTAGCTTTACCGGCCAGTATTTAATTTCGTAATATTAAAAGAGTTTGCATGTCATTCTCACTTTATATTGAACGCCCCTCGTAATATTTAAACATTACGTTCCTGTTGTTACCTACTAGCACAGACAAGAAACTCGTCATAGTAAATTCGGTTGTTTAATACTGGTCATTGGCAACGGTTTTTGGACGCATTTTAGAGAACT
The DNA here is from genome assembly GCA_947859365.1 of Archips crataeganus. Lineage (NCBI taxonomy): Eukaryota > Metazoa > Arthropoda > Insecta > Lepidoptera > Tortricidae > Archips > Archips crataeganus. Next base: position 12,093,781 of record OX402058.1, read on the forward strand.
TTTTTTTTACATAAAACTGACCCGTGATTGACCTCTATCTCACCTGATGTAAAGTGAAGATGAGGCCAAAGATGTACCTCACTGGTTCAGTAACAGCCTATTCACTCTAACCTTGAAGGGACCTAGGTTCTTATGATATGTATGTATGTATGTATGTAAATTCAATAGTGTAGATAAATAATATTACGTAACGTCTTGACAACAATAATTTATAATGCACACTCTGAAGCAGAACCAGAAAATAAAACAAAGTTTTAAATATTTATTAAACAACGATACGGAACCTATCGAGTGTGAGTTCAATTCGCGTTTGAGCGGTTTCAAAATTGATATAATGCTATCGAAGACGGTTGAGAAAGTATTTTCCTGGAAATTACAAATTTAAGACATTGCACTAGCGTACACAGTATTTTTCCATTGAAGCATAAAGTAGTGTTTTAACCTGCCTCGTTATTTCATTTTCCGTATGTCTGATACACGCACATGACATACCTAATAACAGACTACAACAGGAATAAAATGCACCAGTAATTTTCAGTTATTTCTTAAGGCATTGAACTGTAATTTATTTCCTTTCCGTACTATTTCTATTGATTCTTAAAACCTAAGTGTTTTTGAATGTACTTACCTATATTATTGAAAAAAAAAATCTAAAAATTGCAAGACTATAATCATTGTTTTAACTGAAAGCAGAGAGTTAAATTTTAAATTTAAAAATAAGTTAGTGTCGTCATGTAAAAAAGTTATGGAACTGCCGAGAGATTTATCACCACGCTTTATGGCGCTACTCCGGAACTCACAAAAAATTGACCTAAATCCTCCCAACAACTTCATCTGGCAACTCCTCGAATACCTATTTAACTTAAATGATCAAGTAACTACTTCAAATGAATCTAAATCTGAAGATAAGAGAAAAGTAAATTATAGGGAAAAGAGGGGAGCGCTTTGTAGCCCATTGTTTTATGGAAACGACTTGACTACTTAAATTTGTGTTGGCTCAATAGATTGTGCGTTGTCTACGTTAAATAAAACACGTAAGAGAATCGTAAAAAATCTCGTCGTACCTTTTAAACTGCCGCAAAATTATTGCAAAAGCTACGACAGAGCCGAAGCATTAGGAAAGAAATAACTCTCTGGGAATGTTCACCAAACAGCCCATAAGACGTTTCCGTGCGTATTTCGCGTAATATCGGGCCCTCCCATTCGTCTCCCAATATGTTCTCTGGCGTAGTGTTACGAGTTTCGTAATTTGATTCTACTGAAATATTAACTGAGAAAATTTTCGCGGAGACAAATGGTGTGGGACGAATAATGGGTACGTTCCGACGCTGGTAAGGCACGTATGTTTAATACATAATTACAGAATGCGCTCATGCTGATAGATGTCGCGAAGTCATGCTATTTATTGCTGATTTCAAAGTCAGTAAACAGCGCCAAATTGTGCTACAAATTACATTACATGTATTTACTTCTAATGTCATATTTCTTGCTTCTGGAAGCATACATTAGTTAGATAATGCGGTAATAGATGGGTTGGTTGAGCCTCCTGAGAGAACCTCTGTCAACCCTCTGCCCTTTCTGAGCAAGTGCAATACACTTGCTATTAATATTTCAAGGCAGATTTTAGTATGGGCGAAAATATGGTGTAGTCGGTATGATCGACCTACATATTTATAAGTAGACGCATAATGTTTAAAAATAAGTTGTTGGAGGATCGTACCACATAGGTTGTACATGAGATTTCAAATCTTTTGTTAGGTACGTGATGATGATACTAAGTAACAAAATCAGTAGGTACGTATTTATTTTGAAACATCTTTATAGTAGATAGGTACATAAGCGCACGTATGTAAAATAAATAAAGGCAGTCTCTTAACAACACCATTAAGTGTCTTGTGGATTCTGTTTTATATTCTATATTTTATATTTTATATTCTACAAAGAAAGTTTACTTTACCTATCAATCCAATTTCTACCAATCCAAATTTTACTTTTAAAGTATTTTTGTGCTTTATATTATCCAGAGTTCATTTAATCATGCTTTTAACTCTATCCAGACACAAGCCCGTTTTGCATACCAAATAACGGTCGCAATCCGAACTAATCCAAATAATAGAACGCGTTAAACCCAAATGCATACGAATTACAATAAAATCTAATTAAAGCCAGTGTGTTTTATACACACGGTTAAATGTTGATTAATTTGCTTACAGATTTAAATTTAACTTAATTATTTTTTTAAATAAAACTGTCTCCGTTATTAACTACTAACTCCGTCTGCAAAGAATTCGTTTATCGCAATCCCGCGGGAATCATGTATTTTTCCAGGATAAAAATTGTCCTTTCCAGAGTCTCAATCTATCTTCATACCAAATTTCATCTATATCGGTAATATCGGCTTATAAGTATATAAGTATAAGTATATAAGTATGGATTAAACGATCGCTAAGCCCATGTTACCAACCATGACTTGTCTTTGAAATTTAAATTCAGCATTTAAAATTATATTTCACATAATATTAGAAGCTATTTTATAAATAACCTCATAATAAAACTTTGTAAATAGATTGATCATTCCCTTTTTTTCGAAGTGTACGATAAAATCATCAAAACTTTATAAAGGGTTTCAAATCGACTGAGGTTCGATTTCGGTATTTTCCCATTTTGCTAAATAAATGGTAAACCCTCGATTCAATAAATTATTTTCGCGGATTACAACAAAAATCCAAGCTACACTCGGGGAACGCTAATTATAAATACATTCGTTCCACATTTAATTTTTACAACGTACATTACCATGATTTCAATTTGCACCTCGCTGTTGCCTTTAATCTGGGGCCTGCTTAATATTCGACCCATTAGGGTGGATGCTAATAAGACGTACTTCGCCGAATGAAGATTGTGTTTACTTTGTCGTAACGCGAGGGTTATCCTCTTAATCCTGCTTTGGCAATTGGAAGATACGTTGGGATTTGGAGGATTTAAAAGAGTTCAAGAATTTAAAGTATTGTCACCGACAATTAACCGTAATTAACCGTAAATGTTATCTTTTAAGTAGCACAAGAAACTCTAAGTAAGCAAGCGTGAAAGGACAAACTTACACCTACATAGAAAACGTAAGATCAAGAAAAAATTTAGTCTGTATCATTCTACTTCTTCAAGAGTTACAATTATTGTTGTTACGCTTGGTATTAATCCTACTATTCTACTAATAGTAAAAATGCAAAAGTTTGTATGTGTGTTATGTAAATTTTGGGAGTAGTTATTACATTATGGTATGAAAGTTCCCAAAATCTCAATCGCTTAGTTTAAAAACTGTACATACAACATAAATAAAGACTACGATGTAATTTTTGGGAGTTCTCATGGACATTTAGTGTAATCCCGAAATAATTATAATGTTTTAAACTTTCCTGATTTTCACTTATTTATAACTACGACTATAAACGGGACTTATCACGCAGACATTATTTACCTTAACGTTTCAGTCACATTGCAGTGGCAGTGGTGGTCGTGGTAGTGGAGCTGACCACGGCCACTGCAATGTGGCTGAAACGACGCGGTAAATAGTGTTTGCATGATAACTCCCGTTTATAGTAAAAGTTAAATCCCGGAATTTCAATCCAACCACTAGACCTAATGGTGAACGCGAGCAAAGCTGCCGGCAAAGGCCAGTGAAAAATAAAATTAGATTTTTGTACTAAATTCCCGTTTCTGTAGTTATACACAAGAATGATTAGCAATTGAATTACAAAAGAAGGAGTGTCTTTTAACAAGAGAGTTGTTTTATCTGATTACAATTGATAACCTAATCAGATTAACATCGATAACTTGGTCAACATGGTAACATTTTTCAGTAAATGTTAGAATGAATTTTTAAATCGGACTCGTTTTGCAGTGCCAACAAGTTTAATTAAAATCCTAGCAGCATGAAAACGGCGACAATTTCGAAATAACTCGGGGGTGAAAAACGTCAAATGCTCCCATTTAGTTTTGTTTCCTTCGGCACAGCTGTTACACAATGCTGGAAATACTTTCGTATATTAGCAGATAATAAATAAGAGCCTGTGCTTCGACGGCGACCAGTTTCAAACTAAGTTTTAATAAAGCTTTGATTATCTTTGGAAAACAACTTTGATGGAACTAGGAACTTCTCTTCCCGATTCAATACATCTCATTAGTCGTGAGTTGTCAAAGAGTTTTTTTGCATGAACTGTATGCGTTTACACAAACTTAAAGGTAAATAATATTTTCACGTAAGTACCAATAATATTTAAACTCTACGAATCAACGATGTATAAATGTAAGTAGTCGATGTTTCTAGACAATGTCGAAAAGGTTTGTTATGATAGAGGTATATTCAGGGAACAAGCCCTGCATATTATTATGCAGGGCTTGTTGGTTAATGTTTTACCATTTTTTATGACAGGTCTTATATTAGAACAAAAACAATAAGGCTGACTGGCTGACTTGTAAGTGAAAATAGCCTTTGGTGTTTTAATCCTTACAACGGTCATTGAACCTTAAAATGGTAAAGGAATTGATTGGTCTATTATACTTATGAAAAAAAAATACGAAAAAGTAAATTCAATCAACATTCTACTCAAAAATCCGTTTAACTTGTTGATATTAAATCTAAAAGCAGAAAAAATATATCATCTGCGCTCAAACATTATTGATATACTCGTACTTCTACCAGCTAACACAAATTTGCGCAAATCGAACCTGCAGATTGGTCCACTGGGGCGATCGTGTACGAGTAATGCAAATGTATGTTGTTAAAACGATCCCTTAAGAATTCTCTTTGGCGGTTTGTGTGTAATGCAGGTGCATTAGATACTTACCCAGTGGGCACACAAACGATTCCACGCCAAGTGAATAACCTGCACGCTAGTTAGCTAACATAGAAAATCAGTAGTGAATTTGGAAATTAATTCTTCATTGCTTCAGATTTAAAAAATAAAAAATAGGTACAACTTTCAACTACAACCCTTCCATCAATGTTGTGATAGCGCCGTTTGTATTGCCATAATAATATAATTATAATGGCATTCTTATATTTATTATTATTTTAATATAGTTTATTTTTAATGTGCATAATCTGTACGCTATGCAATGAGTCGTGTAATGACTTGAAATATTTTTTTTAATTTAAATGTTACCTTTGTTTTTTCACAAACACAATGGTTGTAGTAATTCATTGATAATGATGAATTATATTATGTTGGCAAATTAACGCTTGAATCAATCGCTTAAAAAGTAGTTGAACGCTTTTATTTAATTATAAGAAAGCTCAAGGTCACCCAGAGGGCGATGGAAAGGGCTATCATATGGCTGGAGTTTATCTGCGGGATTACAACAGTAATAATGAAATCAGTGCAAGAAATAAAGTCACTGACATAGTTCGAAGAATCGCCATACTCAAATGGTAGTGGGCAAGACACATCACGCGTAGAACTGATGTATGATTGGGGCCCAAAGGCTCTCGAATGGCGTCTATGGACCGGAAGTTCAGTGTAGGAAGGCCTTCAACAAGATGGAGCCACGAGGACGAGGCGATGGAGGTGGTACGCGTTGGATGCGGATGCTACAGGACCGGTCTGTTTGGCGGATCTTGGGGGAGTCCTAAGTTCAGCAGTGGACGTCTTTTGGCTGTAATAATGGTAATAATTGTAGGACCAAATATATTTTGAGCTAATATTTATTGCTTGGTTTCGCACAACATTTTCTGCGTAGTTTAAAGCATTTCTAGCGTCGTTTTCTTCCACTTCAGTAAGTGAAAGAGGCGTGTCTTGTTCTATTTTATTATTTAATTTCAATTACTCTGCAAATCTCGCCTTAATCTTAATTAGCTGAGCTTAATCTCAGATTAACGAACCCATTTTAAAGCTTTGAACCTTTTTACTATCCCCAAGAACCGCGCAATCATCTGCCCATTTAATATTTATATGAGGTATCACATTATAATGAAAAGGGTTAAATGTAATATCTGTTTCGTTCTTATCTGATTTATTTAAACGTAAGGATCTTAGGGTCGCTATTAAATTCAGAAATTAAGCTCTTTTGATGTTGATAAGAGCAAATACTAAAAGCTTCATGGCTCTATGTTAAATAAATCATGCTTGTAAAATAAAAATGATTAGGGAAAAGGTTACAAATATTTGAAAGATCGCCACTACTACTACTGATAGATACTATATGACTTAAGCTTTTTATTTTATACTTTGATACTATATTATGCAAAAATATTTTCATTACGAAAACTAATAGCTATAGCTATAATTCAACAAGCAAACATAATTACTATGTTGTACGTAGCTTGAAGATTCGTTATGTATTTTGTTAAACGATATTGTCAGAGGACATCAACCTATTCAAGTTTATATTGATTTCGATTGAAAGCGCCAGTATCTTATAGGAGGTATTTGGTGCTTTCAATGGCATATTATAATTAAGTATTGTTATTTAAATATCTGTAGCATACTCAATATCTGCAACACTTTTTCTTTTTCGGACTAAACTATAAGAAACTAAAAGAATCGAAAATATAAGATTACGATATGAGTAGATACGATGTGTCCATATATATGTGTGTGTAATTCTGTAGCACAAATTGTATGGCCAGCATAATGATGGGTCAAGGTTTGGATCCATTTCAATTAGTAGATCGCGCGGGCGCCGCATTTTAAGAGTAATTAGTAGCATTATTGCTCTTCGGAATTTATAGTAGAGCACGAAAGGAGCCAATGTGAAATTTTCCATTTTCAGAATATAAAAGCTACTGCTTCACTCCCAAATGAACACCCACCTGAACATTTTATTCAAGATGATGTAATCTCTTTGAAACGTTAAAAATTTAAAATCAAAACGTTTATTCAAGAAATAAGTCGCAAAGGGCTCTTTTTACATGATTGTCACCTTTTTTTAAAACTACCAGCGTTTTCGGAAGGACCATCATTGCCAAGAAGACAGAAAGTTAACTTCTTAAACGAAAATAAAATGAGAATTCAAACCCTAAAAGGGGGGAAAGGGGTAACAAAGTCTGAAAATCAACATGGGTGTTGTTTCTATGGTTTATCGGGTCGCTGGTTATGAAAACAACAACGGTTTTAAAATCCGACGTGGCAGACGTAAAATACCATCTCCCTGGATGGGGTGCAATGGGGTTGAAATGTCTAAATAAACTAAATGACTGTTGATATATCAACGCACAGCCCAAACCACTGGACCTAAGACTTGAAATTTTGGACATAGATAACTTATACAATGTAGGCATTCACTAAGGAAAGATTTTTGGGAATTCCCTCGGGAACGGGAAAAAACGGGATTTATATATTCGATTCCGAGTGACCCTATCTCAGTAACTATAATAACTAGACTCTTCAAATTTGATACACAAGTAGGTATTACATTAGTTCAAACATTAATTTCAGGATTTTTCACAATTCCCACGGGATAAGGAAAAAATGGGATTTATATATTCAGTTCAACGGGATCCTATGAACTATAATTACTAGACTCTTCAAATTTGGCATAGAACTAGGTAATTATAGTAGTAAAAAACAGTTTTAAGGATTTTTGGAAATTCCCACGGGATAAGGAAAAAACGGGATTTTTCGTTTTACTGGTCGTAGAAAGCTGAAATTCGGCATGTAGGTTGCTTGGGGAGTGTAGAGCTGGATTGAGAGAGGACTTTCTAAAATTCCCACAGGAACGGGAAAAAACAGGATTTTTCGTTTTACTGGTCGTAGAAAGCTGAAATTCGGCATGTAGGTTGCTTGGGGAGTGTAGAGGAGCATTAAGAGAGGACTTTCCCAAATTCCCACGGGAACGGGAAAAAACGGGTTTTTTCGTTTTACTGGTCGTAGAAAGCTGAAATTCGGCATGTAGGTTGTTTGGGGAGTGTAGAGGAGCATTGAGAGAGGACTTTCCAAAATTCCCACGGGAACGGGAAAAACGGGATTTTTCGTTTTACTGGTCATAGAAAGCTGAAATTTGGCAAGTGGGTTCATTGGGCAGTGTAGGGGAGCATTAAGAAAACATTTCCCGAAATTCTTACGGGAACGGGAAAAAACGGGATTTTGCGTTTTACTGGTTGTAGAAAGCTAAAATTAAAAAATTCATAAGTTTATACTGTAAGTAGGCCGCAAAGGGCTCTTTAACCTACTTCTAAAAAAGGAGGAGGTTATGCATTCCACTTTTTTTTATGTAGGTATGTTCACCGATTTCTCGGTCAATTGTGGACCTGCTTGCTTGCTTGCCTGTATGCTTGCTTGCTTGATATCTTGGTTCTTTGTAATACTCATAGTACACGCGAGCGAAGCCGCGGGCAAAAGCTAGTTAAAATATAAAATATCAAACACGGATACACTTAATACATGGGCTAAATATACTGACACATTTATTTTATCAATCATAATTAAACCACTGGTTTAAATATACCGGATTCATTTTGTGATACTTTGTATAGTATTTCCTTATTGTTTGTATCTGGATTCTCGTTACCCTTGCGTATTCGGTATCTTTAGTTTGGTATGCGGCTGCAATTCACTATAGTGTTACGGGCCGTGAACCTCGAAGGCGGGGCCTTAACGGCCGTCTCGTAAAGTAAATAGCACTTGCAGGACATTGTCATGGTTATGCTGCCTCCCAATACAAAACAGCTTATCTACATAGAAAAAAATCATGGCCGTTCCGCCTTTTGGGTAAGAAGGGAATGAGGAACGAGACTGGAGTTGGTAATTGTTACCGGGCTTGCTTTAAGAAGTTTTCATGGAGTATTGTAGTTGCATTTCATTTGTGAGGGAAGTTATCCCGTATAAATGAGACGATTTTTAAATCAAATTGCACTTGACCGCTTTTTAAAACTCTTGGTTATATAGTTAGTTGTGAGAGTAAATATACTAGGGTAGATCAATATTTGGTGCTGAAAACATAATATAATATGTGCTATGTAATGTGAAATACTCAAGATAATAAAAATACATGAGTGTTTAAGTAGTTTTGTTATAATTATCTATAACATTCTATACAACAACGCTAATTTAAAGATATAATAAATAAAATGTAATAAGAAAATTGCTCTTTGTTTAATTAACATCATTTTAACGAATTGTGATTCATCAGAATTGCCAAGTATTAACTAATTTTTTTTTTTTTTTTTTAATATGAAACAAACGAGCAAGCGGGTCATCTGATGGAAAAAGATCACCACCGCCCATAAATATCAACAACTGGAAGAGAGTCAACAATCTGTTGCGCACTTTTAAAGGAAGTATAAGCCCTTTCCTTGAAAGCCCCGATGTTATAATTGTCTGGAAACACTGCTGCCGGAAGCTGGTTCCACAAATTCACCGTACCTACACGTGGAAGGAAGTGCCCAAGACAACGTTTCATTTTAATTTCAACCAATCATCAGGAATTATTAAAACGTCTGTGTCACGTCAAATTTGACGTATACATTGAAGAATGAGTTTGAATTACGACATTATTTTTGTAAACTCTTCTCAGTTTTCTGCACAGAACTATTATCATCGTCGTTATCATCAATATTTCAGCCGAAACATAATAACTTATGTAAGTATTGTGTATTCTGCAAATAAAGATAGGTAATGATTATGATTAAACACTTGAGTATCAAAATGATGTAATTGTCAACAAAATCTCTAGTTCACTTGAGGTTTACTAAATCTAGTTGCCAAGTAGCAACAATAAACGTAAGCGAGGGCACAATTTGTAATTAACTCTCTCCATAATGGGTTAATAATTAATCAAACGGTACAAGCTAAGGTTGGCGTGAAGGCTCCAGATCTGTTATACATAAAAGGGAATTATTCATGCCCATATATTGTTGAGGAAACTAAGGTAGCGTACATTTCTGGTAGCTGGCAATTGTTTTAATTGTAAAGGTTAACAGTCCAGATATTATGTTTGTTTTGCCTACGAGGGGCGTTCAATATAAAGTGAGAATGAGATGCAAACTCTTTCAATATTAGGAAATTAAATACTGGCCGGTAAAGCTAATCTATCTAGCTGATTGCTATGAAAAAAAAAGTAACTGTCTTTTGTTTAAAAAAAAATACGGTAATTTCTTTGCAATGCTATTGAGTACGTTAGCGAAAATGCAGAAAATTTAACTGCGCGCCGTTATCAAATACTTGTGTTTGAAAAATTTTTCTACGGACCAAGTCAATTTAGATTTGCGGGACACTTTAGGGTCTAATGCTCCTCCGTATTCGACAGTCGCACGTTGGTGCGCCGAATTTAGACATGGAAGAACATCGACCATGGACGACCCCCGCTCCGGACGCCCTACTACTGCAATAACTGAAGAAATTGTGAAAAAAGTTGAAAACTCAGTTTTGGCGGATCGTCGTGTCACGGTTCGTTTTATTGCTGAAAATGTAAAGATTTCAACGGGGAGCGTGCATAATATTTTACATGAACGCTTGGGTATGAAAAAGGTATCTGCGCGTTGGGTACCAAGAATGCTTACTAACACGCAAAAACAAACTAGAGTCGAGATTTGTCAAGAAGCTTTGGACCTGATACAGCAAGACCGGGAACTTTTTTTGGCGCGATTTATAACAGTGGACGAAACATGGCTCCATCATTACGACCCTGAAACGAAACTGCAGTCTATGACATGGAAAAGGCCATCATCTCCAATTCCGGAGAAATTCAAGGTGGGCCCATCTGCCGGTAAGGTCATGGGCTCTGTTTTTTGGGATGGTAAAGGGGTATTAATGATTGAGTATCTCAAACATGGAGCCACTATTACGGGCACTTTATACGCCAAACAAATAGCAACATTGCGCAATGAGATCCGCGAAAAACGGCGAGGTAAACTCTCGAAAGTTGTGCTGTTCCACCAGGACAATGCCCCGGCACACAAGTCCATCGTTGCAATGGCTGCAATTCGTGATGCTGGGTTCAATATCCTTAAGTATCCTCTGTATTCACCAGATCTCGCTCCCAGTGATTTCTACCTATTTCCGAGATTGAAACAATACCCGAGAGGCCAGAAATTTGAAGACGACGACGCGGTAGTCGCTGCAGTACAAGATTTTTTAAGTACTCAACATGAAACCTTTTTTAAAAATGAAATTTTAAGTTTAGAAAAAAGATATAATAAGTGTATTATGCTAAAAGGTGACTATGTCGATAAATAAAATTACATTTAGTAAAAGTTGTTTATAACATACTCATTCTCACTTTTTATTGAATACCCCTAGTATTTCGGGATTTTCCTATAAAACGACGAATGTTAAGTAGCATTGAGTTGTTTTGATGATGTCTTACATTTTAAGTATAGGGCACAATTTTCATGAGAACACCTTGTTTTGTCGCCTAGAATAGTTTGGTCTTAAGACATTTTTTAGCTGAATGACCATTTCGCATTTTTTCTCAGTTCAAACTAAAACCAGTTCAGCTAAAAAACAATAATTTTACAATTTATTTTAAACAAATAAACATTTCTGATTTCTGATTTCTGAACCTTTTACAATTTAACTTATTTTTAACTTTTTTAACTACACGTACCTACATGCAAATAATATGATCAGGTGGTTCTACAGCTTTGCTATCACCCATGGGATCAACCATAGATTTTCCAAAACCTACTAATGTTCATTATAAAAGCGAAATAGAACAGATAGCTGGACCTCTCGAATAACACCCAGGGCTACGTTTTATCCTGACATCCCGATGGATCGGAATAAAATTGAATTTATTTGCAGGTGTGTGCAGGTTCCCTCACGATGTTTTCCTTCACCGCAAAGCTCATGGTAAATTTCAAATGTAATTTTCGCACATAAATTCCCGAAGACTCAGAGGTGCGACGCCATAGGTCACGTGTCTCTGCCTGTGACGCCATAGGTCAAACCACTAGGCCCAAATAATCGGGTACAACTAACATCACAGTACAACAACAATGTAGCCCCGTGATCACATAACAGGTCGTTCCGGTTCCGTACACGTTGCACAAAATACGTGCGCACATTTTTGTGCGAACGCTGTGCCATCAGGCTTTGATTGGACTTTATGGCATCTGGTGAACGAAAATGCCTTTATTTTTGCCCGGAGCGCAGCCAGAATAGTTTAATGGGAGCATTGTGTTTCTGCCTAGAAATAAAAACACCCTGTTAAGACGAGAAAATCAATTATTATAAGCTTTTATTTATAACTACTTGTTGCCTGCGACTCCGTTTGCATTGAAATTGTTTATCGCTATCCTGCGGAAACTATGTAATTGTAGTATCCTGCATGTTAATCCAGGTTGTAAACAATCTGTGTGCCAAATTTCGTCAGAATACTCGTACGTCAAACCGTTTTTGCGGAAAGGAGTAACAAACATCCACATATCTATCCATCCATCCACACAAAACTTTCATATTTATAATATTTATCAGTGGGACTAGGCATTGCCGTACAAAATATATGGAAGGGTCGTGTTTACAGCATAAAAAGTATACGTCAGTTGATTGCTGCTGTCATCATCCCTATTTAAAAGTTCTTTCACTAAATAGAACACCACACTCTTTGTGACGTGCTGCCAGCCTTATGGGCACTCTTCCACAGGGACAGGACTTAGGCTAATTGTACATATTAGGTACTCGTACACGTACGTTAGTAAATTGCATCGAAACCAGTTAGTATATTGAAGCCTTTTGAACGTGATTGCAAGCATTGTTCCATGAGTTCAGCTAGATTGTAATATTATATATTTTATTGGTTCAGCACTGGGATGTTAGTTAACTAGCCGTGTTATTTTGGGTCAAATCTTGGGAGTCGAACTTAACCCACTTCCAGTGGTCGGATTGGCTACGAATTTGGTATACTTATGTGAATCGGATGACAATCTAAGTGCAGGTAACAAAGCTATCGTGAGAATGGTTATCGGGTGGCTCGACTTTAAAGGCTAATTAATTAACAAGTTACAATTTTATTGTTCAATCCTCAAATAGGCTTTTATTCCGTAAATAGTAGAGAGTTGTCGATAAAACCACTCTAAATAAAAACAGTTAATATAACTATAGACATAAGGATTTATAATCAGACGTTGCCAAAAATTAACCTTAAATATTACTAGTTTATTGATTCATACTTTTAAGTCGTAGAATTTGAGCTAATGTGGTATTGAAATATCTTTTGAGGTATTTCAGCCATTCGTTAAGAGATAGAACGCATGAAATTTGAAGTATTTACTGTTTCCCTTGAGATTTGACCATCCAGATAAATTTTAAGCGCACTGTATTATCATTAGAGCCGATTTAAAGATTTCAAAAAATAATACTATGTAGTCATGTACATCTACATACATACATTATAATTATTGCCTGTTGAATAGTATAGGATGAAGTTAATTAATATGACCAAGTAAAAACCGATTGTCTGTAAAGTCGGTTTACGTACAATAGTTTAACGTGACAACGTCATAACAAAACATTGATGAAATGATTGCATACTTTTATGAACAAAATTGAAACATTTTTATTGAATTATCACTATTTTGTATGAATACAAAAAGGCGAACGCGGGGGAAGGGGTATCGGGAGGGGGGTGTGGGGCAAGAGAGAGCAGTGAACGCCAGGATGTACAAGAGAGCAGCGAACGCCAGGATGTACGCGTAACGGGGCAATGCGTTATGTGCGTTACACTGAGTCATTCTTTTTCGTGCGTGTAGCCGGCGTTCATCGATTTACTCGTATCAAACGGTGTCACGTCAAAAATGGAACAACTACCAACCATACAGTCAAATCGTCCAAACATAAAAGCTTTCAAACCTCATTTCAGCTTCAAACAAATGAATACGACGTCAAAACTGAAATCAAACATGCAAGCGCTGCATTAAATACCAACTCGAGTTGTAATATTTTTGATGCACGAATATGAGCCCGCGTCACAAAGCAAAAGCTAACAAGTCCCTTGATTAACTTCCTGGTGTATGTAAATATACGTGTTGGGAAGGTTCGGGCCTCTAGGGCGTTGCGTTGTTGGTGAAACTGTACATAAGCCAGTAATGAGGTTAGGCCGTCGTTTAAAGCGTATGATCTGTGACGCCCCTAAATAAGAGTTTGCTTACGCTTGAGTGAATATAATGTTGCTGATTTTATTATGGCTTTATAAAAAATGTTATTACAAAAAATGTGTTTTTTGCACTGAACTATGTATGAATTTGAAGTAATTTAAATAGTAGTTCAGTTTAATTTTATTTGATTGGAAAGCTTGGAATTTTAGATGGTATTTTAAACAATACTCAGCTTAAAATTTTTAATGTAGTAGGTATAGGGTGTCTCAAAATTAATCCGTAATATTTCATCAGGTGGCAGGGTTAGTGCGACTGTTACACCTATTATAAATGTATAAATGTTTTCTAGTATTTTCTTTAATTTCCGAAATTATGTGCGAAACTGCATTTGAAATTAACCATTAGCTTTACGGGGAAAGCAAAAATCGTGAGGAAACCTGTACACAGCTGCGAAGAAATAAAATGGTATGTGTGTGAAGTTCTCAATCCGCACTGGGTTCGCGTGGGAACTACAGCCCAACGCCTCTCATTCTGAGAGGAGGCTTGTGCTCTGCAGTGGGACATCTATAGGTTGGGATGATGATGATGACATTTGTCAATGTTCAACATGTAATGCGTAAAGGCGTGACTGCATAATGAAACACAAATTCCGATATAAATCTTTACAGGGTGTTAATTTGAAGTAAATCAAACACCTGATGAAATATTCCAGATTAATTTTGTACACAAACAACACCCTGTAGGTGTAGAGTTTTTTTTTATGACAGTACTTGCCTTTATCATCGAAACTACACATAGCCGTACAGAATTTCAAGTCAATCACTTACCTAGGTACTGGAAGTGAGTGAAATTCGACTTGCAAAATTTGACCGTAACAAACATGTAGGTGAAAAACTTAAGAAGATAACCTGTTGTATGTGGAAGTGCACAAAATTGATATGGAGCTTAAGTAATTTTTCTTATTTGGAACGTCAATTTGTTTATACGGACACTTTACTACTACATACATGCATACAACAGGTCATCTTCTTAAGTTTTTCACATATACATAGGTACAAACGTTACGAGGTAAGTAACTAAAAACTTATAATAAAATCAAATAATTTTTAATAACAGGTCTTGAAGAATGGCTAACAAACAATTTGTTCCGTATCACTGTTATTGAAATACTAAAAAAAACCTCTGCAAGGACTTCTACTACACATATTCACGTCTATTCTACCAATATCAATCGGTTGTTTATGTTCTGGAATAATTAAATGATTCACTAAGAACGGTTTTATTTCCAATTTCAAGAAAACAGGAGTCTTTAAGGAAATAAGAGGATTCCTATTCCTTCCGAACGGCGGAATCTGAGATTAAAATTCCTACCCTTTATTTTGGAGAGGGAGTCAATAGAGTGAAATGAAAGCCAGAAATCAAAGGAGGCCTATTTACACAAGCTTCGGATTTTCCATGAAATATATTCAAGGACAAACGAATCACCGATAAATTTTTCCAATATCTTTCAAAATGGTCGTCACGTTCGCTAAACACGGAAATAATTTGAATGAACTTCGTAAGAATATACAATTCAATAATAGCTCTTTGATCAAGTTGACATACCTAACGAAATATTTATAACATTGTATTGCATGTAGTGTTTCTTATTTATTATTTGAAACTGTGGTGATTTTAAAATTTGAAGTACGTAGTATTGTAAGATGTAAGTTATAAATAAACGGTATTTGGGTTTACTAAT
This sequence comes from Archips crataeganus, assembly GCA_947859365.1. Taxonomy (NCBI): domain Eukaryota; kingdom Metazoa; phylum Arthropoda; class Insecta; order Lepidoptera; family Tortricidae; genus Archips; species Archips crataeganus. The sequence continues at coordinate 12,109,551 of OX402058.1, forward strand.
GTTTCGGTGAAAAATTTTTCGCAAAATGATTAATTTGGCAATTGTTTATTTTTTCTGAAACTGTAAACTTTTCGGGATTGTTATAAAACAAACCTAACTTAACCTAACCTCGCCTACAGCATAGTCCTGAAATATATACCTACTAAGCTAAATAGGCCTTTTTCACGTTGTTAGAAAATTTCTTGTTTTATAATCATGGCAAAACACAAGCCTGTTAAGCATATTAAACGTTTTGACCATTTTTATCAATGAAAGTTTTATTTCTCTCCAATCCGGCAAATAATCCTCCAAATAGTCATTGGACACTGATTACAAACTGTACAAAAACAAGCTTAACCTTAATAAAATTTTCACAACACTATTTTCACCTGTTACCAATAAACCCATCTACAAAAACAAAACACAACAAGCAATATGTCCGCCACATCCATTCAACATTTACATATTTATCACGAAATAAACAAGTATTTGGGGCTCAGTTGAATCTTAACCGGTAACTACAACTGCTACAGCCCATCCCCCAGATATTCGAAGCTCTGAAATGGCGAGTGAATTATTCAAGTGGCATACCCTAAGCGAAGGGGTTGATCATCCCCCGCACAGGAAGCGAGAGCCTCGAGCTGTGTGTTGCGAAGGAAAAACAAGTAGCTGCAATTTACATTTACACTACCAACTTATAAATAACCAGTGAGACTGTGATTTTATCAGTACCTGTTCATTCGGATGTCCCTATCAGAAAGTAACATAGAATTATCGGGATTATTAATTATTAATTATTATAACTATCGGGATTTGATCACGTAATTTAAATACTGTTACAATTATTTCGGTGTTTCGGTCACATTGTAGAGCGGCCGTAGTCACCAATAGAAAAGTGTAACAAACTACACTTGATCTTGACAATTAAAGTCAATAATGTGTATTTCTGTCCTATCGTTCAGGAGAAGGGAAATCTGTAATAAAAATAAGTAAGTACTCGATCAATCAATATTAGAATCAAACAAAAATATGAGGGTATTTGTATGAAAGTTTTCCGTTGTGACACGAAAATGAACTATATTGTAATGTAAAGGTAATTTTCGTGCCAAAGCGGAAATTATTCCAGTCAGTCGTTTTCTAACTAACTTTTTGGTCTCCACCCATAACGCAGTATTCATTCATTGTTATGTAAGATTATAAATCCAAGATATTTATATCGTGTTGTACCAATCTGTAAAACATAGCCACAAATCAAGAAATTTTTGAAAATGCTACACTGGTAAGACCTAGGCCGAGTTGAAAATAAAAATTACATAATTTCATATTAAAGATACAAATAGGATTCATATTAATTTATAAAAAGTCAATTTTTAAAAATTAAGTGCAGTTACTGAAACCATAACTTACCGCGTTCAAATCCAACGTTAATAACTGCAATCTCAATTTATGAATAACATCTGCCAGCTACCACGTTTCTAATGCTAGCAAAGGGAAGCCCTGTCAGATAATGTTACATTTGATTGAAATTGCAAAATTGCACCCATTAAGGAAACCGTACCGCTTGCTTTGATATTTCAGCAAGATTGCTTTCGCATCGTGATTGGAGCTATTGTTCATTTGAAAGGATTTATGGCCGAGATAAAAGTTCTTATTAAATTTACCTTCGGTACCTAGAGCTAAGTGAGTTTCAGTTTATGGCTCGGGCGGGTCGTATGAGCCATTGTTAAACTTGATATAGGTTTTGGAACTTATTCAGATTAAATTTTGTAGCTTATGACGAGATGAGTTTGCGTAAAGTTGAAGTTTTTAACGGTGTCATTACCGACATTTTCAAACCGGGCCTGATTTTGTTTAGTGCTTCAAATGCATATAAGGATCCATTGACTTTCCCCAATGCCTTAAATACATTTTTTTGGGAGGGGAATTCCCCATTTTAATATCCTGCGCGATTTGATAATATACCTTAGAGATTTGTTCAAATTTCTCTTTTGGCCATTTCCGTGCGACACATTCAAGGGTTTTCAATTATTTAATTAACACCTTGTTTTAGCGTTCATAGTAGTTTATATTAACAAAGCAACGTTACATGAACTCAAAGTAGCATTTGAGGCACCGGATGAATGTCAGCAACACGCTTATAGACCTCCAAGGCACTGAATGCGTTAGCAATGAATTTACGAACATTTTGCGTATAAAAATTGACAAACAAAAAAATAATACACCATCAACTTACAACTTTCCTATGTTTTCCAGAAACATATCTTAAACGCCTTTTAAAGGCCTGGAATGGTTCAAAATGATGAGTAGTGGGTATTATCGTCGTGAAACGTGCAGTACATCACGGTCTATCTTATCTCCTCGTATTATGCCATATCCCGTTTACTGAAATAAAAAATAAACAAAATTCTCGATTCAAATGTAAATAAGAAACCCTCGTCAAGATAAAACGGACACGTGCCTAAATCCTCTTTTTCTTCTCATATTAATACTTAATATTTTTCCTTTAACTATACTTGGCGATTTTGTTTACGAGAAATCTTCAATTTTGGTAACACTACACGCTTTTCTTTAAATTAACTAAAATGTAGGGATCAACTGCAGAAAAGAAAATCTAGTGCAAAATTCTAAAAACTTGTTCTACACGGTTCGGCACCACTAAAAACTAAAACAAAAAACATTTTTTTCTGTACAATACCCAACCCCTAACAATTATTTATGTAAAGAGACGCTATCAATGAATTCAGTACTAGAATCGTATCGTAAAAACATGTTCGTGCTTTAGGAAAATATAACCCTCTTTCTTATGCAGTTGGGTAAAATAGAATAAGAGGCAGTTAACAGCCATGAATTATTTTTATGTAGTGCCAGTGCGCAGTAAGTAAAGCCACATTCCCCTATAAGGGGTTACCACCATTATAGGGATTTAAGGATGTTTGGGCCACATCGACCGCGTCTCTAAAAAATGGACGGCCATGCATTAAAGGGCAGGCGGAGGGTTAAAACGCTTAGCTTGCAGCATTTAGGGTCTCAGATAACTTTATTTTTATTTTTCGCCTATTAGAGTGCGTTGATGTGTTATGCGACGCATGGGATGGGAAAAACGTCAGATTTATTCTTTAGCTTTGCACGTTTCCGCTAATGCAAGGTAATTGCCGCTGCTGGGTATTTTAAATAAGGCTTGGGTGTTAGTTGGTTCAATAAACAACTTTTTCGCATGTAACTTTAAAGAGACAAGATAGGGGAGCAAATACGAAATTCGAAATTTCAAATTCGTATCATGCCATCCTTATCATTCTTCTATTTAATACTATTATCGTGAACGAAACGGCATGATGCGAAGTTCGAAAATCGAATTTTCATATTATAAGGCCAGTTATGGCATGTTAAATACTGTTTAGACCTTACGAATCGACTGGCTCACTCTACTGCTGGCCCCGCGAGATTAGCAAAATTAACGTACATTGCAGTACACGGTAGGGATGTTGCTACAATGTAAAATTCCATTTAATTTAAGAAAAGGCCTCCAATTTAATGGCTGTCGAACATAATCTTAAAAACCCCTAAAAGCTAGCTAAAACTGCTCGTATTTTCCATAGTAAACAGGACGGCAGCGTGAGCAGTACTAAGCGCTCCTGAGTTACAGTAGGTATGTATGTACATCGATGCACACTATAATGACACAAGATAAAAACAACAAAACTCATTGTGAGATTAAACAAGACCAAATGGATAATTTTATGACACTCCAATTTTGTTTCATCACCTATTCGCAAACGTTTCAGAATACATAAACATATATCCATATATATATGGTGATCCGAGATGAAGTGTCCAATAGCGCTATACTATTCTGCAGAAAATTTCAATTTCGCGCCAAAACATGGCAGCACATAACAACTTTGCGCCATTTTCCTACGCGCTGAATAGAAAAAGGAATGGCCGCTCAATACCGAAGAATAGGTACACCTATTCTCGATGATGGCTACAACCGCCGACAATTGCTTTGTGATGCTTTCAAAAGAAAAATAGTAGGAGGGCCCCTAGATTGCTTTCAAACCCTTGAGGATGTCAGGGAGGGTTATTTACATCCTATTGGAAACTTTTTTATTTAAGCTTGCAGCGTATGGAAACTTATCTGTTATTATTCTTCGAGAAAGCTTCTTATTTCTTATTACTCTGTCTATGAAATTATACAATTTTCTCGTATTTATTATGAACGTGTAGGGGTGTTGTTGTTAGTTGATCGTAGTGTATTCTGTATTACTTTCGGAACACGTAAAAATGATCCACAGTTAAAACTAGATTTTTAACTGTTTTAATACAACTAAGTAAATAGTGGATTGAGTTGGCATAGAACTGCAATGACGTCATAACTAACAATGCCATAAATCTATGGGAGATTTTAATTCTGTTTTGACATAAAAGTTCAGTTCATCATCTCTATTAAATTACACATAAGTATTATTTTCTTCGGAATATTCTCTCCCAATATGCTTCAACGTGTCTACTAGAACTCTTGATTATGACGCAGTAGATGTGTCGAAAAGTCAGGAGCTCATTAAAATTAGTCGCAGTCTAGGTACATCCACTCGTTGAAAATTGTCTACAGCCAATAGACTTTACTTGAGGCTTATTAAGGTAAACGTCCCTGTGCTCGACACTGACTCAATACATGGCACCTTCAATCTTATATCATAGTAAGAGAAGTGACAGATGGGTGTCACCTACTGGGCGTTGAGGTGTCGAGCATTGTACGTTCACCTTACTATGAAATAAACTATGCCTGATAGTCGCAACGTATAAAAGAAGTTACTTGTCTTTATCTATTATGTATTGTTATTTGGTTATTTGTTATGAAAATGAACAACAAAACAAGCGTTTTACAAACTAACAACTAATGTAATGTTTTTTTTTTCTATAAAACAACTCAAACAAAATACTAGTTACTATTGCTAGCTTATGAAGTTTATAGTATTTTATGCAACGGTTGTATAAGTGAGGTCTTAAAAGGCGAGTGACGTGAGTTGCGATACGAGCGAATGCGAGTATCGCAATAGAAGACGGCACGAGCCGTTAAGACCAAATTATACACCGTTGCATACAATATTTTTCCTACGACTCGACTCTACTGTACTGTACTGTACCCTACTGTAGGGTACAGTAGGGTAAAATGGGGTACAGTAGGGTACAGTCGGGTAAAATAGGGTATTTTACCCTACTGTACCCGACTGTACCCTACTGTACCCTATTTTACCCTACTGTACCCGACTGTACCCGATGTACCCGACTGTACCCTACTGTACCCTACTGTACCCTATTTTACCCTACTGTACCCGACTGTACCCTATTTTACCCTACTGTACCGGACTGTACCCTACTGTACCCTATTTTACCCTACTGTACCCGACTGTGCCCTATTTTACCCTACTGTACCGGACTGTTCCCGACTGTACCCTACTGTACCCTATTTTACCCTACTGTACCCGACTGTGCCCTATTTTATCCTACTGTACCCGACTGTACCCTACTGTACCCTATTTTACCCTACTGTACCCTACTGTACCCGACTGTACCCGACTGTGCCCTATTTTGCCCTACTGTACCGGACTGTACCCGACTGTACCCTACTGTACCCGACTGTGCCCTATTTTATCCTACTGTACCCGACTGTACCCTACTGTACCCTATTTTACCCTACTGCACCCGACTGTACTCTACTGTACCCTATTTTACCCTACTGTACCCTACTGTACCCGACTGTACTCTACTGTACCCTATTTTACCCTATTGTACCCGACTGTACCCTATTTTACCTTACTGTACCCGACTGTACCCGACTGTACCCGACTGTACCCTAGTTTACCCTACTGTACCCAACTGTACCCTATTCTACCCTACTGTACCCGACTGTACCCTATTTTACCCTACTGTACCCCTATTTTACCCTACTGTACCCGACTGTACCCGTGTGTACCCTATTTTACCCTACTGTACCCGACTGTACCCGACTGTACCCTACTGTACCCGACTGTACCCTACTCTACTCAACTCAGCAGGTCTAAACTGGGCTTTAGTGTTGAGTGTACCCTACATTTAATATTATGTGGCAGCTAGGTGTATCGTAATAGCGACATTACGACACAAGTGCTGTTATGGCGAATAGATTAAGTATAGACTTTCTGAAGTCATACGAGGGGCGTTCAATATAAAGTGAGAATGAGATGCAAACTCTTTCAATATTACGAAATTAAATACTGGCCGGTAAAGCTAATCTATCTAGCTGATTACTATGAAAAAAAAAACTAAACTGTCTTTTGTTTAAAAAAATATACGGTAATTTCTTTGCAATGCTATTGAGTACGTTAGCGAAAATGGAGAAAATTGAACTGCGCGCCGTTATCAAATACTTGTATTTGAAAATTTTTCTACGGACCAAGTCAATTTGGATTTGCGGGACACTTTAGGGTCTAATGCTCCTCCGTATTCGACAGTCGCACGTTGGTGCGCCGAATTTAGACGTGGAAGAACATCGACAATGGACGACCCCCGCTCCGGACGCCCTACTACAGCAGTAACTGAAGAAATTGTGAAAAAAGTCGAAAACTCAGTTTTGGCGGATCGTCGTGTCACAGTTCGTTTTATTGCTGAAAATGTAAAGATTTCAACGGGGAGCGTGCATAATATTTTACATGAACGCTTGGGTATGAAAAAGGTATCTGCGCGTTGGGTACCAAGAATGCTTACTGACACGCAAAAACAAACTAGACTAGAGATTTGTCAAGAAGCTTTGAACCTGATGCAGCAAGACCGGGAACTTTTTTTGGCGCGATTTATAACAATGGACGAAACATGGCTCCATCATTACGACCCTGAAACGAAACTGCAGTCTATGACATGGAAAAGGCCATCATCTCCAACTCCGAAGAAATTCAAGGTGAGCCCATCTGCCGGTAAGGTCATGGGCTCTGTTTTTTGGGATTGTAAAGGGGTATTAATGATTGAGTATCTCGAGCATGGAGCCACTATTACGGGCACTTTATACGCCAAACAAATAGCAACATTGCGCAATGAGATCCGCGAAAAACGGCGAGGTAAACTCTCGAAAGTTGTGCTGTTCCACCAGGACAATGCCCCGGCACACAAGTCCGCCGTTGCAATGGCTGCAATTCGTGATGCTGGGTTCGATATCCTTAAGCATCCTCCGTATTCACCAGATCTCGCTCCCAGTGATTTCTACCTATTTCCGAGATTGAAATAATACCTGAGAGGCCAGAAATTTGAAGACGACGACGCGGTAGTCGCTGCAGTACAAGATTTTTTAAGTACTCAATATGAGACCTTTTTTAAAAATGGAATTTTAAGTTTAGAAAAAAGATATACTAAGTGTATTATGCTAAAAGGTGACTATGTCGAAAAATAAAATGACATTGAGTAAAAGTTGTTTATAACATATTTATTCTCACTTTTTATTGAACGCCCCTAGTATTATCTATGTTCTTATATATTTGTTCGCGACCATGTAAAAACCAGATAAAAGTACAGGAGTAGGAAAAAAATATTATAATGCTGGTTATAAAGTGGTTTTAGAACTAATACTGGTTTATATTTCAAACTGAAAGTCAACACACGACCTTTATACGACAGTGGCGGCGTAAATAAGCTGTAAAGTGGTTCAGTAAGTACGCAATTTTGTTCGGACATCCTTTCTGTCGGGATCGCTGATATTTACTTTACGAGCTGATCGTAAAGACGAATTTCTTTGGATTTCTGGTGTTTAGCGCGCTTACGTTGGTACTCTTTAAAGTGTTTTAAAAGTTTTTATTTTATACAATTCGTATTATTGTGGTAAAAAATGAGGCTAAAGTAGCTCCAACTCCTTTAGTGACTAGCTCTTCGTTCTCGCATATTTATATTTATGACTACGAAGCTTGAGGTCCCGGGTTCGATTCCCGTGTCGGGGCAGATATTTGTATCAAAAATACGAATGTTTGTTCTCGGGTCTTGGGTATTTAATATGTTTGTTAAGTATGTATCTATCTGTATAAGTATGTTTATCCGTTGCCTAGTACCCATAACACAAGCTTTGATTAGCTTACTTTGGGACTAGGTCAATTGGTGTGGATTGTCCCGTGATATTTATTTATTTATTTATATGTGTATTAGATACCTCTTACTGTACATAAAACACATGAGTTGTGTAATTTTATGACATAAAATTGTTGTGCAATTAATTGTACACCAGTCTTCATCTTGCACTGTAATTTGTATCTAAAGATGTATCCTATACCTACCTATCTATTATACCTATTGAAATAGCTACCTTTCTATGCTTCTTTGCATTTTACACTCTAGGGGAAAACTTAAAAGTGCCTAAAGCTATAGGTTGATGCGTGGGTAGACGCCAAAGTACGCTTCAGAAAAGTACGCAATTGTACCAACTCGTTATGAAATATTTCACATACTTCAAGTATTTCCAACGATTTCGCCTCAATATACTTCGATCCGGTACTTTGAATGGCTTTGTTAGAATAGCACCCCTTATAGGTGATAAGGGTTGAAACAATGGCTCTCCAGTGAGTAGCTTAGGGTTCATCGTGGATGTGTAAGTGTGATTTAGTGTATTGGAAAAAGGCTGGACATGTAAGCTGTACATATAATTAAAATACTTGGATAACAAATAATTGATTTCAAGATAATTAGTACGAACAATAAAAAATCGGGCTAAGCGCGAGCTGTACTTGCACACGAACAAAAGGTTTGGTACTGCCGTACCGAAAAAAAAACCTATTTACAGCTTTCCTTTACTTTATTAATTATTGTTGTAGCGGCCACAGTCATACAAATGAGAATGTTAGATGTCTACCTAATACGTTTCAAAAGATAAAGCCCTATGACTAACCCTTTGGTTGCAGGAACCTAGAAACAAAATAAAAGGGTAAATATTCAGCGTTTTCACGGCGGTTTTTTTTGACATTACCATTTGAGCAGAAATTATTAAAATTTGATGAAATTTCGCGCGATTCGTCCTTCGGTTGTGGTAATAATCGTCGAATGGTAATGACGTTTAACCGCGCGGTCTAAACGCTCGAATATTCACCCAAAAGCTGTGGTAGCCTAGTTTGCATTTATTACCTGCCTTTTAAGAAAATGATCGTGGGTTCGAGCCCTCGCACCTTTACGAGTATGATATCTTCTATTTTATATATACAAAATTTTCTTGTACAGACTTTTCAGTTGAGAAAATCTTGAAAAAACCTGCACACACTTTCATACCCACCGCCCATAAATATCAACAACTCAAAGAGAGTCACCAATCTGTTGCCGACCTCTGGAAGTATAAAACCTTTTCTTGAAAGCCCCCGATGTTATAGTTGTCTGGAAACACTGCTGCCGGAAGCTGATTCCACAGTTTCACCGTACGTGGCAGGAAGTGCCAAAAAAAACGTACAATGGTAGACTGCCATTCATCGAGATGGTGACAATGGAACTTAGACTTTCGGCGGGAAGGGCGATGGTGGAATTTTGCAGCAGGCGGCAAGTTAAATAATTCTTCAGAGCACTCGCCGTGGTAGACCCTATAGAACACACAAAGAGAACTTACGTCCCTTACTGTTACTTGTACTATGTAGTGTAATCTATAATACCTGTAATGATGTCTATAAGATTCTCAGTCCGCGTTGCGTTTCATTCTGAGACGAAGCCTGTGCTCATTAGTGGGATAGAACATCTACTATTGCTACTGCTAAGCTGGAGATGAAAAAGAAACAAAATAGTTTAATTTCATCTATTTTTAAAGCATACATAATTTATACCGGGTATTACAGTCATTATATAAAAAAAAGTAAAAACTTTTCTTTATACTCTGAGCAGGTTATTAAAGAATATGAAAAACTTATATATAACGCTACTAACGAGACCGTTTTTGTTGAATGTGATGCCCCCATTTAGTGCCTTCCATCACACTGAAGATAATTTAGTCTGAATAAGTGCTTAAATATGTATCTTTAAATTACCTGTATTTTATCTATTCTTCAATTATTTAAAATCAGTATAAGAATAAGAATAAATTTATTTTCAAAATCATCATTGAGAATACATTATTATTGAAAGATATCCGGCGGACCCCGAACTAGGCTGGGCCCTGTATCTCGGGACCCAAAATAAGTATAATAAGTATTAAGTATAATTGCTAAAATGCGAAGAAAGGTTTATTTCGAGCATTAAATCTATATATATAAAAGAAGAAACTGACTGACTGACTGACTGACTGACATATCAACGCACAGCCCAAACCACTGGGCCTAGAGATTCAAAATTTGGCATGTAGGTTCCTTATAAGGTCTAGGGGTGCACTAAGAAAGGATTTTTCAAAATTCACACCCTAAGGGGGTGAAACGGGGGTCCAAAGTTTGTATGGGGAAACAAGATTAGTTCGACTATATTATTCGAAACTTCACAGAAGTACTCCTAATGATAAATGAGTAAACACGTGTTTCAGGTTTTTTGAGAATTCAACCCCTAAAACGGGGGAAAGGGGTAACAAAGTCTGAAAATCAACATGGGTGTTGTTTCTATGGTTTATCGGGTCGCTGGTTATGAAAACAACAATGGTTTTAAAATCCGACGTGGCAGACGTAAAATACCATCTCCCTGGATGGGGTGCGATGGGGTTGAAATGTCTAAATAAACTAAATGACTGTTGATATATCCGCACAGCCCAAATCACTGGACCTAGAGACTTGAAATTTTGCACATAGATACCTTATACAATGTAGGCATCCACTAAGGAAGGGTTTTTGGGAATTCCCTCGGGAACGGGAAAAAACGGGATTTATATATTCGATTCCGAGTGACCCTATCTCAGTAACTATAATAACTAGACTCTTCAAATTTGATACACAAGTAGGTATTACATTATTTAAAACATTAATTTCAGGTTTTTTGACAATTCCCACGGGATAAGGAAAAAACGGGATTTATATATTCAGTTCAACGGGATCCTATGAACTATAATTACTAGACTCTTCAAATTTGGCATAGAACTAGGTAATTATAATAGTAAAAAACAGTTTTAAGGATTTTCGGAAATTCTCACGGGATAAGGAAATTTCGTTTTACTGGTCGTAGAAAGTTGAAATTCGGCATGTAGGTTGCTTAGGGAGTGTAGTGGAGCATTGAGAGAGGACTTTCCCAAATTCCTACGGAAACGGGAAAAAACGGGATTTTTCGTTTTACTGGTCGTAGAAAGCTGAAATTCGACATGTAGGTTGTTTGGGGAGTGTAGAGGAGCATTGAGAGGGGACTTTCTAAAATTCCCAAGGGAACGGGAGAAACGGGATTTTTCGTTTTACTGGTCATAGAAAGCTGAAATTCGGCATGTAGGTTGCTTGGAAAGTGTAGAGGAGCATTGAGAGAAGACTTTTCCAAATTCCCACGGGAACGGGAAAAAAGGGGATTTTTCGATTTACTGGATTGAGAGAGGACTTTCTAAAATTGGGAACGGGTAAAACGGGGTTTTTCGTTTTACTGGTCATAGAAAGCTGAAATTTGGCAAGTGGGTTCCTTGGGGAGTGTAGGGGAGCATTAAGAAAACATTTCCCGAAATTCTTACGGGTACGGGAAAAAACGGGATTTTGCGTTTTACTGGTTGTAGAAAGCTAAAATTTCAAAATTCATAAGTTTATACTGTAAGTAGGCCGCAAAGGGCACTTTAACCAACTTCTAAAAAAGGAGGAGGTTATGCATTCCACTTTATGAATTTTTTTATGTAGGTATGTTCACCGATTTCTCGGTCAATTGTGGGCATGCTTGCTTGCTTGCCTGTATGCTTGCTTGCTTGATATCTTGGTTCTTTGGAATACTCATAGTACACGCGAGCGAAGCCGCGGGCAAAAGCTAGTATGTACATACGTTATTTTAATTTCACTTCTACACAGGAAAATTATCTCCTTTATTAGCTAAATGAATTTATCTTCCTGGAAGCGAATAGTTTGTACCATTAAATGAAATGAAAGGCTGAGATATCATCAAATTCACAGTGTATATTAACGCAGTATAGACAGTCACGGGTGTTAGGCATGTACCCTAACCAGCGCTATGTCATCGCGTGAGCAGCTCGTACGACGACACTACGTCACCACGTTACGTCACCACGCTACGTCACCACGCTACGTCAACACGCTACGTCGCCGGCGCAGTGAATATTAGGCAATCGGTTTCATCCTTACAATAAAACCAGAGTGCACAGTGACTTGCTGCCTTTTGACACCTAACATCGGGTCCTATAGGACAACACGAAACCATTCGTGATAGCTTAAGAAAAAACTGTATTCCTTTTATATTAATTAAATTTTATTATTTAAAAAAACCAAAATTATAATTCATCTCCTCCCCCCCCCCCCTCTATAATTGGCGCAGTCGTGAGTCGAGCCGAGTCGGTACGCGAAATCTAACATCGATATCCGTCCTGATCACGTTCTACGTGCACGTTGGCTCTTCAAAGAACCTGAGCAGCACAGACGAGGAGACCATTTTGCCGCCCGAGTAAGAGGAAGAAAAGTGATATCGTGAAATGTGGTGGCCACTTCTACTGACGTGGACATGGACCAGCCTCGCCCTAGCTCAAGAAATCCACCTTGAAAGTTTTGATGATGGACCCGGAATACTGCCTTTTAAAATGGGACCAACAAAAGTCGTTTCCCACTACCATACATTTTTGCAAAGTATTCAGCTGGACAAGTTACATGACGACATTGACCTCATCAGAATACAGCTTACTAACGCAAGTAATTCCTTAACTAATAATACATTTCGTTTCTTTCAATCCCAAATTAAATATTTGTATTCTAAACTCAATAAGGTTTCAGCGCAGTTGAGTACTTTTTCTGGCAAAAGAGTGCGACGAGGACTCATAGATCCTTTAGGTTCAATTATTAAAAGCATAAGCGGAAACTTAGACCATTAGATATGATAATGCTCTCAGAATTCTGAAGAATAATGATGGAAAATTGTCGAAAACCTTTAATGAACATATAAGCTTAAATAAAAAATGGATGTTTGAACACAAGAAAATATTATCAGCATTGAATATCAATCAGCAGATTTTAAGTAAAGAATTATTTAAATTAAAGAATGACACTACGTTTAACAATGGAAAACTGCTAGATTATGCACATCTTGCCCAAATGTTTAATATCGTTAGTGAAAATGCAAACGATTTATATACTGAATTAATACGTATAGAAAATATATTAGCTTTCAGTAGGTTAAGTAAGGTGCACCACTCTATTTTAAGTGTAAGTTCTCTCAAGGACATGATTGGAAAATTGCACGAGATATATAGCAAAGATCAAATTTTAGATTTAGATACTAGAGATTACTATAATTTCATAAATGTAGGTTCTTATTTTTCTAAGAATGATTTAGTAGTTGTCCTAAAAGTACCAATTATTTATCAAGGTTCATTTGATTTTTATAAGTTATGTCCATTGCCAAAGATATACGGGCGCATCCTTATTCCTCCATATCCTTACATAGCAACCAACCCTCAAGAATATGTGTACGTCGAGGCAGAATGCCCTAAATCTGGCGACTGGTACATCTGCGAACAAAAACTTAGCCATCAGATTCGTACGGAGCAAGACTGTATTCACAAACTCATTCATTTACAGGAGATAGATGGAACGTGCAAAACCACGCCTATCTCTCTGTCTAAGGAGGCTCTATTGGAGCTGGACGATCAACATTATGCCATCACATTTCCAAACCCTACTAAAGTACAGACCAACTGTCAGCAGGAGCAACATATTATTTTGAATGGAAGTTACGTCGCAACTATCCCGCAGCACTGCTCTCTCAGGTCTTCACAGTTTACCATAGTAAACATCAACAACAAACTCCGAGGTCATCCACTGAGAATAATGTCAATACAACCAGAAACCAGAAACCAGCAATCTAGCACCATCCTAAGAATTAACTCTATCAATTTGAGCAATCTTGAAGCTATCGAACAACAAATATCTATGGAAAAACCGATCGAGGCAGACGCGATCCAATCGTCAACCGTCTACCATACTACATTACCATTGTACCTTATCATACTACTCGGTGCAGGTGCAACAGCCTTCATACTATATAGAAAACATCGAAACACAGCGAAAATCGACATAAACAAACAAGAAAATATAGAGCTGCAGAAAGCCGCTACATTTGCACTCAACCTAGCAAATAGTAGCTCGACTTAGAGGGGAGGTGTTAGGCATGTACCCTAACCAGCGCTACGTCATCGCGTGAGCAGCTCGTACGACGACACTACGTCACCACGTTACGTCACCACGCTACGTCACCACGCTACGTCAACACGCTACGTCGCCGGCGCAGTGAATATTAGGCAATCGGTTTCATCCTTACAATAAAACCAGAGTGCACAGTGACTTGCGGCCTTTTGACACCTAACATCGGGTCCTATAGGACAAAACGAAACCATTCGTGATAGCTTAAGAAAAAACTGTATTCCTTTATATTAAATAAATTTTATTATTTTAAAAAACCAAAATTATAATTCATCTCCTCCGCTGCTGCCCCCTCTATAATTCGGGCCTGTATTTATATGGATATCATTTGTCGGCCTATCTTTGTGTCGAAAACAAAATTTGGTAAAGAAGAGTTTGCCTCGCCGTTTGCTGACCCAGTTTAACATGATGCCATAAATTTTACAGAAGCGAAAATGGTGAATTTTGCGAATCTGACAGGCAGGGACGAATAGAGGAAATTATTACGTGCGGCTAAGATCCATTTCGGGTCTCTGGAGCTAGCGCAGTGTAAGTGTGAATCTGAGTAATTCCAATGGTGGCGGCTAACAGAATGTATGTTATACTGTCAAAAAAAGTCAAGCAAAAATACTAGCCGGTGATCACAGCATTTAGTTTTTTATTATGTAGAGTTTATACAAACTTATTTTGTATCTAACGTGAGCTTCTGCTGCTATCTTGTGTTTTTCATTTTACCAAGATCTCTTGTCCACCAACGACGTGGACAGCTGATTTGGTAAAGGCCGCTGGTTTAAGGTGGATGCAATCCGCTTCTAACTGTAGTTACTGGGTATCAATGAGGGAGGCCTTTGTCCAGCAGTGGACGTCCTACGGCTGAAATGATGATGATGATGATGAAGATCTCTTGTTGGCAGGGTGGTTGGCAGTGATTGGATGCGGCGAGCCAAAGTCCAATCTCAATGTCATGTGTTAGAAGAGGCCCATTTCCAGCAGTCGACTGTGATAGCCTGATGATGATGATAATAAATTAGTGTTATTGTAACTCAGTACAATTTGACATATGTCATCAATTCAATCACAACGCTGTCGAAAAGTACCCTTCAAAAGATATTTATTTGCACTTGATCGTTAAAAATCCCGTCTTCCGGGCAACGTTATTCTACTGCGATAGTCGTTTCTGCTGCTGTTGCCATGACAACCGCAGGCACTTAGACAAGGGAGGCTCAATATGAAATTGCACTATTTGAAATTCAAGTGCTATGCAAAGCGGACCTATTCTCAGATCAATTGATCCTTAAATGTGCTTTAACAAACAG
The DNA here is from genome assembly GCA_947859365.1 of Archips crataeganus. Classification (NCBI taxonomy): domain Eukaryota; kingdom Metazoa; phylum Arthropoda; class Insecta; order Lepidoptera; family Tortricidae; genus Archips; species Archips crataeganus. The sequence goes on from OX402058.1 coordinate 12,125,116, forward strand.
ATTTGCGCTTAATTATGCGTAACTGGCCTTTGTATTTAATAATGTATCGCAATCATCCGATTATGCTGTCTCATGATTATGTAACGAGTGTTAGAGTTATGTGATTGATGGATAACATGACTGATTAGGCGCATTACTTGAATATCTTTATTTGTGTTTAATTATGATTCCTGACCCGCCGTAGAATGTTCGCACAGTAAATGTCATTATGATTTTCCTTATCAGGCAATGTCTATGACATTTTCTGTAAAAACGATTCACGAGGTCACGTTTTAGTTGGTTCGATAGTAGCTAAGAGAAGACTAAGTTAAAAGTGATTTTTAAAGCTAAATTTACATTAAGCGATTAATCTGGTGTAAGTAGCATTACATTAAAGGGTTGAAAAACTGACAAGTTATCAATTACTGATTGAGAGCCGCAATGTAATAGCTCTAAAGGCTTGACGTTTTTTTTTTCAGCTTAACGGGGCCCAGTAGGAGATTCTCTACATGATATGAACATCTTATTTTAAAAGGGAAATTGTGCTCAGCAGAGAGGCATCTGCAAAGACTGGAAATTATAAAGAATTGCCGGTTAAACGCGTATTTCAATACGATCATTTGCAATTTATTTATTCTTTGACCGCGAAGAAACATTCTAAAACATGCACAAAAGCCAATTGTGACTCTATTCAAAGTTTGCTTAGCGTTTGATGTATTCAATCGGTAATGATTGAATTCTATTGGCTTTTGAATTGTTTAGGCATTGGGTAGAACAGTTTAGTTAAAGTTTGACTTACTATTGCCTTTGTGGTGATTCAAGGGCCCAGCTTCTCAGCCGATCCCTTGACCATCGATCCATGAAAAAGTTTTAGTAGCGTATTGGTACACGCGTAACTGGAATAATTATGTAAAGCTTTATTACCTATGTTTAGTGATTTATGTGTTCTGGTTTAAATGGTTTTGATTTTTTACGAGATGGTTAATGCAGTTGCAGGAAAATGAAGCGGGTCAGGCTTATGGTACATATCTAAATGAACATCGCTCCCCAAGCTTCGTTGACCCTAATTGCTAAGTTAAAGCTACGATTTTTTCTCATTTTTAGGGTTCTATACCCGAAGTTTTATTGACAAAACATATTAATGTCGCTACACTGCCCATCCGTCCGTCTGTCTCCAACAGGGGTGTATCTTGAGAACGACATAATGAGTAGATTATTGCTATTTTTTTTTATTTTTTATTTTTTGTAGATTATTTTTATTGATTATTGTTGCTATTTCCGCTGCAACAGCAAATAATAAAAAAATAAAGGTTAAAAGGGACCCAACCAACCAATACAAAATTACCCCACACTGCGTACATTTTACTTAGACGCAGGTCTCTGCTAAAATTGGATTATTAGACACAGCCGTTAGGGTGCCTTTCCACCAGATATATGCTATGTTACGTTGCTACAGATGCATCTGGATACACCAATCATATTCACCGGTCCACATAGCATTTAGCACTCGTGGAAATATGTTCAACTACCTAATAATATTATACTAAACGGGATTTATCACACAAACAACTCAACTCGTGACCACGGCTGCTGCAATGTGGCCGAAACGTCGAGGTAAATATTGCGTTTATATGGAAAGATAGGTGCTCTGGATGCGTGGTGTGGATGCGTGCTATGGGTGGGTCCTACTGCCGATACATCGCATAGCTCGAGCTGAGCAACTTCCTTGGATCGCTACCTCATGGCTGTACATCTTCAAAGCGCATCTTCTTCGAACGGCTACATAGCATTTAATTAGTGGAAATGGTCACATAGTTTCATCGCGCAGCTTTCACATCCTAGTAGCATAGCTGCGTAGCACAATCTCTGGTAGAAAAGCACCCTTAAATGCGTACTTTGACGTACCTACTTATAAATTTATTTGCAACCTTCGGTGCATGAATCCGACTCGCACTTGGCTGGTTTATTTCAGCCATGTTCATGTAAACGGGTTCGATGAGGGTGGTCGGTAAACAAAAAGTGATATAGGGTGACGGCACCAATCATGGATATGTTAAGCACAGAAGTTACCCACTAGTGTTGATAGTTTAAAAATGTGGTGTGGCCGTTTTTCAAATTTGGGTTTACGTAAAAAAATGACCATAATTGGTTTTTGTCCATTACTGGTGCCGTCACCCTAGTTAGTTTAAGCTGGTTTGGACAGTAGACAATCTTAGGCAGCTTTGCTTTGTAGGTGTATGCTCGTGATGCGTCTCTTTTACTCATATTTACTAGAATCACAATGCAAGTCGCAATATTCTGTTCTAGCATGAAATAGTAGGAATAGAAATAGTCATCAGCTTGTCAAAATTTATTAGGAAAATATTATCATTATCATTACGTTGTCTTTTGTTCACTTATGTTCCATCGCACTTAGATGAAATAAGATTTCTTTTTTTGTACGAAAACATCAAAGCAATTGATAGCACCTGCACTACATTTCTGTCTTGCCGCAGAACGATGGAAGACAAATTGAGTCATATCTCAAGATTAAGACCATTGTCGAAGAAAATTCTCTTTATCTATAATCGCTTTCGATCAATGGAATGGAAGTATATTAGAGTATTTATAACTAGTACCTAGAAAAAGGTTAAATCATAAAATAAAGCAGGTAATCTTCAATCTTTACATATGCCGTAAAGTCGGGTTACTTTGGCCGCGATGGACTTTAGCCATTGGCATTAACTCAGTCTTTAGTTTGTTTTTTTTTTTGTCCATAGATGGTTAGTAATATTAAATATGTTGTACAACTATATTAGTAAATCGTAATCACCTAAAACTACTTAACAGATTTAAATATATACAATAGAATTAACAATTAGATTTAACTTACAAAACATTTACACGTGTCAACTATTAAAGACAAAATTAATTAAATTAAATTAAATTAAAACCATTATTTTTAGCATTAGAATGAGACAAGTGTAAACAATCTTGACGAGCCTTTTATTGAAAAACGCTTTTAAGGAATAGTAACATTACTTGTGAAATTAATCAATAAATAAAATGACCATTATGTCCTTGGTAACTGTTACATTTTGCTGTGACTTATTTATTTTTTCAAAAGTATTTTTCAATAAAAAGCCTCGCCAAGACGACTTACCTTCTTTCTAATGCTAAGAAAACGAAGTACCTAAGTATATATTTTGTTATTATAAGTACAATAAAATTATGGCAAATTGCCATATAGTTGGTTTTACCGGACCACCTACTTTTTTATTAGACCCTTTTGCATGTGGGTTTTCATATAAGGCTCATTTACATTATACAACTTTCTTGCACTTTCCATACAATAAAATTGAGGCAATAAAACATTGCTCAGTCTAAACCTTAGAAACCTTAGAAAGCTATTCTCCATTGGATTAAAATACCCCAGCTGTATACGTACTGTTCATAAAAAAAATCTTCTAGCAGTTTCCAATTCCGTATGAATGGTCTTATTTCAAATGAAAATCTTGATTCTAACTAGATCTTTTAGACGGGTTTTTCTTTTTACAATGTATATATTTTTAAGTAACTTACTTTTTTTTCTTGTCGATACCTACTCAAAATTATGTACATACGTTAACATTGACAAAAGTAAATTTAAAAAGAAAAAACGGATTTTATAAAAATCAAAGTTAGAAAATCATGTAATTTTCATTTCATAAGTCTTAAAAATGATTTATTTTTTTATCTACATTAATTATGTTCGATTAAACTTATCTATATATCCTGTTTCCTTTAGATAGGATATTATGTGAATATACACATTACCAACGAGATGAAAGGAAATCGTATTTATACTCCAGTATGTACCTAATTTTCTGATTCATCGGAGTATGAAATAAGAGATTTTTTGTCTCCGTAATCGCATTATGTTTCTCGCGTATTGGTAGTGCAGCCAGTTTTATCGAATATAGGAGAAGTAGAATTGAACCAGCTGAATCGTGACCCACTATTGAACTTTTTCACAGAAAAAGACACGGTGTCATCGTATTGCTTGAAAAGAAAATTGATTCATTATTAAACTTACTATGAGAATACACCGTTTCACGGTGGATCAGCAATCAAATGGTTCGACAGTAGGAGTATGACGTGACTTATACTTCATTTAATTTAGAATTAGAAACCACAACAACATTATATTGCGGCTCGTGAACTGTAATCTCTTTACAATTTGTACTAGAGTAGCAATTGACGACACGCAAATAAAGTGACATTAAAACAAATTTATTTTGCGGCCCCCAGACAGACTATTCGATGGCCCCTACGTAAATCATCGAAAGTCAATTTCTGCACTTTTCAGTATAGCGTTTTGAAGTTGGTTTATGGTATAATTCCGAAAATATAAATATTACATTGACTTCATATATCCATAATAACTAATAAAGTAAGTATTTATCTTGCGGGATTTTTATTTTCAGGAAAATGATAATAGTTTTCTGGAAATTTGAAATTCGATAGCATACGTCGTGATAAAGAGAATTACATGTATCGAAACTGCCAATTTCGATTTTTTACGCCGGAATTATTTTTAAAGGTCTTATCCAAAATGGTAGTTTCGATTATTTACTTCGACAGTAGTACTGCGGTAGCTAACATAGCTGGTAGTGTAGATGGTCTACGCCACAAAAAAAAATCTCTATTATAGCTATTTTACCCGTTTCAATATAAACGCATAATTTTTTGAGACACTTTTTAGTATGAGTACTTAAATAAAATCAGTATTGTTTTGTTAATTGAAAACTTTATTCAGAAAATCAATTTTTTATTTCTAGAAATCTGACTTTTAAATCACTGTTATCATCACAGCTTATTATTTTATAATTACTGCTTAGTATTGGCTAGTGAAAATCAAAAAAGTTCTCAACAAACTACAGATGTAGTAAATAAATAAAAAATAATATAAGAAAACTCGTAACATACAACATAAATGTATCCAAACGCTCTAAATTACTAAACAAAAAACTTCTCAAAAACTCTTTATTGCACGAATGAATGAATCTTACTTACTTATGAGATAAAAAAACGAAATACCTTTTTGGCTCACTAACTTCAAACAAAATATGAAATATAAGTAAGCATATAATATTCTAATCAGAATTGTCAACATTATCACCAATACTGTACTGTAATTAATATTTTTTTTTAAATATTCTTTAGGTGATAGGTAGGTATCACCCCCGATTGACATAAAGAAATAAGATCTTTATATTTTGCATCTGTAACAGTCAGCAGGTTACCATATGCCATCTTAAGTTCAGCGTCATCATTCATTATTTTCCCACTTCTTCTAGTAGTGATAACTGTGTTTAAGCAAAATTACTCGCCCTTTAAATCGTATTTAAAGAAAAGACAATTCGGTGCATTTTTTTTCTACCCTGACCTCTTTGACTTTGTTCCATATTACAAAAATTTTCGCTTATATTATAATACAGCAAGGCCCAACATCTCCAAGTGGACAATTCAATATTAAAAGTCAAATGTACCACAACCAACTTCGGGTAAATTTTGAGCTACTATTTTGTCATCTGCTTTAAATTTTCCTGTATTTTTTTTATTTTCTATATGCTGAGATTGAGCACTTATTTGATCTTCAGTCGGGTTTGCCTCGTTTGAAAATGCATGACATTTGTCGCAAATGTCTTTCTTTGGGACATAGAATCCAACGTTCATGTGCTCATTCACTATAATCAGTGTTAGTACTGATGTAGTGTGACAGATTTACTTTTATAGTTTGGCAGCTGATTCCATTCTTTGTACAAGGAAAACATTTTTTTGAAGGATACGTTATTATTATTACATAAAGTTTACTACTACTTTCTCTTACTTTTTTGGTTGCATTTCGGTAAATTTGTCTACATATTCCCACTGCTGAGTATGCACCCCTAATTTCCGAAAATTGGTTAATATTCTTTGCCGGGTGTCGGTATCAAATTTATCGTAACATTTTAATTTGCACGTAGAACGGCACATCTTTTTCGTTTTTTCCTGGGTTTGCTTTGAATGTAGACATTCTCTTTTGGTTTAATGAAATGGTCGAGCTCGGCGAATCGCACTCTGATACTGTTATAAGAGAGCTAATGCTAGCTATGGGGCCTGGACTACTGGTAGGTGTAGGTAGTTTCCCGGATTCAGTCGGCAGCGGTGTCAATGGAGAAAACGAACTTCTAATGTTGCTTATTATCTTCAGTTTGGCTTTGTATTGAGATTTCAAAGTCTTGTAATGGGGATGGCACTGGAGTATTTACTGAGCTACTTAAAATAATTGACTCCTTTTCACTGTTTATTGCAATTAGTACTTTTTCTACCGTCGCTTCCAGAACAGAAAAATGTGGCGTAGCCAAGTTTCTGTCTGAAGATAGTTCTTCGTCAACTATTCCCTCGAGGGTGGCCCATTCTGAGTCTCCAAAGGTACAAGTTGCAGGTAGCGAAGAATCTGAAAAATACTAGGTACCTAATGATAGTTTGATATTCTGATCAACACAATACAATATCGAATCTGCCAGTTTCGATACAAAGTTAACGGCAAATTCCAACGTACAATATTGAAACTGGCAGTTTCGATACCAAGTCAACAGTAAATTCCAACGTACAATATTGAAACTGGCAGTTTCAATACCAAGTCAATAGTAAATTCCAATGTACAATATTGAAACTGACAGTTTCGATTATTTAAGTCGGTAATACTATTAAATGTTCATAATTAATAATTATTTGTCAATAACTTGACCGTAACTGCACACTATTCCTATTAACAACGTAAAATACACAATCTTTTTAAAATATAATCACTAAAAATGTTCAAACTTACCAGCTTTAGGTTTTTCATTATCGGTGGCTGCACTGTCTTATGTTATCAAACCAAGATTTTATTACATTTCGACGCATTAAATATGTTGTACCTCATTATTACGTGTTTTAAAAACAAAAATCATAATAAAATTGTAACGTTATTAGCTGATTGGTCGCTTGTTGCCAACTGATCGCCTCGCGGGCTTGTGCGACGTATACTATTGAAGCTGTTAGTTTCGTCTCGTTTACACGACAACTATTCCCACGTAAACAATCGAATGTAGACTTACGATGACCTACTACGGAAATGTTATAATGTTTTCGATGTTTTACGACTCAAATATCTGCTTAAAAATAAAAATTTTCTTTTTTCCTTTCGGGGGTGTAAAATATGGCTTAAAAGAAGTAGATTACACAAATAAAAAAACACGGCAATTTTGAGTTTCGATGGTTTACGTAGGGGCCATCGTATTGTACATGTATTGTATTGTTCGCCTTTGTACATGCATTTCAACGGTTGTCTATAATATATTTCTTTTTTTTTTTTCCTTATTTTGTACAATATAGAGTTTACATACATACATACATACTATTGTACTGTACTATTTGCCAGGTAAGAAATAGTTGACCAGACGCAATGTAATGTTATTGTGGTTTCTAATTCTAAATTAAATGAAGTATAGAGCCTAGTATGTAATGTTTTATTGCCATACACTATTTAATAAGCCGTGGTGGCCTAGTGGTTTGACCTATGGTCTCTCAAGCAGAGGGTCGTGGGTTCGAGTCCGGGCTCACACCTCTGAGTTTTTGGGATTTATGTGCGAAATTACATTTGTAATTCACCATGAGCTTTACGGTGAAGGAAAACATCGTGAGGAAACCTGAGAACAAATTCAATGGTGTATGTGAAGTTCCCAATCCGCACTAGGCCCGCGTGGGAACTACGGCCCAAGCCCTCTCATTCTGAGAAGAGGCCTGTGCCCTGCAGTGGGACGTATATAGGCTGGGATGATGATGATGATGACTATTTATTATTACTTTGGCCGAGGGGCCAATAGGTTCTCGAATGGCTTCCACGGAGTAGAAAACGCAGTGTAGGTAGGCCTCTAACACGATGGAGCGTCGATCTGGTTAAGATTGCGGGAACGCGTTGGATGCGGTTGGCGCCGGAGCAGTGGAAGTCTGAAATGATAACGATGATGACTATTTAATAAGGAATACAAATAGATGATTGTAGCTAACAAAATAAAGTTGATAAAATATGCGGAACCTCCTTCTCAATAATGTTTAAGAAGTATCTCATAATACGTATGAAACTCTATTGTAAAAAAATAAGGAAAAATAATACCACTGAAAATCGGTAAAATTGAAGTTTTAAAATCATATCTCTTTCACCAGTTTAGATAAAACGAGGCTAGAAGCAGACAAGTAATGAATGCAATTAAAATGACAAACCGTTACTGTGCTAACAAACCGACTGGTACTTAGATAAAGTTTTCGAAGTTATAAAGCCTTACCACTCCTTTCGATCGATAGATGATAGCCTGATAGGAAAGAAAGTACTTACAGCTGTTTGTCCAGAAGCAAACTTGGTGTGTTGCTAATTTTTATGTGCGCCTTATCTCTGAAATATCTCTACAGATTCTGGAAATTCTTTCACTAATAAAAATTTCATCAACATACTTACTTAGTGACTTTTTATCTCGCGAAAGTACAAGTTCTCTGCAGGAACCAAAAAGTTATGGCAAGAACTAGTAGTATTAAATCAGCTTTCATAAATAAACTTACATTTGAAATGTCTAGAGATTTCAGTTTTTTAATTTAACTACTTCATACAGGTACTATTCATAAATTACCCTCCCGCCCCCTTTTACCTTAATGATTTTTGGTTCCAAAGTCCCAACTCGAACCCAAACTACTTAACATTAAAATTCAACCGTGGACAAACCATTAAGGTTCTCTACGATATGTAAATGAATAGCAGTTTAACAACAATCGGGACTAATGGAATAATCGGTACTAGTCCTGGAAGCTACTGTCCAATGCGAATCAATTAACAAGAGCCAATTTGGAAGTTGGGCAACGCAATTAGGGCTGTCGGATTTCTCACCGCCTCTTAGATAACCAATATTGCCTGGATAGCAGCAGCAAGATAGGTAAACATTTGTATTTGTAATAGGAAATCAGTTTTTTGTATATATATGTATGTATATTCGATTATTTCTTGCTTTCCCGAGTAAGTACTCACTCAAAGTTTACACACTCGATAGAGTATAGGGTTATTGGTTTCCGTAGTGAATTGGCAAAAATTTTCACGTCCGCGTATTTTTTCTTGTGGAAAATTACAACTTTTACTTTCCGACATATTCATGGCAAAACGTTTGATTAGTAATTGCTAGACCATAACCTAATGTAAATTGGAATTTAAATACATATTTTCTATCAAAATATATAAGCAGAGTTTATTTATGACAACACAAAGAAACAAGAACGAATGACAATACAAATCAATTTCAATATAGAACAGTACAAAGATGGAGTCGGCCAGGTTTAGAAATAAGGGCCATGCTCAATGAAACCTACAACACTTTCAGCCGCTTAGCTCAGAGACTCTTAGTAGGCATTCAAAAGTTAACTTAAAACTTAACTTGCCTTGAGTGTACATAATAATGGTAAAATAAAACCGTGATAAAATATGTCATGTGAGATGTAGATTGTCGATGTACCGAAACCGCCTAAGTATCCCAATAAAAGACAAACAAATTCAACTTAAATTTATTAATTAAGTACCCAATGAACCTTGCTAAGACTATAAGGCCTATTTTTCTAATTCGTTCAGACAATTATTTGAGTAAGTGAAAATTATATGAGTGCGAAGACTTGACACAAATAAATTAACTTATCCATTCAGATAGCATTTATAATATTGATAGCTACGTGTTGATTGTATGACTACACATGGGATTGTTTGAAATGAGTAAACAAGGACTTTTAGACAATACATTGTATGTATCGTATCAACGCAAATATTCGTTATGCAGAAGATATCTTCAACTCAGAAACTAAAACAATCACAATTTCTTTAACAACTACTTCAAATCTTCTCTAATCTAAAACAATTGAAGCCACTTCTGAGTACGACGACTGATTGCCCAATCTATCAGCATATGTTTTCCCATTATAAATAAACTCGCTCATGAAAGCCTTTACTTCTACTTTGAAACCAAGATTCTTGCCAATTTTTTGTGTTGGTTCCCCCGTCCATATTGCTTGACAAATTTTCGGCGCTATAGTTGTTACTTCACACGGTTTCATGTGAGAGAACTTTGGTCCTAAATCTTCAATAGAAATGTTTGCAACTGGTCCTTTCCTTATTTTTTTTGCTAGGTCTATCGACAATTTACAGAGGCTTGTACCAAGTTTGTGTCCCCTATGCTCTCGGAGAGTGGCTAAAAACATTATTTCTAAACTGCATTCCGCTTGGTATCTGTAAACGGAGAAAAAAAAATCAGTAGATACTTGTTAAAAGGCATAGTAATATTATTTATTTTGTTTATGGTTGTATGTTTATATGTATGTAAAACTCTATATTGTACATAAAACATGAAAATTAACAGTTAACAAGAAAAACAGATGTACAAAAGCGAACTTATCCCTTAAAAAAAAGGAAAAAAAGAGGGAAGGGTTGTACGTACTTTTCAAACAGATTGCATCTCGCATCAACGTTGCTCATGAACTGAATGAGGGAACGAGATGACGGTCTGTTGCAACGTTCCTCTACGAATACCTCGAAAAATGTCTTCCCACTCGAATCAGAAGATGCAACCTGAAGAGAGTAAAAACGTTTGCCTTTGTTAAATGGAAGAATCAAATTAAGTAGAGTAAGATTATTTCCACTTTGACACTTCCGTCTCAGTTTTAACCGTAAATCACATAAAATATCCAAACCTATTTAATATAATTAATAACAAAATCTAAGCTTAAGTATTGCATTTCCGATCTTTCTCGATGTTATGTCAAGAATTGCCGACTGCCAAAGTGGAAATAATATTACTGTATTCAGTCAGAAAATGCTTCAGCATTCATAATTGTTACCCTTGCAATAACATGACCGCTTTAGCCTAGTTGGTAGTGACCCTGCCTACGAAGCAAGAGGTCCTGGGTTCGAATCCCGGTAAGGGCATTTATTTGTGTGATGAGCACGAATATTTGTTCCTGAGTTATGGATGTTTTCTATGTATTTAAGTATTTATTTATCTATATAAATATGTTTATCGTCGTCTAGTACCCATAGTACAAGCTTTGCTTAGTTTGGGACTAGGTCGATTTGTGTAAGATTGTCCCCTAATATTTATTTAATTTTTATTTTATTGCTACAAATCAAAATAATCTTAATAAGAAACAGAATTACATTATGATAAACTATAAATTAACATAGTAAAACCGTTGGCTCGCTTAGTTTATGATGAGCTTTCCAGCTTAATTTTGCGCCAGCTTGAAACATCGAATTTAGTTTCAATCATGTTTATTTATTTTAGGCGAATTTTCCCGTAGTTTGTTAGTTACAAAATGACCATCATAACTAGTGTTTAGTACATTTCCATCTTAAATTAGGTCTTACAAACTATTTGAACTAAACTCTAGCGAAATTAACATTCTAATTGTATCAAGCTGATTTTAATAATCTACTTAGATATCAGTTGTAAATTATTTTTGAAGTGTAGATAAATTGATGCGAACTTTAGTTAGACAAGTTACAGTTATCAATTTGCTTATTACAGCGTGTATAAAAACAATTTAAGAAGGTTTGACACGTGTCTATATTTGTATTCTATATATGACCGGCAACAGATCAGTGACTCTCTTTGGGTAGTTGATATTTATGGGCGGTGGTGATCATTTTCCATCAGATGACCCGCTTGCCTCCTTCTCACAATAAAAAAAAAACTCTATTTGGGAAGAATTCATTTATCGCTATCCCGCGGGTACTATGCTATTTTCCAAGATAATAACTATCCTATATGTTAATCCAGATTATAAACTATCTGTGTGCCAAATTTCATCAGAATCCGTTAAACCTTTTTAAGCATGAAAGAGTAAGTAGTAGTTTTATAGTGGTAGAGCCATGTTGTAGCTAGCCGCTGTATCATGAATGGGCCGGCTCATCCGGGGCAGTACCACCATCTCACAAAACACCGGTGTGAAGCAGCAGTCCTCCTGCTGCGTTTCGTACGGTCCGTGAGAGCGCCGGGGGCTCAATACCTCTCCCCCTTCTATATCCCGTCTCATTTTTTAAAGGCCGGCAACAGACCAGTGACTCTCTTTGGGTTGTTGATATTTATTTGCGGTGGTGATCAATAAAAAAAAACAAACATCCATACATCCATCCGTATCAACTTTCGCGTTACTAATATAATATTATGTGTATAGTAAGATAAGATACCTGTAATTTATTAAAGGACACAGCAGCGACGTCCCCGCTGTCAACCGCCACAGCGACCAGCGACACCCCGTCCAGAGCTGCGTCTGCGCATAGCTCTAACAACTCTTCTATGGCGGCCGGATCTTTGTTCACTTCAGACCCAATAGACACAGCTTCATCTTGACAAAATGCTTCTCTTATAACCTGAAAAAAAAACTTTTGTTAAACAAAAATATACCTACTGTAGACGTGTTTAGCGCTTTAATTTTTTTGTAGTAGGTAAGTTAAGAGGGTATGATGGCTGGGAGAATTTTGAGAAATAGGTATTTTAATGAAATGTCGCTGTCTCGCCCGAACCCCTCCGTGTCAGTACAGCGAGAGCGGGACAACTGCACCTCAGACCGTTAATAGGCGCGTAAAATTGATCAAAACAGCATTTCGTAATCCTCTCTTTTCTTCTCGAAAACTGGGCCAATAATTTTTTTTTCATAATTAATTAGAGGACAGATTTAGCTATGCCCCTATGTTTTCCTTTTTTTGTTTGTAGGAGGGATTATTTTCTGACGAGTGTCTGAAAATGACGTTGAAATTGGGCAATTTTTTCGGTTTTTGAAAGCTCATATTTCTTATGTTAATTGAAATATGGAAAAAAACGAAACATATGGGCATAGCTGTGGTAGATACAGATTACACTGTAAAAAAATTTGGCTCTAAAGCCATTATCCAGGGAGGAAACAGGGGATTACGTTTGTATGGAGAAATGGTGCGCATCGTACCCTCTTAATGTTTCAACTTTTTACAAGCAACACTGGCGTGCATAAATAACGAGCCATTTAACAATGAAAATTCCACGTAAAATGGCCTTCGTTTTTGTTAGTCTTCTTATAGTTGTCAATCCTTTATGAATAACTAATTGATTCAGGCGTTAATTTGCGAAAGTCCATACAAATTGCCTGTTTTGTTGTTTGCTGTTCATTTCTTCAGAAATCCCAAATAATAATTCGATTATTTCGTCTTTGAAACCCATGCAGACCAATGGAATGTACATAACGTCTGATAAAGATTTCAATTAAAATTTTCCCTGTTATTTTTTCTGTCTTGTCAGATTACTAAAGGATCCTCCTGAAGGCAATTTAACTAGGCACTTACTCTTAATGCACCGGGAAACGTTGCAGCTGATAGTGATTCTATTCTGTATTTTCCTGGAAAAATAAAGTGATTGCTATAAAGGTTTGTTTTTTTTTGCTAATGGAATCCTATTCATCTTCATTTCTACTCGTAGTTGTAATTACCTAAGGCATAAGCCTGCTATGTCGAAATAGTTGCAACAGAGTGACGTTGCATGTTGAGTAATGAAAAATATTTCGGAGACCAGTGTATTCTTTCGTCACAGGCCGGCAACGCATCCGTATTTCTAATTATATTGTGGGTGTCCACAGGATGTTACTTTTTATAAAAGGGTGGACACATTTTTGTAGAAATGGCAGAAGATTCTGATACAGTTTCCAGTAATCTGGTTACTATTTCTGTACAAGTCCTCTAATAAATAACCGAAAACGCCATCAAAATCCACAGCCAATTCGTAGAAAATGTGACGACTACGGAAATGTTGAAACAAAACGGAAGATCAGCAAAGCCTTTCATTATTTATCATCAAGTATATCAAAAAAAACGTATTGATTCGATATCTTTGAATTAAATCATACTTACACATTGTACCTACTCTTGATGGATAATTAATGCTTAAATTAATCTGATCCATGAGTTTATTATCCAAAACGAATTATCAAAAACTCACTGTATTTTTTTCAAAACGTTCTGTTAATAATAAAATAAATAAATATTTCGAAGCAATTGGCACCAAATAACCTACCTAGTTCCCAATTAAGGAAAGCCATGGATGAAAAGCAACAGATAATTATATTTATTTGTTAAGATAATATATTTGTTAAGATATGTTAAGAAATTAAAATATTTTATACAAATTATTACAAAGATTTGTTACCAATTTTGTTCTGATTGTATGGGATCTGTCTTCAGGGTCAACAAGGTCAATAAATGGTTCAATGCCAAATAATGCAGTTACCAAGAACTCGTAAAAAATTGGCGCTACTACACAACATACCTAGACGCCTGTTTACCTATGTTTACTACATCTAAATAAACACAATATTTCTCCTAAAGTAATTTTCAAATGAAAAAATAACATTAAAATGTATAATTACCTGATTCAGTCGTATGCCATTCCATGTTTAACTTACAAAGAAATTAGTACCACTTGCACTGCACACAACGTCAACTCCGACCCTGAGCAAATTATGCGATCAACTGTTCGTATACATTTCAATACTGGTTCTAGTAGCCATTTACCACTTATCATTAAGGTACGAGTATGCCTACTACGACGCTTTGTATTTCGACTTTATCTGTAACTGCATTAGATCTAAATTTGAAACGGACCTCGTCCGCTATAGATATGTGTGTGTGCGCCAACACAAGCGAAATTGTTGACATGGTAATGTTTATATTAGAAAGAAGTTCAGTGGCCCTTGTTTTGGTGATACTGATATTAAGTCGGTGATATAACGAAATACTTAGTCTGGCAAAGTTTTAACATAGATTAGTTCATTGGATTAGATAAGTTAATTTACAAGTAGGTATTTATTTGTGAGGTAACTCAACTTATGTTATGGGTGTCAAATGGCGGCGGTGATTGCTTTTCATCAGATGAACCGCCTGCTAGTTTCCCCCTATATTAAAGAAATCAAAGTGAAGAGACCCATTTGTCAGTATGAAATTATTCACGTTCCCATAATCTACATACATTAAGCTACCAAATGACACCAAAAATTCGCTTGATAGATATCTTTTCGTATATTGTTGAAACTCAAAATGATAAAAGGTGATTTTATGTAATAGCTATCTAAACTACACTGACGAGCAAAAATAAAGGGTCAGTTACAAAAATGACGATAACTACAAAACCCGCTGTGATAGCTTCTTCGAGTAAAATGAGTTTAGTAAAGAGTTTCATTCTTAACAAGAAAAAGTTTAATTGAGAATAAAACTCTTTACTAAACTCATTTTACTCGAAGATGCTATTACAGCGGGTTTTGTAGTTATCGTCATTTTTGTAACCGACCCTTTATTTTTGCTCGTCAGTGTAGTACATTATTAACATTGTTTTTCTATCGAGCAAGTGATGAGTTGTTAAATCAACATATTATTAACCCTTTATTAGAATATATTGTTAATTAATTAATCATTCATTGTTTTCCTGTGTAGGATTCATTTAAAAGTAATGCATATTTTAAACACAATCTATCTATTTTCTACCATATTGTAAAGGAAGCAAGGTCGAACCTTTGTGTAGATTTATGTGGTCTGCTACTATGCCTGGAAAAGGGTTCGTACAATTATCGTTGTACAGTCGACTACAAAAAGATCGATACCGCCAAAGTTACAAAGGTATGTATACACACCTTTATTGACTTAACATTAAGGTCGTGTATACATATTTTTGTAACTTTGGCCGTATCGATTTTTTTGTAGTCGACTGTACACGCTTCGATCAACGCCCACAAGTATACAGCTTACATTAACAAAGCTTTGTAACGTCATGGTATAATTTATTTCGGAATTCTCTTTATAGTTCATTTAAAGATTGCAATTGAAATTTTAAATGTGATTTATATAGATATTTTTATATGTATTATACTCCAATTTTTTACTTATCTGATAGATAAAGGCTCTATTGGGTACTGATAAAAGGTTCATTATGTCAAAAATTTTATCCAGGACAAGCAGGTTTCCCGCACTCTTGTATAGTCTAGGTCATTTTAATTTAAGTAGGTATTTGCGCCTGACATAGTTACGGAGCAAAAAAGTATGTAAGTAGTCGAATTTTATGAACACATTAAAACAAGTCAGAGTAAATTGGTTGATAGTGGATACCATTTTCAATAAATCGAAACATTGAAATTCGCTATTAGAATCAGAAAAGATTAAGAACAGCTTTTGCAAATCGTTAAACGAATCCTGGTTTTTGTCGAGACATTTGTGAGAAAGTACTTAACCCTTTCAACGCCACGCCTCGACAAAACGTAAACCTGCTTTGAATCTTAGTCATTGTGTCAAGATCACTTTGACACTGTACTTTGTGACACCTATATGTGTCGTTGGCGTTGAAAGAGATAAACAAGCATTTGCCACTAACAAATTGTTCAGGGAACTATAATTATTTTATTCTGATACAAATACTCGTATCTGCCTTAATATTATAACAGACGTTTGAATAACTTCGTAAATTTCCATGTGTTATTTTTCCACTATAAATTCTAAGAAATAAGCTTATTTTCGAACACAAAGGCCACATTTAAGGAAAATTGAGAGGAAAATTCATATTTTCTTGAATCACCAAACCAATTTAAGGAAAATTATTTTCGTTGGATCGGCGCGACCTCTTTGTCGATGTAAGTAAAAATACACTGAATCTGCTTAAGTAGTATTGTTATTTACCAAATACCTACAGTTTAAACACAATATTGATTTCTTATTATTATACTTAGATTTTTCTTCAATTTGGTAAGTATAACCTACTCAGAATAACGAGCGCATGTTACTGACATAATCCGAAAAATCTATCCGTGATTACCACGATATTTTTTATTGCCATCTGCATTTCGACACTCAGACTAAAAGATTTTTACAGTCGGAGATTTATTAAATCACCGCTGACACTTGTAAAAAACTGTATAATTTTCTAATAAGACATAACTTTACTAACTGTTAATCCAAAGTAAACACAAGAAAAGACAAACGGAATAAAAGCTGCGTCTACTGAAAGTGTGTTTTATTTTAACATTTTAAGCCAGTTCTAAGACTACTAATTCTGAAAACGCTGAGTGATCACCCATTATTTGCATAAGATTGCCCATTAAAAACGAAATGGCTCATCGGTACTTTTTCTTAAACTTTAAACCCCAGTTTCTTTCCAATCTTCCGTGTAAATTCAGATGACCATATCGTATGCAAACTGTAGGTACAGGTACTTTAGCTGTGACGTTACGAGGCTTCAAATGTGCAAACTTCAAACCGCAATCCTCAACAGTGAAAGTCGAAACTGGACCGTCTTTTAATTTTTTTGCAAGGTCTATTGTTAATTTGCACAACAGTGTAGCAATATTTTGACCCCTGTGTTCCTGAAGTACTGCGAGCCACATTATATCAAAGCAGCAATCTGTTTGGTATCTGAAAATCATACATTCAATACTTCATGAAAATTATCATCATCAAGGATGATATAGACTGGATTGGCAGTCGCCATAGTAGCGATCGGCCGCGGTTTTTGTAGTTCGATTATTAAATCTAGATGGCACTGAAATATAGCCAGAGGCTTTGAAGGCAAAACAATAAGACTACAGATGTTTCATATTACTACAAATGTATTATTTTTCAAAAATATTGCATAATAATATATTTGCAGTGATATGAAATATCTGTAGTCTTATTACTTTGCCTTCAAAACCTCTGGCTATATTTCAGCGCCATCTAGATTTAATAATAGAACTACAAAAACCGCGACCGATCCGTACTATGGCGACTGCCAATCCAGTCTATATCATTCTTGTCATCATTCACCGTGAAAAACTGATGTTTGAGAAGGTGTGACGTAGCATAATAATAACAACTAGTTAGGTAGCTTTGCCATCTAGACAGGACAATTACGCGGTGCGGTGCAGCGTTGCCAGAATGTTACTTTTCCGTTTTTCGTTTTTAGGTTTCTTTCCTCAAGGAGTTAAACCACCTAAAAGATTACAAAGGTAACCTTCTGACAACGCCGCGGCAGACTTTATACAGCACCTTTTATACAGGTTTAATTTGACATACAAAAGACAGAGAAATCGAGAGGAAAATTCGTTTAAGGCAGAATCATTGAACATGTTTTACATCAAATTAGTTTTCATAATGGCAAAAACGTTGAAATGTTTGAGTAAAACTTTGTGAAGACGATATTGTACACGATATTGTAGACGATATACCTAACACAGTAACTATTAGAACGTTAATTACCTATTGCATAATTTCAAAACTAATTGTAGGTAGTTTGCATGTTTTCAAATATACCTAATTATTTTAGATCATATTATACTGTTTAGTGGTATCTAGAGATCAAATTACTATTAGTTTTACTAGTGGTTGGCCGCGACTCTGTCTGCGAAGAATATGGGTATAAAAAGTAGCCTACGACCTATTCTCAGACCTACCGAATACAGATAAAAGTTTCATAAAGATCGGTCAAGCCGTCTCGGAGGAGTTCGATAACAAACACTGTGACACGAGATTTTTTTTATATATTAGACTAGCTGTTACCCGCGACTCCGTCCGCGAAGAATGGGGGGGAGGGGGGTATAAATAATAGCCTACGTCCTATTCTCAGACCTACCGAATACGGAGAAAAATGTTTAATGAAAATCGATCAAGCTGTTTCAGAGGAATTCGATCACAAACACCATGACACGAGATGTTTATTTATAAGATTAGATTATCTTTTCACTAAAGGCCGGGGCAGACCAGATGCGTGTGCGTATCACGCACCGGTTGAAATAAATGGGACTTTTAGAAAGATGGCGCACCATGACGGAAGGCAGGTGTATGAAGGTTTCCGATGTTTTCCTTCACCGTGGTAAATTACAAATGTTATTTCGCACATAAATTCCGAAAAACTCAGAGGTGGTGCGAGCCCGGACTCGAACCCACGACCCTCTGCTTGAGAGGCTGTAGGTCAAACCACTAGGCCACCACGGCCATAATCGTCTAATTGTCATGTTGACTTGTAAATGTTAATAGTATTTAATGATTAAAGTTGCACAACTATCACTGAACCTTAGGCGCAAGCGACACAGAAGAGACGTGGGACGGGGGCGCGTCGCAGTCGCGGCGCCCCTTGAATCAGTTTTCATACTAAATGTATAGAAGCGTCGCGATCCAAAGCGGACAGAAGAGACGGGGCGGAGACGCGGCCTGCGAACAAAAGACGCGGACTGCGACACGCGCCCGTCCCACGTCTCTTCGGTGTGGCTTGCGCCTTAGGGTGCTAAAGAATATTACCTTATATACCTGCCTAATTATTTCACTCAGACCCCCAACACGCGTAATATTAATTTCTACTCGTAATTAAAGAGTTCACAAATCACTTTTTAACCCTCGACACAAAAATACTGTTATAAGTTTGACCTCTATGTGTGTGTGTCTGTCTGTCTGTCACCGATTTGGATGCGGTTTTTTTAATAGAAAGCAGGTTTCTTGGTTATGGTTCTTAGATATGTTTCATCAAGATCGGTTCAGCCGTTTCAAAGTTATCAGCTCTTATGTTAGCTGCGGAAGGGATCTTAGACGCATAACGGGCATTGACATAATGTTCAAATACATACGAGTGACATAATTGCGTTGGGGGTCTTTAAAATTTTTAAATTATAGTTGTTAGGTCGCCTATTGTCTACCTGAATTTTTATTTTTGTAATGTCACTGTACTGTTTTTGGTGATCAATAAAGAATATTTGTATTGTATTGTAGGTACGGTCACGGACATAAATTGATTGGCCACTGTGGAACGCTGTCATATTAACACTGAACTACCAAGCCGTCCGCTAGCGACGTGTTTGTAAACGAACTCTAGAAGCACTGTGATAAAGTTGCATGTATGCTCAACAATTCAAGTCCTTGATGGTGCCTACCTACGTCTCATTGCACGCACGGAATAAAAAGAATCCCCACTCTAATTAACTAGGCGCTTAGATACCACTGCGAAGTCACGTACTCCCCGTTTAATAAGTAGGCTTCTTCCCATTCCGACCACGGCTGGGGTATAATGAACCGGGAACAATACAAATTGTTCCGCTCGCTAGGTGGCGTGATTCGACAGATCATTCTTGTTCCTACCAGCATGAGGGTATTTTATTAAATAGCCGTGTTTTCTTCCATAGATACCAGAAATGGGGAGGTTTCTCTGATTATCCTTTATCCTTTTTCCTTTTAAAGATTATGAACTAACATTAGATATTTTATGATCTTATGAGACTATTGAGTCTACTACGGTATTTAAAAATAGGAAAAAAAGAAGTTTTAATACCCTTTCTTAGTAAAGCTCTAAAAGTATATTTTTATACCGTTTGTTAGTAGTATAAAAATAAATTATGTACATAATTTTATCTTTTTTTAACCGACTTCAAAAAAAGGAGGAGGTTCTAAATTCGGTTGTATGTCCTTTTTTTTTTAACGTGTGTTACCTCAGAACTCCGTCATTTATGAACCGATTTGGAAAATTCTTTCGTTGTTTAAAAGCATATGCTTCAAGGTTAGTCCTGTTGTTACCAGAATCCAGTTCTGATGATGGGATCCATGAGGAATTGAAGTAACTCTTCAAAAGTTCAAGGGAAATGTAAAGCGATTTTAGTATTTTCAGTGACAAATTGAGCATTTGCATTCAGAAAGTGTCATTTGGTAAACTAGATCTGATGAAGAAGACCGCAGATGGCCAACGGAACTCCTCAACGGGTCAAATTTTGCAAGTTGAATTTGACTCACTTCCCGGTTTCTGATTGAGTTCATATTTTACATGCATGTGTAAATCAGGTGACAATGCAATATTATTGTAACATGGAGCTGATCTGATGATGGTGTTGGAAGGTGGCCATAGGAACTCTGTAATAAAACAACACAACCCCGTCGAGTTTGGGTTCATTTGAAACGTCTTGACGAGTACTTTGACAAGTTAAGTATGAAGTATCTTTTTCTATTTATTTTTTATTTTCTTCAACTTCATTTTTTATTACTTTTACGCATTTTTTTTTACTTCATTTTTTAGTACTTTGATTCCAGATGATAAACAGGGTCTGATGATGGAGCTGGAAGGTGGCCAAAGTTACTCCATAAAGTAACGGCACTTACCCCATCGAGTACGGACTCATTTGACTCGTCTCAACGAGTACTTCGGTCCTAGATGGTAACCAGGGTCTGACAATGAAGTTGGATGGTGACCATAAGAACTCCGTAGTAAAACGACATAACCCCATTGTAGTATTTTAGGATATGTAGGTAGCAAGAATATTACATAAAAAAACTGGATGTTGCCTGCCGAACTATGAGTTGAAGCCAGGTTCATTCACCTTTGCTCCTATGTTCTATCTCTTTTCAACACTGTGATATATTGCCAGGTTATTTATAAAAAAACCTTATTTTTTTTAGAAATACGCATTATCCGGCATCACCTAATTAATTTACTTTAAGCTAATTTCAACAGAAATTTATATTTTTCTTATAAAACTTTCTGCAATAAAATTTACTTAGTTTTCTTTGTATTATACAAAAAAAAGAACCCAGTCAAAATCCTCATTTCACCGGTATGCACCTCCTGCGTACTATGGCAGCACTAAATGGCCGATATGTCAGAATCACGTCAGAATTGTCAGAAGTCATTCACCAATTTCAGAGGATTTTTACGTTAAATAAACGTTTTTCGTCGATTTACTTGGGTTATGCGCTATGTATTGCATAGTAAAGCATTGTAGGAGTAATTGGAGGCCGAAATCCGACATAAAACTTCACAGGTGAGTACTTATTTTACGAAAATGTTCATAAATCTTAGTGGCAATCAATTTTCCTATATTTTGCTTCTAAGCTTTGTTAGTTTTTATTCAAAAACTCCACGAATAGGTTTATAATGTTAAGTTAGAAGTATATTTGGTTTATTTGGAGTTAAACATGACCATAAATGAAAAATTGAAGAATGTGTGGTTTTACAACTAGGGTGACCAATCCTTTTTCATGCATAGTATTTATTCGTATTGAATGGAGCTAAATCTATCAACTTGGTACGGTTTCTATCTTCATAATTCATATCACAGTATATAATAACATGTTTATTGTTTGTGTCTTTACAATTAACATGAATAATATTTTACATTGCAGTTTTCCAAAAGATGAAAGAAGGAGGCAAAATTGGCTGTCGATTGTACCGATAAAGGGAAAGGTGTAGAGCGTTTGACAATTTGCAGCTTGCATTTTAAGCCTGAAGATTATGACTATGACCCAGAAAGGCTGGGACGCCTACTCAGTACAAAACAATATTATTCTCACATGTGTAGAAAATAAAGAAACTGTTATAACGTCCTAGTATTTTATTATTTTTTTCCATTGACAAATACTTCACTTATGTTTTGTAGTAAGTATTTGTAGCGTCCTCAGGTAAAAGGTAACCTTTTGCCGGATATCAGTAAGGCCGAGTAACTGCAGAGTGGCATAGAAATGCAACCAGAAATGGACCTTATATTGACGACTGACAAAAAAATTAATTATTAAATTATTATTATTAATTGGTACCTTTTACTTGAGTTTGTGAGGATGGATGCTCACTTTCATGATAAAACGGTTGAATAAAAATTTAATAACAAAACCGGCCAAGTGCGAGTCGGGCTTGCGCACCGAGGGTTCCGTACAAATTTATATGTATCTATGAACATCCAGTCTTAGCAGACCCCTGTTCCTAAGCAAAATGTGCGCAGTGTGGGATCATTGTAGATTGGTTACTGATATAGACAGACAGGCAAAAAAAAATTATGCTTTCTGCTTGCAATTTATGCTTGCAATTTTTCCTTTATCTGTGCTATAAGACCTTGCTTCGTACCAAATTTCAAGATTCTAAGTTCACGGGAAGTATCCCTTGCGAGTGTCGAAAATTTGCGGCAAATGGCTGTAGGTATCTTTTGATTGCGTTGGGTTAGAAGTTTGATTTTTCAGAGCTCCAAGGGACAGTACAGTAGACTTGAGTATTTGATTTAAATTTCAGCTTGATACCTCCACGCGTTCCTGAGAAAAAGGGTCTTGACAGACGGACGAACGGACAACAAAGTGATCCTATAAGGGTTCCGTTTTTTCTTTTTGAGGTACGGAACCCTAAAAATTGAATTTAATTGAAATTGGTTGAATTTAATAAATTACAAAATCAATCTGCTGTATAAAAGTATGTCAAATTCCGTGGGATATTCCTAATGTATGCTTAATTATGGACACCCTAAAGAAAGAGATGCAAGATCGGCGTGACGTAATTCAAGGTCATTTTTTCTGGCTTCAAAGGAATGTTCGGCATGCAATATCCAGTTTTTTTATTTAATATTCTTGGTAGGTAGTTTGTAAAGAGAGTTAGTTTCAGTTTGCTGCCAACGATTTAACCGTGTTGAGTGTACTTGCGTGTTTTACTGGAAGTAATACCCAAAAATACTACAACTGGCGACGAATACGTATCTAACGCGTGTACAATTATAAAAGGAAACAGTTTTATTATTGGGATCGCAATGGGAGATAGCTCAAAAGTGGTTTTCGGTGGCAACCTCAGTTTCGACCACAGCACGCAAGAATGGAGTATTTTTAAGGAGCGATTTGAATCGATGTGTTATGCGAATGAGCTCACGGATGACACCGATAAAGCTGGTACGAAGCGACGCTCAATACTTCTTACGACGCTAGTGGAAAACACCTACCGCGTCGCACGAGACCTGGTGTCACCTAAGACATTGAACACCGTCGAATATAAAAGTCTCTTAGGAAAACTAGACGATCACTTCCAGTCACCGAAATGCTCTTTTGCTGAGCGGTATACATTTTATAAAGCAGAGCAGCGACCGGGTGAGGATCTAGCCGAATGGGCGGCGCGAGTGCGACGACTAGCACAGTTTTGTGGATTTACTCAGGAGTTGGAAACGGCGTTACGAGACCGTTTCGTTCTCGGACTGGAGAACGCTCGTGAAAGGGAAAAACTATTCGCAGAAAGTGTTGATAAGCTAACGTTCACCAAAGCATTACACTTAGCTCAAGCCACCCGCAGTGCACGTCTGGCCATGCAAGCGGCTGGCCCGGCCGCGCGGACAGCGGGAGCGGGCGCACCCGCGGCCGAGGTGTTCGCGCTGCATGCGCGGCGCCCGACGCCGCCGCCGCGCGCTGCCCACTACGCGCCGAATAAGTGCTGTACGGTGTGCGGATTTAAGAACCATTCGAAAGACAAATGCCGATATGCTAATTATACGTGTAAACAGTGCAATACTAAGGGTCATTTGAGTCGTGTGTGCAAAGTTAATGAAAAGTGCAACAACTTCATAGCTCAGGAATCCGACGACATCCATGAAGGTATTAAAGATTTGTTTATTTATAGTATCAGATGTGATAACGGTAAACCTATGCAGCAAGTCGTGTCGGTAGGTAGCGAGCGAATATTATGCGAAGTAGACAGCGGCAGCGCGGTTTCCGTGCTACCCGCTAAGATTTTCAACGAATCGTTCAAAGGAAAATATACCTTAAAAGAATGTAACATAAGACTCAATTGTTATAACGGGAGTAAAATATTGCCTTTAGGCTGCGTAACGTTACCTATTTCTTTTGATGGGAAAACAAAACCTTTAAAGTTATTTATTATTGAAGTTACAATAGGTCAGCCGCCGTTATTAGGACGCGATTTCATTAGCGCTTTTGATTTGCATTTTTGCGCATTGAACTGCAATAATTTAAGTAATGAGGCGGACGTTGTTAAATCATTAAAAAGTAAATACTCTGACGTATTTTCTAGCGAGCTGGGCAAGTTTAACAAATACAAAATACATTTAAAAGTTAAAGAGGATGCAGAATTAAAATTTTTTAAGCCTCGTTCGGTACCGCTGGCGTTGAAACCTAAAGTTGAAGAAGAGCTTAATGGGTTGTTAGATTTGGGAATTTTGGAGAAAGTCGACCATTCGGAAATGGCAACGCCTATCGTTCCCGTGCTGCGGCCGGACGGCAATATAAGGATTTGTGGAGATTATTCGGTAACTCTTAACAAGGCATTATTTATCGATAATTACCCATTGCCGCGAATTGAAGATCTTTTTTCGAATTTACATGGCGGTGAGGAATTTTCTAAATTAGACCTTTCGCGAGCGTACAATCAATGCGAGCTAGATGACTCATCGAAAGACTTGACTTGTGTAAACACACACAAAGGGCTGTACCGTTATACTAGATTGGTGTTTGGGTTATTAAGCGCGCCGTGTATTTTTCAACAAGTAATAGAGAAACTGCTGTCAGGTATTGAGGGAATTTGTATTTTTCTTGACGACGTATTGGTTACAGGCCCAACCCGGGAAATACATATCGAACGATTAGAACAGGTTTTAAGCAGATTACAAGACGCAGGTTTACGGTTAAAGATAAGTGTGAACTATTTAAAAAATCAGTCGAATATTTAGGATTCGTTATAGATAAGCACGGCCTTCATAAATCAAAAAGTAAGGTAGACTCGATACTTAAAGCTAAAAGCCCTAAGAATGTGTCAGAACTTCAGTCTTTTTTAGGTATGCTGAATTATTACCGGTCTTTCGTGCCTAATGCCTCGGGCATTTTAAACCCATTATATGAGCTTTTAAAAAAAGATTGTAAGTGGAACTGGCGGGAGGAACACGATGTGGCATTCAATCGAATAAAAGAGGAGCTTGCGAGCGAGCGCGCGCTCGCGCATTACAACCCCGCCTACCCCACTATCCTCACGACGGACGCGGGCCCAGCGCTGGGCGCCGTGCTCGCGCAGGCGCAGCCAGACGGCCAGGAGCGCGTCATCGCCTACGCTTCCCGTTCGCTTACTGCCAGTGAAAAAAATTACGCTCAGATTCAGAGAGAGGCAACAGCAATTATTTTCGGAATTAAAAAATTTCATTATTATCTATATGGTAGATCGATACCGTTCACGCTTAGGACAGACCATAAACCGCTAGTTTCGATTTTCGGTAGTAAGAAAGGTATTCCTGAATTAGCAGCAAATAGACTGCAACGTTATGCAATTTTCATGTCCGCATATAACTATAAAATCGAATATATAAAAAGCGAACATAACGTTGCAGACTACCTATCGCGCGCGACTGCGGACGAGCCGGACCGGCCGCAAGGCTGCCCGGAGGGTGACTTGGTGGATAGGGCCACTTATATTAATTTTATTTCTGAATCGTTAAAACCTATCACAGTAAGCGATATTTGTTCAGAAACAAATAAAGATAATGTTTTAATTAAGGTTAAATCATACGTGGAAAAAGGGTGGCCACGAAAAGTGAGGGAGAGCGAACTTAAACCTTATTTCAATAGCCGAGTCGAATTGACCGTAGAACAAGGTTGTATCTTAAGGGGCCATAAAGTGGTAGTACCGGACGTGTTCCGGGAACAACTTTTGAACGAGCTGCACGACTCACATCAAGGCGTAGTCAAAACTAAATCGGAAGCTAGGAAACGTATGTGGTGGCCTAAAATAGACCAACAAATTGAAGAAAAAATCGGTTCTTGCAGCGTATGTATAAGTATGAGAAGCGCTCCGCCGCGCTGCCCGCTCGCAGTGTGGCCGCGCCCGGCCGGGCCGTAGCAGCGCGTGCATCTCGACATGTGCACGGTGCAGGGCAAACAATTTTTAATCGCTGTCGACGCGCACTCTAAGTGGGTGGAGTGTTATACGATGCCTCAAACGGATAGTAACAGTATAATAAATAAATTAACAGACATGTTTGGTAGATTTGGTCTTGCTCGCACTCTAGTTACTGATAACGCCCCTAATTTTTGTTCTACTCAGATAGCGGATTTTTGTCGGATAAACGGTATTAACCACGTCACTACTGCGCCGTATCATCCAGCCTCGAATGGCCAGGCAGAAAATAGTGTCAAAAATATTAAAAAAGGTATAAAGGCAATACTTTCTCAGAATCCATCTCAATCCATTTTTACAATAAAATTAAACAAGTTCCTATTCGACTATAGGAACACTGTTCACTGCACAACCGGGTTATCACCGGCCCAGTTATTGATGGGCCGCTCATTACACTGTCGACACGACTTGTTGAGCGTCGTCGGCGCGACGAGCGCGGCGCCGGCGCAGGACCAGTCGTCGAATTCCTTAGCAAATCAAAATGTCAATCGTAAACAGATCTTACAAACTAATCACTATGGAGGCCACAGAAAATGTAATTTAAAAAAAGGAATGAATGTATTAGTAAAATCATTTTATTTAAATGGCACTAAAAATACATGGAAACAAGGCGTAATCCAACGAAAAATTGGTTCACGAATGTTTATTGTATATATACCATAACTAGACGCGACAGTAAAAAAACACGTGGATCAGTTGTTACTCTATAAAGGTAGCCCCGTCACAGAGGAAGTGGAACATCATGAACAAAGTATCCCAACCTTGCAATGCGACATCCCTGAAGAAAACGTACATAACGACGTCATACCACTGCAAACATCACCGGACACCTCCTTCGAGAGTACAACGTCACTAAATAGTCCACTTCCAGAATATTCAGCAGAAGGGGAAGAAGAGGTGGCAGAGCCGGAAATACCGGCTGAGATTTTCAGTGCTGACAATGTTTCGTCCGAGGTTGCCGAGACTGACCTTCAACCCGCGGGGCAGGAATTCACGGTCGATAGAAGCCGCCGTTACCCGTTAAGGAATACACGGAATACGGACATTAATTATAAGATTTAGTTTTAAGTTTTTATGGTTATAAGAACTGTAATTTTGGAACAAATTGTTCATGTTTACTGATTAGTTGTAATATTGGTGGAGGGAATGTAGTATTTTAGGATATGTAGGTAGTTTGTAAAGAGAGTTAGTTTCAGTTTGCTGCCAACGATTAAACCGTGTTGAGTGTACTTGCGTGTTTTACTGGAAGTAATACCCAAAAATACTACACCCATCAAGTTTGGTCTCGTTTGATTCGTCTTGATGAGTACTTTGGTAACCAGAGGCAAAAAGTACAGTCAGTAAAGAGTGCCAGTCCAGGCCATTAGAAACAACTAAAAAGAAAAAAATAAAAAAAATTAAATAAAAAATAAAACCGCCTTCAAAAAACACCCAAAAAAACTTAGACATAAAAAAAATTTAAATAAAAAATAAAACCTTCAAAAAACCCCCAAAAAAACATAAAATAATAATTGATTGAACCGACCACAATAAGCATGAAAATATCTTTCTACTAATCTGTTTGAAGTTGGTGCCTCAGCACGAGCCAGCAGGATTGTAGAAGCCCTATAATAGGTATGTAGGTAAGTTAGATTACTAGGTCCACTCCTGCTGGCTCGTGCTGAGGCACCAACTTCAAACAGATTAGTAGAAAGATATCAATTATTATTTTATGTTTTTTTGGCGGTTTTTTGAAGGAGGTTTTATTTTTTATTTAATTTTTTTTTGTCTATAAAACATAGAAATATGTAGTGTTTACTTAACAGCTACATTTTTATTTTCATATCAAAAGCATATATATCTCAAAAACTGTGCGACTTGGCATAATAGTAAATGTCGTCAAAAATGTTCAGAATGACCCTAATTATCACTCCTTAAAACCCCTCACTCGATTGCTAAACACCCTGTACGTACCTACTAAATTTTACTTTAACAATGTACTTTTGATATTTTTAAAAAGCGTTGATATTATTTGTTTTTCTTTTCTTACTAATAGAACTAATAGTATTATTGCGTAAGTAACTACGTCTGTCAGTCTGTCTGTTACCTCTTCATGCATAAACCGCTGAAGCAATTTGGATGAAATTTGGTATATAGTTAGTTTGAGACCCTGGAAAGGAAATAGGGTACATTTTATCGCAAAAAAATGGCATGGTTCCCGCGGGATAGCTATAAACGATTTTTTTACAGACGGAGTCGCAGGCATGTAATGTAAATTATGTTCTAACGGGAATAGAATTAGCTCCTTTAATATAAAAGTGAACGGCCAGAACGGGATAAAAAAACGAGACAGAGCAGGATGGCGCTCTACAACACCATTTTGACACGTTTCTCCCAAACAACGCATTATTTCTTTGGAATTTTAAAGCAATTCGATTCTTTGACCTTGGGGATCGCGATAAACTTGAGAAAATATGATATTAGGTGTGTACATTTCGTATATTAAGCAAAATAAAATCACATGTTCGAATTTCGAGCCAAAAGCAAGCGATCTATCATCTATGCCAGTGTTGTCATTCAGGGAAAAAGAAATCAATTCATTATCCTGCATTGCAGTCTGTAAAGCTCAGCATTTGCGGATTTTCAGTGGAACTAATTTATTTTAATGGCAATTTTTTTTTTTTGACAACAGACGTTGGAAGTCATTGAATGTCACCGATGTAAACAAAACGAAAATAATTGTGCATATTTCAGAATAATAATCGATTTTGCAATCAATACGCCCAAAAAAGTTCACCCCCATGCAAAAAAAAATTAAATACATTCAAATGGTTGCGGCAGTCACGGTATTTGTTATAGAACTCCTCCGAAACGGCTTGACCGATTTTTATAAAAAAAATTCTCTATATTTGGTAGGTTTGACAATAGGTTGTAGGCTATTTTTTATACCCTTATTCTTCGCGGACGGAGTCGCGAGCAACAGCTAGTTTATTATATTCTGGAAAAGTAAATTTCGATTTAGTCCTGTCAAGCTTAATAATAATAATAATAAAAAAAAGAAAAAAAAATATATATAAATAAAGAGAATAATAATAATAATAAATTATTTATTTCGGAATACACAGGACTCCATAGATGATTAGTAACAAAGCTTATTCCTAATGTTAGTACTTAAAATTAATTAATTAAAATTATACATCAAACATTCATTTAGCTGCATATGCCACCCCTTTAATCTGCCCAACCCAGTGTGCAAGTATTGGGCAGTCGTACCTTACAGCAAGCACACTCAGAATGCTGTTGGAGGTCAGTCTTATACAGTCCAGCAGTGAGACTATTTCCTTGCGCATGATCGCCGCAAACCCGTCCGTACGGGCCTCGCAACGCTACACAGAACGCAGAACGCTACACCTGCTAGGCAGCCTCAACAGCATCCTGAAAATGTTGTTGTATTGAACTTTCAGGGCGTTGTAGGCCCGCTTAGTATGCCGAACCCATAGGCTGCTCGAGTAAAAACTCTGACAGTATGCTTTGAAGAGCGTTATTTTGACTTCAGTGGAGCATCGAGCAAACCTACGGGCTAGCATGTTTCCACGAACCGCCAACGCCCTGCGTTCTCTTTCAATATCTTGGTCATCACTAAGATCGCAGGTAATAATGTGACCAAGATACTTAAAGCTCTGTACAACTTTGAGAGGCACCCTATTCAGTACAATAGGAGCTTAAACCAGAGGCCGTATTGTCTAACGCTTCTGACGCTTGCCTTCGCTTTCACCATCTCTTTCTGTCATCACTTTATACCGTTTGACAGAAATAAATAGTGATTGCGAAGACAAGCGTCAGAAACGTTAGACAATAGGTAAGCCTGCAGATTTAGGGTTTAAGCTTGATAGTTCGATACTTTTTGATACTAGGTACTACTACACTAAGCTTTAAATCTAAATTGAGATTTGAGAAAGCGCTCCTCAGTCCCTAAATTTATTTCACAGCAATCATGTGAAATGAATAAGTTTCAGCAGCCTGAGGCCTACAGTTCTATTAACCATAATCGTAATATAATTATACCATTAGGTGCCTGAAAGAAATTATTGTTGCCGCTTAATTCGAAATAATTACCGAAAGCACCTCTTTAATAGGGTAACGGCCAGTTTCACAAAGCATAAAGATAAATTATTCTGATAAGAAAGAATAATAAATCCAGGGAAATATGAAAAGTGGTTTATGGAGAAATATCGTATAGCAGTTTCTATTTTATCGATAAACTTGGTGCCTTGCAATATTAACGCTAACCCCTGTTTGAATATTTGTTATTTAGAAAGTTTTTAAAACTGGACGTCGGCTACATTTTAAAACGATGATTTGGAGTCAAGTAAGTATGATAAGTCTCGCGCAAAATGTTCATTATAATTTACCAAGCTATCGGGAAGCGCGGACGAAGCGTATCTGTTTCAGTTTGGGCAAAAATGTTTTCGTATGGCCGGCTGTTTGGTTGTCTATTCTTCTATAACAGGTCGCATTTCTCAACAGATTCTCGTAAATTTTTGTGAGCAAGTTCGATAACTAAGTACATATTTTTTGACGTGACAACGTCTAATAAATCGATGAACGCCGGCTACACGCACGAAAAAGGATGACGCATGTGCGTACATGTCCCGTACAAGAGAGAGCAGTGAACGCCAGGATGTACATGAGAGCAGCGCGCGCCAGGATGTACAATCTTAGTACTAGCGCTCGGGTAATTTTTAATAGGGGGCCGATCACCGAGGTTAAGCAACGTCGGGCGCGGTCAGTACTTGGATGGGTGACCGCCTGGTTTCATTTTTGTTCACTCTCTAGCCCTTCGTCTATGTCCATACAAAACATTACTGCAATCCGTCGCTCAGTTTTGACGTGAAAGAAGGACAAACAAACAAACAAACACACTTTCACTTTTATAATATTAGTAGGTGTGGAAGTATGGATTTTGGCTAAATTTTATATTGTCTTCTGATGTATTCGTAGGTCTAGGTTAAGTAAAAGAACACACTGAAAACGACTGGCCGCAGCATAATGCTGAAATCACTCACACTTTTCAGCTCTTACAAAGAAATTGTAGTCAGGTAGGTACTTTTTTTCTGTACTGCATCCACGGTTTCGATACATCGATGTTTAAACGACACATACATTTTATTGCCAGAGTTACTATTTTAATCAGTAAATTCGATAACGCCGAATCCGATCGCCGAAATTGTATAGCGGAGTGGTTAGAACCTGTACGCTTAGTATAAGTTAACTTATACTAAGCGTACAGGTTCTAACCTAGTAAAATTTTACTTCACCAAAATACTTCTCGATCGCGTTTACGTAAATATTTCAATTCTATGGAAACATGGACGCGCGGCCACGGAGGCGCTGTCCATGTTTCCCTAGCAATTGATTTTTTTACGTAAACGCGATCTAGAAGTATTTTGGTGAAGTAAAACTTATACTAAGCGTACTGACTACAAAGTTTGAGGTCCCGGGTTCGATCACCTGTCGGAGCAGATATTTGTGTTTATGTCTGAATAATAAAGTCTTGGGTAACCGTTGGCTAGTACCCATCACACAAGGTTTGCTTATTTTGAAACTAGATCAATTTATGTGAATTCCCTCCTGTTATTTTATTTAATCAATCCAATGAAAATAGATTTGAGTCACTCTTCGGAACCCCATCCCTTGTTAATTACGATTTAAACTAAACGTTTGTCCGGAGATCGCAAAATCCCTCTTTCATTCAATAGAACACTACATTTCTGCGATTTCTGGAACTAAGCCAATTAATGCTGCCAATCATAGCCCCGGTATGACAGCTCAGGTAGAAAATGGCTGATTCAGGCCGAAGCAATCAATACTATCCCGGCAGAATTCAATTTCTGGGGCACTAAGAGCTGGTACTCTGAGTGTGCACGTTTTAACTCGAGGCATTCCTAACTCGTAGCAATTTTAAAAGGGTTCTTTTACGTTTATTTTGTCGTCTTGAGTTTATAGCCGGTCCCTTTGACGTACGACTTTGTGAGTAATTTGTTGGAATGAAATCACACCCCCCTAAAGGAGTTCTTCTAATTTGAATCAAGTAACTGGGTTTGTTCATTAAGTTGTTGTTGTTATGAGTCCAAAATCCAAAGGTGTTCCTAGACAAGTCACGTAATGATATACACCAGAAAAATGCCACAATCGCACGGAACTAATTTTCTTGGGGTCAGAAATCGAAAATCTTCTAAGTGTTTGTCGCTTGTTTTGGTGAAGGATAGTGTATTTACAAACTACGAGTAGGAATAAGCCAAAAACCCTTTCCTATTTTTTTTTAAGTTTCATAATATAAAACTATCTAGAGTACGGCATAAAACAATAGAAAACTGACGAAAAAGTCCGACAGTTTTACATAACAAATAAGAAGTTGCCATGTTCAAACATTTACTTCAAAAATGTGACAGTGACGAAAACCCAACTGACTTCGAGTTTTCCGGCATTTATTTGCGAAATTACATTCGAAATTTACCATGAGCTTTACGGTGAAGGAAAATATCGCGAGGAAACCTGTACGTACTTACCTGCGAGGAAATTGTGAAGTGAAATCTGTGTGAACTTCGACTACGACTCAAGCCCACTCATTCTGAAAGGAGGCCTATGATGATGATGATGATGATGGCAAAAAAAATAGCGCCCATATTTAATTTCTGCTTTTTGTCACCCGCCTTTTGGACTAAGCTACTTACAGTTTATCTTTTAAACATTTAAGTAGAATTCTGCGTGGCTCAAAAATAATTCTTAAAAAAAAACACGTACTAGCTATGTAAACTCAATAGAAGCTCACGGCGTGCGTCGCAAATGTCATTGCGGTGCTCGTCACGGGTGAGCGTAATGAAATACATCAGATGAATCGGGATTCTAAGCACGACGCTCCCCTTGCTGAGCATACCGTCATCCCAGCGTCTTGTACAGACAATACGTCGCAGTGTTGCTTACTCCAATAAACCTGTGTCGCCAGCCAATGGAAAAAGTCGCCAGAAACTAAACCGAGTAGGACCCTAATCGAGAATGACACAAGTAGAGCGGTGAAAGCCAATTTTGAATGGAGGTTCTTGAGAAAAGCACTGTTAGAGAGGGATGGCAATTGGGCTGGCCACATCGCTCAAGTAACAGATAACTGTTGGGGGGGAAAAGGGGTGACCACGAACCGAATGACGAGACATTGGCAGGCCCCCACCATGTGGATAGACGACATCCCGAGAGTTGCGGGCAACCTGTGGATCCAGGTGGCGATTTCTTTTATTGTGGCGTTGTACGGGGCTGCTGGTAATGATAATGAAAAGGGGGGTGGGCTATCCAAATCATGGTGCCTTTCATAGACATTGAAGCGCCTGAAGGCCTAATACACTACACAATTTTGAGGGACTTTTACCCTAACGTAGTGCGGTTATAATACGACCAAGAGATGGCAGGCCCATTATCAAATATCGGGCCCACAAGTCTGCATTGTGTAATTATCAGACCGATATGACCTTACTCTATTAAACTTGGTTGTACCAGGGACAGAAAAAGACGTATCTAATTGTCTGAACGTTAACTAAATCGTTAGATAACTCGCTAAATAATTTTGTCGCTATAACGCCTTTTTATGCTTAGGCTTTAGCAAAAGTCGGCACTTATAGCGCCATGTCGCTAAACTGGCAACACTAATACGTTGTATTCCTGGAATGGAACGCTTTCTGGAAGTATGACTAGATGACTAGTTAATATTTTGTCGTAGACGTAAAGTGGGGGTGATTTTTAGGGTTCCGTAGTCAACTAGGAACCCTTATAGTTTCGCCATGTCTGTCCGTCTGTCTGTCTGTCCGCGGCTAAGCTCAGAGATCGTTAGTACTAGAAAGCTGTAATTTGGCATGAATATACATATCAGTCACGCCAACAAAGTGGTAAAATAAAAAATAAAAAAATAATTTTTTTTAGGGTACCTCCCATAGACGTAAAGGGGGGGTGATTTTTTTTTTCTCGACTAATCCTATAGTGTGGGGTATCTTTGGATAGGTCTTTTAAAACCATTGCGGGGTTGCTAACATAATTTTTCTATTCAGTGATCTGTTTGCGAAATATTCAACTTTAAAGTGAAAATTTTCATTAAAATCGAGCGTCCCCCCCCTCTAAAATCTAAACTGTTAGGTGCAAAAATTTGAAAAAATTCAGAATGGTAGTAAATATATCAAATTTACTAGGAAAATTATAGCGGCTAAGATTGCTTGGAAATTATTTGTAGTTTAAAAGTAAATAGTAGCCTAAGGTATAAAACATACCGAAACTTGGATGATTCCGTACACATACGAAATCCTTAGAAAAATATTACTTGATTTTTTCGTAATGGCGGCTACGGAACCCTACCTTGGGTGTGTCCAACACGTTCTTGGCCGGTTTTATTTTTTCTCATCTAACCTTATAGAATGGGCTGGGTCATTATCCGAGCGTTTCAACCGCCTAATTTTGGTGGTCACGTTTTCTACGAATTGGCAGTAGATTTTGATGGCGTTTTCAGTTATTTATTAGAGGACCTGTACTTCTACCACATAATTAAAAACTGTATCAGAATCTTTTGCCATTTCCACAAAAAAGTGTCCACCAAAATTAAACGGTTGAAACGCTCGGATAATGACCCGGCTATTGATGGATAGGTCTTTTAAAAAATACGAGTTTGTGAAGACGATTTTCCGATACAGTGCTTCGTTTGCGAAATATTCAACTTTAGACAGAATTTTTTTCTTAAAATTGAGCGTCCTTCCCCCCTTCTAAAAGCTAAACTGTTGATATGAAAAAAAATATTATGGGAGCAAATATAATATGAAATTAACAAAGAAAACTGTTACGGGTAAATTTCCTTGAGAATTATTCTACTACTAATAATAAGTTATTTTAAGAGTAAATAGCAGCCTGAACTATAAAATTTACCTTCTTAGGAATTTCCGTAGAAGATAATCCTTAGAAAAATATTACTTGTTTAATACGGATAGTATGATTATTGTGATTAATAGCAAAATTAATAGGATATGCAAGGATTTTTTCGTAACGGCTGCGGAACCCTAACCTGGGCGTATCCGACACACTCTTGGCCGGTTTTTTATTACTATGAGATTTCAGTAATTCAAATTCAAATTCAAATAATTTATTTCGGACTTTGAGTCCATAGTAATTAATAGTAATGCAAGCATTTGCGAAAAAAGTATTTATTCAGCCACTCTTACATACATAGGTACATACCTACGTAGTTTAGTCTTATGATGCAGTTATATCGTCATTCATTACATAGGTATTTAAATTGAGACAATAGTGGCCGAAAATCTCAACAAAATCGTATCGTTCACACCTTCAGAATTGAACTAACTCAGTTCGAAATATTCTCATCTCAATAATAAACTTTGTACCAGAACAAGCGGGTTTAGATTTAAAACGAGATAATTTCCAATTAAGTAAGTCAGTTTAATTCTGAAAGTACGAGTTGGTCTTTGAGGAGTACTGTTAGATATACTGAAAGCTCCAAGTTTTTTCTGGTATGATGATGGTACGGAAACGGAATCCTTCATGTGGAAATCCAACTTGCACTTGGCAGGTTATTTCCTTTTCAAGTAATAGGTACGACCATTTTGATATTATTCGTCCAAAATCGAATTTTGGTGAATACAAAAGTTATTTTAACGAAAAAATAAATTAAATTTCAGCCTCTAGAGTGTTGAAACAAAATTGATAAACCGAATTAATATTGTTAACAGCGCTGAAACAGTATTCAGGCTCCGAGAAAGCTCCTTACTGCTACGCTCCTTTTAGAAGCATAAAAGCATTTTGCTAATGCATTTAAAGACACGAAAACACTGCAAAAATATGCTTCAAAACTCCCATCTTTACCTGAAGTCAAAATGTCTCTAAAATTGATACCACACAACCTCACATGTTAACCTCACGTGACTCATACATTTTAATTTTGTTCAATCCTGTACACAAATATACACCCTGAGCGCCTTTGATAATGTCGAGTTTACACAAAAGGATAATCTAAATACAGCTTTTTACCGTCGTAAAATTGTATGTAAATAACGCTGCAAATTTATACAGTTGATATGCTCAATTACTCTCTTAGGCCCTTTTAATATAGGACCCAGTAAATGTTGCTTTTAAGCCGTTACGCTGGTGTGACGCCGGCGTTATTTCTTTCTTTTATTTTGCAAACAGATTTTAACCTCAGCATGAACAAGTTATATTTTTCGCAACACATTTTCAGTATTTTACACACCCAGTTTATTATTTTGCGCTTACTCCGGAATATAAATAATCCGATGTTTCCAGTTTCATGCTTGTACTTCTACACTAAAAATTAAAAAAGGAAGCTGAATTCCGAATAAATGGAATAGTACATAATAACACTGTCATTGAGTGTGTTATCACCGAATCTAAACTTAATATTCATTATTACATTCTTATTCAAATGATTTTACTATACTGTGTTGATCTAAATTGTAATTATTTCTGGGTTTTAATATGAGTTGTAATTACTTGCAATAAACTACTTACTCGAATTTGAATTGAATCGCATAGTATGTATTGTGACTAATTAATAGCAGGAGGCGAGTCTCATGGTAGTTTTACATGGAAGATCTTTTTACATTTAGCAAACTTACAAACGCTTAGCTACATTTTGGCCAGTGGATTAAAGGCGTAATGAAATGTATGGGGCCCATAACAGCGTATAGCATACCTATAAACCATGCGACGTGATATGAACACAACACAGTACAATCACTTACATCAGTGGTATCACTTTGCGTCATCACATGACATGTGTGTAGTCGCGAAACGAAAAGGTTTGTCAGTTTTCACCTACATTAATTTAACACTTTGCAACCTTTCTAAATATAAATAACACACCAAACTGTTCCATAGAAAAATGATTCTGAACTCTTAACAGAGTTAAAATTTAGGCGAAAATAAATAGTTAAATAGTTAATAGCTATAAATAGTTGAGCTAAAGCCTTTTTAGGTACATATGTATTAGTTTGACTTGCCATCATACTCCGATAAACGAACTGGTAAAGCCTATGCACTTACGATGATTATTTAAAACTAAAGGCAAACAGCTTCTGTATTGACATTAGCAGAGAGAAGTAAGTTGTAAGTTCGAAGCCGGGGTCGCACTTTTGATATTGATCATCATTACAATTTCGTGTGAATCATTAACTTCAACAATTTATCTACAAGTTAAAGTAGGGTTTTCTCGTAACGAGTAAATTATCCAAGTGACAATACTAGGGGCGTTCAATAAAAAGTGAGAATGAGTATGTTATAAACAACTTTTACTAAATGTCATTTTATTTTTCGACATAGTCACCTTTTAGCATAATACACTTAGTATATCTTTTTTCTAAACTTAAAATTCCATTTTTAAAAAGGTCTCATCTTGAGTACTTAAAAAATCTTGTACTGCAGCGACTGCCGCGTCGTCGTCTTCAAATTTCTGGCCTGTCAGGTATTGTTTCAATCTCGGAAATAGGTAGAAATCACTGGGAGCGAGATCTGGTGAATACGGAGGATGCTTAAGGATATCGAACCCAGCATCACGAATTGCAGCCATTGCAACGGCGGACTTGTGTGCCGGGGCATTGGCCTGGTGGAACAGCACAACTTTCGAGAGTTCTCATCTCATTGCGCAATGTTGCTATTTGTTTGGCGTATAAAGTGCCCGTAATAGTGGCTCCATGCTCGAGATACTCAATCATTAATACCCCTTTACCATCCCAAAAAATAGAGCCCATGACCTTTCCGGCAGATGGGCTCACCTTGAATTTCTTCGGAGTTGGAGATGATGGCCTTTTCCATGTCATAGACTGCAGTTTCGTTTCTGGGTCGTAATGATGGAGCCATGTTTCGTCCATTGTTATAAATCGCGCCAAAAAAAGTTCCCGGTCTTGCTGCATCAGGTTCAAAGCTTCTTGACAAATCTCTAGTCTAGTTTGTTTTTGCGTGTCAGTAAGCATTCTTGGTACCCAACGCGCAGATACCTTTTTCATACCCAAGCGTTCATGTAAAATATTATGCACGCTCCCCGTTGAAATCTTTACATTTTCAGCAATAAAACGAACCGTGACACGACGATCCGCCAAAACTGAGTTTTCGACTTTTTTCACAATTTCTTCAGTTACTACTGTAGTAGGGCGTCCGGAGCGGGGGTCGTCCATTGTCGATGTTCTTCCACGTCTAAATTCGGCGCACCAACGTGCGACTGTCGAATACGGAGGAGCATTAGACCTTTAAGTGTCCCGCAAATCCAAATTGACTTGGTCCGTAGAAAAATTTTTCAAACACAAGTATTTGATAACGGCGCGCAGTTCAATTTTCTCCATTTTCCCTAACGTACTCAATAGCATTGCAAAGTAATTACCGTATATTTTTTTAAACAAAAGACAGTTAGTTTTTTTTTCATAGCAATCAGCTAGATAGATTAGCTTTACCGGCCAGTATTTAATTTCGTAATATTAAAAGAGTTTGCATCTCATTCTCACTTTATATTGAACGCCCCTCGTAAATTGCGGGTCCTTGTGTAACCGATCACATCATAACTAATTCGGAAGATCCGCAATACGAGTATATTATAGATATTCGTACGATTTTACTCGTATTTATAAAAGCTGTAGCTTTAGTAATGTCCTAAGTATGTAAGCAGTTAAGTCGTCATCGTCATCTCTGCCTATAATACGTCCCACAGCAGGGCACAAGCCTCCTTTCATAATAAGAATGCTCAAGCAATTTAGTATACTTAGCGATAAATTAAAAATATGCATTTACTTCAACAACAAAGTTAGTTTTACATAAGCGAAGACCAAAAATATACTGAATGCACTTGACTTAAAAAATGTTAAGTATCAGACAAGCTGTTTCTAAATGTTTTGTGTCAAAGCTACCCATTTCGCATTTCATGGGGTTTTAATGGTCTGACGATTAGCTATACGGCGGTCATTTATGGCCTCCACATGCCGATGGGCTGGACATGAGCCATTTATTCCTGAGGACGCACATGACGTATGCGTCTAGCCGCTTCGATCCTTCAACACTATGATTATAATATTAATTTAGGAATAAACCACAAACTGAATCCGGGATATTTCATCAAGTGATCGAGCAAGTCCAAATGTACACCCTTGCAAAGATGTTTCACCGGGTATTTTAATTTAAAAAGAAATACGTCAAGCCGTTTAAAAATAGGTATTTGTATAAAAAAGTCGTGGTGGCTTAGTGGTTTGACATATGACCTCTCAAGCAGAGAGATGTAGTTGCAAGTTCGAAGCCGGGGTCGCACTTCTGAGTTTTTAGAAACTTATGTGCGAAATAACATTTGAAGTTTACCATGAGCTTTACTGTGCAGGAAAACATCGTGAGGACACCTGTACACACCTGAGAAGAAACTTAATGGTGTGTTTGAAGTTAACAATCCGCAGAGGGCCCGCGTGGGAACTACGCTCCAATCCCTCTCATTCCGAGAGGAGGACTGTGTCCTGCAGTGGGACGTCTATAGGGTAGGATGATGAAGATAATTCGTAAAAAATATTGCTGTTGCCTTGCTCAAATCCCTCTGGAGAGCTTGAAAGGGAACTGCCAGCTCGGTAGGCTATCTTTTTGCTTTTATTACCTTGTCTCATGCAGTTACAGCTTTAATAATCTTTGGTAATATGCCATACCTCCTGGATCCCCCGGTCCTCACTTGAGGACATAAAATTTAAATAAATCTCCCGTCAAATGACAAATCAGCGTAACAAGTTTGCACGCATAGAACGTTTCCGAACGAAACTGTCAACCTAATAAAATAAATACCGAGTCATAGATGGCCAATCAGCGATCAGTGTGGCTTAGACATCTGCCGCTACCGGCCACACCTTGCCCCGCGGTAAGTAAATGCAAATTTATCTCACTGAAATTCTAATTATATATTTTTGTTTGGTTTTGATTAGTAAATATATGATGTATTTCATATGTTAGTAAGTAGATTTCCTCCGTATAATTAAAAAACTTTAGTTTTATATAGCTCTGAAGTTTATATACTCGTACGAGTACAAGCGGACATAAACAACTAATTTATGTTCTCGTACGAGTACAACCGGTCTCAATGCTGTAAGTATTTTGATATCACATGAAAGTCAACTACTACTTACTTATGTTTTATTTCCGATTTTCAGGCTTAAAAGACTGTGAAATAGAGGAATAACTTAAATTCGACGAATCCGACGGTCTTTCCGAAGGCGAAAATGTTCATGTTAGAAGTAATCTTGAACGTAATGGTTCCGGTACATCTCAATCGGAAAGCGACGACTAAGTTTATAATCGTGTACAGGGTATGGCTAAAAATATTCATCAATATGAATTTTTTAAATTGCGAGCATATAAGTTGCTTCTTGGAGAAAACTTGATGGAGTAAAACATCGTAAGATCTTATGAAGAAACTGACTACCTATGTTTCTGGGGGTGGACTGGCTCCTGACATAAAAAAGGAAGGTTGAGATCGCACCTTTGTCTTCTTCATTTAGACGTCAGCAGAAGGCTCTACAAATGCCTATGATGACTAAAAAGCAATCAAGATGCCGTCAAACTGGATGTCTCGAGAAAAGTAGAACCAAATGTTCTAGCTGTGATGTGTACCTGTGTCTAACTATTCAGATAAACTATTATACTTACAGATTTTCATACCAAACAACAGTACATTTTTATGAGTCTTATTATTTTATATTGTTAACTAGCTGTTGTCCGCGACTCCGTCCGCGAAGATTAGGGGTAGATATAAAAATAGCCTACAACCTATTCTCACACCTACCGAATACAGAGAAAAAAGTTTCATAAAAATCGGTCGAGCCGTCTCGGAGGAATTCGATAACAAACACCGTGACACGAGATTTTTATATATTAGATTATTAAGATGATTATTTTGGAGAACATATTTGTGTCATTTTTAAAATAATGAACTAAAACAATTACTTTGCTCACCCGCGACCTAAATAAATTTTTAAAATATTTACTGTTACTGACTGACTGATTTTGGTAACGACTGAACTAAAAACTAAACTTGAAGGTTAGACAAATGTCCTAAGAAAATGTAAGACTCAAGATGTTTTACTTAGTAAGGAAAATTGTAACAGTGATTTCTAGTTAGTAGATTACAGTCATGTAATTTACTTGTAATATGCAACTTACATTTCTACTCGTAGGTAGGTTTCAGAAGAGTTTATTTTGTTACTGATTTTAATTTTTTAGCCTGTGCTGTTAAGTACAAATTTAATAAGTATTTTTTGTATGTTTAAATGCACGATATAGGTACTTAGTTGATTCATGAGGTATGTAGGATTTTAGTTTATTTGAGACTGAATTTATATGCTTGTCCAATAATAAGTACAAATAAGTAATTTTTGTAAGTTTCTGTGCAAGTAAAGTTGATTATTGTAGTATTTTGTTTTATTTGATACGGTACCTCGAGTGAGGACAAAGTCCCCATGTACTCGCCTGAGAACATAAGGAAAAATCGAGGGGAAAACGACATGATTTTTTTTACTAATTTTCCGACATTACGGGTTACTTACTTAATCGATTTTTTGTAAAAAATATCACTTTTGTTAGAATCGATACCTCCAGGATCCAGGAGGTTATACGATCATTACAATTAAATTAATTCATCGAAAACATAAATGTTAAACTATATAGGTAAGTCACTAAATGGCAGTGGGCAGGGCACATCGCTTGTAGAATTGACGGCCGATAGGGCCGAAAGGTTCTCGAGTGGCGTCCGCGGACCGGAAGACGCAGCGTAGGTAGGCCTCCAACAACGTCTTTGAGCTGAAATGATGATGATGATGATAGTCACTAATACCAAAACATTTTTGTAACAATCAAATTCCGTACTTGAGTAGTCAAACGCAACCGGAGCAATGTACAGTAGCTTAACAAGCGTGTAATGAATATATTAAGCCCTAATTAAAACAAAACCACAAGCTCGACAATGAGGGGAAAAAAGCAATTTCTCCTCTTCATTACTACAACACACATTTTCCTTTTTCAAGTCACTCGAAGGCACTCGCAATTTTCTAGCCTAAAAAGTAACAAACGATACTGACAAAGTCGCACAGCTTCATTATAATTTTCATTCATAGCCGTCTGCTTTTACGGTTGAAAATATGGTAAGAACGCCCACGAAAATGTATCTTTCTTATATTGCAATGGCACTCGAGACTGTAGGTACTCAGACGGCGCGGTCTAGGAATTAATGCGGCGTGTCTAAAACCTAGCACGCACCTCTCTTGTGCCGTTTTCCCTTTGTTTCCTGGAAAACAAAATGTATGCGGCTGCGAAGAGACTGAGTTTTTCAGGCGGAACAAACCTATCAGCGTACCGACAGTTTATTTCAAAGGAATTTGCAACTTTGTCGAAATTTCTAGAGCAAAATAGTCATTTGAATATTGCACAAAGAATGATGTGAAGTTTTGTCTTTATTGTCAGTCTATGTGGCTGCTAATGAGTGATTGGTAACAGGTCATTTTGGTACAAATGACAGAATGCATAAAAAGTTGACATGTAACATTGTCAAAAAGTACAAAATGTATGAATATTGAATATTTTAGGGGCAGAACATGCTTTGGCCAACATGTTATTTTAGTCAAAATGTTTCCAAAGCAGCATTAACTATGGTCTAGCTAGATGTCCTTGTGTCAAGAAGTTTCGAGGACAGAATACTTCGGGGCCAAAATGTACAAAATGTTATGTGTTCATTGACATCATTCCCCTAAACCCCCCCCCCCCCTTAAATCTCTTCCCATTTTTAAAAACCTTCTAAGGGCTCACTATTTGTCACTAACGTAATCCTCGGTCTTTCACCCTTCTTTATTCTTTTTGTTTTTGTTTATATTGTTTCTTTAATTTCCTTTTTAAATCCTTTTCTCACATGCGGCCTTTTGACATTTTTTCAATTGATATTTTTGTATTAAGTATATGTAGTGTATAAGTATTATATTGAATGTATTTGTTTATTTTTAAAATTTATATTATATTTGTATTATTTTTATTGTTTGTTGTCCATTAAATAATACTGCGTTTCTTTTGTCTGTTATTTCTGCCACCTACATTAGTCTGATGATATTTATTAATTTCTGAGTAATTGGTTGTCTGGAAGAGATCGCTTTTTAGCGATAAGACCGCCTATTGTCTACCTGAATTTTTATTTTTGTAATGTCACTGTACTGTTTTTGGTGATCAATAAAGAATATTTGTATTGTATTGTATTGTATTGTATTATTATACTTTTTGAATTTTAATTATAATTTATTCATTTACTCAGAAAAATATGTCCATTTTGTTATTAAAAAGCGTACAAATAACTTATCATCTATTGTTAGTAAAATTGTACAATTTGAAAAAGGAATATTCAAACCCACTGAGTATTTTTGGATCTTGACCATTTATCTTCTGTTCGTTTTTTCTATCATACAATAGGCTCTTAGGTTTTTTCTGGCATAGCATGCTTATATTTATATACTTTTGAACCGCTGTACATTTTGAACCATTGTATATTTAGACATT
Source organism: Archips crataeganus (assembly GCA_947859365.1). NCBI lineage: Eukaryota > Metazoa > Arthropoda > Insecta > Lepidoptera > Tortricidae > Archips > Archips crataeganus. The sequence continues at coordinate 12,169,401 of OX402058.1, forward strand.
GGTACCAAAATGCCCCTGTCATTAGTGATGAGATGACGAAAATAAAGATCGTGGAAATAAAAATACAAGAACAGCGCAAAGGAAACATTATTTGAGGCAACAAAGAGTAGAAAATAAGTCTACTTTATGTACGTTTTAATAAAGATTTTTTTTTGTATTGTACTCGTAAAGAAGTTAATTATGAAATAGTGCGTTCATAACTTTAGCACGTTACTTTAGCCCTAATTGGTTAATCAGTTTATTCAAGTACGACAAGAATACAGACAAGAATTTGTTTATTATAATCAGGAATCGTAAAATGCGAGCAAAATCGATTGAAATGTCGTATTTATGCCAGCCAGTTAGTTAGCACTTCAATGAATTTTACTCGCATTTTACGAACCCTGATTATAATAATATAAGTAAAAAAGCTGTAAGTGTGACGTGAAGCGGAAATGAAGAACTTATTATCTTCAAGCATTTGCCCCTAAACTTTAATAATGTTATATTGGCATCAATTTATCACCAATAAAGAAAAAAAATCTTCGAAACATGACGAATGAAAATATTTGCCACGCCAGAAGTTCCGTATAACCCGTGCTATTCGGTATCATAATCGTAGATCGACCTGACTCACCTGAGTTTAGTCACTTGCCCTTTCTTCTCTTAGTGAAAGAAAGAGTAAAGTTATACTCGAATCTGAAGCCACCCATGCCGTTACACATGAGTAGGGACGCAGGTGAACGACTTAATGACACCCAAATATATAATATGTCATCATCGTTACCGAACATGAATAATGGAGGATGACGGTGAGAATTTGCTAAAAGCATTGAATCGGTAAATCGTATTCATTCTTCTTTTCATCGGAATAAAAATTGTTTTCCAGGGAGCAAATTTTGAAAGGAAATATATTTATGGGTCACAAAGATATTTTGGGAAAGCTTTAAAAGGGCCACTCGATCAATTTGAAACTTTAGATGAATAAGTACTACGACTTTTAGCGGAGGTGTTTAACTTTTTTCTTTCCAAGTAAAGATTTAACAAAGTATTTGAAGTGTAGGTGTGCGATTGTCAAAATTTTCTTATCGGAATAATAAATTACTACCTTCAGAAAACGTCAAGTATATCATCAAAATAACATCTTATGTAAGACACAAGGTGTATCAAGAGCATTCGAACTGCCAACAAACTGCTACGCAGTTTGGCAGTACAATTAATGTAAAAATGTATGTGTCAATAATTCTGAAATAAACGATAATAATAATAATAATTATTTCTAGGAATAGTAACGAGTAAATTTCATTTCGAAACCATAATACACATTATCTTTGTATGTCCAAAAATAAGTATAATTTTATTAAAACTCACGATCCACCAAAGCAAATATTGCTTCAGTCCAGATTTCGCACGGATAATCTCATTTCATCCGATATCAATTTCATTAAAACACATATTCATAAAACCACACTTTAATTCCGTTCATCGGTCAATGACCTCTTTTAAATGTTTCAGCGCATCATCCAACGCCTCGTACACTTCCTGGGTGTCCGGTGGACAGACTTCTAGAGAGACCGTTGGACTCCTCAAGGGTGACTTATGGAGGAAGCTCTGGGTAAGAGGACAGAAGACGTCAGGGTTCATGGAATCCGTCCTGGACTTGCCAGTTAAGTAGCTCATGGGTACTCCAATCAGGAGTACTGACATGACGCCAGCGAACGGGCAGTAGGTGAAAGATATCCTGAAGAGAGACTGTAGTGGCTTAGTTGGTAGTTGATTTCTGAAATGTAAAGTGAGTCAATATAAGTTGGAGGCAGTCTTTATGTAACCTGTTGGGGGTCCTAGCTCATCATCAACATCATCATCACTGATACATTGATTTTAGAATTTGCAGGAACGTAACGAGGCGCTAACTAGATTATACCTAAATACTACCAGTACGTGTGCAATGGCCCGTGGATAAAATTGGGTGAGGAATCAAAAACGTAATTTGACATATAACCAAGTTGCCTCACCACTAATAACCGCTCATTTTGTGTAATTTTTGGTTAAAATGTTAATCAAACTTCAAATTTTCATTAAATAGCTAAATCAAACACGAGAACGCGTTAAAATAAATGGCAAACAGACTACAAATTATTGTGTGGTATCATTTGACGTGAATTTAAACAGACATTTTATACTACTGTGTATATTGTGAAATACAAGGTTATTTTATACAGGGTGTAAGTAACATTTAGATCGGTCAGTATGGGAAAATCTGAAACTATAAGACATACGAAGATATGTTCTCAGGAGACATGGTTCATTGGTGATTTTAGTAACAAGAAAAAGTGCATTTATACATTTAAAAAATCTTGTACGCAGCTTGGGAATCGAACCCGGACGTTTTGACGAATAAAACTAACACAGCACTAGTATTTCTATTTAGTTATCGATTGTGTAGTTCTTAAGCAGCAAATTCATATTCATATTCATATTCATATTCAAATTCATTTATTCATTGTCAAATCATGCAAATTAAATGTTACTATGAAACATGATATCTAAAATTAATAGAATGCATTGTTTTCATATGCTTTCATTTACTTTAGTAGGTGTTCGAAATGACTACCATTTTTTTCAATACAACACTCTTGTAGTTTCAGACTTTCCCATACTGACCGATCTTAAATGTTACACCCTGTATGTTCTAGGTATTTATGTGTCACGTGTGACCGCGGGAAACATTAATGCCACTACTTAATTGCTGTCATTATAATAATGATCAATTATACTGATTATTTTAGCTGTGATTCAGTGCTATGATTATTATATTTTAAAGATAAACTTAAATATGCGTGCAGGCATGCTGAATTTACTTTTAAGTAATGGTTACAATATTGCATACAAGTATTTTTTTTTTTTTAAATGCAATGTATTGTTGTAAACTATTGTTGGTGAACCTTAGTAAAATAAAGAAAAGTCATTACCTACATATTTTGAATTCAATGAACTTTTTCTTCACTGTATTCAGATAATCATCTAATGTACATTTTCTAAAATTTTAAAACCTCGTGTCACGGTGTTTGCTATCGAACTCCTCCGAAACGGCTTGACCGACTTCTATGATTTTTTGTCTATATTCTTTAGGTCTGGGAATAAGTCGCAGGCTATAAATTTACACGATAAAACAACGTTTGCCGGGTCAACTAGTTTGTATATCATAATATTTCAAGTCAAACCGACACCACTGGAGGTGGGTGAAATGCGACTTTCAATATTTGACCTAACTAAACGAACTGTTAACAAACTGAATTGTACAAAGGTTTGTAAAAATAATCATGGTTGATTGTCATTTTTGACTCATATGTGGAACTATTCCATCGTGAGGCATGCAATAAACATAGAACATTATTTAGCGGTAAAAACCAGTTTTTTGGATCAAGTTGACGTAATAAAAACTAAAATAAATAACTCTCTAACCTACCCTAACTTGACTCAACAATCCTAAAACCCTTGTTAAGATCCCTCGCTTGCAATAACAACCGCTTGAATGCCTTATATTTCCCCATTCACTGACTTTCAAACTAAAGAAAGCATCTCGCGCAATAAATTCTGAATGCAAAAGTCATTTGGAACTGCAAGAAAAAGATTTCAAGAACAAAAGCCATAAAACCGCGCGAATCGAGTAATAGTAATATAGGGAAAAGTTTTAATAAGGGGAAATAAAAGTGTGCTTCGATACCAAACTTGGTAAGATTAAAACTCCGACCGGGTCGACCTAAGTCGCGTCAGCCAATTAGTAGTTAGGTGCATTTTATTTGTCACTATTTGTTAGCTAAGATAATGAATGGTCAAACCTCATAAATGTACACAAATAGGCGCAGTAGAAGTGGCATGTTATATAGTAACTATTTATAAAAATAAATAAATAAACAGATAATATCATAGTTCCTGCGGGATAGCGATTAACGAACGCTTCGCAGACAGAATCGCGGGGAACAGCTAGTCTTGAATTAAAGTCAATCAAATGCGATAGTTTTAATTTAAAATTGACCCCATTGGTTCCGTACCATTATCTCAATATATATAAATTACGTGTCATGTTTGTCCGCGATGGACTCCTAAACTACCATTTTAATAAAATTTGCACACCGTGTGCAGTTTGATCCAACTTGAGAGATAGGATGGCTTACATCTCAATTTATAGTCGCAACATTGTTTTATTGCATACTAGCTTTTGCCCGCGACTTCGTACGCGAAGACAATAACGTTAGTTGTATGGATGAAAATTGGCACACAGGTAGTTTATTACATGGATTAACACATAGGATAATGCCAGGAAAATGAAAAGTTCCCGTGGAATAGGAATAAGTGAATTCTATAGCCGCTAAGCCGTGGTGCCCTAGTGGTCAGACCTATGGACTCTTAAGCAAAGGGTCGTGAGTTTGAGCCCAGGCTTGCACCTCTGAGTTTTTCCGAATTCATGTGGTAAATTACGTTTGAAGTTTACCATGAGCTTTATATTGAAGGAAAACATCGCGAGGAAAGCTGCACACACCTGAGAAGAAATTCAATGGTGGGTGTGAAGTTCCCAAATCTTACTGCCCAAGTCCTCTCGTTTTGGGAGGAGGCCTGTGCCTGATTGAAACAGGCTTTTTTTTTATCCCGGAAAGTGCAAAGTAAAGTTTCCGCGGGATAGAAATTCCTTTTTGGACCTTTTTTGAAAATCAGAGACATCGTAGCTTTTTATTATTAGTAAATCATTTTAACAATCAGCCCTTATATTCAATTCACTTATTTCTATCCCGTGGGAATTTAGTATTTTCCCGTAGAAAAGTAACCTGTGTCAATCAGGGATACTGTAGCATACTATTAGTGAAAGAATTTTTTAAATGAGCCACTAATTTGGATTGACTTGCTTCTATCCTGCGGGAATTTTGCATTTTCCCGAAGAAGAGTAGTCTATACCAATCAGTAATAGTGTAGCTTTCTATTGGTGAAAGATTTTTCAAAATCAGCCCCGAAGTTGAATTCAGTTTTTTCTATCCCGTGGGAATTTTGCATTTTCCTGAAGAAAAAGTAGCCTATGTCAATTGGGGATAGTCATATCATATCATATGAAAGAATTTTTAAAATCAGTGCCGATGTTGAATTTACTTATTTCTATCCCGCGGGAATATTTTATTATCCCGAAAAAAATACCCTATGTAAATAAGGGATACTGTAGTTTACTATTGGTAAAAGATTTTTTTAAATCAGCCCCAAAGTTGAATTCACTTATTTCTATCCCACGGGAATTTTCATTTTCCCGAAGAAGAGGAGTCTTTACCAATCAGGAATAGTTGTAGCTTTCTATTGTTGAAAGAATTTTCAAAATCAGCCCCGAAGTTGAATTCAGTTTTTTCTTTTTATCGTGGGAATTTTGTATTTACCCGAAAAAAAGTAGCTTTTGTTAATCGGGGATATTCATATCACATAATATGTAATAATTATTAAAATCAGCTACGAAATTGAAATAATTTATTTGTATCCCGTGGGAATTTTGAATTTTCCCGCATAAAAAATAACTTATGTCAATCAAGAACAGTGTAACTTTCTAATGGTGAAAAAAATTTTAAAATTGGCTCAATAGTTTCAGATATTCTGCTATAAACAAAAAAACAAAGAAAGTTTAGATATTTCCCTATCCCGTGGGAATTTCGAAAGATATATACTGTGGTGGGTTTTTTTGTAGGACTATTTAAGATAAACATTTCCATCATACATTACATATGTGTAACTCTAGCGGTTTTGGCATTCCTGCGAAGAATTCTTTTATCGCTATCCCTCGGGAACTATGCAATTTTCCGGGATAAAAAGTATCCTATATGTTAATCCGGATTATAAACTATCTGTGTGCCAAATTTCATCAGAATCCGTCAAACCGTTTTAGCGTGAAAGAGTAACAAACATCCATCCATACATACATACATTCTTACAAACTTTCGCGTTTATAATATTAGTAGGATTGAGGTGCGGGGTGCGGGGGGGGGGGTATTAAAGGGGGATATATAATACATGCATAATATGGTTGCACCCGTGCGAAGCCGGGGCGGATCGTAATTATATATAAAAAAGGCAAAAAAACGGCAAAAAAACGGCAAAAAAAATCACGTTTGGTGTATGGGAATCCCCCTTAAATATTTGTTTTATTTTAATTTAATTATTTATTTTTAAAGTGAATATATAACTAAATATTCTGTGAATATTTCAAGCGTCTACCTGTTGCCGTTATCAATATTGAGCAAAAACGATCAAAAAATCACGTTTGTTGTATGGGAGCCCACTTAAATATTTATTTTATTCTATTTTTTAGTATTGTTGCTACCGAAATACATCATCTGTGAAAATTTCATTTGTGGGGGGGAGGAGCTGCGGAGGAATTAAAGGGGGGGATGAAAAATTCATTGATTTTGCCGTAGGATGCACCGTTTTCAAGATATCTGACAAAACATCGGTTCTCGTCCGATCACCGAGAGAGGGCGACAACGTCGGGCGCGGTCAGTACTTGGATGGGTGACCGCCTGGTTTCATTTTTGTTTTTTAATGTTTTGTTATGACGTTGTCACGTTACAAGTTAAGTATGAAATATCTTTTTCTATTTTTTATTTTTATTTTCTTCAACTTCATTTTTTATTACTTTTACGGTCATCCCGTGAAACCATATATTTCAAACTAAATACAAACTGAAATATAGATGCACAGAAAAAACCCCAGAAAAAAGACCAATGCTGGGAATCGAACCCAGGTCCTCAGCGTTCCGTGCTGCGTGCTTACCCCTACACCATCACTGGTCTAGAAGTTAGCGACGAATCTTTCCCATACATCGTACACTTCAGTCTGTTATAATCACATTTAGGCAGTGATAAAGCGCATCTATGTTATGCCCTCTACCGAGAGATATCAACACTCCTTCGGAGCTACCCGCTCACCTGGACCAAGAGATGGCGCTACTAGGCCAACTTTTACAAGTTAAGTATGAAGTATCTTTACTATTTTTTCTTTTTTATTTTCTTCAACTTCATTTTTTATTACTTTTACGGTCATCCCGTGAAACCATATATTTCAAACTAAATACAAACTGAAATATAGATGCACAGAAAAAACCCCAGAAAAAAGACCAATGCTGGGAATCGAACCCAGGTCCTCAGCGTTCCGTGCTGCGTGCTTACCCCTACACCATCACTGGTCTAGAAGTTAGCGACGAATCTTTCCCATACATCGTACACTTCAGTCTGTTATAATCACATTTAGGCAGTGATAAAGTGCATCTATGTTATGCCCTCTACCGAGAGACTTCAACACTCCTTCGGAGCTACCCGCTCACCTGGACCAAGAGATGGCGCTACTAGGCCAACTTTTACAAGTTAAGTATGAAGTATCTTTATCTATTTTTTTTTTTTTTTTTTTCTTCATTTTCATTTTTTATTACTTTTACGGTCATCCCGTGAAACCATATATTTCAAACTAAATACAAAATAAAAGTAATAAAAAATGAAGTTGAAGAAAATAAAAAAAATAAATAGAAAAAGATACCTCATACTGAACTTGTAAAAGTTGGCCTAGTAGCGCCATCTCTTGGTCCAGGTGAGCGGGTAGCTCCGAAGGAGTGTTGAAGTCTCTCGGTAGAGGGCATAACATAGATGCGCTTTATCACTGCCTAAATGTGATTATAACAGACTGAAGTGTACGATGTATGGGAAAGATTCGTCGCTAACTTCTAGACCAGTGATGGTGTAGGGGTAAGCACGCAGCACGGAACGCTGAGGACCTGGGTTCGATTCCCAGAATTGGTCTTTTTTCTGGGGTTTTTTCTGTGCATCTATATTTCAGTTTGTATTTAGTTTGAAATATGTTGTCACGTTAAACTATCGTCCGTAAACCGACTTTACAGACAACCAGTTTTTTTTTACATTGAGGAAGATTAACTTTCGATTGACGTTTTCGATCTGCCAGCCTGATAAAGGGATAAAAGTATTATGGGACTAAGAAAATAAGTGAGTATGAGTATGAATATGAGTAAAATTTTAATTTTAATATCGACTATAGTTTCCTTTCATCTTACTGTGCGACGAAAAGTCCGATCCTTGGCTATGGCTGGTGACAGACGGACAGACGGACGGATGGACAGCGAAGTCTCAGTAATGGGATCCCGTTTTTAGGGTTCCGTAGTCAACTAGGAACCCTTATAGTTTCGCCATGTCTGTCCATCTGTCTGTCTGTCCGCGGCTAAGCTCAGAGACTGTTAGTACTAGAAAGCTGTAATTTGGCATGAATATATATATCAGTCACGCCGACAAAGTGGTCAAATAAAAAGAACTAAAAAAAATTTTTTTAGGGTACCTCCCATAGACGTAAAGGGGGGGTGATTTTTTTTATCTCGACTAACCCTATAGTGTGGGGTATCATTGGATAGGTATTTGAAAATAAATAGGGGTTTTTTAAAACCATTTTTTAATAAAAATAATATTTTCGGCGATATTCACTCTGAAAGTTCAAAATAATGTGTCCCCCCCTCTAACTTTTGAACCGCACGTCTAAAAAATATGAAAAAAATCACGTAAGTTATACTTAATAAAAACTTTTTAGGAAAATTATTTTCAATTTGATCAGTTGAGCAGTTTTTAAGTTTTTGTAAAAAAATATTTCTAAACTAAGATTGTAATTTAACCGCCATTGCAAACATTTTTTTTCTTTAAGTACCTATAAGATGACGCTAACAGTATCTTCTTTCAAATAAAAAAAATATATTACATCTGAAAAACAATCAACATACACACTGCCGTGCTCAAGCTAAAAGGCGGCTAAGTGACATTTAGTCAATTTCGACTTTTCAATACCATTCTGCTTAGAAAAAAAATCTCTATCGATCTGTCTGGGAACGGTTTTTCTATCTTTTACCGTTTCGAAAATAATTTTTCAAAAAAAGCGGTTAAATACATAAAAAATGGACTTTGCTATGCTTAAAGGCGACTAAACCACTTAGTACTCTAAACTAAAGTAGTTTAACGTTTGGATTGTTTTTCCATTTTTATTATAAATGCCAAGCTTAAAAGCGGTTATTATTTTTGGGTACACTAAAAGGCGGCTGAACGTCTTTAACCGCTATTTAACTAGGTTTCGTAGAATAAAATACTTCGCTGATACCTGACTACAAGGCGATTATACGACAATGCATCACTAAAAAGCAGTTAAAATCACATTGCCGCCTTGTAGTCCTGTATTCATGCCATAATTCCAGTAAAAAACCTACGGTTGAAAGCGGCATTGGTCCGTGCGCAAAGTAAACGACATATTTTATTTAATTGTTTGCATAACTAAAAGGGGGCTATTCTATAATATATGACTAAAATGCAGCTAACTACGCCTGCCTCTTTCTTCTGTACCCTCGCTAAACCGGAAAACTTATCATAATAAAGTAACAGATGTGTCAATGTGCAGCAAGCTCTTAGTGTAGGAAGACGTTTCGCGGGCGGACGGCGACGCATTCCCACCAAATAACATTATGGCCGATAAACATAATTATTACGAGGTCTGTAAGTTACATAATTTTCTTTTTGTGTAATCGCAGAATTATAATTAGTTTTACAAGATTTGTAATGTACTCAGTTGACTAGTAGAGTATGTACATATAATTACAATTAGCCACTCACGTGCCTTTTTAGGGTTCCGTTGTCAACTAGGAACCCTTATAGTTTCGCCATGTCTGTCCGTCTGTCTGTCTGTCTGTCCGCGGCTAAGCTCAGAGATCGTTAGTACTAGAAAGCTGTAATTTGGCATGAATATACATATCAGTCACGCCAACAAAGTGGTAAAATAAAAAATAAAAAAATAATTTTTTTTAGGGTACCTCCCATAGACGTAAAGGGGGGTGATTTTTTTTTCTCGACTAATCCTATAGTGTGGGGTATCGTTGGATAAGTCTTTTAAAACCATTGCGGGGTTGATAACATGATTTTTCTATTCAGTGATCTGTTTGCGAAATATTCAACTATAAAGTGAAAATTTTCATTAAAATCGAGCGTCCCCCTCTCTAAAATCTAAACTGTTAGGTGGAAAAATTTGAAAAATTCAGAATGGTAGTAAATATATCAAATTTACTAGGAGAATTATAGCGGCTAAGATTGCTTGGAAATTATTTGTAGTTTAAGAGTAAATAGTAGCCTAAGGTATAAAACATACCTAAACTTGGATGATTCCGTACACATACGAAATCCTTAGAAAAATATTACTTGATTTTTTTGTAATGGCTACGGAACCCTACCTTGTGCGTGTCCGACACGCTCTTGGCCGGTTTTTTCCAATTACTATCATTTATTGACAAGTGATTTCAAACAAGGTCATTACTGACTCAAGGAATAAATATGATTGAAATAAATAAATAAATTGGCAACCGTGGTTGCACAAAGCATGTGATTGGCTATGTAGTTATGTATCTTGTACGTTAAATTTGACCCACTTCCTGGTTACCGATTGAGCTGACATTTTGCAACTTCGATCAACAATACGCATACTTAATATTCCGTCTTCCGTCTTCTAATTCCTTCTTCACCCGGATCTTTGTTGTTTTTAAGCTGCCCCAGGATAATCCTAATCTCGCTCATTTCGATGTCCGGGATATCTTCAGTGTAGTGGCGTGTTAGTGAGGCTCTGATGTGATTTGGATCGGGAAGAGGCTGTGCAGCATGGAAGCATACAGCTGTCCATAAAAGTTCTCAATCTCGGTGAGGATTTCCGGCTTAGAGGAGACGGTTTGGCCATTTGCAGTTTTTAGTTTAATTAGGTTTCTCCTTCCAAGTTGCTACATAAAGACTTTCGATCCCCGGTTGCACTCTTGCGCTCTATTGCCTCCATAATAGAGCGAGTATTGGAGCTACGGAGATCTCGCCTTATCAGCTTTCTAACATGCTTGGAGAGCTCTTTCTCACCTAACGAAACAGTCTGCGCCGCCATTTCTCGTCGCCGCCTCAGAGTTCCAGAATCTCGCGAGAGAGTTTAGACTGCTGTACACTTTGCTTCTTTGGGAAACACGTTGTTCCCAAATCCCGAATCGTCCTCACCAACTGGTCGGCCTCCTTATCAACATCGTCGGTGGTTTCCAACAAATCAACAAGAGTTGTGTTGGACGCAAAACAGATCTCACCATGCGGACTCTCTCCAGCTTATGACGTATATTCAGAGTGCCTCGAACAAGTCGGTGATCACTGCCTGTGTTAAACCTGTTGATCACTGAGACATCCCTGAATATATGCTTTGTATCCGTCATGATAAAATCGATCTCATTTCGCGTCTTACCGTCGGGGCTTCTCCAAGTCCACTTCCTGTGAGGCCCCTCCTTAAAGAAAAAATTCATTAGAAAAAGCTTTTTGCTTTCCAGGAAGCTGACCAACATGTGCCCCTGTGGTTTCTAACTCCAACTCCATGCGGTCCGATATTCGAATCGTCGCATGCCTGTACTCCCACCTTTGCGTTGAGGTCTCCCATAACAACGCTGTAATGTGTTCTAGTGGTGCTATGCATGGCTTTACTTATGTCCTCATACATAGATTCCACTTCGTCGTCGAAGTATGCCGAGGTCGGTGCGTACACTTGTATAACTTTCAAGGAGTACCTATCAGTCAACTTAAGTACCCTTGCCGACGCGCTACCGATCTCCACAACGTTGTTACAGAGAGCTTTATTGACAAGGAAGCCGACTCCACATTGGGACTGCTGTTCGCCCTCCCGAAAGTAGAATAGGTTACCGGAGCTTAAGGTTATCGTATCCTCTCCGTCTCTACGGACCTCCGACAAACCCAAGATATACCAGTTGATTTGACCTAATTCCACTTCGAGTTCTGCGTCCTATCGTCATTCCTCAGAGTACGTCCGTTATAGGTAGTCAGGTAAAGTCGTTTGTTTTGGTAGCCGTCCGTAGCTGTCGGTCGCCAGAGCCTCGTCAGTTGCTAGCAGGGTGCACCACGGGCAGGTGAGGTTGACATTTGGAGATTGAGATTCTGGGTTCTCCCTTACACCCCTATGACCTTTTTTTTTCAATAGGTACCATATTATTATTCAAATGGACATAATTCCAAATTACTGTGACTAAGTTGCTTTTTTTTGAGATTGTAACTATCCTTTTGATTTTAGCGCAGAGTGCCATTTTTGTTGTATTTTAATATCACAATGAAGTAGGTATTAACTGGTAGCAATGACGAGCTATTTGAATGTCGATTTTACATCGAAATAAACGAATAATTCACAGTAAAATGTTTATTTGAATTTGTAGTTACGGCCAATTTTTTTTTTTTTTTTAATAGCCTGTTTCAGTGTCCCACTGCTGGGCAAAGGCCTCTCCCCTGGACTTCCAACTCGGCCTGTCTGCACTTGTGTTTGACCAGTCGCTCGAGAACGTGTCTAGGTCATCCCGCCATCTTCGCCTTGGCCTGCCGCGGCGCCGGCAACCGTCCTGGGGCACCCATTGAGTGGTGACCCGCGCCCATCTCTCTGGGTGCATGCGGCAGACATGGCCAGCCCAGTCCCATTTCAGCCTGGCGGTTGCTTTACCTACATCTACAATGCATGTTTTGGAGCGCAGTACAGTGTTCCGGACTCGATCGGTTCTTTTTACATCTAAAATGCTGCGCTCCATAGCTCTTTGGCAGACCTTCAATTTGGACTTCTGAATTTCAGTCAGGGACCACGTTTGAGCACCGTAGGTTAGGATAGGCAGTATGCATGCATGCAATTTTTAAGGATTCTTAAAAAAATATTGGGACTCGTACAAGACTAAAAAGCAGTGACGCCAAAAGGTTTGTAAGTTAACCGCTTTTAAGCTATGTTCCAGTATATCGGAAAGTAAACAAGAAACAGTGAATTAGTTATGGACTGGGTTAACAATAATACTCACTAAATTAGATTAAAATGCCACTAAAACAGATAACTGCTTTCTAGTTACGAAATTGTAGTTAACTATCTATTTAAAAACAATTCCTATATCATTAACAAAAAATACATGTCTATAAAGCAGTTAAGATCCGATAACCGCCTTTTTGTACTGCAATGTAAAAAGGATTTTATTTTATTTTCATAACTATAAAGGAAAAAATGACTTTTAGTGGCACAAAAACTATAATATAACACGAGTGACTAAAATCAAATCATAAATTAAAAAAAGATCTACCGTTTGGTATATAACAACATAGCTAAAGATTTAAAGAAATTGACCAGCATCGATTTGAAAGTTGTGTGACGTTTTTCGCCGATTACTCAAAAGTTGGTTTTGTCACTTAGCCGCCTTTTAGCTTGAGCACGGCAGCATAGTACATACTAGTTAGATTAGTTACCCAATTCGCCGATAGATGGCGCTGTACCGCCGACGTTGGGACCAAAACAACCACATTAAATAAAGTATGCAAAGATTTTTTCGTACCTGCTACGAAACCCTATCTTGGGCGTGTGCGACACGCTCTTGGCCGGTTTTTTCTATTTTTTACCCTTTGGGTACGGAACTCTAATTATAACCCATGATTTAGTCAATAGTGGTGGGTAGCAAATAGTTGTCATTTTGGACACTATAATATATTATTTATTATTACTAAGTTAGCTGTTGCCCGCGACTCCGTCCGCGAAGAATAGGGGTATAAAATTAGCCTACGCCCTATTCTCAGACCAACCAATTATAGAGAAAAAATTCCATAAAAATCGGTCAAGCCGTTTCGAAGGAGTTCTATAGCAAATTTACACACACACGACACGAGACACGACACGACACGACACGAGACTGACACGAGATTTTATTATACATTACTACCTGTTGGGTATAATAGGGGTCTATTCTCAGACCTACAAAATAGTATAGACAAAAAAGTTTCACAAAAATCTGTCAAGCCGTCTCGGAGGAGTTCGATAACAAACACCGTGACACGAGATTTTTATACACCGTGAAATTTTAGTGGTTGTTTTCCCGAAACGAGGTGATTTAGTATCGATTGTACAATCGATTTATAATTACTATTTTGACTAGAGTCAAAAATCCAATTGTGAAAAACGAAAGTCGAAAATGACCGCAAACCAATAGTAACGCTTCGTTGGTACCTAACCTATCGTACGATCGTACGCTACTTGTACCAACGAAGCGTTACTATTGGTTTGCGGTCATTTCCGACTTTCGTTTTTGATAATTGGATTTTTGACTCTAGACAAAATAGTAATTTTAAATCGATTGTAGGTACAAAAAAATAACTAAATCACCTCGTTTCGGGAAAACAACCACTAAAATTTCATGGTGTATATTAGATTATTACTTAATCAGGCAAAACACAGCAAAAATGCCAAAACTAACATTTTAAATGTTATCTTTACTACTTACACAGCACTGGATAAACTGCTACTTATATTGCTGAAAGCGTGCGTAAAGTTGGCTTTTCCGCACCCTGTAGTGGCTAGATGCTTTCCCTGAAAGGTCAACGCTCCCGTGGCGAGGGCATTTTCTGCCCCTATGAGAAGCCAACCGCAGAGTAGCAAACTCAGCAGGCAGCCGCTTAGCGCGCCCTGAAATTGGCATAAACAACAGCTTTAGAGTTTTCGGAGGCAGGCAGTCTGCGTTCAATGGCACATTTCTATTTATTAACATGTGTACCTACGTCAAAATGAGGACCTCGATGGCCCACACATTTTTTTACATGTTAATTATTTTATTTAATTATTACCTCTCCTGAGGGTACCTCTGAGTTTTTCGGAATGTATGTGCGAAATAACATTTAATTTACCATGAGCTTTACGCTGAAGGAAAACATCGTGAGGAAATCTGCAGACACCTGAGAAGAAATTCAATGGTGTATGTGAAGTTCCCAATCCGCACTGGGCCCGCGTTGGAACTACAGCCCAAGCCCTCATATTCTGAGCGGCGGCCTGTGCCCTGCAGTGGGACGTATATAGACTGGGATGATGATGATTAGTACGTCAAAATTAGGTGCAGGATGGCCTGCACATTTTTTAAATGTTAATTATTACTATTAATTATTGCCTCTCATAATGAAAGGGCTTGGGCTGTAGTTCCGACGCGGCTCAAGTGCGGATTGGGAACTTCACACACACTATTTCATTTCTCCGCAGGTGTATGCAGGTTTCCTCACGGTGTTTTCCGTTACCGTAAAGCTCGTGCTAAATTTCAAATGTGATTTGGCACCTAAAATTCCGACAATCTCAGAGTTGACATTTTAAATAAAATAATTCAACAATTATCAATCAATAATTATTAAACTTATAAATTTCAGATACATACAATGATATCTGTCTAAGGTAAAATCGAAATAACAAAACACTCTTGAATACAAGAAAAAACTGCTAACAGCAACAAAAGCTCAGTTGATTCCCTGGTGCTTTGGTGAGACGAAGCTTGCAAAGAACATGCCGAGGTAACTTTACTTAAGTAGGGTTCCATACTCAAAGGGGGCTCAATGGGACCTTATACTTATTACACTATTGTCTGTCGTCTATCTGTGCTATCACAGTCCACAAAGCTGTAGATGCGTACTGTAGTCTAAACTGTCCCTCTCAAATAATGGTAAAAAATAATGAAAGACAATTGATATGCAATAAAAGACAAGAAAAAAAGAAAAGATAAGGATAGGATTGTTGTGTTGTTGTTGTTGCAGTGTGCTGTTATTGTGTTGCTGCAGTTATATTGATGTCACTGGTGCATAGTAAGAGGCAGTAAAACACGAGCGTGGTTTTATGAAACGAACGGAAAGTTAGTTTCATAACAAGATAACACGACTGTTTTATTGCTAAATAAGCACAGTCACATACATTTTTTTAATAAATGGCGCAGTCGCATACTTAATTTTATCTACGTGCATCTCACAAGTCTCATTTCTATTTTTTTCCCCAGATGTTTCACATCACTAAATACGGTAACTTAATTTTCAGTTCTTTGACAGTTTGAATTGGAAACAAATGACTAACATCTCTAAGTACTTATATATTTTTTAATTCATAAACAATCTAGACTTGAGCCGATTCCAATTCTCTAACCGATTGTAGTATTTGAGATTTAAGTAAATATTGGAACAAGAGTTTCACATTGAATGAAATTTAAAATTCACTAATTCTACAATCACAACCAAATATGATTTTTTTGTTAAAAACATCGATTATCGATTTCGATACTTTAATGTAAACATTATTATGCAGCCACGATACTTAAAGGTTTCTTAATATGGGTCATTTGATTATCTCATCTTCTGAACATATTATAGAGAAGTTATGACATAGATAGATGTAGATAAAACATTTATAATGCAGTTTATCAAATATCCGTAAACGCCCGGTCACGGCTATAAGAAAGCGGTACGGAAATCAAGTTCTCCGTTCATTGCATGTGCTGCCAGGCATCTACTCTACGGTGAGCGTCTCGGCCGTGCAATGAACATTGAACAGAGAAAATGATCGCCGCACCGCTGTTCGCGCGTATTACGCCCGAGCCATTAAACGTCCAAGACAATGCTCAGTGGTTTATTTTTTGTTCTTAATACTATTTTTTTTATTTTTTTCTAATTTTCGATTGGACATTGCGTTATTTGTTACATCGTGTCTATTTATTATTGGTTAGTGACATGAAATTAAATCTTATTATTTATGGCATTATTTTAATTCTAATTTTTTAATTCGTTATTATTGGTTATTGTCATGAACCGAGATCTTATTATTATTATTAGTGAATGACATTATCTTAATTTATTAATTCATTATTATTAGTTATTAACTTCGATCAACAATACAATTGTATGTATTGTTGATCGAAGGTTATTAACATAAAATGGAATCTTATTATAATTAGTTAAATCAATTTGTTTTATTATTACTATGATTATTGCATCTTGACAAAATTATAAAACATGTTTATTAATGTATATTGCATGCCTATGAAGGTGAAACAATGGACTGTATCTAAATAATAACATCTGTATTTACATTGATTTCAAGCAATAAATTAATAAATAAATAAATAAATAAATAAATAAAGACGGCCGTTTATGTTTCATTTTCAGTTTTTTTTTATATCTGTATTATGAATAAGTTAAGGATGGGCAACGAAACCAAAACGAGCATAGAGCCACAGTACCTTTGAATTAGAAAATCATGTCTCAGTCATACTTAATCGTCTAGTTATATCCTAGTCACGTACTGTCAGCTCCTCATGCCTTCCGTAAAGTTACAGTGAACTCAAAGACGAGCAACGATGAGTGTAGCAGCCGGTGACTACTTCGGGGTAATAGAACTGATGAAATACGTAATTATGACTTGAATCCCTTATTTTCTGGGCATTATCACTTTAATTGGTTGAATGGACTTGGAATTTACTATCCACCAAACAACACTAAGTACAAAAACAAAAATTAACTTGCGATGCTATATCCATATCCATATACTAATCTTCTCTTCTAGTCTAATATATAAAAATCTCGTGTAACGGTGTTTGTTATTGTTACTCCGCCGAAACGGCTAGCTAGACTGATTTTTATAAAACTTTTTTCTCTATAGGTACTCGGTAGGTCTGAGAATAGGTCGTAGGCTATTTTTATACCCCTATTCTTCACGGTCGGAGTAGGGGGCAACAGCTAGTATATGTATATTATAAATGCGTACTGCTGCTGTGCTGTCTGTCTGTCTGTCTGTTTGTCTGTCTGTTACCTCTTCACGCTTAAACCGCTCAACCGATTTAGCTGAAATTTGAAGTGTGTGGAGATAGTTCAAGGCCCTAGAAAAGACTAGTTTTATCCCGGAAAATTGCAAAGTCCCCGCGGGATAGTGGGAATTCTTCGCAGACGGAGTCGCAGGCAATAGCTAGTTTTCTATAACTGAAGTCTCAAAAATCACATTCCTTTATTTATTAACGCATTATTGATACTAATGAGAACGGTCACAAACAGTGTACGTGCTAATTATCTGTACATAATATAATTATTGTTCCAATGGTTACATAAACTTTGATCTACCGTTAAGAACAACAGCATAAAGACAATGCTAAGTGCTCCACCTTTGTGAGCGGCCGCAATTAATCAAAGGAACTGATGAAGTTCACTCGAAGCTTAATGTATGGAACTAAACGTATGAGCCGCTAAGAGCATGGATCTAAGAAACTAAAGAAGAATATTATCATAAAGGAAAATACCAACATATGGTCTGACCTATATAAATGCTACAGGTGTAATGGTAGGTGTACAATAAATACAAGTACCTATCTTAACTCAAGGAAAGGATTAGTGCTGCCATCTTTTCGCAAGACTTGAAACTTTATAGGACGAAAAGCCTTCTGCTAACTGTTCGTGAATTGGAAGGTTACCCATGGCTAAATAGTTCTAGCGTTCTTCGTGAGAGGGCGCTGAAGTCAATCAATGAAATTTTTACTTAATTCACTCCTCCAGGGTGTTGCCTGTTAGAATAAGCTTGGGGTGTTGGAATTTTCATTAGACATTTTTAGTATTACCGATATTAAAATCATAATTCCTTTAAAATTTTATATTACTTACAGAACAATTGGCCCTGGAAAAAACTATGCCCAGTGTAAAGAGACCCAGTAGAGTACCGGCTGTCACGCCTGTCACTCCTGATGCAACATGCTGCAAACGGTCCAATTCTTTGGAACACCACACCACACCTGCGCAGTAGGCACCCACTAAAATGCAGAGTAGCTGGAATAAATCAAAAGAATAGCAAAAAGTAAAGTGCCTAATAGAGGTAAATGTGTACCTACCTAAAAAGAGGCAGTTTTTTGGGTCTGTACTGTAGTCAACAAGAAATCCGTAATATTTCAACATGACCGAATTGTAAAATTGTAGTACTCTATCATACATCACGCACGGTGGTACCTATACTCAAATAGGTAATTTTTTTGCTTCCTTTGCGAAGTTTTAAGTACGTAGGTACATATTATATTCCTTCTTCTGTATCGCATAATAATGTGATTCATTTAGTTACCTATGATAGGTGTTTTTTTGTAATTGGATAAATAATTATGTTACCTATGTGAAACTAGTAAGTATGAATTTACCTTCATAGTTTTACAACATGAGAGTTCGCTTGTACTTTGAGGCATCCATGGTCTAATAAATTCTTCAAATAACACCCCAGATACTGAATTGATTATTGAGGCTATACACCTGAAACACGTGTGTTTTTTTTAAACGATAGTTAGTATAATAATGTAATTATTTTAACATTGAAAATATACAAAATGTTCTCACCCTGTAGTTGCACTAAAAATTGCAATAATGAATATACCGCATATTCCGGGAAACATGGTCGACAAGCTGTTTAAAAATTGTGGAACTAACTGAAACAATGAATTAATCAATGATATTGAAATTAGTTTCTTGTAATTGACTTTTGTATACAAAAAATATATAAGTAAGTAATCAATGAAAACGAATAAACATTACTATCGCTTATGTTGAAAAGGAGTAGCAGGTATGTATCAGAAATAGTGTCAAACAAGTAACTGCATACGATAGTAAGCACAATAAGTACATTTTTGGGTACCTACATCACGTGTTTTACTAAAGGAGTTTATTTAATACTCGTACATGAATTCTCCTTTTCATTGGTCACTTGATAGTTGCGTTGAACTTGTTCACAACTGAACAGTGTTGCAAAAACTTGTCGTTGAACATGTAATGTAACACGTCAGTTTAAGCAAAATGTAATTGTAGGAATGTGTTTTTTCAAGTTTTTTTTTTATTAGGTCAGAAACATCTAAAACGTACAATATCGTTACTCGCAGCGTGTCAGTTTTTCTGGTTGACCTAAACCATGTTAAGAAAACGTTAAACTATCAAAAAAATAAAAACACCGTGCTACATACTTCTGAAATTTTAAAAATAGGGTAAGTACCTGTTCATGCTTTTTAATCTGTCCCGACATTAAAGGATCGCAACCAGCAAACCACGCGTACAGAGCGAGTCCAAGTAGACAAGACAGCAGCTTCATTAAAATTACTCCTGCGCACGAAATCGCCAGACATATCCTCGCCTTGGAGATCGTGGGTACAGCAAGAAGTTTTTGCAGAGAAGACTGACTCAGAGCCACCTTCCAGAGCCAATTTGTACTTATAGCTAGTGTCACGGCGAAGAATGACGTGTGGTGCGCTAGTTCAGGGTCTGGACTGCGAACAAAGTACGAACAAATAAATAAAAAACAATGCTTTCATTCCCTATAGGTGAGTAGGGATAAGTTAAAGCTAGTGGGATACAATCTAGCAACTAAAAAAATGAAAAAAAAATGCATGTCAGCAGTACGAGAAAACAAAACAGCAGCTAGGTTTTGTCAGCTAGGTTTCTGAAGTGAGCACAGAGCACTTTTATACTGTCTAAGGAAGCGAGAGGTATATCACATTTTTAGGGTTCCGTAGTCAACTAGGAACCCTTATAGTTTCGCCATGTCTGTCCGTCTGTCTGTCTGTCTGTCCGCGGCTAAGCTCAGAGATCGTTAGTACTAGAAAGCTGTAATTTGGCATGAATATACATATCAGTCACGCCAACAAAGTGGTAAAATAAAAAACAAAAAATATTTTTTTTTAGGGTACCTCCCATAGACGTAAAGGGGGGGGGTGATTTTTTTTTCTCAACTAAACCTATAGTGTGTGGTATCGTTGGATAGGTCTTTTAAAACCATTGCGGGGTTGCTAACATGATTTTTCTATTCAGTGATCTGTTTGCGAAATATTCAACTTTAAATTGAAAATTTTCATTAAAATCGAGCGTCCCCCCCCCTCTAAAATCTAAACTGTTAGGTGGAAAATTTTGAAAAAATTCAGAATGGTAGTAAATATATCAAATTTACTAGGAAAAATATAGCGGCTAAGATTGCTTGGAAATTATTTGTAGTTTAAGAGTAAATAGTAGCCTAAGGTATAAAACATACCTAAACTTGGATGATTCCGTACACATACGAAATCCTTAGAAAACTATTACTTGATTTTTTTGTAATGGCTACGGAACCCTACCTTGTGCGTGTCCGACACGCTCTTGGCCGGTTTTTTTTTACCCTTGCACTTTCATTTACGGTAGGTAAGCATAATGTCTTATACATAAAATATTAAATAAATATTAGGGGACAATCTTACACAAGTCCCAAACTAAGCAAAGCTTGTACTATGGGTACTAGACGACGATAAACATACGTATATAGATACATAAATACTTAAATACATAGAAAACATCCATAACTCAGGAACAAATATTCGTGCTCATCACACAAATAAATGCCCTTACCGGGATTTGAACCCAGTACTCTTGCTTCGTAGGCAGGGTCACTACCAACTCGGCTAAAGAGGTCGTTACATTATCGTGAAACGTGTAAAAATAAACCTTATTCTATTTACAATTTCTACCAGTTTCTACCAGTTTTACAATACATTTTACAGTATAAGCTAGTGCCATTAACGAAGAGGCGTGAATTTGTCAAAATTGGGTATTAATAACATTGCAATAAGAACCACAGCACGCGTCATCGTTTTTACCTTCCTTTACTACAACAGCAGGGTAATTGTGTAACTTTTTTGACACTCGGCATCGGATTGAAATGACAGTTTTTGTATGGCTATGACAGCTGATTGTTTCCGATACCAATTATCAGCCCATACAAGAACTGTCAAAATGAACGTGATGGCGATTGCGAGGGAGTTAGACAATTAGCCTGCCGTAGTCTATGACATCAGAGCACTGCAGAAGAAAAGGCCAGAGGCATGTCAACTAATATTTTTTAACTTACTCATATAACACTAGCCGTTCTCCTTGGCTAGCGATCTCCCACATCCTTTTGAACCCCATGGGAAGTAGAGCAAGACCGGCCGGTAGAGCTGTTCCGACCAACGACAGGAAAAACGTGAGCATTCCAATACTGACGATGGCTTGCAACCCGCCAACTGCTGTGAATGTTGCGCATACAACACATATCACAGCCGTCACACGACCTGCTAGAGGTTCCGTAACTGCAGAATAAATTTTAAAATTAAAAGAGACAAATGATGAATAGGTAAGTACAAAGAATAAACAGAAAATTAATTATTACCTAAAGTACTGAAATGGATTAAGTTATCGAAGATAAGAGTCACAACGACCAACACAAATAGCGGGTTTTTGCCATCATCATGATGTGTCTGTGCACTGCTGGACATAAGCCTCTCCCATGGCATATCACTGAGCTCGATCCTCAATTATTCTCCTCCAAACCCTGCCCACTGCTGTACCGAAATCATAGCCCCACCTAGTTACAGGGCGCCCTACACTAAGTTTGCCGTCACGCGGTCTCCACTCAAGAATCAGATTATCCTAACGGCCAACTGTTCTGGGGCATATTATGTGTGTATGTTTTTTGCCATACCTAGATAATACTATGTGAAATATTTGTCGCGCTCTCATTTCCAATTTGCCTATAGGTAGTAGAGATGTAAACGCACTTTGATGCTTTATGTGCCAAAAACTTAATCTATTTTTTATTTAATTCCATTAAATTTTATAGCTCTTGGCCCGTTTCGGTTACAGTGACTGCTAAACTATTGGACAAGGCAACAACAGCCAATTTTATTCGAAAACGTGTACAAACACAGTAGGAGCTCGTAAGGACACCGTCAATGTAGTGATAAAAGATGGCTGCGGGTGGTTTAGCCTCGAGGGCATCACGTTTCATGTCCAGGTCCGAGCGCCTTTGCATCTTGTATTCAGTCACCTTGTCCTTTACAAAGCGCCTCCATTCGAGACAGCGGTTTGTTTATTTTCGTTTCCAAATGTACATATTTTATTTATTTGCACATTAGAAGTTTAATTGAAGCAGCTATCGTTAGGTACAGGGTTATACCTAATAAAATAGCGCGTAAATTATATTTTTCTGAGTAGGTATTTTAAACCATTGTTTATGCTGAGAACTGGTGACAAATAAATACTTGGCGGCGAATTCAAGCACGTCCTAGCAGCTTGCATTTCATACCCATGACTTGACACAGTGTACTGTTCTTATCTAAAAAATAACTTACCTAATCTAAATGCCAACAGCGGCACGTAAGGTACTATTGGTAATAGCATTAATTTGCTGACGACGAATAATACGGCGGCAATCGTTCTCGTATGAGTCGAAAATCTTATTTCCAAATACTCGAAACTAGATGATAGTTGCAGTTTGTGAAAAACTAAAAATCAATTAAAAAAATATTAAAATTAAAGATAAAATCAAAAAAATCCATGGGAAGACAAAGCTTCAAATAAAATACGAACATTACTATTACGACAGTAATGCGATGTAGTATTATTTAGCAAAATGTTACGATCTGTAACGCGCATTGGTCCAGAGATTGCTTAACAACGAAAATTTAGAATTATTTAAAAAAGTTATAAATTCATTGACAGTTATAATTTGCAGCGTCATATGGAGTTTATCTTCGGTGATAAGCTAGAAGACCCCATTAATCAAACATTGTTCAAAACAATAACCCTAGTGGAAGAGACAATACTAACACAGACATTACGTTTACCTGGTAAATAAATGACAGCCGTAAGGAAAGTGACTAAGATAAGGGACAAAGCTGATGCCCAGTATTGTGTGCCTCTCAAATATATCTCAACAGGTACGCCGAGTAATGTGATACTGGTTAAATGGCTGAAATAAAAAAAAATGTTATAATATCAATGGTTATCAATGTTTTAGGTAGCTAAAGTGTAGAGTAGTTAAAAATAGTGATGGATATAAACTTGTGGGAGCAAGAAAAAACGACAAAAGTTTTCGTAAATTTCATGATTACGAGTACTAACTTGAAATTTAAGGAAAATTGGTATTTTTTTCACACTTTACGATGAATTGCCGTGGCGAGTATTTCTGATAGGTGTACTTAATGATTAGTATGCAAAGCATTTTTGAAGTTTACCTAAACAAAGAAGAAATTGGAATAGTACGCAAAAAAAACAATAATAAAAAACCTCTCATTTACTTTGAGAATAAACGTTAGTAAAAAGTATAAGTTAATGGATTAAACTTACCTAGCAATGAGAGCTAACGAAATGTTGAAGATCGACATGTTTTTACCGCCAAAAAGAAACCCGGCCACAGTACTGTACTTTCTATAAATAACATTGAAATAAAATATGATCGCAATAATAACACCCAAAATAATACCGAAAAGGCAATATTCCGCTACATTAAAATAAATAGGAGAAGCTAAAGTGTTATTTTTCATTTTTGCGACAAATACTAGTAATTATTTATAACAGAGAAACGTGTCTCTTGCAAAACGTTCAGGTACAAACAGTTATCAGCGCTTCTCTAACAATACCTAATAAAACAGATATAACAGATAAAAGTGGATTTCTCTTCAATCTCATAGCAAATAGACTTCAGTATGTTGTTGATACTATGTGCCAAAATAAAGTAGACATTACAGTGATCCGCTGTAAAATTGAAGATAGCGAAATTCTAATAAATACCGGAATATATTGCAGACAAAAACAACTCTGATGCCCAGGAGTTAACTGGTGTGGCAATAGGTTACAAGAAATCAATTTACTTAGTTATCGGGAGCGTATTAGATGAACTAAGAGCACTAATGGCTGACAAAGAAAATACAAATCATAATTTTCAGATAAAATAATGCAAGCAAATAGTACTATCGTAGTAGATATAAAGCTTGTAAGACGTTCTTATTCTACTGTAGTTTATAATCTTACGGCAAATAACAAGAACAAATATCAAATACCTAGTTTTAACACAAAGGTAGATGACAAATGTTTTCCGATTGATGATATTAAACGACATTGTATCATCACCAACCATGAAATAGATTTGACGTACTGGAATGTCGATGTTATTTTCTTCTAAGTCGCTAATGTAAAGTTAGCACCGAAAGTGGATTGGATAAGTGCTGCCAGTTCAAAAGGATTAACATTGCCTCTTTGCCTTGGCTGTTTGTACAGTCAGCAACGATTGTCCATGAACACATCCAAATTTTCATAACACCTGCACGCTGTAAAGTTTCATATGTTACTGAACATGATCTAATACAAATATCGATTGGACACTTGCAAATAACAGAAAACGGTGTGCACTATTTTTCAAAAGTTGCTGAATATGTTTATTAGATTACGTACTTCTTAACTTCAGTTGAATTTTGACAATCATCGGGAAGAGTGCCAACCTGTCACGTCATTTCATCTCTTTCTTTAATTGTGGGTATGTATATGACATCGTCGTTGTCTTTTTTACACCAGCCAGTGTTTCTTGTTTATTTTAGGTAAAATATGTAGCAACCTCTTTGGTTTGAATTGGATGTGAAAATAATAAATCTGACCAAATACTTTGTGAATTATAATTTCCTTTGACATTTGTAATTATAATGTCCAACTACTTTTGAAAGTATACTGTTCAGCCACTTTTTAAATTATAATGTCTAGTCACTTTTTGATTTATACTGTTCAGTTACTTCTGAAAGTATACTGTTCAGCAACTTTTGAAATTATATTGTTTAGCTACTATTAAGATGTAAATGTATTTTTGTTTGTACTTCTGTTCAGTAACTTATGTACAATGAATGTGTCTAGTAACTTTTAAAATCTTATTTTGTTCGGCGACTTTCGTTACTGACTGTACCTTTAGATAGAGTCACGTGTATTATCATTTAGAGCCATATTACACTGGCGATTAGCAAACATATTAGAAGCGGGGCGCACGCGCGGTGTGTTCGCCGCGGAGGCGCAACGGATTTGCCGCGAACGCCCAACGTATTTTTAGACATCACATTGGCTAATTATTATTACGTTGGGCGTTCGCGTTCGCTCCACTTCTAATACGTTCGCAACTCGCCAGTGTGATATAAATGAGTCGCTTACAAAAAATTTGTACACAATTAAGGGATTAATTAAAAACAAATTTAATTGATTATTTTTGTGTAACGGAGTTACCTATATACTTTGTATGACTCCATTTCGTTAGGTACACAAAAATAGCGATCGTGGTTTTTGTTTTGATTAAGCCGTTAACTATGTACACATTTTTTGAAAACGATCCAAATGGCTCAGATCCATAATCACTTAACAACTAAACTCAGATTTTAGACATACTGGATGACTATAAAAAAAATAGTCTGAAGCGTTGGTTAAGCTGTACTTTGAAGACATTTGTTCTGTCCAGTACGTAGATTAGATATCCATACTAATATTATAAATGCGAAAGTGTGTCTGACTGTCTGTCTGTATGTTATATTTTCACGCTCAAACCGGTGAAGGACAAAGGATAGTTTTATCCCGGGAAATACCTAGCATAGTTCCCGAGGCATAGCGATAAATTAATTCTTTGCAGACGGAGTCGTGACTTATCGTGAGCAAAAGCTTGTAGAACATTACATATCCATACTAATATTATAAATGCGAAAGTGTGTCTGTCTGTCTGTTACCTCAGTCTTACAGCGCTGAACCAAAAATTGGAATTTCGTATTGAGATAGTTTGAGTCCCGGGAAAGGATAGTATTTATCCCAGAAAATTGCATAGTTCCCGCGAGATTGCGATAAACGAATTCTTTCCAGACGGAGTCGCGGGCAAAAGCTAGTTATAATAATAATAATAATCGTTATTTAAACAACAAATTGTTTCGTAACTTACTCACGAGTGACGTTCGGACATACTGGTAACTCGTAATAGTATACAAGGATGCAATTACAGATGTAATGTTAACACAATAAAACCTTTTTGTCTCAAAAATATTCAGAACCTACCATTTTATGCTAGGTACGTAGTGAGTAAGCGTCTTCTGCTCCCCGTACTAGTAAAAACTGTACATCACGGTGGAGCAGGATACACCATACCCTTACCTTAATAAACTGGTTTTCATCATATTTCAATTACCGGAAGTAAAAAAGAAACATAGTCTTCAAAATAAAAAGTTATACAAGTTAAGTATGAAGTATCTTTTTCTATTTATTTTTTTATTTTCTTCAACTTCATTTTTTTATTACTTTTACGGTCATCCCGTGAAACCATATATTTCAAACTAAATAGAGGGCATAACATAGATGCGCTTTATCACTGCCTAAATGTGATTATAACAGACTGAAGTGTACGATGTATGGGAAAGATTCGTCGCTAACTTCTAGACCAGTGATGGTGTAGGGGTAAGCACGCAGCACGGAACGCTGAGGACCTGGGTTCGATTCCCAGCATTGGTCTTTTTTCTGGGTTTTTTTCTGTGTGTTTCAGTTTGTATTTAGTTTGAAATATAAAAAGTTATAACAAAAAAAATAAAACTTTTTGTTTTTTTAATATATGGCGGTGAACAGAGAATCATCGCAAACTAACCGCCGGCAGCGCATTCGCCGGCTAATTGATTGTAAGTTGTAAACATGTAGTATACGCAAAAAAAGCAAATAATTAATCCTTAACTTTAGTGCGAGTGAAATCCATTTCTCGTTTAAATACCACAGATTACTTGCATTAATCGACTAGGCACAAAGAAACAAAAACAAAATAAAAATAAAAAGTAAAAAAATAAAGAAAATAAAAATAACTATAGGTATGACTGCATATCGTCGGGTGACAAGCAAAAAACACTAAGTACCAAATACCTACTTAAAACAAAGCTCGTATCTCAGTATGAAATTACTAACTAGATACGACTTTTTGAAGAGCAGTGAGTGACAGAAATTTTAGTGAGTTTTACTTGTCATCCGGCAATATTATGTTAGGATGCGGGTGTTAATGAATGTGTATGTGCATGTGTGTGTTCGCGTGTGTGTGTGTGTGTGTGTGTGTGTGTGTGTGTGTGTGTGAGTGTGTGTGCGTGTGTGTGTGTGTGTCTGTTTGTATGTTTGTGGGTGCGTGTATAAATTTGTGTTTTGTATTTGTATTTGTAATTGTTTTGTATTTGTAATTAACAGCTTTAGATATTTTATTTATCTAATTTTATTCTGCAGGAATAGTCAATAAGTAGGTATTCGCAAATCTATATTTCTGCTTAATCTATTATAAATAATTGGTCCAAGTACATTGACCTTTTTGCAAATTTAGTATTATGTTGGGGGATATAATAAACAATATCTGTTCTTCTTCGTGATAGGGAAAAATTGGGGGCTCTTTATGTTGTAGAATAAACAAATTCTTCAAAAATAGTTGTCTAACGGTAAGAACAGAAGTTTCACTGTACAAAGATGACGTTAAGTGACGATAGTTTTTGAAAGTTTTCGATAGTATTTGTTCAATCCCGCCTGGGCCACAATCCAACCAGCCTGATTCGGGCCGCTGGGCCCTATGAGTCACCCGGAGAGCCTGGCTGTTCCCAGGGGATTGAGTGGGCAAACGGCAGTCCGCCGCAGCCCTCAACGCAATTACAAATAGCGGCGGCACGACTAAGGGGTTGGTCAGGATAATTTCCGTGATACTACAGACTATCGCTTACCCAGGTGCCTGCGTCAAGGTCTGGCGTACCCGACGTTGGCAAACGACAATGTGGTGTGTATTTGTGTTTGTGTACCGTGTATGTCTGATTGTCGTCCGTGCAGCAATCGCCGGCCGGGAGCTTCGAGGTTCTTCCACACCGACAAAGACGAATCCCCAAAATATGCCCGTAGGCATATGATTCGTGTGCCGATCGATCACAAGAAACGTACTTTCCACAAGGGTCACAAATGATTTTACATTCAATCACAGATTTCAAAGCAACATATGCAAACTCGGTACCAACCATTCAACAAGTAATAATGGCGGTCACAGCAAAAAAAACCACACACACACCAGCCAAACCGTCAAGTGTCATCATGTCGCTAACTGACAGGTGACAGTTGATGGTGCGTTCAAGTTGCAAAAACAAACGCTCCGAATTCAATTTGGAACAATCCCCCGCTCCAGTCAGATCTTTTCTGACTGCTAATAAATAGGCAGGCGAGCTAAGCTCGACACGGCTCTTTTCAAAACCGAATCTCCAACCATAACTTCAGCAACTCTGGGAATCCCGTCAGACCCATAGAACAAGTCAACAATGCGTCCACGACGCCAATACAAAGGTAGCAAGTTAGATTCCTTAACAAGAACAAGGTCTCCGACCTTGGGAGGATCAGTCTTGTCGGTCCACTTAACGCGCTGCTGCAGGATGTGCAAATATTCCAGAGACCAGCAATGCCAAAAGCTCTGGGTCATCTGTTGGAGCAACTCATAGCGACTCAGTCGTGATGAAGTCACTTCCCGGAAGGGGTACTCAGGCAGGGCGTTGAGGGGCCGACCAATCAAGAAATGACCAGGCGTCAGGGCTTCCAGGTCATTTGGGTCTGAGGAGATTGGGCAGAGTGGTCGCGAGTTGAGGACGGCTTCAATTTTACAAAATACCGTTGCAAGTTCCTCGAACGTTAGTATCGTATCACCAATAACTCGGCGGAGATGCGTTTTTGAAACCTTCACCACTGATTCAAAAATTCCTCCCCAGTATGGGCATGCTGGGGGATCAAATTGCCACCTAATGCCCATTCGGGACATTGCAAAACTTAAATTATCCTTATCATTGTTCAAATAGTTACAAACTTCGCTTAAGTATCGGTCAGTGCCCTTATAGTTTGTGCCGTTATCAGATCGGATCAGAGATGGCAGTCCTCGACGGGAAACAAATCTACCTAGCGTTGCAAGGAAAGCTTCCGTGCTGAGGGCACTTACTAGTTCCAAGTGAACTGCTTTGGAGGCCAGACAAACAAACACACACAAATATGCTTTGACAGACCGAGCGTGGCGAAGCTGAGAGGTCTTCACAAAGAAGGGCCCGGCAAAATCAGTGCCCACGCAGGCAAATGGCCGACTCTCGTTGACTCGGTCGGATGGCAGATCACCCATCATAGGCTGCGTGGGTGTTGCCTTTAAGCGATAGCACTGCATGCATTTAAAAATGATGCTGCGAATAGTGCGTCTGGCAGATAATATCCAAAAATCACGTTGTAAAATCCCTAACAGGGCATTGCAACCTGCATGGGCATTGGTAATGTGTCGATCAGACACCAACAAATTCCCCAAAGTTTCTCCTTTAGGAAGCAGCAAAGGATGGCGAGCCCCATACGGTAAGCTCGAGTTTCGGAGGCGCCCACCAACTCTAAGCAGACCCGAGTCGTCCAGAAATGGGTTCAGGCGAGCGATGGGACCTCTTACAGACGATCCTTTCTTAAGGGCTGCAATGATCGATTCAAAATGTTCTGCTTGAACTGCTCGAACCCAAAACATCAGGGCTTCGTGGCGTTCCGAGGGCGACAAAACCGATGTTTGGTCCTTATTAGTTGGGTTCCGTCCGTTGCGTATGAAACGCCGGATCCAAGCGGTAACCCCAATCAATTTCGACAAAGTACTGTATTTGTCCAAAAGGAAGTTCAAATTATACACAGGTTGCGTTTCCACAACGCCAACACGTAAACCTGGCAACGCCTCAGGAGAGGAGAACCGATTCCGGGGCCAGGACGCCTCAGGATGCGTCAACCAATCTGGTCCCCACCAAAGAGGATGATTCACAAGCGTAGGAGCCTCGCAGCCTCGCGAAGCGCAGTCTGCGGGATTCATTTCTCCTGGTACATGTCTCCAGATCAGCTTGGTCTGAGAGCTGTGGATCTGTGAGACTCGATTCGCAACAAAAACCTCGAGGTTATGCAAGGAAGTGCGAAGCCAACAAAGAACAATCTCACTGTCAGTCCACGCAAAAACATCTGAGATTTCAACGGTACGACCCAATGTACCACAAACATGATGGAGGAGCCTAGTAAGAAGGGCTGCCCCTGACAGTTCCAGTTTAGGAATGGTGAGCCGAGTCCTGATAGGGGCTACCTTACTCTTGGCCAATACAAGATGAACGCCTACAAGACCAGATGCACTGACAGTCCGCAAAAATACCACGGCTGCATACCCTCGTTCGGATGCGTCACAAAACCCGTGGAGGCTAACTCGACACTTGCCTGGCGGCAGGAAGAGCCTAGGCAAGAAAATCTTATTCACGTCCGGAAGTGCGGACACAATTGAACACCAATCCCTCAACAATTCTCCATGGAGAGGTTCGTCCCAAGTAACTTCGGCGATCCAAAGCTTCTGCAGAAAACACTTAGCCAAAAAAATTATCGGTGTGATCCATCCATTAGGATCAAAGGTCCTAGCAACAGTCGACAAGACCGAGCGCTTCGTCCAGGTCCTCGGGAAATCCAACTTAACTCTATAAGTAAAGACGTCCTGGACCGGCTGGTACTGTATGCCTAGGACAGCAATCAAGTTAGGATTATCAACATCCTCAAACAGGAGGGGGTCCTGTTGATGTTCCACCGGAAGGTCACTCAACAAGTCAGGGCAATTCGACATCCACTTGCGTAGTTCGTAGCCTCCTGACATCAGGATCGCAATCAATTCATCCCGCAGAAGCAACGCCTCCTGGATCGTAGGAGCGCCCGTGCAAATGTCATCGACGTATACGGAATCCTCCAAGATGGTCGCTGCACGGGGATAGTTCAACCGCTCACGATGAGCCAACTCCAACAAAGTCCGGATTGCAATATACGGGCTGGATTTAAGTCCATATGTGGTAGTGTTCAACTCATACACTCGCATCGGATCACAAGGTCGCTCACGCCACAAAATCAACTGGTACCGTCGGTCATCTTGGTGTACGACCGATTGCCTGAACATCATTCGGATGTCAGCCACGAAGACAATTTGATGACGGCGGAAATTGGTGAGGATATCCGAGATGTCCCGTTGCAACTTGGGGCCGGAGTGCAAACACTGGTTTAACGAAACTCCACTTGACGTAGGAGCCGAGCCATCAAAAACTACTCTGATCTTGCCACCCGGGGTCTTCAACACGGCGTGGTGGGGCAGGAAGTAGTGCTCGTGCGAGCGCCAATCAATGTCTGAGGGTGACATGTGTCCCAAACCCTCATACTCGCGCATGAATTCAATGTATTTCTTACGAAAATCCAAATCCCTTTTCATTCGACGTTCCATGGACAACAACCTTTTTTCTGCTAAGGCATGGGACTGGCCGAGAGGGGGGCGTGTAGCCCGAAAAGGCAACCGAGTGACAAAGCGACCGTCAGCGAGGCGACCAGTATTGTTCTGATAGGACAATTCGCACTCTTCCTCCGCTGGATCGACTCTGGGAGCCCTGGGGGGCTCCTCAACTTCCCAGAAGCGCTGAACAGCGTCAGAAAGCGAAAGCCCTACTGCAAAGCTTTGGTCTTCAACCCCGGGGGCCGTACCCCTCACAATGGGACCAAAGAAACTAAGTCCGAAGATGGTTTGTACAGCGGTTAAACCATACGGTTGCAACACCCGTTTCTCACCGGACAAAACCAACCCCAACACGTCTGCTCCAAGTAGCAGATCTACGGGTCCCGGTACAAACCACTGAGGGTCGGCAGAAGTTAAATCCGACGTCAAATTCACCACAACAGGGGAGATAGCAACCTGTGGGTGCCTGCCCAAGATATCATCCAAAATAACAGCCTTGGCCACAACAGTCGGCCCACAATCGACAGGAGAAAAACAAACGTCACACTCTAGATTTTGACCCTTCAACTGAAGGCCACCTATGCCGAAAATGGCGGCAGGGTGAGGTCTACAAGGAAGGCTCAATCTCTCCACCAAATAAGAAGACGCCACCGAGCCCTGGGCCCCCGAATCCAACAGGGCACGAACAAAACAAGAATCACCCTTCGGGCCCCAGACCCTTACGCGGACAGTTGGCAGGAGGACTGTCTCGGGCGGGACGGCGGTGCTGGAAGAGAGAGCGGCAACTACCTATAGCTGGCAACCCTCATTGGGGTTGGGGCAACCAGCATCATCTATCCGGTTCGAAGGACCATCCTCCCGGTAGTAGTCCTGAGGATTAGGCATCGACCAATTTGAGCGGAGATATTGCTCCGGCGAGATACCAGGGCGTCTACCCGGACTTCCCCAGTCCGTTGCTGGGTAGCCGATGCTACGTCCACGTCCGAATGGAGGCGGGCGGCGTGTCAAACGCGGTCGTTCAGCCAATGGTGGCGAAAACCTACTAGGAGTGGTGCGACTCTGAACCACTGCAAAACCCTCCTGCTGACGAGGAGCAGGGGGAGGGGAACCCCCGCCCGTGAGCGGCGAGCCCCGTCGAGACTCCCTTTGGGGTTGGTGGGGATGCGAACCCCCGCCCGTGGGGGCGCGTCCAACATCATCCCCTCGACCTACTCCATTCTTATTGTGACACAACACCTGGTGGTGCTTCCCTTGGCAGTGCGGGCACGGCTCCTGTCGTGCACAATCCCGCTGCAAATGCTGCCCCAAACAAGAGTAGCACCACCGGCGGTCGTTCGCAATACCGCGTCGATCCTTAACTTTCCTGTTAAGGAATTGAGGACAAGCAGGAACGAGATGTCCATCGGTGTTGCAATAGACACAGCGGTGACGAACCTCGGTCGTCGCGTATCTGATCGCTGGGCGACGCGGCTCTACCGCCTTTGGCTTAGGGGGGCGAGCGACAGCACGTCGCTGATCCAGAGAGGGCCTCTCTGGGGTCCGCAAGGGGCCCTCAACACCAGCATTGTCCAGCAGGCGGCATTCCTCGTCCAAAAATGTCAGTAGGTCAGCAAAGGGTGGCAGGTGGGTGGCACTGTCCCCACCGTGCTTTTGTTCGAACCGGACCTTCAAATCGGTTGGCAACCTCGACAACACAATGTGGAGTAGGATGAAGGACCATTCATCCACAGGTAGGCCAAGTCGACGCAGGGCATTCAAAGCTACTAACATTGGGTTCACCAAATCCACCCGCAAGGTGGCAACCCTGTTGATATGAGGCAATGCCAAAATCTGAGACACATGCGTGTCAGCCAAGCGCCTAATATTGGCATATCGTTTTGTTAAAAGGTCCTTCGCCGTGGGATAATTTTGGTCGGTGACCTCCAAATGTGACACGAGTCCGAGGGCTTCTCCCTTCAAGGTGGAAAACAAATATGCCAACTTCTGACTCGGAGCCAAATCTGACCGAGCATCCACTAGGCTCGCGAACAAGTCATGATAGGCGGTCCAACCCCGCATATCTCCATCAAACTGGGGTAAGTCGAGAGTGGGTAGTCTACCTAAGAGAGCCAGGGGGGGGGGAGGCCGTTTCTCCTCACCCAACTCAGGCCGCTCCAACTTGCTACTAGCCTCAACAAGATTGTCCGACAATTCATAAAACTGAGTGAGGTCAGCTTCCACCGAGTCAATTAGCGCAGTATCTGCTGAGGCCAAGATTGCCTCATAGCATCTTTGCACAGTCTTGCTCCGGTCTGGCAACTCAGCTGCTCGCCTGAGCAGCGCATCCTTTCGGTCTGTTCGGTCAATCAATAAAACCGCGGAAGCAAGCCATCTCAATTCCGACCTAATTTTAGCAACAGCTTGAGTCCCCATGTTTACAAGCGCAAAATCAATGGGTATGTAACAATACACACAATATAAATCAATCAATATGTAAATATACACACACAATATAAATCAAGGTCAAATCAACCAATGTGAAAGTTGTAGGTACCAAACTTGTTCCAATATTAACTTGTAATGTTATTGTTAACAATCATAACAAATAAAATATTATTTTTATCAAACATACAAGTGAACAACCTTGTACCAATCAATTAAATACTGCAATATTTACTTTGTGTCACACAGGTTGTGTGGCCCTCACATATGGGCAATTAAATAAATTTAATGCAACTACCACACTAAATTAATCACAATTATTGAATGTAATTTAACAAATAATGTCAACAAATAATGTTACCTCAATGCACAAGTGACCTTTGACCCCTATAGTTGATGGTTTGGATAACAAATTATTTAATTATTAGTACAATAACCCTGATTCAATCCGCTAAGTGGGTCAAATCCCCAATGGCAAACAAAGCGGATTCAACCCATACAATGCCGAGTAAGGCCGCTGTCGTCAGACAGACTATTTTAAAATAATAACAAATTTCACCGCCCTTGGTGAACCAAATCTCACAATTATACAAAATATAGCCTAATCTGTCTAACGGGCCGCAAATATGACAAATACCGCGGTCTACAACCACGCTCTGCTACCAGAATATTTGTTCAATCCCGCCTGGGCCACAATCCAACCAGCCTGATTCGGGCCGCTGGGCCCTATGAGTCACCCGGAGAGCCTGGCTGTTCCCAGGGGATTGAGTGGGCAAACGGCAGTCCGCCGCAGCCCTCAACGCAATTACAAATAGCGGCGGCACGACTAAGGGGTTGGTCAGGATAATTTCCGTGATACTACAGACTATCGCTTACCCAGGTGCCTGCGTCAAGGTCTGGCGTACCCGACGTTGGCAAACGACAATGTGGTGTGTATTTGTGTTTGTGTACCGTGTATGTCTGATTGTCGTCCGTGCAGCAATCGCCGGCCGGGAGCTTCGAGGTTCTTCCACACCGACAAAGACGAATCCCCAAAATATGCCCGTAGGCATATGATTCGTGTGCCGATCGATCACAAGAAACGTACTTTCCACAAGGGTCACAAATGATTTTACATTCAATCACAGATTTCAAAGCAACATATGCAAACTCGGTACCAACCATTCAACAAGTAATAATGGCGGTCACAGCAAAAAAAACCACACACACACCAGCCAAACCGTCAAGTGTCATCATGTCGCTAACTGACAGGTGACAGTTGATGGTGCGTTCAAGTTGCAAAAACAAACGCTCCGAATTCAATTTGGAACAATGAAGGACCACCCTTTGTGCTCTCTCAAGTTTAAGCATTGTCATTTTAGAAGCACCACCCCAAATGGCTATACAGTAGCCTAGTATCGACTGACAAAGTGCGTAATAAATAGACTTTGTGGTTGTTGATTAGATCGAAGGTGAGGTATGATAGCCTATGGCTTCATTTACGAGTAGTATATCATAGTTAGATAAATATACTATAGTAAATAAGGCAACTCCACCGACTCTTCTAAGGAACCATTTCACCGGTTTCAGTGACAAGAAAAATGCATCTATACATAGATTGAAAAATCCTGTTCAGTTTGTATGTACGAGGGGCGTTCAATATAAAGTGAGAATGAGATGCAAACTCTTTTAATATTACGAAATTAAATACTGGCCGGTAAAGCTAATCTATCTAGCTGATTGCTATGAAAAAAAAAACTAACTGTCTTTTGTTTAAAAAAATATACGGTAATTTCTTTGCAATGCTATTGAGTGCGTTAGCGAAAATGGAGAAAATTGAACTGCGCGCCGTTATCAAATACTTGTATTTGAAAAATTTTTCTACGGACCAAGTCAATTTGGATTTGCGGGACACTTTAGGGTCTAATGCTCCTCCGTATTCGACAGTCGCACGTTGGTGCGCCGAATTTAGACGTGGAAGAACATCGACAATGGACGACCCCCGCTCCGGACGCCCTACTACAGCAGTAACTGAAGAAATTGTGAAAAAAGTCGAAAAATCAGTTTTGCCGGATCGTCGTGTCACAGTTCGTTTTATTGCTGAAAATGTAAAGATTTCAACGGGGAGCGTGCATAACATTTTACATGAACGCTTGGGTATGAAAAAGGTAATATCTGCGCGTTGGGTACCAAGAATGCTTACTGACACGCAAAAACAAACTAGACTAGAGATTTGTCAAGAAGCTTTGAACCTGATGCAGCAAGACCGGGAACTTTTTTTGGCGCGATTTATAACAATGGACGAAACATGGCTCCATCATTACGACCCTGAAACGAAACTGCAGTCTATGACATGGAAAAGGCCATCATCTCCAACTCCGAAGAAATTCAAGGTGAGCCCATCTGCCGGTAAGGTCATGGGCTCTGTTTTTTGGGATGGTAAAGGGGTATTAATGATTGAGTATCTCGAGCATGGAGCCACTATTACGGGCACTTTATACGCCAAACAAATAGCAACATTGCGCAATGAGATCCGCGAAAAACGGCGAGGTAAACTCTCGAAAGTTGTGCTGTTCCACCAGGACAATGCCCCGGCACGCAAGTCCATCGTTGCAATGGCTGCAATTCGTGATGCTGGGTTCAATATCCTTAAGCATCCTCTGTATGCACCAGATCTCGCTCCCAGTGATTTCTACCTATTTCCGAGATTGAAATTTGAAGACGACGACGCGGTAGTCGCTGCAGTACAAGATTTTTTAAGTACTCAAGATGAGACCTTTTTTAAAAATGAAATTTTAAGTTTAGAAAAAAGATTTAATAAGTGTATTATGCTAAAAGGTGACTATGTCGAAAAATAAAATTACATTTAGTAAAAGTTGTTTATAACATACTCATTCTCACTTTTTATTGAACGCCCCTAGTAAGCATATTGACTTGGGGCTATTTGAGTAAGATATTTTGCGGCGATTTCCTAGTACTATGATTATTATTAGGTTTGTTGTTACCAAATTGTTAAATAATTACTGGTCGAAGCAAATACAATCATTGTTCCTTGCTAGACAGTTTTTAGGGTTGAGTAAAGTGCCATCTACTGTTATTTCTACAAAGTTAGAAATACGTTGGTAAGCTAGAAACGCAAAAAACGTATGAAGCACCTTTGTAATCTCTACATAGTCTGCCCTGCCATACTACTGTATTGATATAAATTTCGTTTGGCATTTAACGCCATCTTACAGTAAACTATACGAACTTCTTTGCGGTTAGATTGCCTTGACTGCGCCTTCTTTCTATGTTGTTGCTGCGTAAGTTAAAACCCGCGGCGATAGATGGCTGTGTTTTCAGATACCACTTTTAACTAAAAGTAAGTTGGTAAGTAAGTACACACACTCTTTTAGACCATGAATGATGCTTTTCAATATCCAGTTTTAATTTAATTTTTTTACTAATAATTTGTATTAAAACGTTGCCCATGTTTTTTTTACCTGCCTGCGGTGAAGCCAAAGGAAAGATTGTGAGTGATTTTACCAGTATGTATTATATAAGTTTCTTTTTACGTATGTTCCGCCTTAGCGCTGAAACTATTAGTCTGATTTTAGGTACAGCTACATTGTTTGGCGAAATCAGGTTTATTCTTCAACTTTTTCGCACATTACCCATGCGAAGAACAAATACCTACCTGTATACATACATGATGTAGTATTCGCCAGCAATCATTCAACATACTCTAACGAAGATATACATCGGCACCGATATATACTAGTTTTATGGAAAAGGGGGAAGGTGGGGGGTTATATTATTATGGATGGCGGGTCGCTCTTACCGACATTAGAATATTACGCTCACACCTGGTCCCCGAGCGACCCCGTAAATATATGTAGTTTTTGTCTAGTTTTATGGATATCTATCGTACTAGGTATCTGCCGTTGTATGATTTTTTTGTACACGCATTTCGTGATTTTCCAAGGATGAGTAATGCACAAGCCTAGCATCGTGGAACATATAAATGGTTTGAAATTTGTCTTAATTATGTCGTCAATGTAGTCAGGGTTTCGTTTAATTCATTATCATCATCATCATCCCAGCATATTTAATTAAGATAAGTTTCAATAACATAGTAAGATAAGGTTAAATATAGTAACCTCTCCTATGTTGCTGTGCCCTTGCAGGGTGTCACACATGACTAACTGAATGTAACATCTACTATTGATAAGTGTGATTTGCAATAAAATAAATGAAATGAGCCTATATACGTCCCACTGCGGTGCACAGGTTTCCTCTCAGAATGAGAGGGCTAAGGCCGTAGTTCACCATCGAATTTCTTCTCAAGTGTTATGCAGGTTTGCTCACGATGTTTTCCCTCACTGTAAAGCTCATGGTAAATTACAAATGTAATTTCGCGCATAAATTCCGAGAAAATCTGAGGTGATAGCCGGGATTTGAACCCACGACCCTCTGCTTGAGAGGCCATAGGTCAAACCACTAGGCCACCTCGGCTTCACGGCACAGCATGCAGGCATTGCAGGCCGTGCCATGGCTTTTGTATTTTGTTACTACTTTGAAAAAAATTGTGTCTCAGAATTGATAATCTGGACAAGTGAATTTAAATAAGTGTGCATCAAGAAGAAAGACAGAGAGAAAGAGCCATATAACCCGAAGAACCGATAACCTTTGGGGTAGAAGAGTTATTGAGTGGAGACCACGAATCGGCAAACGTAGCGTAGGACGTCCTCAGACTCGGTGGAGCGATGATCTTCGCAAGGCGGCTGTCAAGAGCTGGATGAGAGTGTGGCGTGCCATGGGAGAGGCCTATCCAGCAGTGGACGAGCATACTTAGGCTGATGATGATGATGGCGAATGAATTCAAGATGGCACTCTTGTGTTAAATAGAAACATTGTGTTACAGAGGCCTTCTCTAGGAAAAAACCTAATTTTATGTTTATACACATATACTTGCTGCCCTTGCGGCTTTGCACGGGTGTACGGTTTATTAATGAAATAAATGAGACCAAATGTCATAACTTTTATATATGGAGATTCTTAACCCACACTTTTCGCTTTTACCTAAAATGTATGAAAAAAAATTATACAAATTTTATACTGACAGTTACAAACACAATAGAATCAATTAAAGACAAACTAGCTACTCACAACAGGTTTATGACTTTAAAGGATTTTCGTCCTTGGCTGCAGTAATTAGTAACAATAACGTCCGCGCCGCAATTTTCACCTTACGCTCATACAATACATTCGCAAATACCCGTGTCCAAAGGGGCTTCTTTTCTACGAAATCCGAAATTCTAAGTCCGTATCACGCCGTCTCTTTCACTCTTCTCTGTGTCTCTATTAGAATGAACAGAACAGCACGATACATAGTTCGAAAATCAAATTTCGTAGTAAGGCCAGAGCGTAGCCGGAACCGCCAAGCAACGAAACTTTCTCGGGAGGGGGCAAGGAAATGCACGAGTGAGACAACCCTACACCACCCTTAAAGAAAAAATAAGATGGAGTCAAAGAAAAATTAAATTATATTTCCCAATGGTGTCAGCCAGTTATTAAGTGCCAGGCACCATTATGAATTATTGTATTTTTTATTTCTCTCCCCCAGGTTTCCCTTTTGTACGTGGAATTCCTTTTTATTTGGAATAGTTGCGAACAGGATTGCAAATGGATTTAGGCTAGGTGTTGGCGTTATAAATCAATGGAAGTATTCTCCTATAGGCCGTTTGGGATCATTAGGTGCGAGGTCGCTTTTAGGGAATTGTGAGAGCTGAATGCTTTTAGTACCCCGGTGGCGTCTAGGCGACGTTTAAAACTAGTGCTTTTGTTTTTATATGAACAAAGCATTATTGGTTTTCATAATTACTAATGACAGCTTAAACTAAAGATACAGTCTGATCTAATTTAAAATTTGAATATTAAGTGAAACCGAAAAAAAAATCCGTCGTCTTTTTGTTATTTTTTACACCACAATCCGCAAAACTAATACTTAATATACGTATGAGAAATATAAATATTGTTACGTATATTTACTTTAACAATTGATGTCGCCACTTATACTCCTCTTCTGCTGTCAATAAGCACACGTTTTTCCGCGTTTTCAATGTTTGATTGGTTTTAATAATGAAATGAAATGAAATGAAATGAAATGAAATGAAATGAAATTATTTATTTCGCAAGAACATACACAGGTGTTACAAAATATTGCACATGTCAGAAGAATCCTAAGTAGTACATGTAATGTATGCTCTACCACAATTTGGCATGCAAAATCTTAAATCTATTTGGAAATAGTCTTAATTTAACTAAAATAATAATAATAACATAATAATAATATCAATACAATTATCTTAATCATATATTTTATCAAAATATTCTGTCAAATTATAATATGGTCGACTAATCAAGTAGGATTTTAATTTTCTAGAAATTTCATTAATATTATTACATTGCCTTATGTCCTCATTTA
This sequence comes from Archips crataeganus, assembly GCA_947859365.1. Taxonomy (NCBI): domain Eukaryota; kingdom Metazoa; phylum Arthropoda; class Insecta; order Lepidoptera; family Tortricidae; genus Archips; species Archips crataeganus. Next base: position 12,210,241 of record OX402058.1, read on the forward strand.
AAGAATTATAAATTTTAATACTATTATATTCAAGACTTCTTTTAAAATGCACATAATTGTTAGATCCTGGTAATTGAAACTCAAAATTAAATTTATACAATCTACGTGGTCTACTATTTCTATTGCATCTAAAACTGGACTTAAATAAAATAAAATAAATAAATATCACGGGACAATTCACACCAATTGACCTAGTCCCAAAGTAAGCTAAGCATAGCTTGTGTTGTGTTGTCGACTTATTTTTATAAACAAAAATGCAAACCAAATATATATAAAGAGATATTATGGTCAATATCTTATGCTTCACAAATAGTGGACGGCAATGTACGATAGATTTGGCCTTTTCTACATACCTAAGAGCTTTCTTTTGCAGCACGAGCACACGGCCCACATGAACACTATTACCCCAAACCTCAAGACCATACCTCATCAAGCTATCAAAATATCCAAAGTAAACTGTTTTAAGAACTGTAGAGTCCAAAAATTTAGATAAATTTTTTAAAGCGTAACAGGCACTAGCCAGTTTTTTCTTTAACAGACTTATATGGCATGACCAACGCAACTGTGTATCTAGTTCTACACCCAGAAACCTGACAGTGTCAGCCTTTGCTATGGGTAGTCGCAAGTCATAGGCTATGCTGTTTGAATGTTTTAAAAAGGGGAAATATAGTGTTATGTCCATATTAATTGAATACATTACGATATCCACTAAGCTTAAACTTTTTGAACCGCTATCTCTGTAGTGATCCATTTTTTTGCAGTTACTTTCGTTGTAGACTGGGCTAAAAATACTTAAATACTTATATTGGTTTTTAGCCAAATGCTCGGTTGCGTTATTTATTAGCGCGCGTGACATTTATAATTACTCTTTATTTAGTTCAGTAGTCATCAAAGAGCTACTCCATCAAATCAATTTTGTTTACAGTCATAATTACATTTACCTTTTCTTTCTTCAACATATTTAGGTTATCTCTGATTTCGACAAGGTAATAAAATCGAGATCCTAGGGTATTCCTGTCTACCTAGTAAATTATCCGTACTATCCATAAACGACTGTCGTCGCTTGTTTCAAATATTATAAGTCATCCTTGGCACGAACTATGTAACTCAACCCCATATCTCAAGCACACGTAAAAATTGCAACTCACCTTAACGTTCTTTGCATTTTTTCGCGACCCAACATAGGGCGAGAAAATTATAAGGAAAGAGAAAAGAAAAGCGGAGACGTCTCTTTCTTGCGTCCTCGCATGATTGCTCTCGTTTTGAACAAGGGAAAGAGCTATTAATTTTAAATTCAGGTTACTGCCACGGCTTTGGCTTATAAAGGAGATGAAGGTTAAGGTGTTGGCAACGGACGTAGACGACGTACTTTCAGACGTTCATCTTGTTGTGAAATTACGTGTACACGTATGTTAAATATTACTTTTTTAATATTAAATATTTATTATTCCATAAACTTTTATTCTGTATAATACGCCCAAGAAGAAATTCTAAATTTGCACTGTTTTACACCTATTCAAATACCAAGTTGAGAAAAATATTCAAGCACTACTCACACTAGATAGCTAGACCCAATCCTCAAACGTGATACCCCTCATTCCGCTTAATACCTAATTTCCAGCAATGGCTACTGTAAAAAGGTTTCCCCGGAATGGCAGTTTAATCAAAACGTTAAGGGTTGAAGCTTAAAATAATCTCGTGAGGAGTTAGAGTGGGCCCCCGGGCGTATGATAAACCGGCGATAACCGGATATGGGAAAGAATGAATTGGTCGCTTCGAGCTACGTTTTTTGCGTGCTCTTCTAGTTTTTGGGGGGTATTTTCAAAGCGATCTCTACAACTCTTAATGCTATGGATTAAATCTTTGTCGAATTTTTCTTCAGAGCTATTTAAATTGTTAAATTAAAACAGTAATTTAGAAAATCGTGCGTTTTTCATCTATACATATAATAAATCTGTAACAAGTCGGTGTCTGTACATTGAAGATATTTGAGAAAAACTGACACTAGGGCTATTTATTAGCGCAATAGAACCCAAAACAATGATTTTTAGAATTATTGTCTGTTTGTCTGTTTGTCTGTTTGTCTGTGCGTTTGTGCGCGCTAATCTCAGAAACGGCTTAACCTAGAAGGATGCGGTTTTCACTGATATGTTGGTATTTTCTTGGATTAACATTTAGTGTTTGTTTCATTTGAATCGGTTCACAAATAAGAAAGATACGTTTATTTTAAGAATTTATCGAACTGTTTTTATAAGAGTTGTTATTATGAACGCGCTAATCTCAGGAACTTATGCTCCGATTTGAAAAATTCTTTCAGTGTTAGATAGCCCATTTATCGAGGAAGGCTATAGGCTATATATCATCACGCTAACACCAATAGGAGCGGAGCGGAGCGGAAGAATATTTCCAAATTGGGGGTTTTTGAAGTGAGACTTATATATCTCGGGAACTACTGATACGATTTGAAAAATTCTTTCAGTGTCAGATAGCCCAGTTAGATAGGGCGGGTTGGGAGCGGGTGGGGGGGCGAGTTGGGAGCGGGTTGGGGCGGTTTGAGAGCGGGTTGGGGGCGGGTTGGGAGTGGGTGGGGGAGCGAGTTGGGAGCGGGTTGGGGGTGGGTTGGGGGCGGGTTGGGAGCGGGATGGGGCGGGTTGGGAGTGAGTTGGTGGCGGTTTAGGAGCGGGTTGGGGACGGGTTAAGAGCGAGTTGGGGCGGGTTGGGGGCGGGTTGGGAGTGGGTTGGGGGCGGGTTGGAGGCGGGGTGAGAGCGAGTTGGGGGCGGGTTGGGGGCGGGTTGGGAGCGGGTTGGGGCGGGTTGGGGGCTGTTTGGGGTCGGATTGGGAGCGGGTTGGTTTATTATGAAGTTTTACTTCTTCCGGAAGGATCTAAGGAGAGCCATAATTGATGAAAAAGCAAATTGGATAAAAAATAAGCTGCCCAAATTACTAATTCCACGCGGACGGAGTCGCGGGCAAAAGCTAGTCTAAATAATATATGTTTGATTCTGTTATTTAGCTGAATAAAATTGATTGTCGAACTCAAAGAGGTCCATTAATGTTTAATGGAATTTATGTAGGGAGGTTTGAAGTTTTATTTGATTAATGAGAAACAAAAAGGTAATTAAAATATTTTCCTTCATCTTCCCGTGTCCAGAACTCTGGTAGACGAGTCGAGGCATCGGGAGCTCATAAAATGTAGTAGATAATTTTGCGGTCTAGATCTCGTAAAAAATAAGTCTAGTGTAAGTAACCGTCATTTAAAACTGAAATTGAATTTTACTGATTTGACTTAGGGCACAGTTCAGGTTTATAAAATTAAATCGGTAACCCTGGGTTAAGAATGACAGTTCCATACATTTTGACACTTGTTAACCCTGGGTTAGCACTTAACTCGGAGTTAAGTAGCTAACCCAGGTCCGCGCAAGCCGGCCTTAGTGTACCTATATGTTTAATGTTAGACATTCTCTCTGCTGAATTTCAATCGTTTCCCTTACTTCTCCATTACCACACTTGCGCGTAGCTATGTCTGTGCAACACAGTCATATGTTAACATGCTGTTATAAAATGGTATAAAGACATTACTGTCGTGCACCTGTCGTAGCGGGTGAGCAAGGTAAAACGATTGTAGTAGTATTAATATAAACCTCCACAAAGCGTCGCCTGAACCAATCAATCGTTCTCTCTCCTCTCTTATGAAAGAGTTGTAGTCCTAATTATATAATTCTAGAGTCGCACACAGTTGAGAATAACCGCTTTCATGCTCATTTAACGGGGACACGTTATCGAGGGAATATGCTTTCTTCTCCTTTGGTTTAACGTAACGTTATTTCCGTCGTGGGGTGTCATTAACATAAATTTTACGCTTTCTTAGATAAGCCTGGACCGGCCTTTCTATTAAGTCCTTTCCCTTACGCATGAAATTTACGGGATATTATTGCGTATGTTATAGCAGAATATATAACGTTTACGCGATTTTTTTTGGTACTAGATGAATTGGTTTGCTTGGTGGCTCTATAAAAATAATTTTATTGGCTTATTTAGGTACAAGCTCTTAGCAAATTGTTTTTGGGTATAATCTAGGTTTCGGGGTCGGATTGGGAATTTAACGCTTGATTAACTACATTTCCGAAATATGATGTAAGCTGCATAGTCCAAGAATTTCTTTTACCACCCTTTTCACTTACATACAAGTGATCGTGACCATCAATCAGCCTTATCGTTTATATTCTGATGTAGGAACTCTCACTAAATACCTTCTCCGTACCTTCGTGGGTAAAAATGATAAAAAATATTTGGTCAAATATACTTTGTTGGTATCACCCGGTAATATTTATCGATGTTATTAGAGAACTTAATTTAAAAAAAATATATATTTTTAGCAGTTATATTCTCAGTTAAATTATTTTGAGAAGCAATTTAACAACGCTTTCACATTTTTCTTACAAGCTTATATCTTGCCCTATCACTATGGGTCAAATCTTGGTAGTGAAATTTAATCCATATTTCCAGGGGTCAGATAATTGAAATTTGGTACAATAGGTTGACAATGCTAGTGCATTGCAGTCAACAAAAAATCTTGTATTAAAAAATATTTTTTTTAGCAAAAACTTATTACTATCACTACACAAGTGTTTTCGTGTAAAATCGCTATAGTTCAAAATATTAAACATTTCCGAAAAACATGCCGAGTGTTGCATATAATAGAAATAATAAATTTAAAAGATGAAGATGAAGACATTAATATCTAAGGCGTACTATAAAATTAATGACTATAATATCATGGAAAGGGATGTTTGGAAATAATTCCGATCCGCATTGGCGATCCCTAGTCTCAAATAGCGTATCTACTGTGTTAAAATTTTTAATTTAATTGTATTAAATACTTTAGTAAGATATATGTGTAATTTAAAAACAATGTAGATCTGATTGAAAAGAATATACCTTGTTGAGTTTCTTGCCGGTTTCTTCTCAACAGGGTTTTTCCGAACCGGTGGTAGATTCTTCGACGTTCATAGGAGCATCAATTGATGCCTAAATTGAATAAAGAATTTTGACTTTGACTTTGACTTTGATGAATCCATAAATTATATATGCAAATATGTTAATGTTTTGAAGTCCTATTATTTTTGAGGAAATATAGGAGGAGGAAAGATAGTAATCGTTAGACGTTTCGTGTTTGTGTTGCCGCTAGGCCGTGTGTTTATCTATCTATCTATACCTACATCCATTGCTTCAAATATAACACCAGCCTTATAATAAGTGACATAGAGATTTACAGAATGCTTTTGATGTCTTGGTAAGGTACCTACATATTTATGACCTTGACTGTACTAAATTGAAACCACTTGAATACGTTTACTATGATAAGGTATATATAGGTATACTTGTATTTTAATCTATTGTTCCTGTTACAGGACTCTCTTGGTAGGTACCTATAGCATAAGGAAGATTTTGTAGAACTGCATCAAAACTGCTAAAGACTCATTTAACTGTTCATTTAGGTATACCATCAACATTATATAGACAAAACACTAACATATAGGTAGGTAGTTTAACTTACTTTCTTCACAGATCCATCTACCGGTGTCAACACATTTGCCATCGCTATAAGTACAGAGCCAATAGGGTGTGTCGGTTCACACTATCTACAAAGAAATTACATGTTCCTCTCTATCAAGGGGGGTGGGTGGTGACGTCACAGCCACCTCGAATAAATGTGATGGAAATTGGAGGATTTGTTTACCCATATTCCTCTCACACTTTTGACACTAAAAGGTGGAGCGCGCCTTGGCTGAGCAACTATTGTTTTATTCTAGTAGGACGTGTTTGGATGTATCAAAATATGTGACTTACCATATAAAATTATTATGCGGATGGTAGTCAGCGGGGACTAGGTACGGGGATTTTTTTCCACTTGTCAGCAGTGCGAACACCTGGGGAAAAAAATGCCCACACTTCCGCGGGTGCCAACTGCTGGAAATGTAGTCAGCGTAGACAACTGCATTTTTTTCCACTTCTACTGCTATGGGTACCAACTACTGGGAATGTCGCCAGGGTAGTCTACTGAGAATTCATCGCCCCACTTGTCCTCAGTGCGAACAACAAGGAAAAAAATCCCAGCACTTATTGCGGCGGGTGCGAATTGCTGGAGATCTAGGATGTTGCTGTAACAAACAAAGGGGTGGCGGACAACTGGGAATAGCCCGTCTTTATTCCCACAAAATCTATTCCTGAATACCTACTCTTCAGGCCTTTGCGTATTGAAACCTAACGCGGCGCGGAAGGAAATCCAATTTGTTAGCGTTTTCAGAACATAATATTAGAGAGGCCTATTTATCAGGGCGCACAACCAACACATTTATCGTGAAGCGCACCTCACATACAAACTAGATTACGATTAGGTACGTAATATATTCCGGTGTCGTGTGGCCGCCATTTTTCTATTCGCGGAGACGGGTGATCGCCGTTTTTTGGTGCTCGAATTGTTTCGATTAAAGTGCAAAGCCAAAACTATTTATTATGAATACATATTGAGCTAAAATAATGTAATCAACATTAAGTGTGTACCTCGAAGTCGTCGTCTAAAAGACAATGAGGTTATTCAAATCCAATACCGCATATCATTTGCGAAAAATTGAGAAATGCAAGCCTGGGTTTGAATCCTCGATTTTATGCTTAAGAAGCCAAGCTTTTAAAATCATTAAGAACTGTTTTTGTTGTATTTAGTTTTTTTAATTTGAAGCTTTAAAAATATTGAAAGCTACAAAAGAGTAATCTTTAAAAAAATGTTTAGTAACGCTTGTAGACAGTTCTTCTACGGGCCTAAGATGTCTCTCTAGGTACTTGTAATCCTTTAACATTGCAAATAGTGTCACAATGTCCATAACTTAGCGTCATGGCGAAACACTTCTAGCCCCAGGTTGCCATTACATTGTCACATTCTGAGCCATAAATTGTTAATAGCATCGCGTCAAAGATACACAAATACAATACATAGCTCACGTTCCTACTTAACACAACAAAATCCCATTTTTTCCAATACCCACTTTGTTTACGCGTCACATTCATTTTCGATTCCCGCCGAGACCCAATATCCTGTGGGCGGCGCTATTTATTTAACATATCATATCAGCATTAGCTTGATATATAGAGGCTTTGATCCTTTGGCGCGGACTGGCCGTGATTTATGCCTACATTATCGCAATGCAAAGAAATGAGGGGCAAAGCTGCCTAGAAATTGTTCAAGGGGTTTAGACTTTTGTCCTAATATGGTAGAAAATAAAGTCAGTCTTCGTTTTGGTAGCGTCTCTTTCCACATACCTAATGACATTTTGTAAGAGTGGCCAATTTCATATTTTTTTATTTCGGCCTATTTATTACGTACCACTCGCTAACTCAGAATGAGAGGACTCGGGGCATAGTCTCCACGCATTGCGGATTGGGAACTTCACACACATTATTAATTTTCTTCTCAGGTGTGTGCAGGATTGTTCACGATGTTTTACTTCATCTAAAAGCATATGATAAATTACCGAAATGCAATTTTACAATACATTAGTAAAAATCTCAGAGGTTCGAGCCTGGCTTTAGACCCACAACTCTCTGCTTGACAGACCCTCCACCCAGAGTCCTATGTCAATACACCGAGGTACCACGACTTTTTATTACCTATCTTCATTGTCTTTAAATTTCAATTATTAGGTAAGTATTTAGTTGTTAATGTCAAGATGATTGCCTTATTTACTAGCAGGAAAGTATTGTTATTATTAGTTTTATATTCAGGGGATAAACTCTTGCAAAAAATGAGAAACGGCAAAGCGAAAAGGCCAAGCAGCAGCCTGTTAAAGCAAGCTCTAGCTCAAACCAATTTCACTCAAATCCTTAGTTCTAATAACCACAAACTCTAATCAACAAATACCCTTACAAATAATCGGAATTAGAATTTATTAGTGCGACGTATTCGTTCAATTTTGTTCCGTGTGTAGCAGTAATGCGTAAAAAACTCATCTCCGCGCGTGCCCCCCTCTAGGGTCTGTGAAATATGATGTTTCCCACCCTCGGACGCGATTAGAAAATTCGTCGCAAGACGTATGTTATGTTATACCTCCGTACGTGCTGAATAGTGTGTGGAATCTAAATAGACAAAGGAGGTTTTATGTTACATGTTACATCACTTGGCATGCGGGTGGCGTCGTTAGTTCATTTATTTAATTTTATATGTTGTGAGTTAGAATAGCTATGTTTTAGAGAAGGTAGTCAAAAAAGTAAAAGGATAAAGTTAGATAGTTATGTTACGGATATTATAAATGTGAAAGTTTGTAAGTGCGTGCGTGTGTGGGTTTGTTAAGTAGGTACTCCCTCGCGCTAAAAGGGCTGGACGAATTTGGATTAAATTTGGTTTGCAAATAGCTTGATTTTCGGAATAGCATATAGACTATTTTTATCTCCACATCCCAGCCTATTTACGTCCCACTGCAGGGCATAGGCCACCTCCCCGAATGAGACTGTCCTGCTTATCCCCACATTCCCACGGAATTCATGTAAAATCCTAAAATCTTAACCGCTATGTCTAGATACAAGATTTTTTGGAAATTCCCGTGGACTTTTAGTAAAATCCCGGAATTTCTATTTGACTAGGTAGTTACCATTAATAGCAAAAGTGGTTTCTTTCAGAGTACCTACATGATTGAGTAGGCTAAGGTACGAAAAATTTGGGTATTTATGAACATTTAATTTGTATAGGTGTACAGTCGGGGTATGAAAACCTTCGTCTGTTATTAAATTGATGCCTTAATTTATCAAATGATAGGCAGGCTCATAGTAGGTACCTTTTGAAAATGGGGCGCTTAACCAAGTGACTTTTTTTTCCAGAATGGTTATATTTTGGCCTCTTACAATACAATACAATACAATGACTCTTTATTGTACACCAGGAATAGTAAGCAATACAGAAAACAGGTACACAGAGAGTAAGTTACAAGGTAAGCAATAGGCGGCCTTATCGCTTAGGAGCGATCTCTTCCAGGCAACCCTTTACCAGAAAGAAAGAAAGAAGGACTAGTTTACAGCAGGTGGTGCGTCAACAGTGGATCAGAAAATTAAAACGCAACAAAAAATAGTACATCTACTCATACATATATCGTACATATAATAAGTACACGTCTAAAACAAATATAAGTATTGGGATAAACAGCCACATATAAATAAATAAACTATAACAAAGCTAATTATTACAAGAAGACAGATAGTACACTTTAAGCATTGATTTAAAGATTGACAGAGATTTTGCCCGTCGTAAGTCAATCGGCAAGGCATTCCACAACCGAATAGCCTGGACAGTATAAGAATAGACATAGAATTTCCTCGGTACCGGATTATCGTTCGAGTACTGAGACATCCTGTATAAAATAAAAATCATTTCTGAAGAGGCTGTGTTTTCTGCGTGACAAGTCCCGTTTAGTATAACAATTGTGAGTGAAAATCACGAAATTTTAAAACGGTATAGAAATAAATATGGTACTTAGGTATGCTATTTTTAAAACTTCCTTCTACTTCCGTAAAGTATCCAAACAACACAGACTAGGATAAAAGAATATAAAAATGTTAACAAACAAAATTGAAAATAGTCTTCGATGCTGCGTTTCTAATACCCAACTTCATCTCGGAGGCAGGATCCTGTGATCGAATGAAAACATTGCTGTGTGCGTCGCCACCGAAGATCTAAAGTACTACCTGAAGTGTCTGGTGAGAAGTTACGAAGAGACCAGTTGCTTACCGTAATTCCTGCTTATGCAAAATGGCAAAACGGAACCCTTATAGTTTCGTCCGTCCGTCCGTCCGTCCATCTGTCTGTCTGTCTGTGTGCATGGATATAATATAGTTTTTCGATACAGTGTTTGCGAAATATTCAACTTTAAAGTGATTTTTTTTTGTTAAAATCGAGCGTCCCCACCTCCCGCTCTAAAAGCTAAAGCTGTAGGTATAAATTAAAAAAAAAAACAGTTTGGGAGGAAATATCTCAAATTAACAAGGAAAACTATAACGGCTAAGTTTGCTTGAGAATTATTAGTAGTTTAAGAGTGACCTATAAATTACTTGTTTAATACGGATAGTATAATTAATAGTAAAATTAACAAGTTTTTTTTTATTATGAGAGGGAGGCAAACGAGCAAGCGGGTCATCTGATGGAAAATGATCATCCCGCCCATAGATATCAACAACTCAAAACTAGTCACTGATCTATTGCCAGTCTTTATAAAGGAGAGGGAATAGGGGAGAGGGAGGGGGAGAGGTATTGGGCCCCGGCGCTCTCATTTTGATTTGCAAGCATTTTTTCGTAACAGCTACGGAACCCTATCCTGGGCCTGTCCAACACGGTTTTTTTTTGTAAAGGCCAGTAACCATAGCAAATACAGAGGTTTCTGCGAGGTGTTTTAATTTGACTCATTCATTATCCACACATCTACGCCTAACAATGCCGGACCGTGACGAGGCCACCTCTCTCTTATGCTGTTAATACAAGATTAACCATTACCTGGTACCCGTAGTACACGCTTTGCTTAGTTTGGGACTAGGCCAATTGGTTTCAATTGTCCCATAATATATTTATTTATTTATCATCCCATCTAGTATCTCACGATCTGCGACTTCTCCCGCAGAGTTTTCAGACATGCATGAGTTGTCGAGGTGTGTTTTTATTAATAAAGCGCTTACAGCGAGCTCCGCCGTTGTAGTTTCATGTTTATAAGATACACACGAACACGCACCATCGTCACCTGATGATACATAATAATGCTCTAGCGTTGTATTGTAAGTATTTTTGGTGTTTGCTAAACGAGTGCTAAGACATCTAAATCGTAGGCAACTCCGGACTCACTCGGAAAGATCAACTTCCGGCAGCAGTGTTTCTAAGCATATTAAGGGTTTAAGAAAAGGGTTTATAATTCATTTAAAGGCGGAACAGTTGAGTTGTTGGTAGTCATGGGCGATGGTGATCATTTCCTACCTCGCTGGCTCGCTTTGCTTGCTCGTTTTCCTCCCTCTAATGATTGAAAAAAGTAATAGTGACACTTTTTTGACTCTTTTTATGGTTCCGTAGTCAACTAGGAACCCTTATAGTTTCGCCATGTCTGTCCGTCTGTCTGTCTGTCTGTCCGTCCGCGGCTAAGCTCAGAGACTGTTAGTACTAGAAAGCTGTAATTTGGCATGAATATATATATCAGTCACGCAGACAAAGTGATTAAATAAAAAAAACTAAAAAAAAATTTTTTAGGGTCCCGCCATTGCAAGCATTTTTTTTCTTTAAGTACCTATAAGATCACGCTAACAGTATCTTCTTTCAAATAAAAAAAATATACTACATCTGAAAAACAAACAACAAACATAAGTTCTAGTAGACTGCAATTAGATTAGTTACCCAATTCGCCGATAGATGGCGTTGTACCGACGTTGGGACCAAAACAACCACATTAATAAAGTATGTAAAGATTTTTTCGTACCTGCTACGGAACCCTATTTTGGGCGTAACCGACACGCTCTTGTTTTTTTGTTGCTTCGATAGTACCTACGACACACTGTGTATTTCATAGTGCATAGACTAACATATTATGAGTACCTTACCTAAGTAACACGTACCTACAACATACGCAAAATAGGTCTTACCTTAGTACATAGGTATATACTCTTAGATGTCAGTGGTATTTTGTGTTACTTGAAAACGTGAAGCAGCATATCAATCACTGACAAGTTAAGTGTATAAAATAAACTATTCGTTTTCAATTCATTCCAGTCTAGTGCATACCTGCTGCAAAGGATTTAGTATCTAACTCCACTACACTAACATTCCTTATTTCAGTTACCAAATTTGACTCTCCATATTATGCCGCTTACCCTAGTAAGCGAAGCTCCTAAGCTTTACAGTGTATAGAAGGAAAACATCGTATTAATATTAATCATATCATCGTATTAATAGTACATATTATAATACCATGAACCATGAAGCATTGTGATTTCGGGGTTCGAGCAATTGAAGCTTGTGTACTTAACTATAGTGTTGCACTTATAAATGAGTAATTTACGTTGCCTCCACGCTCAAGCGATAAAAAATGCAGGATATAAGTTGATCCGACGAATTTCTTTCTTCGTGTCGTCTATTAAGTACTTTATCTATCATAAAATATCTGTTACTTGTAGGTATTACCTAGACCTAACTATTACTTGTTAATAATTGTTGAAGAAACGGAACATCCCGACACTGTAAATCTATTTTTCTCAAACATGCTATGAAATATTGACGTTATGTTCCTTAAAATACGCCACGAACTCTCACGTTGCAGGTGCGGCTAGACGAGAGGTCAATAATGGAATTTCATTCAACATTGCTGGCCAAGGCCAGCAAAGTGATCGTCTATTGTTTTGTGACACAGCACCATGACGTTTAATAGGTCGACGTGGTCTACGTGGATGGATGGATGGACGGACGGATGGACGGACGGACGGACGGACGGACGGAGGGATGGATGGATGTTGATGGATGGATGGATGGATGGATGTTGATGGATGTTGATGGATGTTGATGGATGTTGATGGATGTTGGTTGATGGATGTTGATGGATGTTGATGGATGTTGGTTGATGGATGTTGATGGATGTTGGTTGATGGATGTTGGTTAATGGATGTTGATGGATGTTGATGGATGTTGATGGATGTTGATGGATGTTGGTTGATGGTTGTTGATGGATGTTGATGGATGTTGATGGATGTTGGTTGATGGATGTTGATGTATGTTGTTGGATGTTGATGGATGTTGTTGGATGTTGATGGATGTTGATGGATGTTGATGGTTGTTGATGGATGTTGATGGATGGATGGATGGATGGATGGATGTTGATGGATGTTCTTGTTCATGGATGTTGACGGATATTGATGGATGTTGATGGATGTTGATGGATGTTGATGATGTTGTTGGTGATGGTGATGGTGATGGTGATGGTGATGATGATGGCGGTGATGATGGTGGTGATGATGATGATGCATGTTTGAGAAAAACTCTATACAAGCCTTGGCCACGAACAGGGATTGCCGGCCTCGTATCTCTAGATGGCCTCGTTAACACTCGGCCATCTATAACTACTCGGCCGGCAATCCCCTATTTCGCGGCCGCTGCAGTAATGTACTATTCCTACTCCTGTTCTTTTATCTGGTTTTTACATGGTCGCGAACAAATATATAAGAACATAGATAATATGACTTCAGAAAGTCTATACTTAATCTATTCGCCATAACAGCACTTGTGTCGTAATGTCGTTATTACGATACACCTAGCTGCCACATAATATTAAATGTAGGGTACACTCAACACTAAAGCCCAGTTTAGACCTGCTGAGTTGAGTAAAGTAGGGTACAGTCGGGTACAGTAGGGTAAAATAGGGTACGGTAGGGTACAGTCGGGTACAGTAGGGTACAGTCGGGTACAGTCGGGTACAGTCGGGTACAGTAGGGTAAAATAGGGTACAGTCGGGTACAGTCGGGTACAGTAGGGTAAAATAGGGTACAAAAGAGTACAGTCGGGTACAGTAGGGTAAAATAGAGTACAGTAGGGTACAGTCGGGTACAGTCGGGTACAGTAGGGTAAAATAGGGTACAGTAGGGTACAGTCGGATACAGTAGGATAAAATAGGGTACAGTTGGATAAAATAGGGTAAAATAGGGTACAGTAGAGTACAGTCGGGTACAGTAGGGTACAGTAGGGTAAAATAGGGTACAGTAGAGTACAGTCGGGTACAGTAGGGTAAAATAGGGTACAGTAGGGTACAGTCGGGTACAGTCGGATACAGTAGGGTAAAATAGGGCACAGTCGGGTACAGTAGGATAAAATAGGGTACAGTAGGGTACAGTCGGGTACAGTCGGGTACAGTAGGGTAAAATAGGGTACAGTAGGGTACAGTCGGGTACAGTAGGATACAGTCGGGTACAGTAGGGTAAAATAGGGTACAGTTGGGTACAGTAGGGTAAAGTAGGGTACAGTAGGGTATTTTACCCTACTGTACCCGACTGTACCCTACTGTACCCTATTTTACCCTACTGTATCCGACTGAACCCTACTGTACCCTATTTTACCCTACTGTACCCTACTGTACCCTATTTTACCCTACTGTACCCGACTGTACCCGACTGTACCCTATTTTACCCTACTGTATCCGACTGAACCCTACTGTACCCTATTTTACCCTACTGTACCCGACTGTACCCTACTGTACCCTATTTTACCCTACTGTACCCGACTGTACCCGACTGTACCCTATTTTACCCTACTGTACCCTACTGTGCCCTATTTGACCCTACTGTACCCTATTTTACCCTTCTGTACCCTACTGTACCCGACTGTACCCTACTGTACCCTATTTAACCCGACTGTACCCTACTGTACCCTATTTTACCCTACTGTACCCGACTGTACCCGACTGTACCCTATTTTACCCTACTGTACCCTACTGTGCCCTATTTGACCCTACTGTACCCTACTGTACCCTATTTTACCCTTCTGTACCCTACTGTACCCGACTGTACCCTACTGTACCCTATTTAACCCGACTGTACCCTACTGTACCCTATTTTACCCTACTGTACCCTACTGTGCCCTATTTGACCCTACTGTACCCTACTGTACCCTATTTTACCCTTCTGTACCCTACTGTACCCGACTGTACCCTACTGTACCCTATTTTACCCTACTGTACCCGATTGTACCCGACTTTACCCTATTTTACTCTACTGTACCCTACTGTGCCCTATTTGACCCTACTGTACCCTACTGTACCCTATTTTACCCTTCTGTACCCTACTGTACCCGACTGTACCCTACTGTACCCTATTTCACCCGACTGTACCCTACTGTACCCGACTGTACCCATTTTACCCTACTGTACCCGATTGTACCCTACTGTACCCTATTTCACCCGACTGTACCCTACTGTACCCGACTGTACCCGACTGTACCCTACTGTACCCTATTTTACCCTACTGTTCCCGACTGTATCCCATTTTACCCTACTGTACCCGACTGTACCCTACAGTAGGGTACAGTATAGTACAGTAGAGTCGAGTCGTAGGAATAATATTGTATGCAACGGTGTATAATTTGGTCTTAACGGCTCGTGCCGTCTTCCATTGCGATACTCGCTTTCGCTCGTATCGCAACTCACGTCACTCGCCTTTTAAGACCTCACTTATACAACAGTTGCATAAAATACTATTACTTAAGAACATTAAGGGGCTGTTTCACCACTTTTTTAAAAGTTCGGATTAGCTTAATCATAACCTTATTTGACAGATGAACTTAAAATTTCTGTTTCACCAGTCTTGATTAGCGCTAAGTGACGGACAAACTGTTTTTTAATTTGACCATCAGATCAGGTGGCATTTAGCATTTTTATCCGTCACATAACTTTTTAATTAGTCAGTTAATTTTTTTGTGGTCATGGTTGGAGAGCCCTTCAGCCGGTTTCAGAAAAATAAATCAAAGTATTTTTTATTTTTTAAAGAAATCATGCTAAATTGCAAACGAGGATTCAAATATCAAGATTTGAATAAAAAAATATAGGTACGCTTTTAGTATGTAAAAATAAATCCAAAATTTCGTGATATTTTTTAATTACAGACTTTTTTTCAGTGGCATAATCGTTTGTTCTACGTGAACTTGTACATCGCCATTAAAAAAAAAGTTAATCTGTCAAATGGTTTGGCGCCACTTTTCGATTCGTTTTACGTGATTTTATTTTTCTTTGTTATTGTTAACAAAGTATTGTAAATAAATACCGTTTTTGGATTAATTATAATATTACACATTTGTTTATGCAAAAAAATAGATGTATTTAAAAATTACATAGTTTACGATTTCTTTTGCTTTAACAATGAGCGACTCTTTGAACGAAAGTTTGCGAACAGGAACGCGTGATCGTGAAATGTGACGTTGCCATTCCCCCTCTATGTTAATCCGACGATTAGTTAAGTGGTACTTAGTTTGCACAGGACCGGAGTGGTGAAACTGAAAAAAAAACTAGCCGACAGATTTGTCCATTACTTAGTTTATTCATTGGTTACGTGACCAGTAGTTTGACAATAAGGTGGTGAAACACCCCCTAAATAAAGATTTTATGTTTACTTTAATTTTCATTGTTGTGACGATCCCTGTTGGAGATAAAAAATATTTATTTTTAGTACTTTAGTTTCACAAAATTGATCTTATTTACATTGGATTTTATCATTATACTTTTTATTTTTATTTCCTGGCATGTAAATTTTTACATCTTGACATGTCTACACTTACCAATAAATTAATAACTATATTAGTTCTGCAATCATTTGTATTCATCTGTAGGTATTATAATATTAATACTTAGTCTAACATACGCTCCTAATAACTTAGAGCAAGCATAATTTTTCAGAGTTGAAACTTACCTGCATGGGAAATAAATTAATAACCTTTGACGACCAGGTGGCCTAGTGGTTAGAGAACCTGACTACGAAGCTTGAGGTCCCGGGTTCGATTCCCGTGTCGGGGCAGATATTTGTATGAAAAATACGAATGTTTGCTCTCGGGTCTTGGGTGTTTAATATGTTATATAAGTATGTATTTATCTATATAAGTATGTTTATCCGTTGTCTAGTACCTACCCATACTACAAGCTTTGCTTAGTTTGGGACTAGGTCAATTGGTGGGAATTGTCCCATGATATTTATTTATTTATTTATTTTATGAAATTTGAAGAGCTTTTTCTCCGAAGAGAGCATAATGATGACAAATGATGGTCACCCATCAAGCTGCTAATTCGCTCGTTAACAAGCGAGCTTACGGCATGCAAAGCTCCCGTCCAAACAACTATTAGTCTTGGACATCGGTTGCCTTGCGTGACAACGGACTTTTTTTTAAATGAATATAAATTTTAATTGTGGAATTCCAGATCATATAATTTGTTTTCGTAATCTTTTACACATCTATATTTATTTGTTAACATTTATAATCATCATTTAGAGTATGCCCTTAGTAGGTAGTAACCAATCAAAACTGATATTATCATATATTTCACAAACAGCAGAGACAGGAAGGTCAATATTGCGACCACTGGAAGTTATTGAAATTCAACTTACAATAATTGACCTCATTATCATCCCAGCCTGTATACGGCCCACTGCAGGGCACAGGCCTCCACTCAGAATGAGAGGGCTTGGACCGTAGTTCCCACGCGGGCCCGGTGCGGATTGGGAACTTCACACACACAATTGAATTTCTTCGCAGGTGTATCCAGGTTTCCTCATGACGTTTTCCTTCACCGTAAAGCTCATGGTAAATTTCAAATGTAATTTCGCACATGAGTTCCGAAAAACTCAGAGGTGCGAGCCGGGATTTGAACCCACGACCCTCTACTCGAGAGGCTATAGGTCAAACCGCTAGGCCACCACGGCTAGATTTGACTTAATTATACAGAAAAAAAAAACAAATTAAAAAAAACAAGTTTCTAAAAATAAGCCGTCTCCACCCGTATGTCCAGTAACGCAGTGTCCAGTAAGGGCGGTGTCCACTGGCGACCGCGACATTGATGTATCATGGCGGATCAACCTCGGGCTCGTCTGTCCACTACCTAATCTCCATACATTATTGCACTGGGTATTGCTCAAATAAATGGTGCTTGAGACTTAAATTTTGACAGGAGCATTTAGGGGTTTCAGATGGGTTTTGTGTAAAACTTTTACGTTTATGGACTCTTTTAGTAGATTTCATGTTAGATGCAGTTAAGTAGCTTTATAGGTAAGTAAAATTTACTACGAAAGTTCATTTGGGTGTCGGACGAATTATCAGTTGCTTCCACAAATTCGACTTTAGTTATTTATACGTATAGAATAGTTATGTGCAGACCATAAAATATGGCTCAATTCCTTTCTCTAATTTCTCCTGTCAAGCGCAATCTATATTGGTAAACATAGACTTGGTTCGATTCCCAGCTCTAACTATAACTTCGAAAGAACTCCAATAACCTCTAAGCTTTCTGCAAGTTTTCTATCATTCAAATGTCTCTCAAGCACTACAAGAACAGATTGTTTCCGCTATACGCCGTTAAAGTTTATGCTAATTTGTCCATTGTTGACAGAGCGACGCGAAGCGCGAGCGAAGCATTTCCGTTTCGGCTTCGGCAAAAATGCTTTGGCATGTCTATCCGGCTGTCTGTTCTCCTCTACAGATCGCTTGTCTCATTTGATTCTCGTAAATTTTAATGGATTTTTACCGTTTTTTTTAATGGTTTTGCCATGGAGATTCTAAGATGCGCGATTATTATTTATTCAGTTTTTTTTAAGCTTAGGTATGCAAGGAAAGAGATTTTCAACCTACTCATGTTCAAAAATCTTGCGCCAAATACAGCAATGATAACAGAAGGTAATTTAGGGTAACTAAGTGGATACTTACTCTACATTTAGAGTAGCTCGTTTATTATAGAGTCTAAGTTCTCTATCCCAATTATCGTAGCAAAAGCGCAGTGAGAGAGTCCTGGGCGGTCGCTATGCATTGTGGAACGTATGGAGATTAATTTGCGCCACTCGACGCGACCTCCTCAGCTTCCCCGTCCTCCCACCGCCCGGGGCAGCCTCCCCACGAGGTCATAGGAAGGATACGCCGAGAAATAATGATTAAGGTTAAGTACAAGTAGTAAAAACGTTGCTATTGCAATTTTTGTAATAGTTGAAACAAAAATGGTTTACTTTGGCTAGCTTAAGTAGCTTAAGCAGTAAGCAGCTGAAGTGCATGAATGATTGTTGTGCTCAAACTGACATAGAAATACGCACGACTTTGCTGCCCAGGTAATAAGAGCTTGTTTAGATCTTTGTAAGCGCCATAATCGCTACTCCACTCTGCTGCTGACTGTATTATGTGTGACATATTAAGTATTGTGTGTTGTTTATGTAGAAAAGAAGGAGAGTGGGTTCTGCATGTTTATTTATTTATTCAAGGATAACCAATAGCTTATATTATAACAATAATATAGGTATTGTGAATAAAAATACATAAAATAATAAAATAAATTATATTAAGTACTTGTTATAAATTAATATTCATATTTATGTTAACATAATATATACATACTAACACTACGTCAGAGTGAGTATGTGTGTGTGTGTATGTATCGCACAGATGTAGCTGTGGCACATGGTTAGTAGCGTAGAAATAAGTAAAAACATTGCAGTGACTTCATTGATATGGACCTCCATAAAGTAAAGTATGAATCAATCAATACTCATTCTATGTAAAAGTGTCGGCCATTTCACTTTTGTATTTGAAGTTAAATGAAGTCGTATCCTTACTTCGCCGACGTGGTGGTCAACAAACGAACTCCCCCTTCTGCCTGGTATATAAGGTAAGGAAAGGAGTAATTTACTGCGACTTACAATGCTTGAGCTGAAACTGTTCATTAGGGAACAATAAAGCTCATTTTTAGGGTTTTTTCTTTTAAAATAGCATTATACTCGTCGTTTGAGATGAGAAAGTCTTAGGATTAAATATTTACAATCAAAACCTAAAGACCAAAAATGTATTTTTGAGGACAATAATTAAAAAAATATGCTGGATGTCAATTAAGGCTAAATCAAAAAAATCTGATATTTGAGATAATTTACAGGTAGGTACATAATTAAATAATTAATAATTGTTAATAATTTTAGCTATTTTTAATAAATAAAATAAATAAATAAAAATTCTTCATTTCCTTTAACAAGCATGATAATAAATGCAGTTTTCCGGGGCCTCCCTTTAGGCTTATAGTGCCTGTGTTAGGACGACCCGCTCTTTTTGGATACAAAAAGTGTCAATACTTATTAGGTCTATCTTCATTTGCCTAAAATATAAATATTATTAACAATGTCCCAAATATTGACTGCCTGAAGCTGAAAATCTCGCTCCTCTAAGCTGTCGAAATGCAATTTGTTCGCGTTTGATGAAATTGCATGTCTATTTTACACAGGCGCTGCGTGGATAATTTTTGATCATTTGAGGCTACCGCTAAATTAAACTGCTAATATTTAAACAGAAACATTGTAAACAGAAGCGCTGTCAGAAATAATATTAAAGAAGCTCTAGTTAGCTTTAGGTGATTCTATCTTAAAAGATTTCAACAACACAAAGTAAATGTTTATAGAACATTGACTTAGTTTATCTAGTAGTTAGGTAGGGTAGGTATGTTAGGTACTAAGAAATCTTACAAGATAATTTTAAACCTAATTATTTCTTATATTTTCTCATAAAATACGAACATTTCAACATTTTTATTAAACCTAATCCGCTCTTAAAGAAAAATAGCCAAATTAGACATCATGTTTCTGTAAACTCAATTTTCAAGGAAGAAAGACATAATTTCTGTGAAAATAATTAACTTAGAAACATAACTCGAAAAAATTCCATCAAAAGCCTTCAAGGACTTGTCTATTCGACCCAAATTATGCGCCTAATCCAATATTTGTTCGAGAAAAGGCAAAAAATTTGGCCCCAATTAGTGTGCGACCCGATTCTAAGAGAAAAGCCCGATAAGTACATTCCAAATAAAAGGAACGGGTTCTGTCAATACATCGGAAATATAAATATCTAAAAAGTTGTCTTAAAATCAGATATTTCATTTTGATATTTGTGGATGTAATATGTCTCAGGAGAACTAACAGTAATGCTAAGGTACAATCAAAGGCATAAATAGGTAAATATGGGTGCATATAGGTACGTTACCAAGCATAAGAATATTATATACTAGGGGCGTTCAATAAAAAGTGAGAATGAGTATGTTATAAACAACTTTTACTAAATGTCATTTTATTTTTCGACATGGTCACCTTTTAGCATAATACACTTAGTATATCTTTTTTCTAAACTTAAAATTCCATTTTTAAAAAGGTCTCATCTTGAGTACTTAAAAAATCTTGTACTGCAGCGACTACCGCGTCGTCGTCTTCAATTTTCTGGCCTCTCAGGTATTGTTTCAATCTCGGAAATAGGTAGAAATCACTGGGAGCGAGATCTGGTGAATACGGAGGATGCTTAAGGATATCGAACCCAGCATCACGAATTGCAGCCATTGCAACGGCGGACTTGTGTGCCGAGGTATTGTCCTGGTGGAACAGCACAACTTTCGAGAGTTTACCTCGCCGTTTTTCGCGGATCACATTGCGCAATGTTGCTATTTGTTAGGCGTATAATGTGCCCGTAATAGTGGCTCCATGCTCGAGATACTCAATCATTAATACCCCTTTACCATCCCAAAAAACAGAGCCCATGACCTTACCGGCAGATGGGCTCAACTTGAATTTCTTCGGAGTTGGAGATGATGGCCTTTTCCATGTCACAGACTGCAGTTTCGTTTCAGGGTCGTAATGATGGAGCCATGTTTCCAAAGTTCCCGATCTTGCTGCATCAGGTTCAAAGCTTCTTGACAAATCTCTAGTCTAGTTTGTTTTTGCGTGTCAGTAAGCATTCTTGGTACCCAACGCGCAGATACCTTTTTCATACCCAAGCGTTCATGTAAAATATTATGCACGCTCCCCGTTGAAATCTTTACATTTTCAGCAATAAAACGAACTGTCACACGACGATCCGCCAAAACTGAGTTTTCGACTTTTTTCACAATTTCTTCAGTTACTGCTGTAGTAGGGCGTCCGGAGCGGGGGTCGTCCATTGTCGATGTTCTTCCACGTCTAAATTCGGCGCACCAACGTGCGACTGTCGAATACGGAGGAGCATTAGACCCTAAAGTGTCCCGCAAATCCAAATTGACTTGGTCCGTAGAAAAATTTTTCAAACACAAGTATTTGATAACGGCGCGCAGTTCAATTTTCTCCATTTTTGCTAACGTACTCAATAGCATTGCAAAGAAATTACCTTATATTCTTTTAAACAAAAGACGGTTAGTTTTTTTTTTCATAGCAATCAGCTAGATAGATTAGCTTTACCGGCCAGTATTTAATTTCGTAATATTAAAAGAGTTTGCGTCTCATTCTCACTTTATATTGAACGCCCCTCGTACTTATAGACGGCCGGATAGCCTAGTTGTTAGGGAATCTGACTACGAAGCTTGAGGTCCCGGGTTCGATTCCCGGTCGGGGTAGATATTTGTATGAAAAATACGAATGTTTGTTCTCGGGTCTTGGGTGTTTAATAATGTATTCAAGTATGTATCTATCTATTCTATATAAGTATGTTTATCCGTTGCCTAGTACCCATAACACAAGCTTTGCCTAGCTTACTTTGGGACTAGGTCAATTGGTGTGACTTGTCCCGTGATATTTATTTATTTATTTATACACTAACAATAGGGTAAGAATATACACTAACTTATAACTTATACACTAACAATAGGTCATGACACATGGTTGTATAAATGTTTATGACTTCCACTGTACACTAAACCAAATATCGACAAGATTTCAGGTTTGTTTTTATATAATTAAGCTCATAGGTACTTCTTATAAACAGTCCGTCAATTGAAATTGCAAACAATGTAAACAAACCTTATATTTAAAATGTCTTTAATTGCCATTTTCCCTCATCAAATACTGCTAAATCCGTGTGTTGTTTAATAAATACTTACCACAACACTATCCTATCCTAAACCATTAATATAATAAACAAGTCCTAGAATATGGATATTTTCATAAAAATGGTTTATTTACATTGTTCGCAATTTCAATTGACAGCGATTTTACCTACATGTAAGAAACGTTAAGTAAATTATCTAAAACTTAAAAACAATGGACGAATTTAATTAAGATGCCCAGCTAGCGCACGAAGCGATTTAATTGTAATAGGTAGATACCTATTTAGTATCTATTCGACTTTATGCGTCCACAGAATAAAAAACAACAACAAAAAACTACAAGGGCCGTTCAAGACTACAGCCGTTGCAATGACATCGAAACTCCAAAGTAGATAGTTACCTTTACGTCTATAGTATCTATCTACTTACATGTCAAAACGGCAAGTAGGTACACGTGTGACTTCCTTATCTCATCCAACGTCACCTCGCACATCCCACACTCCTTCGCAGCCGTTTCCCAAACCTCTTACATCAAAACCAAACTTCAAAAATTAAAGTGGGACCCTAAAACAAAATTGCTACGTATAAAGTCGTAACTCAATTACTGCGATGAACCGTTGTCGCTATAGGCGTTCGTTAGTCTTCGAGCATGCGCCATGACCCTAGGTCGATAATGAGACTCAGCCAGCATCACACATCCTTAGCTTAACGTTTACGTATTTACATACGTGAATATGTGTGGCGCGTGGCTGTGTGGGTATTTTTGTTTAACGGGTTGTATGCGGCGGGTAGTTTGAATTTGAATTAATTCGGTCATTGTTTTTGGGGATTGAAAGTCACATATCAAAAAAATTTGCGCATGATTGACGAAAGAAAAACACATTCAGTAAAGATAATTTTATGAGTCATTTAAAAAGAGAAGAAGCTGACTAATATTTTTCACCAAATATTAATTGACTAAAAAATTAAATCAGAAGTAAGGTCTTTAAAAGTTCAGTATCATGTTAAGTATTTAAAAACTATCATAATATCTTTAAATGCTAATTCTTTGTAATAATTGTATGTTTATATGTATGTATAGTTCATTTTATGATATCTTTAACATTGTGAATGCTTTGGTTTTAACTGTTAATTCGCTTTGTAACAAATAAATAAATAAATAAATAAAGTAATAAATAAATGCTTTAAATATGAAACTACCGTGAGACTCACTACCGTGAAACGTGCACGTTTGGCAGCCGCCGTGACGTGCGACTCCGAGAGAAAGGGCTACGGATTAGCCCGAAACATGTCGAGTTAAACTCGTTTTAAGACGTGAGTGATCCGTTTATTTTCACTATGAATAAATAAATGCTGATAGGTTACGCATAAGGATATGGGGGCTTATGGAATAATTGCATATGAATTTCATGCACATTTTTGATCCTTAAACATTTTACAGTAGACTACTGTGCTCAATTCATAACCACTAAGACAACGGGAAAAAAAGAACAGCTCCATGTAGATTCTCACTATTGGAAAATCCTTCTATTCTTAACCGACTTCAAAAAAAGGAGGAGGTTCTATGTTCAACTGTATGTATTTTTTTTTACTTTTTTTTAAGTACCTATTGTAGATACTTATAAAAAATATTGCCTGGTTAAACAATAAGTAGCTTCTAATATCAAAAATGAAAAAGATAACATGCCAATATATATAATAAAATATTTGTTAGGGCCACCCCAGCTTCCGGAGTGTTGAAATAGTAATGGCGTTCGTAGATTGACATTTGGTTTGTCGAAAGAAATTTATGCGAGTTGAATATTTATTTTGTATAAGGGGTTAAGTTGGGACACTATTGTCGCACTTTTCTTTGCTTATCTTGCTTTCTTAAGATCGTTTTATACGCAGAACATGTACGTAGTACTTCTAAGAATGTTTGATTTATACTGAAACAGTTATTATACGGAGAAAAATACATTTTTGGGTACCAGAAGGCAAAATATAGGTCTCTCGCAAGATGTATGGACGATCCAGTAAAAATTACGAAAAGCCATTTGGCTGCGGGGAACAAAAACCGATCGTAGAAATCTTTGGGGAAAGCCTAAGTATGTCCAGCAGTGGATGTCTTCCGGATGACATTATGATGATCATCATCATCATCATTTCAGCCGTAAGACGTCCACTGCTGAACATGACAATGACAATGATGATACCCATAATTATGGTTGGAAGCGGCTTGCATCAACCTTGAATCCGCGGCCTTTACTAAACCGTCCTGTGATGATGATGATGAATCATTTTACACTATGACATATTATGGATCGTTATCGATATAAATGGGAAACCAAAAAGTCTGACCACGTTACGCCGTAGTTAGCCATACAAAAAGACTGACTGGAAAATGTTCCGTTGTTACACGAAAATTACCCATAGGTACGATTATATGTACCTATGTAAAACTTTCATACAAATTTTAACTACCGTCGTTAAAATGTCCAGCTTTTTTTTAACTCCACTCGAATATTGACGTGGCTTACCTGCACCTACAGTTAGTCACAATGCGATTGAAATAGGTGGATAGAAGTAATTCTTACCATAAAAATATGGCTTTTATAACCATCTTTTAGGATGTTCTTTCGTAGAAACGGAGACGGAGCAGGAATTTTCCTCCTCCTCCCCATTATGATCACCACTGTCCATAGACACCCGCAGCGCTTTACGCGATGCCAGTGCGTTGTCAGCCCTAAAAGGGAGAGGAAAAAGGAAAGGGAATAGAGGAGGGGGAGAGGTATTGGGCCCCCGGAACTCTCACTGACCGTACAAAACGCAGCAGGAGTAGGTACTGCTGCTTCACGCCGGTATTCTGTGAGAGGGTAGTACTGCCCCGGACAAGCCGGCCCATTCGTGATGCAGCGGCTAGCTACAACATGGCTCTATCACAACAAAACTTTAGGAAATAAACTCATACAAAGTTTTAAACGCTTTAAAATTTTGAATAACAGTCGTTAGGTATTTATGTTGATTTATAAAGAAGCAACTTGGTCGATCGGTTTTTTTGTGAAAGAATAATATAAGTATTTGTCGCACATACCTATGTTCATACCTCAGTAGAACTGATGGCCGATGCGGCTAAAAGGTTCACTGCCCGGAAGACGCAATGAAGGTAGGCCTCCAACAAGATGGAGCGACGATGGATGGGTTGCGGGAACGTGTTGGATGCAGAAGGCGCAGGACCGGTCTGTTTGGGGAACCTTGAGGGAGGCCTAGGTATGTTCAGCAGTGGACGTCTTTCGGCTGAACCGATGTTGATGATGACCTATGTAGCTCTCTTTCACATGTTGGCGGGGAGTAATATTATAAACGGGAAAGTTTGTATGTATGTATGTACCTATGGATGGATTTATTGATAGATTCTGATATTTGCCACACAGTTAGTTTATAACCTGGATTAACATACAGACGAAATCGCGGTCAACAGCTAATATCATTTCCACAATCACGCTTCAAGTACATTTCTTCATCAGCTAAGTGAGCTACAGAGAGATTAACATCATACTGCTTGTAAACCCCAAAAATCTAAAATGAACAAAAACGCATCCACAGTGTGTCATAAATCAAAATTATACTGAATCCACCAACAAAATTCTCAAATTAATGTTTAAAACGTGAATCCACGTCGCCATAACTCTCCAGTCTCACGTCGCAATATAATTAAAATCACGACTGTCCCGTGGTCCTCCCTGAAGAAAGTGCCCCCTCCCCCACCGGGGGCAAAAGGGGGAGATGGGGGACCGGGAGACGGCGATTCACATTAATATTCCCCACTTTTATCTCTATATGCAAACTCGCTCCAAGTTGGTCCGTTCATTGTGGCCGGCCTGATTCTTCCTAGATTTTCCGACAGAACTTCTCCCTTAGTGAATGATTGTGCTGTTTCAATGCGGACTTTTTATAGTTGCAGAGTCTTTTGAAAATGTTGATAAGTTTCTCGGTTGGGAGGTTTTGTGGATTTATGAAATGTAAGAGTTTTCGTTGGGAGATATACCTAGATCCGTCTACTAATACCTATGTTACAAATTAATACTTACATTATCTTTTTCATAGAATGTTGACACCTACTTTTCTAGTTCTACTAGTAATATGCTTAAAACACATAACCCTCGCAGTCGGGTAAAAAGATAAATACATACCTTACCTATTATATTATATTACGTATTTCAGCAAATACGAGGGGCGTTCAATATAAAGTGAGAATGAGATACAAACTCTTTCAATATTAGGAAATTAAATACTGGCCGGTAAAGCTAATCTATCTAGCTGATTGCTATGAAAAACAAAACTAACTGTCTTTTGTTTAAATAAAAATACGGTAATTTCTTTGCAATGCTATTGAGTACGTTAGCGAAAATGGAGAAAATTGAACTGCGCGCCGTTATCAAATACTTTTGTTTGAAAAATTTTTCTACGGACCAAGTCAATTTGGATTTGCGGGACACTTTAGGGTCTAATGCTCCTCCGTATTCGACAGTCGCACGTTGGTGCGCCGAATTTAGACGTGGAAGAACATCGACAATGGACGACCCCCGCTCCGGACGCCCTACTACAGCAGTAACTGAAGAAATTGTGAAAAAAGTCGAAAACTCAGTTTTGGCGGATCGTCGTGTCACGGTTCGTTTTATTGCTGAAAATGTAAAGATTTCAACGGGGAGCGTGCATAATATTTTACATGAACGCTTGGGTATGAAAAAGGTATCTGCGCGTTGGGTACCAAGAATGCTTACTGACACGCAAAAACAAACTAGACTAGAGATTTGTCAAGAAGCTTTGAACCTGATGCAGCAAGACCGGGAACTTTTTTCGGCGCGATTTATAACAATGGACGAAACATGGCTCCATCATTACGACCCAGAAACGAAACTGCAGTCTATGACATGGAAAAGGCCATCATCTCCAACTCCGAAGAAATTCAAGGTGAGCCCATCTGCCGGTAAGGTCATGGGCTCTGTTTTTTGGGATGGTAAAGGGGTATTAACGATTGAGTATCTCGAGCATGGAGCCACTATTACGGGCACATTATACGCCAAACAAATAGCAACATTGCGCAATGAGATCCGCGAAAAACGGCGAGGTAAACTCTCGAAAGTTGTGCTGTTCCACCAGGACAATGCCCCGGCACACAAGTCCGCCGTTGCAATGGCTGCAATTCGTGATGCTGGGTTCGATATTCTTAAGCATCCTCCGTATTCACCAGATCTCGCTCCCAGTGATTTCTACCTATTTCCGAGATTGAAACAATACCTGAGAGGCCAGAAATTTGAAGACGACGACGCGGTAGTCGCTGCAGTACAAGATTTTTTAAGTACTCAAGAGGAGACCTTTTTTAAAAATGAAATTTTAAGTTTAGAAAAAAGATTTAATAAGTGTATTATGCTAAAAGGTGACTATGTCGAAAAATAAAATTACATTTAGTAAAAGTTGTTTATAACATACTCATTCTCACTTTTTATTGAACGCCCCTAGTATACTTGAAATTGTTTGTTGTGGCTGACAAGCGTCTACAGGTAGGTACTACATTCATCGACGTCTTGTCGACCTTGAATGACAAGTCCAATAAAAAACCTTTAAAAGGGTGTTCCGTTAAATTGACCCAAACATTGGCCGAGATTATTCCGTATTAGGTAATTTTAAAATAAATATAGTATCTTGTAGACGTTAAATAACTTTCATAGAATAACGATATTATTTTTTATAGAAGGTTTAATAATGACGAGTAAAATTTTGCTTCCAAATAATAACTGACGGATCGTTTATATAATAAGGAAAGCCATTAGATAAAACGTTTTAAAATAAAACGCCCTTTCGCCATCCTGATTACTCTCGGCAAATGAGATCGCCAAGTCTCCAGAATTTATAATTACGACAGGAATTCCTTGCGACGACGATATAATTCCGTTAACTACGGAATCCCATTGGTCATCTCGAGAGCACGGCGTTCTAATTACAAATAATCAAGCGTTCTGATTGGTGGGCCACGCTCCCCCCTTCTGTTTGTTCTTGGCGCAGGGCGTGGCTTCTCTCGCTCGCTCTTTTAATTAGTGCAAGGAGTAAATTGCTCGTGAAAGAGAGCAGTGGCGGTAGTTTTGCGCAGCGCCACCTCTTATTGGATGTTGGAACTAGCGGAGTGGGTGGGGGGGATAGTGTTACGTAGTTAATGTAAGGAAAACACGTACGGCGAGCTTTGTAAGGGGAAATGGCTCGGTTGACGTTCGTCGAGTTGATAGGGACGCTCGTAAGCCAAATCACTTGTAGGAATGCTGTGGCCTCAGAACAACAAGTTTTATTATGATAGGAAACGCTTTCTACATATTATATTAGTTTAAGGGATTAGGGTGGGGGTTCTTTTGTTATAGCGAATGTGTTTTACGTGGGTCAGTTCTTATTGTACCTACCTACCCCATGCGATTGATCGAGGTTGATCGTCAATTAAATTTGTAGGGTTAAAATTAATAACCGACTTATTACATCAATTTAACTGTATTTAATCATCATCCAATTCATTTCTTATTCTATTACACACGAGCATGGTCAAAGTACCTAACTACTAATTACTCACGAATAATAATGTTCTCAGACAACGTAAAAAGTAAAGACAGTTCTGAGAACTTAAAAGCTACGCCTTGACGAACTTCGCCAAGCAAACTAGTTGGGCTACGTACACACCCACAAAGCGAGGCGTACACTTACCCGACCTTCCTTTTTTGGTTGCAGAGTTTTGTTTTTACCCACTTTTAGGTAAACTGAATAGTTAATTTATTCAGGGGGTACTTTCCGGAAACCCACATCAATGAACAAAAGTGCAAGACAACTACGCCTGTACGACACACATATATATATATATATATATATATATATATATATATATATATGTGTTTTCGCGCTTACTTCACACTCGTCAATTTACACCTAAGTCAAGCAAATAATAATTATGATGCAGAGACTTAGAACTATCACAACACAAACATGTCTAACTTTTTGTTTGTTATTTCGTATCGAAATATGATTAAGCACACTGCCTGCTTAAATCTGTGTAAACGTGTCAATCCTAACTCTACCAAAGGCACTTTACTTGTTTGATTTTTAATTAAAAAAACCGTTCTAAAGTCACTTTGATAAAAAATCTCATTTACGCGAGCACGTCTCAAACTAAAAACCCATCCAATTTCCTCGTTTCATTATTCAAGCTAAATTCAATTTAAATTAGACACAAGCCGAAACTCTAAGTGTATCATCGCCTTCTTTTTATTGCACCCATTCTCCCCTGCCTCCCCAACAACGCAGCATTTCCAAGCCATTTAATATTAATGTGTATTTTCGTGGAGAAATTCGTATAAAGCTTCCAGACTGCGATACAGAGCTGGAGGAAGTTGGGCGAGAATGGACAACAGGTTTAAATTTTAATTGTGCAATACTGTTTAAAATGTAGGCGGTGGGAATAGTAATGCGGGCAAATTGAAAAGCATCATGTTTTAGTAGCGATAGAGCTTAGCTGTTTCTCCATTTTACATTTTAAAAGTATATGCGACTATTAAACTTTCACAAAATGTATGTATAACCTACCTTAAAGTATTATATGACAGACCACTATTCACTTGTGTTTTATCGCACATAAAATTATTATTATTAGTGGCGTCCGCGAACCGGATGACGTGGCGTAGGGAGCTTCCCAACAAGATGGAACGACGATCTGGTGAAAGGTTGCAAAAACCATTTGGATGCGGGCAACTCTTTGGTGGAGGCCTTTGCACTCCCTCAATCCTGATGCAGGCCTAATGCTTGTCAGTCTTAATCACACCTTAGTTCTAATGTGTTTAAGTCATAACGCGATATAACTTGAACAGTTTTAGTCTATATGCAAACCTCAGAGGGCAATAGAGAGGACTATTTCAGTTTACCGTACCGTAAATAAAAGTTTTAGCCTTATTACTGTTGGTAATTAAGAAGTTGGAATTTTATACAATGTGTGACTTAATTTAATAGATATTTAGTTTCAGGCATGCGGAGAACTAAGGAAACAAAAACAAATAAACTAGATCTGACGGTGTCAAACGGCACCGACCTCCTCTCTATGCAGAGACTAGCCGGCCTTAAGGTGGATTTATTACTCCTAGTTAGAAGTACTTCCGAAGGCCAGAAGTAGTTGGAAACTGCTATTTTCAATAGATAAAAGCAGACAGATTCCAAATACATTAAACACGGGCGCTTGAAGGGGTGAAACTATTAAAAATTCCGCCGCACAGTATCCCGGTGTATATTTCACGTTCCGTGAGCCGGGTGTATGATAGATGTTTTAGAGACGTGCAGAATGTCACTGAAAACGTAAGATCTTTACAGAGTATTACCTAGTAACCTCTTTGGTAACTTGTAAATAACTCATTAATAAGTACAAATTGAGTACGGTTTTATCTTCTTCTCTAATATATAAAAATCTCGTGTCACGGTGTTTGTTATCGAACTCCTCCGAAACGGCTTGACCGATTGTTATGAAACTTTTTTATCCATATACGGTAGCTCTGAGAATAGGTCGTAGGCTATTTTTATACCCCTATTCTTCGCAGACGGAGTCGCGGGTAACAGCTAGTAAAAAATAAAAAATAAACAATTGAAAAATTGGAATGATGACACCACCAGTCACTAACTTACTTTTTATGAGCTGTCAAAATACGATTCTACAATAGATTTTGTATGGAAACAGCTAATTAAGACGTTACTTTTATGCCAGCTCAATCGAATATTTATTTGATTTAAAGCTGTTAAAATCTAATTGTGCAGTTAATTTAAAATGAATCTGGTATTCAAACTCTGGTAACAAATACCAAAGTCCATACAAAAAAAAACGGCAATCCATCGCTCTGTTTCGACGTGAATGAAAGACAAACCAACAAACGTGGTGGCCTAGTGGTTTGACCTATGGTCTCTCAAGCAGAGGGTCGTGGGTTCGAGTCCGGGCTCGCACCTCTTGAGTTTTTACGAATACATACACCTGAGAAGAAATTCAATGGTGTATGTGAAGTTCCCAATTCGCACTGGGCCCGCGTGGGAACTACGGCCCAAGCCCTCTCATTCTGAGAGGAGGCCTGTGCCCTGCTGTGGGACGTACCTATACAGGCTGGGATAATGACTAAAAGTGATATGTTATGTGACTCCATCGCTTAACTTAGTGACATGGATTTGTTTTCTTATTTTTCAGAACTGGTATAACTTGGCCTCTTGCCAGGTACAGTCAGCAGCAAAAGTAGCTGGTCACTTTTGTGCCTTGTCGCATAACAGTTAGGTCAGGGGCAAATGTCAAACATGATTGACAATTGTGTTAAGTATTACGACAAAGTACAAAAGTGACTTAGGTACTTTTGATGCTGACCGTACCAGGTACGCTTTGGGACACCCTGTATAAAAAACTCCGAAAAGAGCGTCTGAAATATCGAAACTTTATTGCAGCCATTCATAAGCCAATAAAATATTCCGAAGACGTATTGACCAATTATAAATTCCTTATGTCTATAGTTTTGCCATTTAAATATATCAAAGGTCTTCAACTACCACCTGTCCTCGTATTTTAATCAGTATTCGCCACATTACTTCACCTGAACACCTCAATGCTTTCAGACAGAAACAGAACTCTACCTATATGCGTTAGCTATCTTAGGGAGGGTGACAACGCCCCGTAATTCCTATTTTACAAATGGTCCACGATTTATACGACATCCCAGTGATTATTCCAGGGCCCACAATAAATTACCTCGACGGCCAAAAGGTGGATTTTGTTTTTGGATTTATAGTAATCGCACAATTTTGGATGAATCGTGAAGACGGATTGTAATTACTGTTTGGTCCATTTGAAAGCCAATCATCATATCAACAAAAAGATGCCCACTGCTGAATATAGGCCTCACCCAAGCTTCGCCAAACAGTACGGTCCTGCGCCATTCGCATCCAACAAGTTCCCACAACCTTAACCAGGTTGTCGTTCAGGTTGGCAAGTCTTTGACCATCTTTGACCAGTGTGTGTTGCCAGTGATGTGATGACTTATGGCATTGAGACGTGGCCGCTAACGATGGGCCTCATAAGAAAGCTCAAAGTCACTCAGAGGGCGATGGAGAGGGCTATTCTTGGAGTTTCTCTGCGGGATCGCATCAGAAATGATGAAATCCGCGCGAGAACTAAACTCACGGACATAGCTCGAAGAATCGCTACACTTAAGTGGCAGTGGGCAGAGCACATCGCTCGTAGGACTGACGGCCGATGGGGCCGAAAGGTTCTCGAGTGGCGTCTGTGGACCGGAAGACGCAGTGTAGGTAGGCGTCCAACAAGATGGAGCGACGACCTGGTGAGGGTGGCGGTAACGCATTGGATGCGAATGGTATGTATTAATTTATTATATCGACATCTTTCTTATCGATATCAAATCCCTTCCGTGTTTGGAAAATTCTCCTGGGCGCGCGGGGTACTGTAACACGGCAAACCTCCGTGGTGCGCAACTGGCCGCTTACAGAAAAACAAAATTCTGAATTCTGAACTATTGATTTTCTTTTGTTTTTTTTTCCTGTCATTGGCTCTACAATTTGGCAAGGCTTATGCCGTGAATTGATTTCCTGAATATATATTTATAATTTATACTCTGTAAAAATACTTATTTACCGAGTTGCTTGTATTATGAAGGGCTGCCGCTATTGCAGGTACTATAAATATTATTTGTTCTGTTCTTTCTCTCTATTTTCTTGTACATAAATTGTAAAATCTAATCCAAGTCTTGTTTAGTTTTCTTTCGCTGACCTAGGCACTAAAACGAGACTTGGATGGGTGTTTCAAGCAAGCAGTAAAGCAGGGTATTTCTTCCAGCCCTTCCTTTCCGCTTCATCCTACGATTCCACGTACCTACCTACCTACGAACGTTCTGCTGTGGTTCTGCTCTACTGCCTCGGAGCAGACAGCCGGTGAAGATTGAACCCCCTATTGGACGCTCCGAGGCTACGTGAATACCCAGCCCTGCCTTCCCACCTGTCCAGAAAACCTAGGCCAGTGTTTTTTTATTACTTTATTGAAGAGCAGTGCTGACTGGAACAATTTGTATATACATATTTTATATTGTATTATATTTTTATTTACTACATAGTTTCTTATTTCTCCGACCGGCTAGCCGGTTACAGAACTTGCCCCGAGTTATCCCTGGTATGCTAATTAAATAACACTAAAAATTAAATACACCACAGGTCACTTACGTATTCTTAGTCAATCAAATGAACCTGATGGTAAACGATGTTGATGTCTGAGAAGTTTAAGATAGACAACGCTTACCTAGATCATTTTCAAACCATCATTGGTATCAATTGGCCCATCGAAAAGACCACAGCTTTTCAAACAAAAACATGTCTACGCTTCTGTTACCAACAATGTTATCAAAAACATCTAATGGACGGTTAATTATTTAAACTTTAACAAATTACGCATAACAGTTGTCAGCCGGCATGTGGGAACTCTACGACATCGATACATTTTATTACTTCCTGTTGAATGAATCGCACGTTTTGATGGTTTTTAGGATTATGTAGTCGCACAAAGAACCCTTATAGTTTCGCCGTGTACTTACCTACCTCCGCCTCTCCATCTGCAGTTTAGCCTAGACACAGTTAGTGCTAGCTAGAAACCAGTAATTATTGTTCACACGGAAGAATAAGTAAAATTAATTATTTATTGAATCGGGCGTTACTTTGCGAAGGTCCATGTCAATGAACTGAAACAATTACTTTGCTCACCCGCGACCCTATGATAGCAAAGTTTTTGCAAGAAATGGGTGTTCATGCAGTTCATCCAACTCCACACTAAAGCACACGTTTTTTGTATTAATAATCAATAGAGAAGGGGACTTGTGACCTGGTTTTTTAGTCCGTGCAAGTCGGACACTGTCTGGACCCTCCATTCCCAGTTCGTCCGAAGGGATTTTTCCCGAGCACAAGTCACTCTTCCTACCCTAAAGTAAAAAATAGCAAAGACTTCGCGTCTTTGGCCCCTCTGGCGACTCATTCAAAAAAAAAAAAAAAAAAAACTCCACACTGGACGAACACAAATCACAGAAGCCCATCTATCACCAATACCACAATACTAACGTGTTTCGAACTCAACCAGAGCTCATCTTCAGAGCAACACAACCGTTCACCATGCTGTCAGGTGTTAGCTTTTTCATAAAGTAAAATAAATTACTTATTAAAAAAAATTAGGTTACGTAGTAAATCCCTTTTATACTTTATGACTTTAATTGTTCATCTTTTTCTAGAGTCAGCTATGTTTCAACAATCACCTAGATCAATAAAAACCTAAATGCCACCGATAGCATCAAGGCGCGCCATTCACGGTACACCGCCCGCATAATTTATAGTGCAACGTGTTAATTGTCGTAATGAATAGCCGGTATTACGTGACGATGGAGGTTATCGTGCCATCTATTTGTTTAAGTTAACGCTTATGTTAATCAGAGGATATCTGCTCCAATGACCCGTGTGGGCTTGTGAATGGCGGCTTTACAATTTCGGTTGGGGTATGGGAAAGTACAAATAAGTTTTGATATTTTGATTGATGCTTGTTCAGGACAATGTTTGGTCGGTTCAAGGTCAGACATAACACTAGAATTGGGCAAGCAGATAAATTATGATCACTAAAAACTCACTTTAGTCTTGTTTTTATGAAAAAAAAAATTAAACTACTTCAAATTTTAATATCTGAAATGGCTTTCTTCTGTATCTATGTTTTCATACTTAATTAATACTATAAATGAGAAAGTATGTTGTTTGCTTGTTTTCCCTTCTTTCACGTCGAAACTGAACGACGGGTTGCCGTGATTTTTTGTATGGACATAGTTTAAAGGCTGGAGAGTGACATAGGCTACTTTTTACCACAGGAAAATATCTCATCCTCAAGGGAAATCACGTTTTAATCTACTTCATCGGGGCGAAGCCGCGGGCATCAGCTAGTAGGAAATAAAGGTAAAAGGTAAGTGACATTAATAAGACTTACTTAATTTCTTTTAATAAATAAAAATCTCGTGTCACGGTGTTTTTATCGAACCTCTCCGAAACGGCTTGACCGATTTTTTTCGATTTTTTTGTCTCTATTTGGTAGAAATTTTGGTCTGAAAATAGGTCGTAAAGTGTTTTTGGCCCTCTTACCTCCACTCCCCATTTTCTAATTTATATGAGGTTTTCCGGGTCAGCTAGTTTTGTTATGAATTTACAAGAGACTTAGGTACTGATCATAAATAACTTTTGTATTTACTTCTACGTTCTAACTATTAGTATTTAGCTATATTTGTACAGAAAAATAAAGTTTACTATTATGTAATTATAAATGGTCATAATTTTATTAACTTCTCCATTGCATTGGGTAACTACAAGATAAGTTAAGGTTCTATAACAAATAATTAAATAAAGTTTAAGTATGTTAATTATTTCAAAAGCCTATAAACTGCTCTAGAATACTCAGATGGTAATCAGGCAGTTAACTAAACGAACGATTACACGCCAATTAAGCTCGTGTGTGTGTTAATCAGATGCACCCCAGCTCATTACGTATGTAAGCCATAATGTGAACTGTCTATTAGCGTATCTAGTTTTTAGTTGAAAAGCGTCAATTGTGTGTTTTATGAGTTAACTAGCACACACCCGCCGTTCGGCTGATGTTGAAGAACACCATATCCCGTGAGGATTCTGCAAAATATTTCTATCTTTGTCTAGGTCATTAAGGGAACTCTATGTAAAATTTCAGCTTTTTAAGTGCATGACTTTGGGTGGGACGTTGATGCATCAGTCAGTGCGGACCTTTGCATTAATTAAACCTGTCAGTTACGACTCCCCAATTATGCGGCAATTTGAAAGTGTGATGACTGCCGTCAGATGAATCGGTCATTGGTTTAATGAACAAAAGACAAAGGAATTAGATGCCACAAAAACCTAAGAGCCTAATTTGTATGATAGAAAAAACGAACAGAAGATAAATGGCCAAGATCCCAAAATATTCAGTGGTTTCGAGAATCCCTTTGTCAAATTGTACAATTTTACTTAACAATAGATATAAGTTATTTGTATCATTTTAGTAACAAAATTATTATTATTAAAAATTGCATGATTACGTAAATAAAACACAAACTATATTTTATCTTAGGAATGCGATTTGTTGCGCAAAAAATAATTATTTTTCAGAATATTTAAGTAAAATAAAATAACATATGACGCAGACAATGTTTGGAGAAAAAAAAGGTATGCGTGATAATACATAAAAAAAAAATATATACACGTCGACTTGAGAACCTCCTCCTTTTGTTTTTGTCGGTTGATAAGCAAAACTTTCAGGTAATTTCGACAACTTACAAGTCTCGTTCGTAAAAATAAAACAACTCAAAAAGTATCTAAATACATACTAAAAAAATTTTTTTGCGTATGTAAGTATAAATAATACTTTTTTGCAGATTAGCAATCAACTAATCAAAATTAAAAACGGATAAGGCAAACATAGCTAACAACATAACAGAAATGAGCTTGTTACATTATCCATTAAAAGTCAAGTAGGTAATACAGTTTTTTTAACTATATGGTCACGTAAACTAGAGTCTTGAGACAAGGCATTATCCACACATTATTTCTCGAAGACGTAGCCATGGTTGCGAAGTACCTAACCTACCAAAGCAATTGGCTTTACTTTACGTAAACTACTTAGATCTTAGAGCTCCTGCTTAATATTTGTATATTAGGCTTGTCATTCCTAAATACAACGAGACATATTTACAACCCAATCGGAAGCTTTTACGACCGACTAATCTAATTACTTATCCTTTTCGCAGATAATTTGGCTATGACAGACAGATGATTTAGTTGCGTACGGCACAGTAAAAATAAAGAATGACAAAATATCATGAATATTAAGTACTCGGTTAATGAAATATCGCCATGCGTATCTGGGGCCAATGAAGTAAAGGCTCTGGATATGCCATAGTAGTGAACCTGTCCGGACATTTTTTTTATTTGTAAGGGGCGGAATTTTCATAGCAAAAATCAAACGTCAAGGGGGATTGGCCATTGTTTTTTATCGACTATCGATGATTAATTGTCACTTAGCATGACAAAGAGGTCAAATGTTACAAGATAAGATAAGATAAGATAAGATAATGTAAGTAGTGTGTAGTAAGTAGATACTTACTCTATGAAAACGTAAAAAGACACATTTTTGTCATTGAGCCCTTCCAGCAGCGTAGCGTATCCCCGTCACCGAATTAATATTGATAAAACTGCTCAGTTTTTATTCGAAAATAAAGGATTAATCGTTGACAGGCAGACCCGGATCGCATAAATATCTCATTAGGGCAAGATTTATAACTCAAACAGTCACGAAACTGAAAAAAAGTTTGAAAGCAAAACGTTTTGATAATTACTTGTCAGCATGCGATTGCCTATTCGTGGCTAACTGCTGTACAGTTAATTTGACCTTTTTTATTTTTACGCAATTTGTCATTTTTTGATGACACCTAAATCAGAGAGGTCGCACGAACGTCGGCACTCTACGCCGTGGGTAGTTGGCGAGGCAACAAACAGGCGTTTTGGTGTCGTTAATCCGTTTTTAGGGTTCCGTGCCTCAAAAGGAAAAAACGGAACCCTTATAGGATCACTTAGATGTCCGTCCGTCCGTCCGACCATTGTCTGTCAAGAACTTTTATCTCGGGAAATCGTGGAGGTATCAAGTTGAAATAAAAACCGTAATTTAATTATACTCAGGTCAACAGT
The DNA here is from genome assembly GCA_947859365.1 of Archips crataeganus. Taxonomy (NCBI): domain Eukaryota; kingdom Metazoa; phylum Arthropoda; class Insecta; order Lepidoptera; family Tortricidae; genus Archips; species Archips crataeganus. The sequence goes on from OX402058.1 coordinate 12,248,605, forward strand.
CCCAATAGAAGCTGTAAAAAAAAAACGGCCGTTTATGGCGCAAAAAACGTACTTATAGGTATTTTGACATTCTCAAGGGAATCAAAATTTAAAGGGTATTTTCCAGTTCAATTCAATTCAATTTATTTCCATAACAATTTACATTGTGTCGGATATTAAAGACTATGGAATATAGTCTCGTTCTAAAAATCTTAATTAATCTCAATCTTAATCTAACAACCATAACTTTTAACTAAAATAATTTACATTGCTATTAATTAACTTAATGTAACAAACATAACTTTTAACTAAAATAATTTACATTGCACTTCAGACAATATTGCATAATTGAGCATTTAATAGGAACTATAGGTACATATATTTCTAAACTAATGTAAACTATATTAATAAAATCATTTATATCATAAAAACACTTACTCAACAAATAAAGCCTGAGGCGTTGTTTGAACAGTTTAACACTATTTATGGACTTTAAAACAGTGGGAAGGCTATTGTACAATTTTACAGTTTGGTTTCGTGTGCTATGCTGTACTACTCCTAGGGTTGGTGCAATGGATTTAGTTAAATCTTTTCTACGAGTATTTTGTCTGTATACTCTTTCATCGTGTGTTTCAAATTTATCTGGATGTTTAACAACATCCGTTAACAGGGTTAAAATATAAAGAGAGGGTACGGTTAAAATATTTAAATTAATGAAATGTTCTCTGCAGGATTTCCAGGATGGGATTCGCATTATGGTTCTTATGGCTCGTTTCTGTAAAGCGAATGCTTTTTTGATATTGTAAGCATAACTTTGACCCCAAAATCTAATACTATATCTTAAGCGCGATTCTACTAGAGAATAATAGACCATGATAAGTTGTTTTACAGTAACTTCGTCTCTTAGGCTCCTCAGCGCATAACAAGCCGAGCTGATATTGCTTTCTAATGCCTTTAGTTCCTCTCTCCAGTTAAGATTGCAGTCAATTCGTACTCCAAGAAACTTGACCCAATCTGCCGGCACGATATCAGTACCATCTAAATTTACATTGAGAGATTATTTATTTCTAGACGTGGTTTTAAATAATATTACTTGTGTTTTGTTCATATTCAAGTGCAATCTATTCATAATGAACCAAAACTGAAATCCTCTAAGAACTTCATTTACTCTAGAATTAAGATTTTCAATATTGTTCGCAGATATAATAGCATTTGTGTCGTCTGCAAATACTACTACACTAATATCTCTAAATTGTCAGCTAACATAATCAATTAAGTCATTAACAAAAATAGAAAAAAAACAAAGGACCTAAAATTGAGCCCTGTGGCACTCCCCTTTCCACATCAGCAGATTTTGACCTGTAAACATTTTGATAGTTATTTTCAATTGAATTCATCTCAACAAGAAACTTTCTGTTCTCTAAATATGACTCTAAAAGCTGTAATACTTTACCTCTTACACCATAATATTTTAACTTTTCTAGGAGGATTTCATGTTCTACAGTATCAAAAGCAGAAGTTAGGTCTAGAAACAATCCAGCAACTTTACGTTTATTGTTTATTTCAATAACGACATCATCAATGAGTTTCTCAATTGCGTCACCTGTGCCTTTATTTGTTTGGTACCCATACTGTCTATCATTAATTACATTGTTACTCTTCAAATGTTTAAGAAGTCGCGACTATTAAGTTTTTCAAAAATTTTCGACAAAATTGATAAAAGTGATATAGCCCTGTATTTTTGAGGGTCACTTTTTAAACCCTTTTTGTGAACTGGTACTACCTTGGCTTGTTTTAATTTTTCAGGAAAAATACCTTCCTCATAGCAATTATTAAAGAAAATTGTCAAGGGCACTGCTAGTATATTAAGATTGTCTTTAATTACAGATTTATTTATTTATTTATTTATTGTAAAAAAGTTTACACGGCATTACAGTGAAACCAATACACCGAGAAACTTAAACTACTTAGATAATAACATTTATAATCTACAGACAAATACATTATTTATAAATACTAGACAGTCTAGCATCAATCCTTTCGCAAAATCTCAAGCATTCTGAACACACAGTCAGCCATCGACTTGCAAGCAGATCACACTCTGGTGCCGATGCCAGGAGCGCATTGAGAGATGCCAGTGCGCGGGGCAGCGGCGAGTTCCTGCGAGACACGGTGCGCGCCGCCGGGACCGCAAGCAGCCCGCGCGCCCGAGGGCGGAGGGTTATACAACCAACTTCTGGGACGTAAAGCCTCACCACACGACCCACCAGTTCAGGACAGTCAGACTCGCCCCGCAAAATACTACAAACTGTGACTAGCAAATTATAATTACGCCTCACTTCAAGCGAATTGAAACCGAGACAGCCGAGTAATTGACAGTAACAGATATTGGAAGTTCATCAGTACCGGTCGATTTTTTCATCTCCATGCTTTTTACTATAGAAATTATCTCTAAAGGTGTAACATATTCCCACGACATATCGGAAAGTACAGGAGTAGTGTTTTGAAGTAAAACATTTTTGACTTTGTTAACATTAGCATTAGAAGGCAGACCTACATCCCCCGAAAAGTAGATGAAAAAACTTCAACAATTTCCTGCGGCATATAGGTTTCAAAAAACTTCAACAGTGACCTAGAACTATGAAATTTGGTAAGTAATACCGTCTTATACTACAAGTATAGGGGAAAAATCTGAAAACTATACATTTGCAATTTTGTAATGGGGTCCCAACGTACCAATATAAAATGATCCCACACTGCGTACGTCTATATATATAAAATTCTAAACTGACTGACTGACTAACTGAGTGACTGTTGATATATCAACGCACAGCCCAAACCACTGGACCTAGAGACTTGAAATTTTGCACATTGATACCTTATACAATGTAGGCATCCACTAAGGAAGGATTTTTGGGAAACGGGAAAAAACGATTTATAGATTCGATTCCGAGTGATCGTATCTCAGTAACTATAATAACTAGACTCTTCAAATTTGATACACAAGTTAAGTAGGTATTACAATAATGAAAACATCAATTACAGGATTTTTCAAAATTCCCACGGGATAAGGAATAAACGGGATTTATATATTGAGTTCAACGGAATCCTATGAACTATAATTACTAGACACTTCAAATTTGGCATAGAAGTAGGTAATTATAATAGTGAAAAACAGTTTTAAGGATTTTCAGAAATTCCCACGGGATAATAACTTTGTTGGTTAATTTTTTAATGTAACTGTTTGTAGTATAAGTTTTATTGTACCGTTTGTGCCCAAAAATAAAATAAATAAATAAAGAAAAAACGGGATTTATCGTTTTACTGGTTGTAGAAAGCTGAAATTCGGCATATAGGTTGCTTGGGGAGTGTATAGGAGCATTGAGAGAGGACTTTCCAAAAATCCCACGGGAACGTGAAAAAACGGGATTTTTCGTTTTACTGGTCGTAGAAAGCTGAAATTCGGCATGTAGGTTGCTTGGGGAGTGTAGAGGAGCATTGAAAGAGGACTTTGCAAAATTCCCACGGGAACGGGAAAAAACGGGATTTTTCGTTTTACTGGTCGTAGAAAGCTGAAATTTGGCAAGTGGGTTCCTTGGGGAGTGTAGAAGAGCATTAAGAGAGGACTATCCAAAATTCCCACTGGAACGGGAAAAACGGGATTTTTCGTTTTTTTGTCGTAGAAAGCTGAAATTCGGCATGAGGTTGCTTGGGGAGTGAAGAGTAGCATTGAGAGAGGACTTTCCGAATTTCCCACGGGAACGGGAAAAACGGGATTTTTCGTTTTTTTGGTCGTAGAAAGCTGAAATTCAGCATGAGGTTGCTTGGGGAGTGAAGAGGAGCATTGAGAGAGGACTTTCCAAATTTCCCACGGGAACGGGAAAAAACGGGATTTTTCGTTTTACTGGTCGTAGAAAGCTGAAATTCGGCATGAGGTTGCTTGGGGAGTGTAGAGGAGCATTGAGAGAGGACTTTCCGAAATTCCCACGGGAACGGGAAAAAACGGGATTTTTCGTTTTACTGGCCGTAGAAAGCTAAAATTCGGCATGAGTTGCTTGGGGAGTGTAGAGGAGCATTGAGGGAGGACATTCCCCGTATTAAGAAAGTATTTTCCGAAATTCTTACGGGAACGGGAAAAAACGGGATTTAGCGTTTTACTGGTTGTAAGCTAAAATTTCAAAATTCATAAGTTTATACTGTAAGTATAAACTTATGAATCAAAGGGCTCTTTAACCGACTTCAAAAAAAGGAGGAGGTTATGCATTCCATTTTATGTATTTTTTTATGTAGGTATGTTCACCGATTTCTCGGTCAATTGTGGACTGATTTTAAAAATTCTTTTTTTATTCGAAAGAATATAATATACTCCTGAGATGGTCCCATTGTCACGCAAGCAATCTTGCTTGCTTGCCTGTATGCTTGCTTGCTTGATATCTTGGTTCTTTGGAATTCTCATGGTACACGCGAGCGGAGCCGCGGGCAAAAGCTAGTTTTACATAAAAGTAGGGTTCTGCTAAGCTAACTCTAGATTATAATAACTTTAGATAAGGCTGTTTACGGCGTAGGTATATTTTGACGTATCTACAAATTTGTACGGAACCCTCGGTTTTGCGAGACTGACTTGCACTTGGCCGGTCTTTTAACTAACGTAACTTTATGCATTAGGTTCATTGATAAAGACATATTACACGTAATCCATGCTAAGTTAACGTGTTATGGTTAGAGCTAGGTGTACATATCGATTAGGATTCTGGGTTGAATCACATTATAAAATCTAAGATATGACATAATTATCGTCTGTGGTAAGCAGATCACGACTACTTTTAAATGGAAAAATATAGTTTCGTATAGAACTGGCTCCCCGTACCTGTTACATGAAATATGTCTTAGACTCCCTCGTCTGTTTCAAATGCCATTTACTGGTAGAAAATATCTTCCAATCCTTTCATTTGACATCCAGTGCTTGTAAAACCTACATGTACCTACTCTACTACATTTTCGAAATTATTATAAACCTATTCAACCTACTCCTTACAAGTTTAAAGTTGCTTTGTCAAAAAACTAGATTTTGTTCTCTTATTTAGATTCATAGCATTTAATCGCCCGTCCTTTTTTTATTTTTTTAGTCTTTGTCTTTTTAGGGTTCCGTAGTCAACTAGAAACCCTTATAGTTTCGCCATGTCTGTCCGTCTGTCTGTCTGTCTGTCTGTCTGGCTGTCCGTCCGCGGCTAAGCTCAGAGACTGTTAGTACTAGAAAGCTGTAATTTGGCATGAATATATATATATATATATCAGTCACGCCGACAAAGTGATTACATAAAAAAAACTAAAAAAAATTTTTTGGATACCTCCCATAGACGTAAAGTGGGGTTGATTTTTTTTTCTCGACTAACCCTATAGTGTGGGGTATCGTTGGATAGGTCTTTTAAAACCATTGGGGGTTTGCTAACATGATTTTTCTGTTCAGTGATATGATTGCGAAATATTCAACTTTAAAGTGTAAATTTTCATTAAAATCGACCGTCCCCCTCCTCTAAAATCAAAACTGTTGGATGGAAAAATTTAAAAAAAATCAGAATGGTAGTAAATATATTAAATTTACAAGGAAAATTATAGCGGCTAAGATTGCTTGGGAATTATTTGTAGTTTAAGAGTAAATAGTAGCCTAAGGTATAAAACATACCTAAACTTGGAAGATTCCGTACACATACGAAATCGTTAGAAAAACATTACTTGATTTTTTCGTAATAGCTACGGAACCCTATCTTGGGCGTGTCCGACACGCTCTTGGCCGGTTTTTATTAATGTAATTACTGTACTGTATAAAACATTGGCATATTTGCTGGCTAATTTTTAATTTAAGTTCTATTTACCTTTATTCACTCTATTGTATTTATTTTTATTTTTATTTTTTATTGTACGTACTGTTTTTTGGCCAATTAATAAACATTCAACAATAGGATTCCAATTTTTTGTTGCGTCTACCAGCGTCATCATCACGGGTGGTTGAGCCACGAAACTGCCAGATGTGTTGAAATATCGGGAGCTTATAAGAGATAATTGCGGACTACATCCTGTGAAAAAATATGTCTAATTGTCGGGGGTAGTGCAAATCCGCTTATGTACCATACGAAAATACCTCATATCTAGGTACATGTAGTTTTACAGGGGATGGTTTGCACTTCACATAATATTTGTTTTATTTTGACGAATTTGGGGCAAAAATTGGAAATTGGCAAAATTTGTCAGATACGCGGAATTATTTGATGCCAGTTAAGAAGATTTGCACTAGGTACTGTGCAAGTATTTTAAATAAGCAACAATTTTTTGAATTAGCATCCTCTTTGGCTGTCGGTGGCTGATTGGCGCTAAGCCCTTGCCATGCACCGCGGCAAAAAAGAAAGGAGCTGTCAGGGCGGCACTTCTTAAATTTTCGGCGGACGTATATATTATATTGTGAATTGTGCTGTGTAAATAAAAAACTTTGTAAATAGTGTTATCTAGAACTAATGATAAATAACGGACATTATTTAGTGTAACACGTAATAGATACCAAGTGGCGGTGCGGACTTTGCGGCTCTACGGACGGGCTAAGCGAACGCTTAAATCGAAGTCGGCTTCATTGAGGTTTGTGTTTCATAAATTGTTGTTTAATTTTAATGCTGCATAGAAACGAATAACCACGGCCTTGGTGACAGTCACTATATATCGAAGGTTTTATTGAACAGGTACTCTTGACAAAATGTAATTAACCATGAATTTAGACAATATTGATCGTGGTAGGTAGTATTAATGAAGTTAAATTAGTATATTTGTTAAAATTAATGACTTTTATAATGCATTGGAAGAGGATGGCGCACGACCGGTCTGTTTGGGAAACCTTGAGGAAGGCTTCAACAGTAGACGTCTTTCGGTTGAAATGAGGGAGGATGATGATGATGAAATGATTTTTTATACTTAGATAAAAATATTGTCTCTTTAATACGGTATTACGGTACGACCACCGCTACGGTAACGACCGCTTTAGCCTAGTTGGTAGTGACCCTGCCTACGAAGCAAGAGGTCCTGGGTTCAAATCCCGGTAAGGGCATTTATTTGTGTGATGAGCACGAATATTTGTTCCTGAGTTATGGATGTTTTCTATGTATTTAAGTATTTATTTATCTATACATATAAGTGTGTTTATCGTCGTCTAGTACCCATAGTACAAGCTTTGCTTAGTTTGGGACTAGGTCGATTTGTGTAAGATTGTCCCCTAATATTTATTTATTTATTTATTGATATTATATCTTAAATAATTATATTATATACCTATGTACAACTATCCTAGACTAAAAAAAAATATGTACAATAAGAAAAAAGAAAACAAAAATATAAAATAATGATAATTAGGTACAACTAAAACATATTCTGAAAGCTAGTCCCCTTAGGCAAGGTGCCGAAGATGCTGGCAGCGTTTCCTCTTTGAATAGCTAAGCTAATTCTTTGTCCGAGGAAGCTGCCAGCTCTTCGGTCCCCTGTGACGTCGATTAACCTCTTAGAAATTTCCTTAAAGAGCTTTAAAGCGCTAGGACCCCACGGACCAAGGGTCTCGACACCGAATGGGACAAAATCGTATTCGCTGCCTAGACCCCTGTATTTCATCAGTCCTTTCGCCTTTTCAGCCGCTTCTGAAGCTGCACCAGGTCTGTTGCAAGTACCATGGAAATGGGAAGGGGCCAGCGTGTCTGAATATCTTAAATTAGATTATTAACATACCCGAAAATTAAGTTACATTTATGAATGTTCATAAAAAATAATGTCGGTCAAATGCAAATATAACAACATCATAAAAACATTTTTATTACATTGCCCGCTGTATCTTACTAATCTTTCGCACTGACGTAATTGTACACAGGGTTTGGCAGAGAACACTCAGATCAGGTTTTGCAATACCTACAAGACTCAATGGCAGCTGGCTAAGAAGAGGGACCAATAAAAAACCTATTAATATCCACCTTGATTACGGCGATAAGCAAATACCTTGTGCAGGGAAGGTGACATTCGATAAGCATGAAAGTCCAGAGCGTCGGTAAATGTACCAATAATTTATCGACAGTTTTGCCCCGGTTCATTTACATTAAACAAATTGTTAATTTTTCGATAACATCATCCGGAACAGATGGTCGAAACCATGACAACTTAAGCCCAATACCTTTTTGAACCTTAAGTGGATCTCTTTACGTTTCGTTTTGGGGCGAGCGCGAACGAAACTTTTTAAAGTTTTTTTTTAATTTTACGTGGTAATTGTGGAAGGCAACGTGGCATGTGCCGCGCTTATGGGACAGGTTGACCACATGTGGTGCAGGCTGTCCAACATGTTATCCAATTTATTAGATTATGATTTGACGCACTAATCGTTTTAGTTTAGGTAGGCGAATTTGTTCAGAGGTCATCGCTGCTGGAATTTGGGGAATTTAAATGTAATGGTTTTCATTATTATGGGTTTTTGGAATAGTTTTAATTTTGACCGAACTGCCGACTTAGTCAGTTGCCGCTAGAGTTAAATGATTGTTGCGTATGTTAGCGTTGTTTTTTTTTGCGCCAAAAATACAGCAACTATTTAAAATTACATCATTATTTTAGATACTCGTCAGTAAGAGTAGGTATGTTCGACCAAGTAAGTGCTTTATCATTTTTTTTGACAGTTCCGAAGTCAGAAAAAGAAACATTAAGGCTGATTATCACTTTGCATTGTGTATTTAATATGTTCAGCCGTAGATAGAACTGACTTTGAACCTTAGGGTGGTAAGGGAATTTTGGCATTTACCCACCTGTGTAATGCATACCTACTGTTTCGCGGTGCCCACGTATTACTTGTATGCTGAACGGTGTTAGCTAAGCGTAGTACTTAGTTGCAAAGTACTAAATTATGAAAATGAGGCGTCAGTAAACAATGGCCCGCAACCGCCTCGTGTGTCCCACTAAAGTGCGACATTTATCCGCATAAGCCATTACCAGGCACAACTGAAAGTGCCATTAACATAAAAGAAGAAAAGAGAAACTACTTTCAAACTCAATATCAGAATCTTTTGTGTAGCAAATCTACTCTCAAAGCCCCCGGTTCGCGGCCATCCGTTAACACATTGATTATACATCAAGGAAAATAAAAAGGAAATAGCGCCAGAAAAAAGCCGGCCGTAACGTAACCATTTCAATCAGACAAAACGTTTTGCGTTTTTATGGTGGCACGGTATCGGCGACTATCTCGCTCCGAAACAGATTATTTCTCATTTGATTTATGGCGGCTGAATCTTCCAACGATATTATGTTTTGGTCATCCATTCGATTCCGATTTGAATGCTGAGCGCCGAATGGGGTGGTATGAGACAGGGTGGCTCTCGTACTATATTAATCTCAAATCCATTTGTAGTAATCTGCATTCGATACTGGCAGTTCACAGTGTCGGGTTAAGGTCCACTTTAGTGGTTTACGAGGCGAGTTAGGACAGTTTAGAGATCGCTAACCGATAGAGGTGAGAGATGAAACAGTAGCGTCGCATTCATTTCGCGGATGTAGCGCCCCGTCCCGCTCGCACGGAGACTGCGGCTCTAGTATGTATCAGATTTGGGTTTTACCGTTTTATTGCTTATTCTTTTTAGATTTTCAGCGGCGAAGGCATATCATTGTGTTTTTAATGCGAGGCATAAATAACCGCACAACGGGCACGTGACGTAAAGAATGGTGCGTTCAGGGAAATAAGCGGAAGTAGCACTATTTGTTATAATAATATTATACCTAATAGAACACGTAACTTGAAAATTTTCAGTCTTGTCCTCTGAATCCCTGGCTTTAATTAAGTGGTTGAACCGCTGCCAGGTCTTGCATAATGCGGTTATGAAAAGAGTTTGTCAGAATTGTGAAGTTATGTCGCCTTAGTGGATAAAGTTTGGGCGTCGAGAATTCAATCAAAGATAATTTTCTATTGAACTTTTTAGGGATCGCCGCTTGAATTTTCAAAAGTGATTTTAAACAGCCGAGGGGTGATTTGGTAGAGTAAGTATTTTGCAACGAAATATTTTGTCGTCGGCTGCCCGCAGCTGGCGTTGGTCCAGTCTGATGACAGCTTATGAATATTTTTGGCAAAATTCTCTGCTTTCCCGTTGGAAGGATGTTTCTTATTTAACTTTGGCTCCAAATTATGCTTTTATATATTTCACGGCTCTTTTTGGCGGTGACAAATGAAAATTGATAGGCATGAGGTTGCAATATTCATGTTTGCTTTTATTTAATGGCAGGCATTATAGATTGTCTCAAACTGTCTCGATTTGTTCATTGACATCAATAAACGTTGTAAAAACGACCTTAAGGTGTATGTGAAATGCAAAATGTTTACATGATAGTGTTTGATTATGCTTTTAGTTACAAGCGGTTCCACGGTTAAACCCTTTAAAAAAATTAAACTGTTATTATGTTTTTAAAAAAGATGGTCCTAATACCTAAATAGATTTTTTTAAATTCTCCAATAATTCATTTATTCAGGAGTTACTTGGCGGAGGTCTATTATCAATGAACTACAATTTTTTTGGGAACAGGGAAGCAAAGTAAAATGAATAATAAGTATACTTAGTTCATTGATATCGCTTTGTAAATATTTAAACCGTTTAGGTGCCCTGTTCTGCAGTGCTAAACCACCAACCATTTTCCTTTGTCTGTTACTTTTACTTATTATTATTTTGTTTTAGTAGCTCTAAGACAAGATAAAACCACTAGAGTTAAAACAAAATTCGCACGATTTCCATGGCGGCGCGGCGATTATCTTTATTTAAATGCTCGTAACCTCTCACCTATCGCGGCACAGCGGCATAGTTTCCACTACTCAATAATAGATGTCGCTACGCTTCTACGGGCAGCGACCGTTTAGCCTCATGCCGCCCTTCGCCGCATGGGGCGCCTCGACCCGCCATTGTTTCGGCCCAGCATCACTCTAGCTTCGATAACGCATAAATTCAACGGATTCGAATCTTTTGTTTTATCTCAGTAACGTATGGACACTGCGAAGTGAGCCCGTATGATATCTTGCTTGTTTTGCCTTTATTAATGAAATATGTCGCTGCTACACAGTGCGGTTTATTTTATTATTTTAGTTACCATTTGTTATCACGACTTTATCTGCCGTAGAGAACAAGGATACATCGAAAAGTAAATTATGAAGGTATTGTTGTCACAATTCCTCAGAGCGGAACAATAGGTAGGAATAATTTTGGCCTTTGGTAATAAATTTCGTATTAAGAATCCGCGACACTGAATTCTTAGTGTATGTTTAAGATGCTTTCATTTCGTTTTTAATTTTGAAGGGTGTCGTTAATCCTCTGATATTGGAGGTTTGAATATCCTTGGCTTCCTGCGGTCCTCAAAGTTACGAGGGGAGGTAAATGAGACGGTGGAAACTTCCTCCATCAATAAAAAGACTACGTTTTCGTGATCTGAGACTGAATACTGAATGGGATTCTTCATTAAGCGCAAAGTTTATTTACCGCTTCTTAATAATGACAAAAGTAACTTAAAGATGCATAAATAAGTTGTTAGTGAACCAGTGAGATACAACTTTGATCTCATCTGCACTTTTCATCAGCTGACGAGATAGGGGCCAATAAAGGGTTAGTTTTATTAAAAGAAAATTTAAAAAATAATGTTTATTGGGGACTTAATTTATTTTTAATTTATTTCTATCCAAATAACCAAAGCCCAAATCTTCACCATTTGACATGCGAGTAAATAAGTACCTTGATTAACAATATTATGGATATTTACTTTAAAATGCGAAGAGAGAACTAATTACTGAACGGTATTTAAAAGAAGTGTCTTATGGTTTCGCTCGATTCTAAATATATGACCTAAAAGTCTAGATTAAAGGCTGGTTTAGTAAATACCTACTAAAATAAATTAGTTCATGATGCTGTACTACAGAATTAACAATTCCCTTTTCTTTTTTTCTCCTGGTGCATTTAGTCCGAAATCTCGAGAGCGAGCAGTCAAAATGAATCGCTTCTAAGTACCTACTCCGAATAGCTCCGATTGACTGACCAGCCAAGCACCAACTGAATCAAACTGTACGACGATGTGGACTTAGTGAATGTTTCCTCGAATGTACTAGTTTGCGTAAGAGTTATATAGCAAAAATAAACGGAACGGGATGGACAAACGGAAGCAAACCATACATAGACTCTATAACGTACTAGTGTGTTGAAAACTAAAAGACCGAACCTAGTTGGGAGCGATCCATTTAGTAAACAAGCAAGCAAAACTCTACTTAGCTTTTCTTCATTTTGATAATAGTAAGGCTAAGCAAAACGCCGCCATTTATAAAATTAGATGAATTCGCTCAGATGTAACAATAAAACAAAGTAAATAATTTCCTTATGTAAAATTATTTAGAATATACATTAGATTTTGTTTTTCCTTTCATGCCAGGTTAGCTTGAAAGATCCCTTTTAGGGATAAGTTCGCCTTTGTACTCTTTTTGTTTTGTTGTTTTGTATTATTTTTGTGTTTTATGTACAATAAAGTGTTTACATACATACATACATTAGATCAGTTTAGAAAGTGATAAAAAAATATAAAAAAATAAATCTGTGCAAAAAAACTTTATTCCAGTTAAAAACGAGTATCTTTAAGTCCTCACAAACTCATGCCGGTTTAGCATGAAAGAGTAATTATAAACTTGTGTGTACACATCAAATCATAGTAACTTACGCGTTTATAATATTAGTAAGGTATTTATTACTTCTACTATGTTTAAAATACAGTTGACAAAAAATAAATGAAAATTCACGGTCAAATAGCCCAACAAAACCAACTACAGCGTACTAAACATTCATACGCCCAAATGACACAACACCACTATCATAAAAAGACAAAAGTCAAAACTAACCTTACTTTAACTTTTCACTTTGCAGTCCGGAGTCAAGGTGCAAAATGGAATGAATATGTCATTAACTTATGGTTTTCTGTTTTAAAAAACTTTGCGACATTTGAATGCAGATGTTAAAATCCTAACTAATATGCAAGGGACATTTGCACCCTTGACCGGTGTGCTAAATCTAAATGAACGTAATAATTGCAGCCCTAGGCGATCTGGTTAGGGCTGCTGTGGGGTACAGGGATGGATCAGGTCACTTAATTTATAAGGGAGGGCAGTTGTTTTTTTTGTAAATTGAAGCGTTTAAATAAGGATGTATGATATTGACAGGTAAGTTCCGTATGAAATGCCTTAAATTAGTATCTTATACCACATGTGTTTATATTATCCGTTTTGACACTACGTTTTGGTTCAACAAGGTGATGTGCCTATAATAAGGCTTATTTTAATAAAAAAACTACTTCTAAAGCAAGTACGTAAGTAACGTCAAAGAACACATCAACCACTCAAACATTACCAACCCAATGAACTCGTCAAATTTCATTGTTAATTACAACTCGAAAATATTAAAACACGTCCCAATCCCCGCCCTTTCGCTAACAAGCAAGGGTGACATAATCGTGGAAACAAATCTGTACTGCTCCTGAATGTAAATGATGATGATTAATATGTTCAACGCAAATGACAAGAAGGGTTAAAAGCCAAGGGTTCTCCGAGAATCCCGGGAATGCTGGTTTAATTTGTACAGTACCATTTTGTTCTGCGATTGCCTTTGGGAGTTTGATGGAGTGTACAGATATTTCCGGGCTAGGAGCTACCGTATTAATTACGGGAATATTCGAACAATTGGGGATTAAAGTTGGGTGATTACGTCTTTGATCCCTTTCTGGTGATAATCTTGTTTGATCGCTCGATACCGTTGATACGATTAATTGGAATTACAAGCCTTTGTTGTCATCAACACAGATTTTTTTGGAAAGCTTTGTAACAGCTGTATTATTCGTTTATGAACCAATTTTGACCTATGCCTGTAGTGACTCACAAAGGACTTAAAATTTTTATTATGACCAGTGCAAAAATTGCAGTCTTGCAAAACATCTGTTCGTACACTAAAAGTGCAAAGCTAGATTCCAATTTACATACAAGAATATCAACAAAAGAAGAAAACCCCTACATTTGACAATTTTAGCTTAGGTATGCATGCATATTGTAATCCTAAATACTTTACCTAACATTCACGTACCTGCTCACTCCTTAACCATTTAGTACAATTTTATTAGCGTCAAGTCTTAAAAGACATGTCTACTCAATAAAAGCGACATTGAGGTGTCACCAAAAATTGGATCAACCGTCTATAGTATCCATGTTTTGAATCTATCGAAGCAATATTGGAATAGTTGGGCCACGCCCACGTTGAACTAAAAGTGTAGGCAATCCTTTAACATCGATCGCTGCCTTCACTTCACTCGACAACATTTGGAATATATTTTATTTTGGTGCCTTCTGGTTCATTGTGGGCGATAAGATTAGGAAGTATGTGGCTTTCTATCTAACAGTAGCTGTTGTGTATCGGAAAGATAATCTGGTGCATTATTATGTTAATTTGAATTTGAGATGTGAATGATACAAGATGTGTACCAGGCGGTTTAAAACATGATCGAAGGGATCAAGATGACAGTTAGGTACAACTCGCGTAAGTACGACTAATTTTACTAGGGTGAGTGGGGGTAGGATGAAAAACAGTGTAAGATGAAAAACTACCCGTAGCACCCGGTGCTCATCGGTACACTGTTGTTCATCTTATTTTCATCTTACCCCCACTCACCCTATAGGTATATCTATTCCTCTATTGATTAAGAAATAAGGCAAGTGGCGTAGGTGGTTTCGAGCCTCTTAGAGTCGGTACCTATTTAGTTTTCACGTGCTAAATAAATTATTAAGGCTAAGAAAGCGAATAAGAACATAATACGTACATTAACTCTGAATATGACCACCAGTGTGAGCCACCAGTTTTAAAAACGTATCTTTAAAGTTGCTTTGCTTTAAAATATAGATTTAAAATGAAAATTGTATTAAGTATAGGTACTTACATAAACCCAATAAAAGCTTTTAATTTTACCTTTCACAATTTCCCTATATGGGCATTTTCAGAAAAAAGTGTACCCTGTACTTTTTTTGAAAACCTAACAAATTTTGGGTTATTTCTACCCAAAATCACGAGTACTATCGATTTAAGCAACAAAAAAAAGTGTCCCTCTCTTAATTGTCAGTTTTGTGACGCAGTTAACCATACATGTTGTATGGACCGACACAAAACTGACTAATAAATTTTGTATGGAAAAATTAAGGATAATTAAGGAAAACGGGTACATTTTTTTCTGAAAACTCCCATATTTATGTTTAAGTTTTTCAGGCGCTACAATTGTATCTTTCACCACTAATACATAGTGCGAGACAAAGAGGTGATTATTCGAAGAGCCACGTCGGCACGTGAGATGAAGCTTGAGATTATACGTCACTACTCAGAAACATGCGGGATGAGCGCCGGCGCACACATGAAAATAAGGTTACGCGCATACAACATTGCTCAAGAGTTTGATTATCCAACTATGTAGATCACTTAACATTTATCGAAATTTAGTTAAATTGCTCTAAATAATTGAAAGCTAAATATACATATATGGATTTTGCACAAACCTTCTATTCTTAATTATTTCTCTGGTTGTTTGTTTTTTGTCTGTAGGTATGTATGGTAATTGTGGAATCAATTTTAGCAATTCTTTCACTAACATAAACTTACACTTTTATAAACTAATATTAATTACGGAATAATTTACAAGTTGTCAATACACACAAAATACAATAAAACAAATATTAATTACATTTAAATATTAATTACTAATTAGTACTAATATTATTAATTACATTTTATCCAGAAAAAAGTGCAAAGTTCTCGCGGGCCGCAACCAAAATTGAGGACAACAGCAGCTATTGTTTTAACACGATAGATTGATTTTAAAACATAACTGTAAGCAAAAACTTAACACATGATAAAAAAATAAAAACCTTACGGGTGCAGCCGAGCGGTGGATGGACGTAAAAAATTGTAGTACTAGGGGCGTTCAATAAAAAGTGAGAATGTAACTTTTACTAAATGTAATTTTATTTTTCGACATAGTCACCTTTTAGGATAATACCCTTAGTATATCTTTTTTCTAAACTTAAAATTCCATTTTCAAAAACGGTCTCATCTTGAGTACTTAAAAAATCTTGTACTGCAGCGACTACCGCGTCGTAGTCTTCAAATTTCTGGCCTCTCAGGTATTGTTTCAATCTCGGAAATAGGTATAAATCACTGGGAGCGAGATCTGGTGAATACGGAGGATGCTTAAGGATATCGAACCCAGCATCACGAATTGCAGCCATTGCAACGGCGGACTTGTGTGCCGGGGCATTGTCCTGGTGGAACAGCACAACTTTCGCGAGTTTACCTCGCCGTTTTTCGCGGATCTCATTGCGCAATGTTGCTATTTGTTTGGCGTATAATGTGCCCGTAATAGTGGCTCCATGCTCGAGATACTCAATCATTAATACCCCTTTACCGTCCCAAAAAACAGAGCCCATGACCTTACCGGCAGATGGGCTCACCTTGAATTTCTTCGGAGTTGGAGAAGATGGCCTTTTCCATGTCATAGACTGCAGTTTCGTTTCTGGGTCGTAATGATGGAGGCATGTTTCGTCCATCGTTATAAATCGCGCCAAAAAAAGTTCCCGGTCTTGCTGCATCAGGTTCAAAGCTTCTTGACAAATCTCTAGTCTAGTTTGTTTTTGCGTGTCAGTAAGCATTCTTGGTACCCAACGCGCAGATACCTTTTTCATACCCAAGCGTTCATGTAAAATATTATGCACGCTCCCCGTTGAAAACTTTACATTTTCAGCAATAAAACGAACCGTGACACGACGATCCGCCAAAACTGAGTTTTCGACTTTTTTCACAATTTCTTCAGTTACTGCTGTAGTAGGGCGTCCGGAGCGGGGGTCGTCCATTGTCGATGTTCTTCCACGTCTAAATTCGGCGCACCAACGTGCGACTGTCGAATACGGAGGAGCATTAGACCCTAAAGTGTCCCGCAAATCCAAATTGACTTGGTCCGTAGAAAAATTTTTCAAACACAAGTATTTGATAACGGCGCGCAGTTCAATTTTCGCCATTTTCGCTAACGTACTCAATAGCATTGCAAAGAAATTACCGTATATTTTTTTAAACAAAAGACAGTTAGTTTTTTTTTCATAGCAATCAGCTCGATAGATTAGCTTTACCGGCCAGTATTTAATTTCGTAATATTAAAAGAGTTTGCATCTCATTCTCACTTTATATTGAACGCCCCTCGTAAATTAAATCCAATATGACCTGAGTTATAACTATAATTTTGGGGGTTAATTGGGAATGTCTTAAAAAAAATTAGCAGTGGTTTTTATATTTTTTTTTGTATAGAAAAGTCAATTATAAGAAACTAATTTCAATATTTTGTCATTTAGTTCATTACTTTTTTCAAAATTAATTATTGAAACAATTTTGGTTGATGACGTCAGATTATAATTGAGGGCTCCCACGCTGCCAAATTTCTAAATCTATCTAAATGCGTACGATAAGGCGACCCCTTTTAATTTTTTTTTGCGTAGTGGTACACTGTAACTAGTGTCACTTTACTGGCGTTGTCAAAGTGTTAGATGTCAGACAGCGGGTCCAAATCAAACTCCGTAGTATAATCCACGCGTAAATTGTGAGTAATTCTAACCACACATAATAAAGTACGACTTGGACCGGTCACGCAATTTACACCAATGTCAAATGAAGGTCATTGCTTATTTATTATGTAATAAATTCATTACATAACATTAAAATTAAATAACTACAGAAAACGAGTTTAAAAGCGTTTATCTCGAAATGGTTTTCGAATTACTATACATTGCAAAAAAATAGACATCCCCAATTCTGAACTGTTATAAAAAGTTTTACATACTGTATTTTCATTAGTCTTTCAGGTATCAACAATCAAATACGAGCAGCTCTGCATATAGAAATTTAAACAAAGCTTAGGGTGCAACTTAGTAGGCGCCGTTCCTAATACAAAGCCAAAAAGGACGGCTGCTAGTTCGTTAAAACTAGTGCACGTGCGATGAACCACAAACTTATTACTGCACCGATAAAGATCGTCTTAATTTTACAAGAAACGTGTAAACGTTTGTTTGCCCAGTCTTCGTTGTAACGACCTCTTTAACATTAGCGGCACGCTTGCTACCGGTTATATGATTGTACTTTGTTTTTTGTTTGAACCAAGCTACGTTTAATTGTTACGACTGCGCTATCGTGAATATGATCTGTCAGTTCATGGGAACTCGGGGTATGTGTGCTCCGCCATTTTCTAACTTTTGTCGGTGCTTTCGGTCCCATTTGGCCGGAAGGCGTAGCTTTGTGTTTTCTCAGTAATGAATGATCGTGTATCGCGTCCTGTTTCATACTTTTTGTGTCATTATAGTGGTTATTGTCATGGTTAATGTTAACACGAACAGTCTTAATGACGTTTGTCACAGAGATAAGTGCTGTAATTTTCGTGAATATTATACCTTCTTAATGTTGGAAGTAACACATTGTTTCGACAATGGTGCACGTTTCTTGTTACACGAGTACGAGTATTACAAAAGCAATGAAATAAAATTCATTTGAGGTATTAGTAAAATTTGATACCGTAAGATCGTCAAAGATTTTAGTCGGTACACTTATTAAAGTTCGAGTGTGAAATGTTTTTCCACAGGCCAAGCGAAATACAGTGTTATGACAATGTCATAAAGACGCAAAACATTTCGCACCGAACTACTTTTTGTTATGCTGTCAAAAACCATCTTTATAATATAACGTATTTCAGTAGTACTGAATATACATAGTTCGAAATAATATTTACAATAGTAACTACGGCAACATTTAAACTACTACCTACTAGTTTATTTTTGTACCCGAGGAAGTTAAAGTTACAATGAAGGGTAAATGTCATTATTTATAAACAATCATCATCATTTCAGCCGAAAGACGTCTACAGTTGAATTTAGATGTTTAGCATAGTGTTCTTTTTCAACAGTCAATTATTTAGATTTACCGGATTTGACCAGACAACCCTCGATAGGGCTCCCCAAGGTTTGCTAAACAGACCGGTCCTACACGATCCGTATTCAACGCTTTCCCGCAACCTTAGTCGTCGCTCCACCTTATTGGAGGTCTACCTACACGGCGTCTTCCGGTCCGTAGACGCCATTCGGAAACCTTTTAGCCCCATCGGCCATAACGATTGTTATGTCCAAAAAATATTTTTTTGTCTTCAAATTAATACATTTTGATGATGCATTTCGCTCAAGGTAAGGGCTTTAATCGTATATTTTTTCGTACTACATTAAAAATACATAATTTAACACTTCAGTCTAAACACCTCGCCTGCCCAGGGCATATTCCGGCATCCCACCGCTACTCGGGCGCACTGAGCCGTATTCATATTCATTAGGGTGCGAAGGGCTCGCTTGATTGCACAAAGAGCAACACTAATTCGCTCCCGCGACTCCGTCCGTGCTCAGTTTAATTTGCTTAAGCTTCTGTAACGAGCACTAACTTTTGCTGAGTTTATGCTACACGCTTTTTGTTGGGCGTTGAAATATTTCTGAGTTTTGTTATTCGTTGTGTAGTCGTTTGACTTTTGACCATAATATTAGTTTATTCTGTAGTTATTTAAAATGTACATTTATTTGTTCGCAACTTGAAGTAATTTTCTTACAATACCACTTAATCTATGGCACTTAAGTACAATTTCTACAGGGTGATTCAGGAGTCATAAACAGGAGTGGAAGGGATCATCATCATCATCATCATCCCAGCCTATATACGTCTCACTGCGCAGGGTACAGGCCTCCTCTCAGAATAAGAGGGCTTGGGCCATACTTCCCACGCGGGCCCAGTGCGGATTGGGAACTTCACATACACCATTGAATTTCTACGCAGGTGTATGCATGTTTTCACCAGTTTAATGGTGTGTGTGTGTGTGAAATTCTTAATTAGCACTGGGCCCGCGTGTGTCCTTCTGTTTAGGCCCTCTCATACTGAAAAGAGTCCTGTGTTCTACACTGGAACGTATATAGACCGAAATAATCGTAATCTACAGGGTTAGTCGTCTCAGGTTAGTCTTACTTATTTATAACAATACCGTAAAATTGTCAATTTCTGAGAAAATTGCCATACATTAAAACAGTATAATAACGTATTCAGGATGATGATGAAACTGCCAAGACGCTGTAGCGCGTCGGGTATGTTCGCAGAGGCGCGCACTGACGGCTTCCACGCCATCAGACGGAAGAGAGTCGCGTCTCTGCTGAACAGAGTGCGCGGCAGTTCCTACATCATTCTGAATATGTTTGCTGCCCGCCTGGACTGCCCTATGTCAAAGTACTGGGTGAAAATCGTCACTGTACCACTACCATGAGTTTACAATGACCGTACTCGATAGCGACTGCGTAATTGATTTGTATGGAGACTCCATACAAATCATTTACGCAGTCGCTATCGAGTACCGTCACTGTAAACTCATGGTAGTGGTCCTGGTCAAATTAAGTGACGATCTTCACTCAGTGCCGCGCAATAATTATAATTTTCCTTTTCATAATTTTAATTGTTTCTTTTGACTTGCTTGAATTTTTCACTATTTTTTAATTTTATATTTAGTAATATGGGTTCTGCCTGAAATATTTTTTTTATTTTTTTTTTATTTTTAAAACGGTCATCATCATCCCGGCCTATATACGACTCACTGCAGGTCACAGGCCTCCTCTCAGAATGATGAATGATGAACTCCTCTAAGGGCTTGGGCCGTAGTTCCCGCGCGGGCCCAGTGCGGATTGGGAACTTCACATACACCATTGAATTTCTTCTCAGGTGTGTGCAGCTTTCCTCACGATGTTTTCCTTCACCGTAAAGCTCATGGTAAATTTCAAATATAATTTCGCAAATAAATTCCGTAAAACTCAGAGGTGTGAGCCTGGATTCAAACCCACAAAACTCTGCTTGAGAGGCAATAGGTTAAACCACGGCCAAATGGCCACCAAAAATGGTCATTCAATATTTTTTCTATTATTTTATTAGTATTGTATCCGCCGATTTTTTATACAATATAGGCTTGCATTTGACCACAATCACGTCTGAAGGAAAGCGAATGATAGCTTGCATAATAAATGCTCATTCAGCCTAGACCAGAATCGGTTAGTGCTCAAGGAAATATTCAGGATTCATGTAAAACACCTTGTACAGAGATAGTAAATGATATAATTTAAATGAACTCAGACCATTTCAATTGCCACATAGACTTATGTACCAACAATGCCGGATCAATGGGGCCGCGTCGGATACGCGCGACTCGCCTTAATTATTGAATTAGCATATAAATTATTTCGGTAACCGTTCATTTGTAACTAATACAAATAGCAAGTCGCATGAATAATGAAGCGGGGATACGTGCGGCGGACGCAAATGGTTACGTCTGAGTAACGTTTAGTTTAACTGCAATAGGATTTTTGACGTGACAACGTCTAATAAATCGATGAACGCCGGCTGCATGCACGAAAAAGGATGACTCAGTGTAACGTAATAACGCATTGTCTCGTTACGCGTCCCGTTACTCTCAAGCCGATGAACGATCGGAGCGAGAGCGCGGCACGAGCGAGCGAAAGGCACAATCGGCAAAAGTATGCAGTCATTTCATCAATCTTTTGTTATGACGTTGTCACGTTAAACTATCGTCCGTAAACCGACTTTTCAGACAACCGGTTTTTATGGACAAACTGGCTTTGAACCGCGGAATTGTTCGCATTAACCATTAGATCGACCAATCAAGGAAGGCGCAGTGTGGGTAGGCCTCCAAGAAGATGGAGGGACGACCTGGTTAGGATTGCGGGCTCTTTGGCGAGCCATGGGGAGACCTATGTTCAGCAGTGGACGTATCTTTCGGCTGAAATGATGATAATGATGATGTGACAGATGTGCTTAGATGTGACATTTGAAATTTGCTCGCATTAACCATTAGATATTTAAAATTAAATTCCAGGGATATGCTAAAATTTCCGCAGGAATTACCAAAAATTATTTCGTGTTCTTCATTAAAATATGTATGTGCGGCGCACGCAAATGGTTACGTCTGAGTAACGTTTAGTTTAAATACCATAGGATTTAGAAGGACAAACTATATGGCCTTTACCCATCATCATCCCAGCCTATATACGTCCCACTGCCGGGCACAGACGTCCTCTCAGAATGAGAGGGATTGGGCTGTTGTTCCTCCGCGGCCCCAGTGTGGATTGGCAACTCCACACACACAAGTTTAGTGTAATTCCGGGATCATTTCCCAATTTTCCAAGAATTACATATTATATCGTGGTCTTCATTAACGTTCCATAAAAAATACCCGTGCCGAATTGCTTGCCTCTAAATTTAACGGTTGAGATTTTAGGATTTTATCTAGATTTCCTATATTTCCTATGACTTATTCCAGAGATGCAGCTACTTGCATACAAAATTTAATTTAAATTCTTCCTACCGTTTAAGCTTAAAAGAGTAACAAACACACGCACACACTCACAAAATGTTGCATTAATGATCTTTTAGAAAACATTCTTCGTCAGGGCATAATCAACAACACACAACAACAACAACAACAACAACTGATACAACTGATAGTTAAATGGTTTCCTCAATCTCGGTTACGTTATATGCCGTTTTAAGGGAAGAACGCTGTAGATACCAAACTGGACATTTATTTGAAATAAAATAAAGCGGTCATTAACAGTGAAGATATTTTGCTAGAAGTCGTATTTATTGGCCTGTGGAGGTGTTAGATAATTAAAATTTTATTCAATTATTTTTAACTGTCATTAAATTTTATACTCTACTCCGTCCGCGTGGAATTAGTAATTTGCGCAGCTTATTTTTTTTATCCAATTTGCTTTTTCATCAATTATGGCTCTCCTTAGTTCCTTGATATTAAAACCCCCCCCCCGCACCCTCCAACCCACTCCCTCCCCGCACAGCAACCCCGCACCCCCGCACCCCTCCCCCCTCCGCACCCCTCCGCACCCCCCGGCACGCTCTCCCACACAGTACCCCCCGCACACCCGCGTTCGTCCCAAGTCAAGCGTGCCTATAGAAGTTTTACGTCAAGTTTTTTTTTGTCAAATATCTTGAAAACGGTGCATCCTACGGCAAAATCAATGAAATTTAAAATCCCCCTGCGAAGCCCCTCCCCCCTCCCCCGCACCACACCCCCCTCAACCCCTGCCCCCACCCTATTGGTGTTTTTGTCAAATATCTTGAAAACGGTTCATCCTACGGCAAAATCAATGAAATGTTCATCCCCCCCTTAAAACTCCCGCACCGAAAATAAACGGATCACTCACGTCTTATAACGAGTTTAACTCGATACATAACATAACATAAAGGTCTCAGGCCTTTGGCTTGACCTTTTGAAGAAGTGTTACATGTTGTTGTTGAGTGATCCGTTTATTTTCACTATGAGTGAGTCTCACCGTACACCGTTTTAAAAAAAACGAACTTCTAAGAACTTTCTTATTGATAGTATTTTTTTTAAACAAAAATTAAAATTTAAAAAAATTTTCTTCTAACTATATGATTGGGTTCTATGAGGTAAAAATAAAAAAAATAAAGTTGGTTAAAAAAATAGTTGTAAAATAAGTTTGGCAACACAATGGTAAACTAAACCACAATCAAGCTAAACTCAGTATCTAAACCATTTTCTAATCTTACATAATTGTGTCTACGTACAAACTAAGTAATAAAATCTAGAATTGATCAACTGTAACCACTCCGACGCAAGCTCATTATTTAGCCGAAGGCAGAACTACGCGGTCATTATCTTTTAAGAGCTATATAACCCTGTTCATGTCGCTACCTGCTATATAATAGCTGTATATATTGCTTGTCAAACGTCACGAAGTATTAAAATCGGTGTTTCGGCGGCACGACTCATTAATTCTGATATTTATTGGCCCGCTGATGCACGAACGTTCCTAGTTACAGCACTTAGTTGATAACGGGCGCACGCATGAACATGATTTTTTAAATTACTGCACAAATAAATCGAGCTTTTTTTTCTGATTGTACCTATTTTTTATTGGCTCTACTTGCATTGTCTTCCGACCTATTTAAGTTAACCTTTCAAGTCGATTATACTGCTAGATTTCGGTTCACTTCGACTTTTGTGAATTTTTTCGTTAAATTTAAATGGAACCAAACGGAAGATTTAAATATGAACATAAAATTAACCGAGACTCACTCATAGTAAAAAAAATATAGATAACTCACATCTATGATCGAGTTTATCTCGACATGTTTTTTTTTCCATTACAGGAAGTAGAAGTTAAAAAAATACAAAAAATTAAAAAAGTATTAAGAACCTCCTTTTTTGATGTCAAAAAGTAAATAAAAAAAGACTGAAGGTGAAATACTTCTTGCTAAAATACTATTTTGATTTTCATTTTAATTAATAGTGATCATCATTTTATTTATTTTTTAATTTGGGCGACTGTAGAGATGAGACCTACCGAGAAAATTCTAGGGTATTTTTCGAGATTCGAAACCAAAAATTGTTCATAAATATATGTAGGTAAAGTACCTAATCCATATCTATTTTATGTATACTGGATGACTGACATAATCAGCAAATAATTACAAAATCTACACACACCGCAACCCTTGCGGCAGATCAAAAGTTTCACACTCACTGCATGACCCTTAAACGGTGCTTGAACTTTAAACAGAGTTTAAGGAAACCACACGAGCCCTTAATTGAAACGAGCCCTTTCACAAGACTGAATTAAAACAATTTAACTTTTATAATGAGAAAAGTAGAAACTATGTGGGATGAGGCTTAGGCGTGGGCGCTTTAGGATTGTTAGATATTTTATGTAGCGTTGTTACATGCTTGCCCTATACTATCTGTACCTATCATCATCATATTAGCTAAAAGGAGTCCACTGCTGGAAAATGGCCTCCCTCTAAAAGTTACGCAACGAGCGGTCCTGCGCTGCCCAAGTGGTTTCTATCTACGACCTTTACCAGCTGCCGTATTGTCTAACGTGGGCGCTTTTGCAATCGCATTCGCCACCTCTTTCAATCCTCATCATATACCGTGTGACAGAACGAACTGGTGAAAACGATTGTGATTGCGAGTGCGCTAGACAACAAGGCCTCAACTCGTCGGTACATCTTACGCCACTTGTTAAGTTAATTTCAATAGAGTGAAAATCTCTTCAATTCATAAAGCCGTCTGATACGGACACCTGATTGTTTAGGTTCTTAAAATATGATTTTAGTTGTAAACTAAAAAAATAATCATATCCCAATGTTGAACTTTCTTCACTGTAAAGCTCATGGTCATCATTTCAAATGTAATTTCGCACGTATCCACCAGAAAATAATAATCTAATCTACAGTGTTAGTGGTTACGTATTTTTGGCATAAAATTTAGATCATAACTAAAATCGAATTCGCAGTCGTATCTAGAAAAAAATAAAGCAGTTGTGACATTATAGTTTATCTACTCCTCAATAGATGTCACTACTAACACTGCGCGCACCAAAACCAACTATCGACAAGGTATTGGCATCAAAACGAGTTATTGCATATTTTGTTGACTCTTAGCCCTAATTAGGTTAATTTAATTGACACCTTTTAGTTTTATAAGTTTCGTATTTAAATATAAATGTGATATCATAAAAAAACTCGAAAAACTTGCGAGACTTACTTAATATTTTTATAGTTCATGAATATGAATAAACTCTTCTTATTAACATCACAATGGATTTGAGACGAGTTTTACCAACACGATTGTGTGGTTTTATTGCTTTGTCACCGTATCATAAAATTTATATATACCACAGTCAAATGAGAACGATTGATGATTTTGAAAAAAACCAGCCTTTGAAAACTAATAACAATCAATTTTTGAAATTAAATTAAGTTTATAATAGTTGTAGGTGTATATAATTGGTGTCACTACCTTAACAAAGTCAAAGTCAAAGTCAAAGTCAAAATTCTTTATTCAATTTAGGCATCAATTGATGCTCCTATGAACGTCGAAGAATCTACCACCGGTTCGGAAAAAACCCAAACTTGTTTTATTAGGTGTTAATGTTGTTTTCTACTGTTTGGTGGTGGTACTCTTGTGACCTTAAATGAAATATTTTTCTTTCTTTCTTTCTTTCTTTTTATCTACATAAGATTTTGTTTAGTTAACTAATCGCTTTTAGACTTTATTACAATTATTAATTTCTCAATTTGAAATTTGCCAGAATCGTTATAATTTCCAAGTAGCAAAATTTTCACTCGCATTTTTTCCCGAATGCTTTTTTCTTAAACTGGTTTTTTACTGAAACTTATTTTCACAGCACCGTTTTTTCCCAATTTGGATTGACATAGAAACAGTGTCGACGAAGCTCCGCTCACGCGGAGCTCCTTCTTCTGTGTGCTTTTTGTCCTTCGGGCCGATGCAAACTTCACATCACCTAAACCGACCTACATTATGTTTCTGTGTCGATTAGAATTGGGAATGTCTAAAAAAAATTACCAGTGGTTTTTATATTTTTTTTGTATAGAAAAGTCAATTATAAGAAACTAATTTCAATATTTTGTCATTTAGTTCTCTACTTTTTTCAAAATTAATTATTCAAACTATTTTAGTTGATGACGTCAGATTATAATTGAGGGCTCCCACAATGCCAAATTTCTAAATCTATCTAAATGCGTACGATAAGGCAACCCCTTTAATTATTTTTTGCGTAGTGGTACACTATACACTGTGTCACTTTACTAGCACTGACAATTAAAGTGCTAGATGTCAGACAGCGGGTCCAAATCAAACTCCGTAGTATAATCCACGCGTAAATTCTAACCACACAGAATAAAGTACGACTTGAACCGGTCACGCAATTTACACCAATGTCAAATGAAGGTCATTGCTTATTTCTTATATTATAAATTCATTACATAATATTAAAATTAAATGAGTACAGAAAACGAGTTAAAAAGCATTTATCTCGAAATGGTTTTCGATTTACTATACATTGCAAAAAAATAGACATACCCAATTGGGAACAAAAGCGACTGTGAAAATAGCCTTCAGTAAAAAAACCGGCCAAGAGCGTGTCGGACACGCCCAAGGTAGGGTTCCGTAGCCATTACGAAAAAATCAAGTAATATTTTTCTAAGGATTTCGTATGTGTACGGAATCATCCAAGTTTAGGTATGTTTTATACCTTAGGCTACTATTTACTCTTAAACTACAAATAATTTCCAAGCAATCTTAGCCACTATAATTTTCCTAGTAAATTTGATATATTTACTACCATTCTGAATTTTTTCAAATTTTTCCACCCAACAGTTTAGATTTTAGTGGGGGGGACGCTCGATTTTAATGAAAATTTTCACTTTAAAGTTGAATATTTCGCAAACAGATCACTGAATAGAAAAATCATGTTAGCAACCCCGCAATGGTTTTAAAAGACCTATCCAACGATACCCCACACTATAGGATTAGTCGAGAAAAAAAAATCACCCCCCTTTACGTCTATGGGAGGTACCCTAAAAAAAATTTATTTTTAATTTTTTATTTTACCACTTTGTTGGCGTGACTGATATGTATATTAATGCCAAATTACAGCTTTCTAGTACAAACGATCTCTGAGCTTAGCCGCGGACAGACAGACAGACAGACAGACAGACAGACAGACAGACGGACAGACATGGCGAAACTATAAGGGTTTCTAGTTGACTACGGAACCCTAAAAAGCATTTTGGGAAAAATGCGAATGAAAATTTTGCTACTAGAAGATAACGATCCTGGTAAATTGATGTAACCAACTTATCAGTGATTGGTTGAAAGAAAGAAAGAAAGAAAGAAAGAAAAACATTTATTTTATAACAACAATAACACATACACAGGCAAAAATAAGAGTACAAACATACGTATAGACATAGACATAGAAATGTACATATTAGTGCTGCTACAAAAAGGGACCATCTTGCATCTTTTATTATAGTTATTGTTGTAATAACATTATGTATACATCTATACTTATAAAACAGTACCGTGACTGACTGACTGACTGACTGACAGACAACGCACAGCCTAAACTACTGGTGCTAGAGACTTGAAATTTGGCATACATGTACCTTGAGTATTGTAGAGGTGCACTAAGGAAGAATTTTTCGAAATTTCCACGGGATAGGGAAATATCTAGACTTTCTTTGTTTTTTTGTTTGTAGCGGAATCTCGGATCTGAAACTATTGAGCCGATTTTGAAAATTTTTTCACCATTACAAAGCTACATTATCTTTCATTGACATAGGTTACTTATTATCCGGGAAAATGTGAAATTCCCACGGGATAGAAATAAATTTATCCAATTTCGGGGCTGATTTCAGAAGTAATAGTAGCCATAGAAGTCTCTTATACCTATTCCGCGGGAACTTTGAATTTTCCTGGTGTTATCTTATGATATGAAACTACCTGTATGCCAAATTTCATCGAAACAACTAGGTAACATTATTGTCTTCTCGTACGAAGTCGCGGCAGGGGGGTTTCACTCCGCAGTTTAGGTATATTCGGCCGGCGCTCCTCCCGGGAGGAGCATGACAGTAGGTTGTCGCGCGGCTTTCAGTACGCACGCTAGCCGCGTCGCGCGTAATTAAGCATCTTTTTTTCTGTGATTTTTACAACCAACAATGTCTTCGAAACAATAATATAAATAACTTACTTACATACTAAAGGTAGTTTACTGAATTAATACGCACTGTTATCTTTCTTGATTTATATACCTACCAAATATCGGCGAGTGGGAACCCTGTGCCCTTGGTTTCGGATCAGCGGTGCCCTGCGGAATATGAACGCTCGTATCACACGATAAGTTTCAATTACGCGTGCAAGCAGTAAGAGTAGACAAGTTTTTATACCTAAAGTTGACTTTTGTTCGAGAGTGAACCTTCTGTACGTTAGTACTATTACTTATTCTGTGGTCGCGGGCAAAAGCTAGTTATGTATAACTTCAGCTATATATCTATTACGGTTATCGAGATACAGCCCTGTGACAAACAGATGGACAACGTGGCGACAGTAATAGGATTCCGTTTGTCACTCTTCGGGTACGGAACCATAAAAAACAATTGCGATGAGTAATAATGGCGTAAACAATACAGAGACTTAACAGATATAGGTATCTTTTAAAATCTCCAAGTCGGGCGATCAAGTTACAGGGACGGGTGCGCGGGCGCTTGTGGGCCGTTGTCACGCGCGTATTATTTATTTTCGTCGCCCGTAATGAAATAATTCCTGATGCGCATGCGATTTATAAGATAAAGCGGGCATGTGATGTACGTGCACGCAGCAAACCCGACGAAAATTAAATAAAATAAAACAAATAACAACCTTATTTCGACGATGAAAGTATGAAAGGAAAAGTAGGTATCTCTAAATTCCGGTCTCATTTTTCTTGGATATTTATTGATTATGGAAAAAAAAAACAAAAACATTATGGAAAAAAATTGTAGGTAGGTATAATTGTAGAATAGGTAAATTGCCAAAATAAGAGTATAACGCTCTGTCCTGGTTTAAACTAGAAGGATGCAAATATTCTATTTTATAATAATGAATTCGGTATCTCATCAATTGTAATAAAGCTGAAGAATTTCTTTGTTTAAGCTGGGTCACTTCTGGGTTCGGAAACTTAGTTTTAAAATTTGGTACCCCAGTTTTTGAGAGTTTAAGGCTACTTCTTTGCATTTCAGCGAAGGGACTGATCCGATTTTGCAATGCGCAATAGACCATTAGATTATTTTTTGTGATTGGTAACAGATTCGTTAGATGTCACTATATGCCAATACTATTGGAGCACACACACACATACACGCGTGTTTTTTCTTCATATTGTAACCTTTGACTATTAATATAATACTTATAGTTTTAAATTACTGATTAAATTTAGTAGTCCTATACTGTTAAAATATTATTGTCAACTGCACTCTCGGACCCCAAGATACAGGCTAAGCCTAGTTTGGGGCCCACTAGACACTGTATTTTAATGTAAAAATATTTTGTCAATAAACGATTTTGATTTTTTTTTTATTTTGATACCTACAATCAATGAAGTTATTCGAGCGGTATGCTCTGAGATGCTATGGCGCAATTGGATTTAACATGCTCGGCCGCTGCAATGTGGCCGAAACGTCGAGGTAAATTACTGTTTGCGTAATAAGTCCCGTTTAGTATAATAGTTAGTAGTTAGTTAGTAGTGGGAGCGTAGGAACATCCACGTTCTGTCATTGCTTTTCAACACTCTTTTTAATCCTTCCGCCCCTTTATACCTTTCCGAGCGTTTCAGCTACTTGGCTGAAGGAAGCCAGCATCGTTTGCGGTCGAGTACCAATCTTCTTTTGGCCTGTCTTCTACTTCTTCCAAAATTTACTCA
The DNA here is from genome assembly GCA_947859365.1 of Archips crataeganus. Lineage (NCBI taxonomy): Eukaryota > Metazoa > Arthropoda > Insecta > Lepidoptera > Tortricidae > Archips > Archips crataeganus. The sequence goes on from OX402058.1 coordinate 12,279,050, forward strand.
AAATCATTTACTGTGCAATCTGCTAGACTGTGGAATCGATTACCCACCTCCATTAGGCAATCTCCCTCCGTGGTGTCGTTCAGGGAAGCTTTGAAGAAGATGTGGCTCACACCATCACTTTAATATATTGAGAACACTGCTTATTTATTATATGTATTTTGCATATATATGTTGTATATGGTAGTATATTTTTATTAGGTTTCTTTATATTATGAGTTTATGTATTGTATTTACTAAAAGTTGTATTGTAGCCTTTGCTTTGTCCGACTGTATTATTTTGACTTACTCTTTGTCGGTCCCTTACTAAATGCTCCTTTCATCCACTCAAGGGTTGACTGGTAGAGATCCTTTAAAGGGATAAGTTCGCCTTTGTACATGCATTTCAACGGTTGTCAATAATGTATTTCTTTTTTTCTTTATTTTTGTACAATAAAGAGTTTACATACATACATACATAGTTATTTATGGTCGGCAAAGTAAGCCAACCCCGCATCTTCAATCAAATACCGGCAAGCGCACCTAGAAATCTTGTAATTTTTAGATAATCTTATTTTCGTTAAACAAACATTATTTGTTATTCAAATTGTTGATAAATTAACAGCATAACCCTCGTAGGTATATTTTGAAGTTTTTAAATACCGAAGTATGAAAAGTGATCAAAGTAAACAAACAAGAGTCATTGCTGCCCTCACGCGGTATATTTAATGAATGAGCCAGCCTGCGTAGGCACCGGCCGAGCCTTAATAAAATTGTCGTAAACGCAAGATAAATATAAAAATAAAAAAGTAAGACATCTTACCGGCTTACAGAAATAAAAAATGAAGAAATTTTTAAGAAAAAGTCAACGCACTCCATTGTTAGAGCTCAGGAAACCGTATACAAGTGTAAAAATGAGGAGAAGTAAAACTCGTATTTTTTTTGTTTACTACTTGTTACGATGTACTTTATGTTAGCTACTGAATAAAGTAGGAGATGGATAAGGTTTTTAATATTTACCTTAGAAGGAGAGGTTTTTATTTAAGCAACATAGTCGGGTTTTATTTTTTGTTGGGACGCAGTCAGTGTAATGTTTTTACCTTGTAAATCGGTAAATTTACTCCGTAACTTAGCTACGATGTTCTCGTCGGAAGATTGTGCTTGCATGTTATTTTTGTGCGTATTTACCATGGTGTATAACGAAGATATTAATACGACGCCACGATAGAAGACCAGCACCGACTGTAAGGCCAGCATTATCAGAAGTCGGATACCTTTCGTGATAATTTGTCCTTATATATTTCTTCTTATTTTATTATAGCAACTAAGTTTATATCGTACCTACTTAACACGTGCAATCAAAACTGTAGTATTTTATGCGATGCTATCATCAATCCAACTTGCCTTAGACCAAAGTTCCCTTCTCTAGATGTCACAAGCGACTACTATACTTAAAGCTACCAAAATTGTTATCGCTACAGTGCACTGCTTTGTTTGTGGTTCAATCACGAGTAAATAGCTGCACTAATTTAACAAGTCACTTAATTTACAAAAAGTCTCAATTTTCAGGTTTTACTTACCCTTGTTGGATTGCAAAATTTGGATTTGGTTGGCTTTGGGAATTCTGTAGGTAATCACTTTGCAGATATGTTTCATTTGCAATCGGTTCATACAATTTCCTTCAAGATCACAGTCAGTTACAATTTTAATTCTTCACACATATTCTATGACAGTTGCTATAATTGTACGTCACAATAATATTCTTAAATCTTTAAAATGAATAACGGTAGCCTCATAACATTATTCAAACGACAATCGATATGCATTCTAATCGATTTAACAGCGTTAATCCTTTCACATCGGACTTAGTTGCTTAGCAATCGAATCTCAGAACTAGATTACCAGTAATGGAGTGCGGGCAATAATCTTCCTAAACACAAATCAAGGCTTTAACCTGAACGCTTTCACGAACACCGTAGGCGGTTCACTAGTTGCTTCCAGCTATATTACGCTACACAGCTGTTTGGTTTGGAAAACAGAACCTAGTGCTGGATATGATCTGTTAGTCAATGACTGGTTTTTAATGTTTGTTTATAGAAATAACAGGTAAGTAAAATTATGTACTTACATAGTTTTAAATTTTGGTGATTTTCACTCATGATTATTACTACGGTCGGGACTTATACGTCGAGATAATTTTAATTATAAACTGTAGTACAACCTTCGTACAAAAGACGGATATTATGCGTCACAAAATATATCAATACATAAATAAATAAATACATTTATTATTTGTTATTATTATTATAACTGCAAGGTGATATTCACGCAATGACATAAGGTTCAAAGTTGCTTTACAATTAATTAGGCTCAGCCCCGGGATTTAGTCATAATTATATGTTTCACTAACTAAAATAATAAGATAGTGTCAAATCGAGTACCTAGTTTGTTTTTAAATGACACTTTGACCTTCACCTTTGCCAGACACAGACAAAGCATACATTTTGCTTTAAACAACATCGTAGTTTTCAGTTAATACAGGAGTAAATAGTTTAATGGCAAAAAAACAGCAAGATAATGTGATTAAAAATTAAATTGTAATAGTCCACGCCCTTAAATTTCCGTAACCACCTTCGTAGTCGCGTTCGACATCGTCCGTCGCAGTGTGTCACGCGTGTTACGAACAGCTTCGAACTGTCAAAATAGCTAAAATATACGCCGTTTTATTAACACCGGACACAACAATTGCCCGGCAAAGTGTGGGATTCCTTACTTCTCTAGTTTATCGAGTATTGGACAGCGCGTGGGACTGACGAGGCGGTGGTCCTATGTTTGATTATAATTATATTATGGAAGTGTTTTTATAATATTTATTGGAGACAAGTGGGTACTCCAACTGAAGCGTTGGAACGTTCACGTGACCATGTGTGTCTTATGAAAACATTTGAAATGTCAGGGCGTTTTAATAATTCACACCATAAAATAGTACAAGAAGTAGACATCTACTATTGTCCATTACTTACTACAAGCATGTTCATAGGAACTTCGTACGCGTAGCTACATTTAATTGTAGCCTTAGCCATGGCATTAGAAACTTTACTGCAGAAAAAAATCCGTAGCGGTGAAATAACTTTGTATACTGTACCTAGTTTTAGTTAGTTTACACTGGTCTATGATGCATAGGTAACATTTTTAAAATACGTAATCTTTTGATTCTCTGCATAGGTACATTTCTACGGTATACATTGAAGCCCTTAACGTAACGAACGAACGTAACGATAGGGTGACAGCACCAATAATGGAAAAGGACCATTTATGGTCATTTTTTTCCGTAAACCCAAAATTCAAGAAACGGACACTACATTTTTAAACTATCAACACTATGCTCAGATAACTGATGATTATAACTGGTAAAGTCCATGAATGGTGGGCTATAAGGCATTGAATCTTTGCTGTCCATTAAGTACTGGGGAACTACTGTGCTTAACATCTCCATGATTGGTGCCGTCACCCTATTTGTTTTATTTTAACGATTTTGGAGCAAAAATTATAATTTGGGTAAATTTGTCAGGTACGCGGAATTATCCATTGCCAGCTAAGCGGTTTTGCACTATCCCCAGTGAAATGTTTCAATACCATCCGCAAGAAATAACACAAATTATTTTTCTAGCATATGTTTACGTACAGTACAACGATATCAATCTTTATTAGTTCTGTAGATAGAAAGAACAAAAAGATAAATTGACTAGCATACTTTTGGAACCATAACAAATAAACATAAGTCAATTTATCCTAGCTGCTCAAGAGAGCCACACTCTAGCGTCGGTAGCACCTTCAATTTGTCTACTACTGACACCTATTAATTGTGACATAGTTACAATAAACTATTCCAATGAACTATCGCCGGCTCCAGATCATTTTAATTATTATTGAGTCGTTCCAATTACTGGTAGGTACCAATTACGACCATCCTTGGCTAGCCATTAAGCCTGCCAATAGATTATTGATTGGTGCTGATTGTCAGTTCGAGTGTACGTGGACGGGTCATTTGCATGAATCTCTGCCGGTCTCATTTGACGATCTCGATTAAATTGTACAGAGTAAATACAATTTCGCCGTATGCTCTAATTTTCACAATTGTACTAAAATTTAGTTTTGAATGATTTTCGCGATGTTCACTGACAATTTCCACGCCCGAGATGAAAAATTGTTTAACTTACGTCGGCGTTTCGACCACACTTGTTTGTGTTACTCGAGGTTACTCGTAAGCATTGCGGCTGCGATGAGGTAGAAACGTCATAATTTTAACATTACATCGTAGTTAGTACATCTCGGTTGTTTAATTATAATTCTATCTACATTTTTAATAGGTAGTCAATAATAAATTGGCGAATCTTTTGTCACCAAGCACTATAATCAATCAGATTACAACAGTCTTGTGATTGCCTGGCCAAATAATGAACTATTTCGGTTTTCTATTATTTAACAACATCGTGGCTTATTAAACACGTATTACCGTAAACGGATGCAATCGTATATGTCTTAATTCACACATGCTTACACACTTAGAACCATTTGCAAGTAACAACAGTTATTCAAACAATACTACCAACTATGCCACATTAATTAACTCAGAAGTGTTAAACAGTGGCGTAGATCTGTAAAAGCACCTACTCTGTGCAATTAGTATTTGCGTTCAAATTGTACGTCTGCAGTCATATGAGCTGCGCGTGTTTCGAATTACTGATATTTGATTGGTGATGAGACAAATTAGGAGCTTTATTGGTTTGTTATAACCGATAGTTGTTATCGGCGCAGACAATGGTAATTTATTGAGCATTGAAGTGTACCTAATCACTACAACGAGACGATTAAATTAAAATAGAAGATGACCTTCTATAAACCTCATAAAATACGAGTACCGAAGTTATTAATTTGAAAATTGTACCTACCTACTGAAATTGTCAGCACTTATCGGTGAGTTTCCGGGGTGGGGGCCTGGAGATCTGTAATACGAGGGGCGTTCAATATAAAGTGAGAATGAGATGCAAACTCTTTCAATATTAGGAAATTAAATACTGGCTGGTAAAGCTAATCTATCTAGCTGATTGCTATGAAAAAAAAAAGTAACTGTCTTTTGTTTAAAAAAAAATACGGTAATTTCTTTGCAATGCTATTGAGTACGTTAGAGAAAATGGAGAAAATTTAACTGCGCGCCGTTATCAAATACTTGTGTTTGAAAAATTTTTCTACGGACCAAGTCAATTTAGATTTGCGGGACACTTTAGGGTCTAATGCTCCTCCGTATTCGACAGTCGCACGTTGGTGCGCCGAATTTAGACATGGAAGAACATCGGCCATGGACGACCCCCGCTCCGGACGCCCTACTACTGCAATAACTGAAGAAATTGTGAAAAAAGTTGATAACTCAGTTTTGGCGGATCGTCGTGTCACGGTTCGTTTTATTGCTGAAAATGTAAAGATTTCAACGGGGAGCGTGCATAATATTTTACATGAACGCTTGGGTATGAAAAAGGTATCTGCGCGTTGGGTACCAAGAATGCTTACTGACACGCAAAAACAAACTAGAGTCGAGATTTGTCAAGAAGCTTTGGACCTGATACAGCAAGACCGGGAACTTTTTTTGGCGCGATTTATAACAATGGACGAAACATGGCTCCATCATTACGACCCTGAAACGAAACTGCAGTTTATGACATGGAAAAGGCCATCATCTCCAACTCCGAAGAAATTCAAGGTGGGCCCATCTGCTGGTAAGGTCAGGGGCTCTGTTTTTTGGGATGGTAAAGGGGTATTAATGATTGAGTATCTCAAACATGGAGCCACTATTACGGGCACATTATACGCCAAACAAATAGCAACATTGCGCAATGAGATCCGCGAAAAACAGCGAGGTAAACTCTCGAAAGTTGTGCTGTTCCACCAGGACAATGCCCCGGCACACAAGTCCATCGTTGCAATGGCTGCAATTCGTGATGCTGGGTTCAATATCCTTAAGCATCCTCTGTATTCACCAGATCTCGCTCCCAGTGATTTCTACCTATTTCCGAGATTGAAACAATACCCGAGAGGCCAGAAATTTGAAGACGACGACGCGGTAGTCGCTGCAGTACAAGATTTTTTAAGTACTCAAGATGAGACCTTTATTAAAAATTAAATTTTAAGTTTAGAAAAAAGATTTAATAAGTGTATTATGCTAAAAGGTGACTATGTCGAAAAATAAAATAACATTTAGTAAAAGTTGTTTATAACATACTCATTCTCACTTTTTATTGAACGCCCCTAGTACAGGTTTTACCTAGTTCAGACTCCAGTCCCTCGAAAAAGTTACTAGTATCTAACTAAACTACCATAATGTTGTATTATTTATAACTATTGCTGTTACCTATGTACTTTTGTGAGGAGAAAATAAATGATTATTATTAATATTAACTAAGTGACATGTTATTATCTTTTCCAGAACTGTTATAACTTAGTCTCTCACCCGGTACGAGGTTATCGCTGAGTTTTAGGACATCCTGTATAGCTAGAAACCGTGGTAGCCAAGTGGGTTGACCTATGACTTCTCAAACAGAGGATTGTGGGTTCAAAGCCACTGGGCTCGTACTTCTGACTTTATGAGCAAAATTATATTTGAAATATACCATGAGTTTTTTGGTGAAAGAAAACATCGTGAGGAAACCAGAATGGTGTGTGTGAAGTTTCCAATGCACACTGGGCTCGCATGGGAAATACAGTCCAAGCTTATGAGAAGCCTGTGATCAACAATAGGACATGTGTAGACCGAGATGATTATGATAGCTAGGAAAGGGCTAGTAACTGCCATGAAAGGGCAATGGGGTAAATGTGACCTCAAACACTTATCATAATCAAGTTTTGCCTAAAACACAGGCCCTAATCATTAGCAATGTAGCCATATATAAATGCACAGTCAACGGCCTAGCGGCAGCTGACCGAAAAATCCTTAAGTAATGAAACCCAGGGCTTAATTGCGGTTATTATTTTGCGCCAACAAAATTACTAATATTATGAAAAAATGCCCAGTTTTTGGACGCCCCATCAATTTAGATTAGTGCTGTAATAGCCCGCATAGCCACCCTTGGACGATCAAGAAAATCTATGTAATAGTTGAGCTATAAGAAAATTTCAAGCTTATTACCGTGACGTGGGTTAAGGAATAAACGGAGTTGATGATGGTAAATTACTTCGTTGCATTTACGAAAAGTAAACTCTTTAGTTTCATTGCGTCGGTAGCAACCGATGTTTCTAAATCTAAGCTTTCTTGGGACTATTGTATAAATGCTCAATAATAATACTTTTTGTGCTGTAGTCTTGGATACTTAATAAGTAGGTATTTGAGTATGTACTAAGATTGAAATTTTGTTACATTTGTTACATACATTACAAACACAAATATAAATATAATAGGCATGGACTCAAAGATGCTGGCAGCCTTTCCTCACTGTATAGCAATGCTGAGTGCGAGGAAGCTGCCAGGTCTTCGGTCACTTGTAGTATCAAAGTCGTTTTGCGAGTTCTAAAGTGATTGCAGTAGATTCTAATTGTATCCAAAGAACAATTAGGAGGAGAGGAACTGATTTCATGGTGTAGCAAATCTAGTTAAGGTTTTTAATTTTCATTTTTCAGTACGAGTAATAATAACATGTGCTTGTTGAGTTGAAATTAATAGCCTAAATATATTAATTATTTAAGACCCTTTCTGTTTTTACTCTTTCACAGATTTTTTTGAGGATTGCAAATAAGCTATGAAAATGGTTGGATGGTTGGGCTATATATTGTATTTAAGTATTTCTAACTCCTAATTGTAACCCATTTAATGCATATATAGATATAAATAAATAAATAAATAAATAAATAATAGATAGATATTATATTCTATTCTCTCTTTCATTTGTTTTCCTTTTAAATGAAGCCCCACCGTCCTTTGAACTAAAAGTTGTAAAGTACCAAGAACTTCCAACACTAGCTAATATTCACGGGGGCAATATGGGAAGTAGGAAAAGTTAATTTCTGTATGGCGGCCCACTGATGGCCGTGGTTAATAAATTAGTGGGCCCCGGCCTTTCCCTGTCCACATTGTAATATACTCTCATTACTTACGATGTGCCGGAGAAAAGATTTAGCATAAATTTTGGTGTTTTGTTAAGTTATTAAAATTACAGAATCGCACCTCATTTTAATGGTTTATAAACGGAAAAGTACCTAGGTACCTAGTTAAATTTTGCTTGCGATCCTCTACAACTAAAAAGCAAGTAACTCACATTATTAATGAATTAAGCAGGGTGATTATTCAAATTTATTTACTCACTTATTTAAAATACAATTAAGTTATATCTTTTAGGGTTCCGTACCCAAAGGGTAAAAACGGGACCCTGTTATTGAGGCTCCGCTGTACGTCTGTCACCAGGCTGTATCTTATGAACCGTGACAGCTAGATAGTTGAAATTTTCACAGATGATGTATTTCGGTTGCCTCTATAACAACAAATACTAAAAAACAAAATAAAATAAATATTTTTGGGAAGCTCCCATACAACAAACGTGATTTTTTGCTCGCCTTTGCTCGATATTGATAACGGCAACAGGTAGAAGCTTGAAATATTCACAGAATATTAAGTTATATATTCAATTTAGAAATAAATAAATACATTAAAATAAACAAATATTTAAGGGGGGCTCCCATACAAAAAACGTGATTTTTTGCCGTTTTTAAACCCTTACCCTTGATAGGGAACCCTTCGTGCGCGAGTCCGACTCGTTTATTAGTCGCAACTAATATAACTCATATAGCCTTCATTAAAGCGAGGCTATATAATTATAACAATAAGATCATAAGATTTAACAAGTTCTTGTGGTATGAATAAAATTGTTTCTACCTCTAGGTACTTAATAGAATTTTATTTCTTGGAATTTTTTCCCAAGTATAAGGCAAAATGAACAAATGAAGAGCAATACTCATTCACTTCCCATAACATTAAAGAAATCATTAAAAGCGTAGTATCCATAAAAAGAGATAAAACGGTTTGCGTGCGCTCGCATCATTACACTGTTGTCATAAGGGCTAATAGTTCCACAAGAATCATACAATATGATAATAAAATCGACCTTTTAAGTCTTTAAATTGTCATTATTGTGTGCAGCTCGATTTTCTTGACTGTGAGCTAATCAATGTCGTATTAAGAATTATTCCTCAAGTCGTTTGTGAATGCCTAACCAGGGTCATTATGGATAATTTGTAATTGGTACCTCTTTATGGCAATTTTTTTCTTTGCTCACGGGAACCTAAGCGGTTGTTTGTTATAGCTGTAATATGCCTATTACGCACCACTTGCTAGTTGTAGATGCAGAAAATAAGTTTCATGTGGCGGTAAATGAAGGCAGGTTACAGATACATTAAGATACCAAATGCTTTGTACATAATTATCTATTTCAATGGATGCCTAAATGTCCTTTGATGCCAATTTATCTATGAAGGTTTGGAAATATCATCATCATTTCCAGCCGTAGGACGTCTACTGTTGGACATAGGCTTCCCTCATTGATATCTAACCATTACGGTTGGAAGAGCTTGCATCCACCTTGAACTGCGGTCTTCACCAAATCGTCCGTCCATCTCGTTGGTAAAGGAAGGTTTGGAAATATGTAGAACAATAATGTAAAAATAAATATTATTTAGCGTTTTTCTGTTCAAGCTTCATTTTCAACCGACGAAAACAAAAGGAGGAGGTTCTCAATTCGACGTGTATATATATATATATATTTTTTTTTATGTATGATCACGCATAACTTATTACAGAGTAGTCGGATTTTGATGATTCTTTTTTTATTGGAAAGCGTATACCCCAAATGTGGTCCCATTTAAATTTGGAAATAATATTCTTACCCTAAGGGTCGGAAAACAGGGGATGATTGACTAACTTATTACAGAGTAGTCTGATTTTCATAATTCTTTTTTATTGAATAGATAGGGTATACCTTGAAGTTGGTATTATAAATTTGGAAAAAAAATTACCCCAAGGATGGAAAAAAGTATAAAATAAAAACTTTTTAACAAAAAATTAAACCGCCGAAAAAACTGAAAAGCAAAAAATAATACCTTTTTTGTTTGACCTTAATCTAGGTACCAGTTTGAAGTCGGTGCCGGAGTGATAGAAGCCAATCAGGTAGACGATTATAGGTCCACTCCGCCTGGCTAAGTGCTGAGGCACCGACTTCAAACTGGTACCTAGATTAAGGTCAAACAAAAAAGGTATTATTTTTTGCTTTTCAGTTTTTTCGGCGGTTTAATTTTTTGTTAAAAAGTTTTTTATACCTAGTTTATTTGTTTTTCTTAATCTAGCAATCTCTCTTCTTTCGAATCTTTCGAATCCTTCAGAGATTGGATTGACTTGTAATTTTGGTAACTGATAACAATGTACATAATAGTAAATTTACAAGAGAAAAAAATTGTATAAACGAGTTAATTAATGAAAAACTCAATTTGTTTCCTGATTTTGTCCAAATTATATCATAACATTTATTTACTAGGTTTAATCATCAAATAGTATCCAATAAATCGGGTTTACTAAGTATTGCAACTATATTTTTCCCAAAAGATTCATTTACAACTGATTATTTTTTCTCAAATTGTAAACTTTCAGGGTTGTTATAAAACAAACCTAACCTAACCTACAGAATAGTCCTAAAATATAAAATATCCTGAATAGTTTACAGTTTCAGAAAAATAAACAGTTAGGAAATGAAAAATTTGGCAAATGAATCAGGTTGGGAAATGATTTTCAGCGAAACGGCAATACCCCAATAAATCGTGTAGTAAAGTTTTAAAAAGTTTAAATTATGCATTTACAACTATTCTTAACTAAAAGTATGTGCATTAGGAAACAGAAAAAAAAAACAATAATAAATAAAACATTTATAATGGAAAAGGTTCCGAAGATAGGTATGTACTGACAGTGTTTGTTCCCTCTTTGACTAGCTAAGCTAATTGTTTGACCGAGGTAGCTGCCAGCGCTTCCCTCTCCTGTGACGTCGACTAACCAGTCGACGTCACAGGAGAGGGAAGAGCTATTTCTTTGCTATTTCTTTATATTGCCTCATAGCGTTAGGACCTCCACGGACCAAATAACCGAATAGGGAAAAGTCGTATTTGTGAGCTTCTTTAAGTTTTTTAACACTTCGCGTCAATGTTATTAGATACCAAAGAAACCTATTTTTTTGCGTGTCATTAAGGAACATGCCACTAAACTAAACGCCGGTCGTACAAACTTGCGATAGTTTCATCATTACGAACTCGTATCGAATAAGGAACGGCTTCTTTTTTTTTTATTGTTTATTGCAGTCAACTTTTAATTTGGCTAAGTTTCCGATGCGTGATTCTCGGTCGTTATTTTTTAAACTTTTTGTATTATATTTAGTGAGGGCTCACTTTCGTGTCTTCGGTTAATGTGCCCTATTAGCTATGCTGGGGCCGTAGTACGCTTGACACGGGGTAACCCTTGCCATATTTGTGAAGAAGGTTGTTTGTCGTACATGCGAGGGGGAAGCGGAACGTGGGCAAAACTATCCACGTTAGTACCAAATGATGCTCATTTCGTTCGCGTGCCAATTCCTTTTCTTAAGTAGCCGGAATGGTGTCTCACCTCTAAGCAAACCCTTCTGCTGTAGATATAAAGATAAGCGATTTGTTTAATATATGATTTGCTTCTATTGTCTTGTGCTTAAATTTTCATTTTACTTTCGTCATATTATTTAATTTTTTAACCTGTTACTATGTACCTGCACTGCTACTATGTCACTGTAAATTTAAATATCAGTCCAATACGTCGATTTTTTTGTTGACTTCGCTTAGCAACACTAGGTTATCTTCGCCTGAATCTTTATCATAGTCCGTAATTTCGTCTTGTATGAAATCCTGAGACAAACCTTTCGTTGTCAAACCGATTAGAGCGTAACATGGCAAGTTATTAAAATCGAAGGACAATTATTATGTAAGGTCACAAAATTGACGCAACTAAATATATTTTAGTGTCCATCCATTAGCCATTGAACAAAGGCGGAAACATTAAGAAGTGAGTTGCAATTTCATTGTGTGTTCAGGAATTATGACGTGTAAGAAATCGACATTTGCAAATCGTTTAGCCGATAGTAAGGAAATTGCAGTCAATTTCGCGTAATAGGCTAAAGGAGGCCATTTTGTTGACTTAGCATACCGTAGATTATTGTCTTTGAAATCATGTTGACTGATTTTTATGTTACGATTTTGAATGAGTTTATTATGGAAAGGGAATGAAACCATTTCACGTGGCTACTTAAATAAAAGTAAGACATATGCAATTAAATTCTATTTGCTATGTATTTTACTAGCGCGTGGCTGATTCCTTGAAACTTTTTCTGCCTGTAAATTTTGCTTTATATGTGATTGTTTAAAATATAATTACGGAAAGAACTGGTTTACATACCTAACTTAAATACATACTACCATTTATTTGAAGCGTTTTACCCTCGTTATGGGCAAGAGATTTAGTACAAATAAAAAACATGACAAGATATGTATTAGTCTGGTTATAAAAGTTAAGTAAACAACTTTACTTTGTAGCGACTTTGTAAACATCCCACAATAATAGGTTAATAGTCGTCACAAGTACTGCTACAAAGTGTCAAGACTTCCTTCCTTAATTTACAAGTAAAGCTACAAAACGTACCTACAATATGCAAAAACAAATTACCTATTCATACCTAACAAGCCTCCGCCCCTTTATAATAATAAAATCGTATGACCAAGCTACGAGCAGTTACGGGCAAAATGGTTGTGTAAATGTAAAATTGATTTAGCATTCAAATGATAATTTTACTTAGAACGGGCAAATTTGTAATATTTTGTAGCCGGAGAAACTCTCCTTAACTGGTAAATACTAGATTGTAAGCATTTGCACTAAAATTTCTGAAAGTATGTTGTCGTATTTTGTTCGAAGAAAGTTTTGTGACGGAAAATAAGCGTGCTTTACTTTGCAAGTTCTTCAAGTTCAGTTATTTTGCCATTATGATTATTTAGAATCACAATTTTCTAACTTATGACTGGAGTCCATAATTGGGGATGTCTATTTTTTTGCAATGTATGAAAAATCGAAAACCATTTCGAGATAAATGCTTTTTAAATCGTTTTCTGTAGTTATTTAATTTTAATATTATGTAATGAATTTATTATATAAAAAATAAGCAATGACCTTCATTTGACATTGGTGTAAATTGCGTGACCGGTTCAAGTCGTACTTTATTCTGTGTGGTTAGAATTCTTCACAATTTACGCGTGGATAGTATACTACGGAGTTTGATTTGGACCCGCTGTCTGACATCTAGCACTTTGTCAGTGCCAGTAAAGTGACACAGTGTATAGTGTACCACTACGCAAAAAATAATTAAAGGGGTTGCCTTATCGTACGCATTTAGATAGATTTAGAAATTTGGCATTGTGGGAGCCCTCAATTATAATCTGACGTCATCAACTAAAATAGTTTCAATAATTAATTTTGAAAAAAGTAGAGAACTAAATGACAAAAAATTTAAATTAGTTTCTTATAATTGACATTTCTATACAAAAAAAATATAAAAACCACTGGTAATTTTTTTTAGACATTCCCAATTCGGACCATGGTAGCCGGTAACCATATAAAATGATCTGACTGGAAAAAGTTTCGTTGTGGCTCGAAAATGACCCATACAAATGTATGTATGTCTGTGTAAAATGTTAAACTTTTGCCCAAAAAGTCACCCACATAGATCGTTGTCACACCTGTATTCCTCTGAGGTTATGAATCTTTGCTATCGTAGGCAGAAAATCAAACCGTGAAATAAATCCCATTAATATAAACATAACATTCCAACTTTATTTCTGTTCAGACGGGTCCTGTCAATCCATACAAGAAATGATGTATATTTTTGTCTATTTCTCATAAATACATACTCATACTGCCGTGAACTCAATAACGAACTACGTGTCGACCTTTCAAACTACCTATACCATAGCCAGCGAAATATGAATGGCAAATTGGGTGGCATCACTATTATTTATTCCGAGCCCACCCCACATGCTGATTTTATGCCTCCATGTCTTCCTGAACAACGCTTAACAAAAATTCCATGAATGCAAAATAAGCTACTAACGACAAACTCAAACAGTCGTAACGGCCGGCTGATTATCAGTCGCTATACATTTTTTATGCCCGGTTCTACTTTACGACCATCAAACTAACTTACGTCATAACTACATCAAAACAAGCAGCCTCATAAGTCACAGAAGAATATAAAAAAGAAATAAACACAGTTATGAAACAACGATAATAATTACAAGCAATATAAATACGTTCGGTTGAAGCACTACGCCACCAACGTAACGCCCGACCGGCGCGTGGCGAAACTGGCTAACTTTTAAAACGTTATATGGGCGGCAATAAAACGTTCGTTCCCGTACGAGCACAATACTTGCAGAAATATTTTTGAATACGGAATTAGGTTTGCCAAAAGCGCGGGGAGCAGATAAGGCAGAAAAAAAAACAAATTTGTAACGGGTAAAGTTTTTGGAGGCGGAATGTCTCCCTTGGGTGCTGAATCTTCGTCGGCGCGGCTCGTAAAACGCGGGACGTGGGCAAGCGGGCAAATTTGTCCTGAGAGCGACCTATGACGTTTTGATGGAACACTCCCGGACCGGCCCGCTCTCCGGATTCATATTCATAACGAGAATACCCCGATCGGTGACACTTTCAATCTTAAAGTCGATCTAACACCAAACGCGCAAAGATATATAACGAGTCGTTTTCAACTCGCGACAGTATCAAATTTCATAGACAGCGAAAAAGCAAAGTAGCTCGTTAAAAATCTCGTTAAAAATAAGAAGTTGTTTCAGAAGTACACCAAACAACCCGAAGGAAATAATACGGGGCACGAATGTCCTTTGCATGATGCTCGCCTCTTCAAAAGAATGGCACCCGTGTCTGAGCCATCTTGTAGGAATTTTAAATTGGACGAATCGCTCAAATGTAAATGGTTTTCCTTTATATCCCCATCCTCTTGGGCTGCCCACCCCCATCTATCGTGCGCCTAGCCAGGCGACTGGCATACCAACACGCGCGCACACATGTTCCGAAAGCCTACGTCGCGCATTCCCACTCCGAGCAGACCTCCTCGCTTGCATACGTCATTTACCGATCCTTTCTACTTTGCATATACTGGAGAGGGGCACAGTGGGCCAAGTATCATTGGTGCCTTTAAGCCAACACTCACACGTGCCCAAATTCACACACGCTCACTTCTCATCTCGAGTATACTACGAGTAATGCGAGTGTGAATACGTAAATACGCGTCGAGATCGCGAGTTCAAAAACACAAAACGCAATATGTCTTCATAGTAAAGAGGTGTAGGAAATCTTATTCGGGTTCTCTAACAAAAGAGTGAAAGTTACAATCTGGAGGGAAATCTTTGGCGTATATCTGATGATTTTTTCGAAATATATGACGGATTTATGTATTCTATTTACATAGTAAGTGATGGGAACCCCTGATTTTCTTTGCCAACCCATAGAGTTAGTGGTCCTTTAATCTTGATATCGTACTTTTTACTGTGAACAAAAAGAAAATGAAGGTAGAATGTACAATAATGTGAATTAGGTTTCATAATCCTAATTATATCATCTTATGTATCATACATAATTTAAGTAAAATTTATTTTTAAAACTTGTCCATGTTCTTTAAAAAATTGAATTAAGGAGGTCCAACATCGTTCTATTCTATTTTTTTAAATTATGTCAATCTCATATTTATACAATCTGCCTCTTTAAACTCAACAAAGGAATGAAAACAAGTGAAGTCTCATAAACACGATAAAGTCGTATAAATAGAGTCAATCCCATTGGAATGGAACTAGCATGTCGCCGTAAAGATTTAATGTGTGGGATAGGTTTGAAGCTAGTTAATTAATTAGAGACGCTATCGTGACCTGCATTGCTTATCAAAGACTGATAAAGCAAAGGCTATATGAGGTGAAGTTTATAAGAAAAACTGAAAACTATTTACCTACTTAAGTAATAAAGATTTTGGTTTTTAATGTGACGCTCACTAGGATTTTTTTGTTAGTTCTGTTATTATAGGAAGAGCTCTGACAAGTATGAATAATAAAATCCATTACATACAAAACACTTTTATAAACCTACACCTTGAAAAATGAAATACTTACTTTTATGGAATAATCGTTCTGTAAGTCACCTAAAAGGATTAGTTAAGAATTTTGAATTATTTACACACAACATGTGATTATTAATTCCGCTATCCAACGCTAGATGGCGTTACGTGTAAGCTCAGGAGGAATCATTCATTACTGTGCTGCAGAATAAGATGCTTGTTGTAAAGTAGGGTAATAAAAGGCTCACAGTCTTTGTAATGTACAATTTCAATGCCAGTTTTTACTCTTAATTAGTAAAATGTTAAAGACTAATAAAAAATAATGTGCGACTAGCGAACTTAGTACAAAAGAGAAAATTCCCAAAACTCCGTTCTCATAATAAGTCATTTAAAAATAACTTTAATAATAAAGTAAGAATACTTCCAAGAAAATAATTTATCGCTTCCCCAGTGAGCGTTGAGAATTCTCTTCAGTTTTAATGAATAGAGCCAGCGCTTCGTACTTTTTCCATTTAAAACTTCGGCGTGACTTGTTTCGTAACAATCGACACTTTTCACGAATATTGAAAACGAATAATCTTTTTATATTGATACCGAATAATAAAACATATAAATTAAAGAAGTTCTGTCATAAATATTGTTGTTATTCATAATGATGGTCAACACCGCTAAGACAGTTTCAAAACTATAAAGGTCATTTTTCCAATTGTTATGCACCTCGCCTAAAGTAGATAGGTACCTAAGTAAATTATAATTTTTTTAACTAAATTATACATTGTAATTATTACATATTCCAGACGAAAATTAACAAATCACCTGAATACTCGTCAAGTTAAACGATCTACTAGATCTATAGGATTAGGATTTGTAAATTAACTCGCAAAAAACATTTTCACAGAACAGTTTTCACAGTATGTGTGTTTGTTTTTAATACTTTTAAAGCAATTAATCAATATGTAGGTGTTACTTTGCTTTTACTTTTTATATATAATGTACCTACTAGCTGTTGCTCGCGACACCCGCGATTCCGTCTGCAAATAATTTTATTAATTTATCGTTATCCCGCGGTAACTATGGAATTTTCCGGGACAAAAACTATTCTATTTACTTCGCAGGGTCTCAATTTATCTCTATACCTTTATCTAAATCGGTTCGGCGGTTTAAGCGTGAAGAGGTGACAAACAAGACATTTAAAGAACTAAAACAATTACTTTGCTGACCCGCGACCTTAAGATAGCTACGTAAATGCAAGAAATGTGTGTTCATGCAGTTCCTTCACCTCCACACTTTACGAACACACACAAATCACACAAATCCAACTATCACCACCACCAAACTACACTGACGCGTTTGTAAAGATGGAGGAACTGCATGAACACACATTTCTTGCATAAACGTAGCTATCATATAAGGTCGTGGATGAGCAAAGTAATTGTTTCAGTTCATTGATATAGACCTCCGCAAAGTAATGCCTGATTCAATTAATTAGACAGATATTTATTATATTTGTATGGATTGATTTTTAGAAATAATGAAGACTTTCAATTACCACAATTTCCAAATCGCGAAACCGTGATGCCTCATAATTATCTTTGCGATCTCTTTGCTCGTCCTGCATCCAACAGGAAAAACAACACCTCGATTTCAGATAGGTACTCGAGTTGTCTAACTGCCGCAACTATCGCCGAAGGAAGTGGCGAAAGGCATTAATTTAATTTTATGGTTTTTGTGTTTGTCACAGCGCGAGTTTAGTGGAGATTTGTGGGCTCTCCACCGCTCTAACGAGGGTTCCGGCTTAATAAGTGGGCGACCGGTTTACGTGGAATTGTTTTAATCCTGATAATTTTGGGATAATGTGTGAGGTAAGGATTTGGGGATTCAAGTTCTTTTAAGGCTTTGCTGTTGGGGAGACTTGTTATATTTAACACGTTAACTGCGGGGCCATTTTCAATGAACTCTCAGCCAGTGCGTTTGTGACCTATAAGAACTCGTAACCAAGCTTTACTTCAGTGCGTATGAGAACCAATCAGCCTCCTAAAAAGTAGATTTCGAAAATAACGTAAATCTCGCTCAAAAAGCTATTTATCGTTATGTTTTTGTTTATAGGTAAAGATAATACATTGTTCTATCTATAAACGAGTTCGGATGCAGTTTCGACATAAATATACAGTGTAAATACAAAACACACATAGGGTATCGATTGTATCTCACGCCGCAACTGAAGTTAGTTCAATATGTCTACGGACTAGTGATGGGATTGAAATAAATCATTAATAGTCGATAACTATGTTTAATCAAAGAATGGCATCAAGGAAAGTGTTTCTCGTTAAAAAGTGATAAACACAATGATTGTTTATATTGAACACAGTGGGTAAAGATTATTTTAGTTTTTTTTGGAAGTTGGTGTGCTATTCATTGTGAGCCTTAATTTGTTGTAACAGCCCACGCAACGTCTTTTTTTGTCACCGCGTTTTAAAACGTGATCTGAACTGTACCTGTACCATGAGTTTACACTAGTTCACAGTGACCGTACTCGCTAGCGACGGCGTAAATTATTTGTATTGGAGAATTGTACTTCCGTAAGTGACCGCTAGAGGCGCTGTACAATTCTCCATACAAATAATTTACGCCGTCGCTAGCGAGTACGGTCACGTAAACTAGTGTAAACTCATGGTAGAGGTACTGAACATTTTCCCTCAGAAAACACTGCAATAAAGTATATTATTTAGTAAACAGTCCGTACCTACAGGTTGTCCAAAGTGTTTGTCCAAAACAATATTTTTTTATGGATATATAGGTAAACAAATTAAAAATATACTACCAACTTTTTTGTACAATACGTTTACTTTTAGTTTACCACTGACAGATTGCTTCCCTTCATTTCATTTCCAACTTTAACGCCATACAAATAAAGTAGTTATTACAAAATCTGCAAACGTGGGTAACAGTATTCCAAAATTGGCATTATTTGTAGGTCGTTAAAGTTGAATATGAAATGAAGGCAAACCATCTGTCAAACTTTATGTAATTTTACTGTAATCAGTATTGGCTACCCATTAAGTTCCCTAAGCAATCGTTCGTTTGTTTACACTTTTTTCTTTTTATAGCACTCATAACTGTTTTATAAATACTTTATGTTTAAAAGCATACAGTAAATTCACAGATTTTAACGAGATTTATTTCCTAAATAACGCGCGGCCTTTCACATCGATACTTGAACAACACTAAAACGAAATGTGCGGCGCCCGCGCCACACGCTCTCCTTTCCTTGCGGCTATGAGGCCTGCGATTCAGGAGACTCAAAAGATCTCCAAACGCACCAAATTAATAAAGTTATTACTCAGTGCGTTAGGGACCTAATCGATCTCCAATTTTTTTTAATACGTCGATGAGTTAAATTTTTAGCAGGAAAATTCAAATTCAAATCAAATTCAAATCTATTTATTCACTTGAGAAGCGGTTACATCAGTTGTTTTATAGCAATAAAAGATTTTGTACAGCGCTCTCGCCAGCGAAAATCAGCATGCAAATATGTATGTAAAAAAGAAAATTATAACAATAATAAATAAAACCTAAATTCAATTCATTTCAAATATCAAATGTCATGCCATAAAAAATATTACTATTATTATTAATATTTTAAAAACCAATATAAAAAACCTCATACAAATATAATTATCAAATGTCATCCCTTAATCTCTAAAAATAAATATTCTATATAAATAAATACAGTTATCAAATGTCATGTCTAATCTCTATTATAAAACAACATCACCTATTAAGCAAGTTTCTATATTTGTCTCCGTCATACTCGAAGTAATTCAGCTGCTATTGCCTCCCGCACAGAGGTGCGAAATACGAAATCGGGCGCCGCACTGAATGAAAGATTCATAAGAGATCTTTTAGATCTCGTAACGCAGTGAACGTGTTAATGCTGAAACGGCATATTATGTAGCGATATCCGAGATAACCGAACCAAAGGTACTGACATAGTTTAAGTGGCATTGCTCGTAGAATCGACGGCCGATGGAGTAGTAAGGTTCTAAAGTGGCGACCGCGATGGACGACATGGCGTAGTATGGCCCCCAACAAGTTGGATCGACGATTTAGCAAAGGTCGTAGGAACCCACTTGAATCCGATCGTTATAAAACTCTTTGGGGGAGCCGTTGTCCAGCAGTGGACGTCTTTTGGCTGATACGCTAATTTTTAGAGCTTAATCGTTTACTGCCGCCTGGTCTCGTTATTATTTAACTAATCTGAGACGACCAGACGACCAGATGGCCACTAGGCCATCTAGGTTCTCTAACCACTAGGTTAGAGAACCTGACTATAAAGCTTGAGGTCCCGGGTTCGATTCCCGTGTCGGGGCAGATATTTGTATGAAAAATACGAATGTTTGTTCTCGGGTCTTGGGTGTTTAATATGTATTTAAGTATGTATCTATCTATATAAGTATGTTTATCCGTTGCCTAGTACCCATAACACAAGCTTTCCTAGCTTACTTTGGGACTAGGTCAATTGGTGTGAATTGTCCCGTGATATTTATATTTATATTTATTTATTATTTATATCTGAGTACAGAATTGTACATCCCGTCTGGTATAATTTTAAACTGAAAAAAAAACACTCCTAAAAAGTTAATTGAAGCCGGTTTTTTTTAATCCAATATTGGCTTGCGTTTGACCACAATCATGCCTAATGGAAAGCGAAGATGAGGTCTACGATGAAGCGCGTTTGCCTAGTAAGTGATCATTCACCCTAGACTTGAATTCGGCTAGATTGTAGTATTCAAGGAACACAGACGTAGGTAGGGGATTCCACTCTTGCCACCTCCACCATAATGATAGTTAACAGTAAATAGTAGAATAATCAAAATTAGAACAAACAGGTTAAATACCTGTGTAATCCCTCACTTGCAAACACTACACCACAAAACACTATTGTACATCTTTAGCTCACTTCTTCATCATTCCGCATAAATCGTGAATGCCAGCATTAAATCATTTGAAACATTCCAAAAGGACTCAATAAAAAAAACTAGCAACATCTCCTTCGCGCCTCTCCTCTCCCTTCCATTTATCACCATTTGAATAAATTCAATATGTACATTGAATCGCGTGTAATTAATGGTTTTATTCGTTTAGCACTTAAAACGCTTTAAGGGCGAGGTGTCCAAACATTTGTCGTTTCAGTCATTTCTAAACGGATGAGCGGGATAAAACATATCGCCGGGACACCCGCTGGTTTTGATCATTAATATTGATTTGTGGTCAATCAAAGCTTGAGGATTTCACTTTTAATGTTATTATTTTTTTGTCTTCTTCCCTGATTCGGAGCATGGTTTTAATCCTCGACTTTCTTTGTTAAATATCATAAGATTAAGTTAAAATTAATAGTAAGTTCGACGAAGATACGCTTGAAAGGAACATTTTTGTATATAATTGAAATTAAGCGACAAACAAATATAACGGAGCATTTTCAATATCAAATTGTATGAAAAGTCACAGGTTATTAAACTTTACCTATGAAATTGAATTCTATTATGAAATAAATAAATACTCGAAGATTTTGCGTGTGTTCGTTCATTTAGTAAACAATTCCCATTGAAATGAGGATGGCTAGAAATACGATTCAAAATCTACTCAGCATTTTGTGTTTTTATCCATTCTCCTTATTAAATATTTCTGCACAGAAGCAACTTATCAAAAGTTTTGAAACTTTTCATTTTTCTTGAGTCATAATAGTATTTTACAAGCGCGTTCCGACTCTCAACGTACCTCATGTGAGCGAGATAAATTGTGGTAATGTCACCAAATTGTTTCTTAGTACTGCTTGCCGTGGGCTATTTTTTATAAATGTTAATATGACATACTACATACCATTCATAACGAATGAAAATTCGTACAATGTGTGTAGGGTGTTAAACACAAAATATCAGAACCATACACCTGTATTGCAATGGATGACATAAATACGATAAAATGTATATGTATGTAATAATAAATAATAATAATAATAAATATCACGGGACAATTCACACCAATTGACCTAGTGCTTGTGTTATGGGTACTAGGCAACGGATAAACATACTTATATAGATAGATACATACTTAAATACCTAACATCCAAGACTCGAGCACAAACATTCGTATTTGTCACACAAATGTCTGCCCCGACCGGGAAACGAACCCGGGACCTCAAGCTTCATAGTCAGGTTCTCTAACCACTAGGCCATCCGGTCGTCTAAATGTGAAGTGGCAATTTTCGAATACGTCATAAGCACTCACATTTCTGTTGAAAATAACTTCATTCTGATGGTTGTCTCTACTAGATATTTTAAAATTAATCTGAAATATTTCAGCAGATGGTAGGATTTTTGAATTGAATTCTTCATTCAAAGTGCCTTTGACATATTATTATACGTCTCTTATTATATCGATCAATGTAACTATAGGAAAATTTGACAACTGCTATCGCTATTTAACCTCCTGCCGCCCACGTCAAATTTTGTTCAATGAAATTTAAACTTTTTCACTAATGAGTTGAGTTCAATGTCACATTAGAATAAGTCCTAATAATAGGACATCGGACCTCAGGAGGTTAAAACTCCTGAAATACATGTGGAGGGGTGTCAAATAAACTCAACCATCTATGAAGTCATCATCATTATCATTCCAGCCTATATAGGTACGTCCTACTGCAGGCCAAAGGCTTCCTTTCAGAATGAAAAGGCTTGAGCCGTAGTTCCCACACGCGGGCCCAGAGCGGATTATAAACCTCACACACACCATTGGATTTCTTTGCAGATGTGTGCAGCTTGCCTCGCCATTTTAACTTCATCGCTCATGGTAAATTTCAAATGTAATTTCGTACAATACATTTCGAAAAACTCAGACTTGAAGTCAAAATAAATTATGTACAACGGCTTTTTAAGCTTTTTGTCTACTGAAATGTTTGAGATTAATTTCTTTCTACTTCTTTCCTTTTATTACATCAGATGCATAATCTATATATATAAAATTCTAAACTGACTGACTGACTGACTGAGTGACTGACTGTTGATATATCAACGCACAGCCCAAACCACTGGACCTAGAGACTTGAAATTTTGCACATAGATACCTTATACAATGTAAGCATCCACTAAGGAAGGATTTTTGGGAATTCCCACGGGAACGGGAAAAAACGGGATTTATAGATTCGATTCCGAGTGACCGTATCTCAGTAACTATAATAACTAGACTCTTCAAATTTGATACACAAGTAGGTATTACAATAATGAAAACATCCATTTCAGGATTTTTCAAAATTCCTACGGGATAAGGAATAAACGGGATTTATATATTCAGTTCAACGGAATCCTATCAACTATACCTAATTACTAGACTCTTCAAATTTGGCATAGAAGTAGGCAATTATAATAGTAAAAAACCATTTTAAGGATTTTCGGAAATTCCCACGGGATAAGGAAAAAACGGGATTTTTCGTTTTACTGGTCGTAGAAAGCTGAAATTCGGCATGAAGGTTGCTTGGGGAGTGTAGAAGAGCATTGTAAGAGGAATTTCCAAAATTCCCACGGGAACGGGAAAAAACGGGATTTATAGATTCGATTCCGAGTGACTGTATCTCAGTAACTATAATAACTAGACTCTTCAAATTTGATACACAAGTAGGTATTACAATAATAAAAACATCCATTTCAGGATTTTTCAAAATTCCCACGGGATAAGGAATAAACGGGATTTATATATTCAGTTCAACGGAATCCTATGAACTATAATTACTAGACACTTCAAATTTGACATAGAAGTAGGTAATTATAATAATGAAAAACTTTTTTAAGGATTTTCAGAAATTCCCACGGGATAAAGAAAAAACGGGATTTATCGTTTTACTGGTCGTAGAAAGCTGAAATTCGGCATGAGGTTGCTTGGGGAGTGTAGAGGAGCATTGAGAGAGGACTTTCCAAAATTCCCACGGGAACAGGAAAAAACCGGATTTTTCGTTTTACTGGTTGTAGAAAGCTGAAATTTGGCAAGTGGGTTCCTTGGGGAGTGTAGAAGAGCATTGAGAGAGGACTTTCCAAAATTCCCAAGGGAACGGGAAAAAACGGGATTTTGCGTTTAGTAAAGTAGGTTGTAAGCTAAAATTTCAAAATTCATTAGTTTATACTGTAAGTAGGCCGCAAAGGGCTCTTTAACCGACTTCAAAAAAAGGAGGAGGTTATGCATTCCATTTTATGTATTTTGTTATGTAGGTATGTTCACCGATTTCTCGGTCAATTGTGGACCGATTTTAAAAAATCTTTTTTTATTCGAAAGAATATAATATACTCCTGAAATGTTCCCATTGTCACGCAAGCAATCTTGCTTGCATGCTTGCTTGCTTGCCTGTATGCTTGCTTGCTTGATATCTTGGTTCTTTGGAATCCTCATGGTACACGCGAGCGAAGCCGCGGGCAAAAGCTAGTACGTTATATTTGCATTGGTTAAGCATAACCGCCGCCTTGCATTATTCGCGACTGACTGGTTTAGACAAACTCAACGTTGACGAAAAATCAAACTCAGGACTTGTTTGTGACACGCAAGATAGATCTGACGCCATCCAATTAAATACAGGTCCATGGGTTACACAGTACGAATAACCTAAATCACAACTAGTACCTACTCGTATCATTAACCGCTTAATTGTATTGGTAATCACAATTGAAAGCCAACTCAAACATTCTCCAGTCATTGTCAATGTAAAGTCTCTTTAGAGTACGTATCCCTCGACAAGCAACAATGCCTAATGATTCTCTCGACAAATAAACCAAGAACTACAATCACACGATGAGGAATGGCCCTCGACTGAGGGTCATTAAGAATGCAGTGTCTTATCTTACTCGGAATAATTAATGAAAGTGTGGATGTGGCTTGCTGTGAATGTATTGGTTAGATTTATTGAAGCTCATAAATATGTGCGGTACGTGTGTTTGGGAATTCTTGGCTCGAATTGGGATTTGGAACAGGAATAATTATAAGTTTGAACCCTACCCTTTAATTGTGTAAATAGCATGATGATTTACATTGCAATATTTGGCGATTGGAATCGTCTACTGTTGTGGGTGTCGTAAATTGCGAATAAGGGACCGGTTAGTGACAATAGAGTGAACGCAACGCTCTCTATGGTCATATAGTGAACTCCGGACTCCAGAAATGTGATGTGGAAGGCAAGGGGAATCGCCTCAAAATCTACCAATAAAACAGTCAAGTAGATTCAGAATAAGATTCCATCCTCACCTTATGAACACGGCCACTCTGACAAACAATTCTTTATTTAAGTAAAGTAAGAGATGTCCGGGGATCGAAACATAATTTGATCCTTAGACACATTTGACTTTGACACTGTAAAAGTTTCAAACTTGATTGAGCAAAATGTATTATGTTGTTGTGGTGCTTATGTACCTATATTGTATTGTATGTATTGTTTACTTTGTGGGTAAAAAATGTCAAAGTGACATAAAACAAACGATGGTAATATTAACAGAAGCTTAACAAGAAGTGTTTATAAGGAGGTAAGTTGGTTTTTACCGCTTCATGACAACAAATAAAATCCCAAAATATATCACAAGCGATTATATAAATCAATAATAACTAATTGTTCGTAAAACTTTCAAAAACATCAATGCTTGATGTTATACTATTACTTTCTCTTCTTTTTCCTAGCCTTTGTCCCTTTATTAGAGGACGGCTCCTTGTATTCAGGGGTTTTGGAGCTGTATTGTCTTGAGGCCGCTCGCAATCATATTGGCTATCTCTTTCTACCGTCATCCAACACCGTGTGACAGAAGAAATTGGTGACAGAAATTGTGATTTCGAGTGTGTAAAGCCTCAAGGTTGGGATCAACTGTGTCCGTTCCAAATCTTCAGATAATGTTTGGAAAACGAGTCGTTTGTTTCTTTGCTTTTGCTGGGTAGCCAAAACCTTACACAACACTACTGTTACCGATACAATGCATTCTTACTATACTCAATAGTTGCAGCATAGCTTACGAAGTAGACCCAGGAGGTCCAAAGGGTGCAAACTATTATTGGGAATGAGTAATGACAAGCAGTCATTGGTATTATGAGTGTGCAGATTCCTTTGACCTCACGGTGGTTGTTTATTTTAAATTGCAATTGATGGATTGTCCACCATCTTGGTTCTGTTCAAAGGTAAAATCAATTATAATAATTAACGATAAGGAAGTTTAATGGATGTGTATTTTGAAGAAGACATAAATTTGTTACTTATTTATTACAAACTTTTTAATAATATATGATTCAATTAACATTGGGTATTTAAATTCGTAGAAAGAGTCATCTGCATTTACCAGCAGGTGAGATAGAGGTTTAAACAAAAAATAATCTGATCTATGTACGCATGCATAAAGTAAATGTCCTAGTTTTTTTGCATCCTGATGCCCAATAGATGGCACTGCTGTCGCTCCTATTGTTAATAAAATAAAGTTAAAGATGGCAGCTACTAGGACAATGACCAGTATTTACACGACTACCTTATTTGTATTTAATATATATTTAAGTTTGTATCTTTCTATATAAGTATGTTTTTATCCGTTGCCTAGTGCCCATAACACAAGCTTTGCTTACTTTGGGACTAGGTCAATTGGTGTGAATTGCCACATGATATTTATTCGATTACTCTTACTTTTGTAAAAAAGGTACAGTAAAGAGGGATTCACCCTCTTGACCTGCATCTTCGTCACTGGCTGCATTTCTGGTACCAAGTGGCTTTGTGAGTCCACCTCTGTGGATGCAGAATATACATTCCTACTAACATTATTATGCGAACGTGTGTCTATGTTTTCCCGTTTTAAACTGTTGAACCGATTTAGATGAAATTTAGTATAGAGATATTTTGAGCCCCGGGAAAGGACGTAGTATAGTTTTTAAATTGCATAGTTCCCGCAGGATAGCAATAAACGAATTCTTCGCTGACTGAGTCACTGGCAAAATAAAGGAAGTAGGCAATTAAAAAAAAATATTACTACTTATTTTTGAGTTAAATTAGTATTAATTATCACATCTGTAGGGCAAAAAAGAAACGTCACGATCTATTCAAAAACCCTAAAAACTACAAAAACCAAGTACACATAAAATTACAAAGCAGAGGGTTCCAATGAACCCGACGTAGCGTATAACTAACTGACACCTACCTGCTTACCGTTCCTACTCCGATAACCATCGTAGCACAAAAACTCATTTTTACCTCAAACAAGGACAAAAAAAGAAACAGCTACGTGATAAGGCGTTCATACGAGATAGCAATTAATCATTATACATTGTTTGACTACGGATGACAGTAAAAATTAATTAAAATTCCGTGTAAAAAGACAAAAAGACCAATCAGGTGTCTCGCGAGGGTACCTACACCCACATTAATTCATTTTAATGCAAAGATTATTACAGACAGAAGCGAACATTTATACAAAATTTTAACTGTTTCAGATTTAAAACAGCTTGCTTTGAATGGTACTTTGAGTTTTTTTTCAAGAATTAGCTAATGGAGAAATGTAAAAAAAAAACTACAAATCTGTCTCAAAAAGTTCATAATTAGGTACAAAAAGACTACAGAAGAATTTAGAAAGGTACGGAAGAATTCTCAATTAGTTATTTCAATTCATTGTGAAAATACCTACACAGAAGTATTTCTATACTTACCGGGAGGGGCTGGAAATAATTTGATGTAGGACCTTTTAGTGTGAGAATTAATAAATATTTTTGAATTTTTTAATTTTGAATTTTTGAATTTGAAATCCGATTTTGTCAACCCTGGAGCAAAACCATGCAAAACTTAGCTAAACTTATTTTATGTAAAAGCCTTAGCAAAGACTATGTTGTTGGCTGTGTATGTTTTGTGACTATATCACGCATTTTTTCTGATTGAATTCGATACCTTCATCTGACGTTCGTGCCGTTACAGTAGGTATGATTAGTTTTAGGTTTATGTAGTTTTAGGCTAAGTAAAAGGGTCTCAATGAAGACTTGCATGTTGAAATTGGACTCTATTGGCGCGTTTCGGCACTTTTTGACAATACTGTTAGAAATTAATGAAGTGACTCTGAATTAGATTACCTACCTTCATATAATTAGTTTTATTCTTTACGAATGTGCCGATTATGAGCACTAAAATATTTCCTTAGTTCTTTAAAAGACTACAGAAGACTGTACCTTCTCATCCAACTCTACTCTTTGGGTCAGTGCAGCTGTGTTATCTACAACAAGTTCGGTAGCCGATCGGTCGTTTGCCCGTTAGTAATTTGACAGTTCAGATGACAGATTACCGTGAGCCGCACAGACCACCAAGGAAATCGACGCGTCGCTCGCTCGATCGATACATTTTTGTTTGTGACAACGCTGTTACATAATTGGGGAGCTTTTGTGTTTTAAGGCGCCGTTTTTTAACCATGAAAGAGGTATGAATATGGCGGTTTTAATAACGTCGTCTTTGAAATAAGAATACCTAAAACCTAAAGTTTTTTTAAATTGAAATATTAAACTTAATTGAAAAATTAAACAGATTCTGCGTAACTGAAAAACAAAATCATGATTAGTCTGAATTACGTTTCTTAAAATATACAAAACTCTGGATGAAGAGTTTTATTAAAGTAGTGTATCTTTCGTCTACGACTTCATTCGTATACGATTAAAGTTTACTAAACTAATCACCTTATTCAAATAATAATACCTACGCAAATAATTTATGTCTAACCTGCTGTTGTCAGGGACTCCGTCTACGAAGAATACGTTTATCGCTATAAATTACTTTAATTTAAATTTTACTAAAATACTGAATGATAATAACCCGTGACGCGTGCAACAGATATTTTAAAAAAAATAATGCTGGTATTATTTTTTAATTCAAACATACGCATCTTAAGTTTTATAAAACATTCAATTGATCCCCAGTTTTTCGTCATCCCCGGCCTTCACACGTCCCACTGTTGAGCAAAAGCTTGTCTCAGAATAAAAGGGCTTGGGTTTAAATAGCTTTAGCTTCACTGGTGTGTGTTAATTTTCTCACTATGTCCCCCTTCACCGAAAATCTCAATGTTTCCAAATGTAAATACGGAACCCTAAAAAACCAGAAGTGCGAGCCTGGGCTGAAACCCGCAATCCAGTCATTTTAAAAGAATAGAAGTCAAACGACCAGGCTATAACGGCTTCAACTTCTCTTACCTGAAATAAAAAATCAGCTTATCTACTTCTCGAAGTTACTTTAGATACTTAGAGACTTTCTAACTAGCGAAAATAACGCGCGGGCGGTCCATTTCGTCAAATAGTTATCTAATTTCACAATGCGTTTCTCGTAAACGGCTGGTATTTAAATATAAATCGAAAGAGCGGAACACAATGGTGTAATCGATAATTGAATTCAGCATTGATGAACTTTACACCGCCGACCTCCTAGACGTGACAGATTAGAATGGAATTCACGGGAAGAAGTCTAAAGAGCTGTTAGAAAATATAAAATAAATCGTTGAAATAACCGCACTGTTACACGGAACCTTTATCTTGCCATTGACCTTCAAATTTTTTTGGATTTTTACTGTTATTGTTTTTTTTTTAAAATAAAAACAAAAGTGCTTATACTAATTTTCAGCAAGCTGCGTGACAAAATAAAAGATCTAACCTTTGTAAATTTTAAGTGACTCCTGAAAAGGTGGTGGCCGAATACTGTTTTTATTACAAGTTAAGTATGAAGTATCTTTTTCTATTTATTTTTTATTTTCTTCAACTTCATTTTTTTTTATTACTTTTACGGTCATCCCGTGAAACCATATATTTCAAACTATACAAAAAAAAAATGAAGTTGAAGAAAATAAAAAATAAATAGAAAAAGATACTTCATACTTAACTTGTAAAAGTTGGCCTAGTAGCGCCATCTCTTGGTCCAGGTGAGCGGGTAGCTCCGAAGGAGTGTTGAAGTCTCTCGGTAGAGGGCATAACATAGATGCGCGCTTTATCACTGCCTAATGTGATTATAACAGACTGAAGTGTACGATGTATGGGAAAAATTCGTCGCTAACTTCTAGACCAGTGGTGGTGTAGGGGTAAGCACGCAGCACGGAACGCTGAGGACCTGGGTTCGATTCCCAGCATTGGTCTTTTTTCTGGGGTTTTTCTGTGCATCTATATTTCAGTTTGTATTTAGTTTGAAATATACTGTTTTTATTGTATACAGGAGTTTTTTCCCAATTTTACATGCCATTTATGGCAGATTTTAGTTTTAATTTTAGTTATGATTTTAATTTTAAGATCTTAGTTATCCTGTGAAATAAATTATTTGACTTTGTATTACCTACAGGACAATCAACACCAATTGCCCTATACTAAGTAGTATATATACTATACCTAGTCAAGATGAGAAAAGCTTGTGTGTATGGGTACTAGACAATGTTTTTTAAATACAATATAGGCTTGCGTTATATACATAAGTATAAACATACTTAAATAAATATTAAACACTCAAGACTCGAGATCAAAATTTCGCATTTTTCGCAAGACCTCTCCGACCGGCGATCAAACTCGCGATCTCAAGCTTTGTAGTCAGTTGTTGTAAATTTATGTTTTAAATAAGGACCTAGTAAAAAATAACTAAGTGCATACACTTTTCAGTTTTAATCCCTTTAATCTACACCAAACGTTTGTATAACTTCTGCATCAACCATTATCAAACGACAACTACACGGTTTTCAGACCATCTTGTAGAGATCTGACCACAACCGGTCTGCGCCGTTTCTCCGCAGTTGTTTCTCACATAGAACTTGATCCCACGGCGGTCATATCAGCTCTATGGTTATATCATTAGACGACGGATTAGGCAAGTCATCGGCTGTCGTAATACTTAATGCCAATTAAAAGATTTTGGATTGTGAATCTTTGTTTGCGTCTGACTAATGTGGTCTGTTAGTGACGAGCTCCAACTGTGCTTGGGATTTCCTCGTGAGAGTTAAGATTTTAGTAGTTGTAGTTGTAATTATATTCGGACAAAAAGCATGTTTTGTTTAGAGACGAGTTTGCTTTTGAAATAACAGAACTATGTATCTATTGCTATACAAATTATTTACAATTTGGTACTTCTATTTAGAAAATAAAACATTGACTGTTTTCGGTATCCATCTTATCTCTGTGTAAAAACAATCCAAGGGTGGGGTTAAAATATGAACTGTATTTGTAGACGCTAAATCATCATCATCATCATTTCAACCGAACGACGACCACTACTGAATATAGGCCTCACCCAAGGTTTGCCAAGCTGAACGGTCCTGCGCCATTCGCATCCAACAAGTTCCCGCAACCTTAATCAGGTTGTCGCTCTATCTTGTTTGAGGCCTAACTTTAGTGCGTTTTCCGGACCATGTAAGCCATTTGAGAATCAATTGACCCGCCCCATCGGCCATCAGTTCTACGAGCGATGTGCCCTGTCCTCTGCTCTGCCACTTGAGTCTGGCGATTCTTCGAGCTATATCAATGACTTAATTTCTAATGTGGACCCTGAATGAACGACAATAATACACGACCTGGCAATTTGAACCCTCAGTTATTGCCATGAGAGTTTCAAATATTAGATCGTAAATAAAAATATAAATAAATATTGTCCTTCATTCTAGGTTGATAAATACGGGGTCGTACTCCACCCCAATCTAGCCAAAGATGTCTCGTGTCTAAACTGGTAATTGATACAGCTGCAAAAATTGACGCTAATAAGGACAATACACCTACCTACATGCAAATAAAATGTGTGGATGCGTGGAAATAATTCATACAAGTATTTATTAGTACTGTTACTTTGCGGAGATTCATATCAATGAACTACAATCTTTTACCTTGTTACTTCACTACCACACGTGCACGTTAGCTACGATTGTCATTTCATGTTGAAACCCGCCTACCTCCGCTTTCACATAAATCAACGCAAAGTTGATTGAAAACACGTGTTTGACGCACAAACGTGGCTGTCTTGCCCGTATGTATGGGAGGAAGTAGCAAGATAACAGATTTTACGTAGATCATTACTATCATTTATTTTTCAGGGTAGTCTGTCACGTCATCGATTTTTTTTTTTATTCCCAGGACAACATACATACATACCAACCTAAGGTATGTAAGGATATCAGAAATGGTGAATACGCTCGTCAGAGTTCGGCAAGGAACTAATTAATATAAAACAAACAATGGAGCGAAACTTAATATCGACGACACGACCGACCGACGCCGTGAATTAGTCGGATATACAGGTGGAGTTGGAAAACTGCTTCATTTTATATTTTATTCATCACATTCATTAATTTATTCATAGTCTTAATTCTCGAATGAAATTTAAATATAATTAAAAAAAAACACAAGATTCAACTACTGAATACAATGATTACAATAAAATGAAACAATCACTTTGCTCACTGCCTAGCTTACGATCTACGTTAATGCAAGAAATGTGTGTTCATGCGGTGCCTCCACCTCCACACTGTAAGAACACACAAATCACACAAACCCAACTATTACCACCACCAAACTACAGTGACACTAGATGTTAGAAACTCTGGTAGCACAGTGAACGGTTGCGATACTCTGAGAATTAGCTCTGGTTGAGTTCGAGACGCGTCAGTGTAGTTTGGTGGTGGTGATAGTTGGGTTTGTGTAATTTGTCTATGTTCAGACAGTGTGTAGGTGGAGGAACTGCATGAACACACATTTCTTGCATAAACGTAGCTATCATAAGATCGCGGGTGAACAAAGTAATTGTTTCAGTTCATTGATATGGACAATACAATACAATGCATATATTCTTTATTGAACACCAAAAACAGTACAGAGAAATTATAAATTAACAAAAATAAAAATTCCGGCAGACAATAGGTCTTATCGCTCAAAACCTCCGCAAACTGTCTGATTCAATAAATTACTTAAAATTGAATTAAATGTCATACTAAGATGATCAAAATTGGTCAATGCGATCCAAAAACAAACAATAGTAATAAAAAACTTAATGAATATAATTATATGTACTTAATATAATTTACCTTTGCTTTTTACTTTGATCAAATATAGGCATGTTAACATATTACAAAAAGTCTACTTCTTTCTACTCTTATTGAGTGCATGCGTCTGCTAATCTATTTGACGACTTAATAAGACATCTTGCCGTCTCTTTTTACTAGCTTTTATTTACCAACCTTGAAAAATTATTTACCTTAAAAAATTACCTACTGTTATTTTTTGCTTCTTAAAATGTGAACTATATTTTTCCATAATTGTATTAATAGGCTACTTTCCTAACTAGTCAGTCTTATAGATTATCAAAAAATATTGGACACGTATTTTTTATTTTGCCAATTAAACAAAAAATTACGAAGATATGGCGCGTTGAAGTTTCGCGTGACGTCACTTGTTCCTACACTTTGTATGAGCGTTTTAGGAACAAGTGACGTCACGCCTCGTCACACGGAAGTTCAACGCGCCATACCTTCGTCATTTTTTGTTTAATTGACAAAAGAAAAATTACGTGTCTAATATTTTTTGATAATGTAAAATACGGACTAATAAGAATTATTATTTTTTTACCTAGGAAACATCCCTATTATAAGTTTTTACGTTTACATTTAAAAATAACCTAAGTTTTCAATGTTTAAGCATGAACGTCTCCTTTTTTAATGAACTAAAACAATTACTTTGCTCACCCGCGACCTTACAATAGTTACGTTTATGCAATAAATGTGCGTTCATGCAGTTCCTCCACCTCCACACTGTACGAACACACACAAATCACATAAACCCAACCATCACCACTTAGATCGAATTTTGCAAAACATTTGTTGGAATCAAATCATTCATTGTTAGATTCAGATTCTTATGAAGTGTTACATTATTGCGGCAAGGGGTTGCGTCTGGATGCTCTGGAATGCATGGAAATAATTAGGTACAACACTATGGGGTCTATTATTAATGAACAGGTAAATTTAGTATCTTCTCCTTTACTGCGGCTTGGGTCGAATTTGAACAGTTGGTATTAATTAAATATGCCTTATAAATAAATAAACAAAAAATTCAAGGTAGTTTTATAATATGTCAATAAAAGTTAATTTTTGTGGGGTAGTTTGAGAATAAGAAAAATAAAGTGGGTACTTGAGAAGTTACAGTGACAAGTTAAAACATTTGTTTTGGTTTGTTAGTTTAACAGTTGGTAGCATAGCATACGGTTGTGGTAACTCTGAAGATGAGCTCTGGTTGAGTTCGAAACGCGTCAGTGTAGCTTGGTGGTGGTGATGGTTGGAAAAAAAAAGTGGTGATGGTTGGGTTTATGTGATTTGTGTGTGTTCGTACAGTGTGGAGGTGGAGGAACTGCATGAACGCACATTTATTGCATAAACGTAACTATTGTAAGGTCGCGGGTGAGCAAAGTAATTGTTTTAGTTCATTAATATGGACCTCCGCAAAGTAACGCCTGATTCAATAAATTGTCTCCTTTTTTTTTTAAAGTATAATATTTGAAAGAAATTTCTGATTTGGAGAAGAAAATAATGTATGGAAACCAATTAGCAATACACAGACAGACAGACAGATGATGATGATGATGATTTAGCACGAAAATCAATTTCTTCCACATAAAATCATATTTTTGAAACGAAACATCCTCTATATTTGAAGAATGATTCGCGCGACGCCATAAGATGCCAATTAATGAGTAGCGATCTTAAAACGATACTTAATTCCGCGAATAACATTACTCATAAGCCCTTGCTGATCTCGATAATGTCCGATGAATCTATATTAGTCATTTAAACTTTCACAACATTAATCAGTTTAGCATTTTGATTAGTAATGGAATAATCATGTTTAATATCTTCTTTGCGGTCGGTTTTGTAACAGATTGGTTTAATTAAGTATTAGGTAATAGTCATTCTTGCACTGCTAACGTGTTTGGTTCTAACTTATTGTTTTTCATAATCGGATTAGGCGCGAGAAAGGAGGACAAGACTAGCTTGTAATTTAAAATATAAGTGATTCTACAACACATCGAAAAAAAATCATAGTTTAAGGTATTGGTACCTACTAATTGCTCGGGTTACGATATTGATATTAGCTCATCAAAGAATCTCGAGGAACTGGATTAGACTTCCAGTCCCAGCCTTAGTTTTCTGTTTTTCTCATGTCATACATAATAAACTGAAAACTAGTTTCGAGCAGGAAAAGAGCAAAGATATGATAGAAATGGAAACTAAAATCATCCAAGTTGGTATCAACAGCGCAAGAACTTTAAGATACATTTAAAGTCCCCCTAATTTTATTCGTAAACGCATATCAAACTTGACGCTGACCTAAAATTCGTTTGTCTTCATCTACATATCATGACATTAGCGTTGACCAGAAAAAGACAAAACACAGTTTTTCTTAAAACCAGCTTTGTAACTTTTTATGAGTTGTTTCAAATTTAATTTCAATTTAAGGATCCGATACGGAACATAGCCCATTGGTGCAAAAACAAAATACAATCAATATCTTTAGTTTTAATCAAGTTTCCGCCGATCAGAGCTTGATAACAATTGATTTTTATTAGACTAGAGCCTGACTTATTGAAAAACATCAAACCAACAGCTTACGAAGCGTAAAAGCGATACAACTAAGCATTTACCTCACGACAAACGGACAAAATTCATTAATACGTATTTTCCCACGGTGAACTCAAACGAAAGGTGAACATTAGCAAAATATTAAGCTCGGCTACTGTTCTGTTGACGATTTATCATATTGTCAACGGCCGTGGACAGTAATTATCGCAATTAGGGTTAAGTAAAGATTAGTTTCTTTGTTCTTCGTGGGATTCGGTCTAGTGGGATGCCACCACGAGTTTGGAATGTGTTTCTTTTGATGGTTTCTTTGTGAAGGTCGGAAGAACTTTGTTAGGTAGTGTAGAGTTTAAGCGTGTCTATGAATAGTTGAACATAAGCTAAAATGGTTTTCGAAACGTTTTTTGTTACATGAAAAAGGAACGTTTAATTTAATTTTAAAGTGTTTAAATTGTTTGCCAATTTTTTTAGGCATAATAAGAGAACGTGAAGTTACTATAGTCTGACTGTCTGTTTTGACTTAACTACCGAAATACTGTCTGACTGTATAGTCAATACAGTAGATATTTCGGTAGTTAAGTCATAACTACCTAAATATATAACTACGTATATTGATACTATACTTTATATTCTCCTGTTATACCTAAAAATCTGGTATACAATTTAAACACTTAAACATTCTAATTTTTTTTCTCTTTCATGTACATATATTTGTTAATGGAATGTCTGAAATGACTACAATGCCTAAAAATATAATTAAAATTATAGCTGAGAAGCTTTGTTCTTAAATTGTTTAATCAACACCTAGCTAAATTTATAAATGATGAGATTGATAACGGTATTTAATTAAATTCTTCACATTAAAACCTTTAAAAGAGCAATTCTTATTTATACTGATTTTTTTTATTTCGGGGACATCAAAAATGGCTTTAATGGTTGCCATAAGACTTTCTAAATGAAGGTTTTCGTAGCAAATAATCCATCTAGCTAAATATGATATTGGTTTTGAAAAAAAAAGAACTCCGAGCAAAGCTTAGTCGCTCAAGTAAGTACTTATAATTAAAGTTTATCAAAATGTATCCCTTCAAGTCGTAAAAGGGTAACTATCGTTAAAAAATAAGCCTCATTTGTCGTTCAGACAACAGCAGGGTTATGTGACAGAGGCGTTATTTAAAACCAATTTAAAGACATATGGCCAGGAGCATATTGGATACATAATGACAGCAAAGTAGAGGCAAGAACTTATTTGTAAACAGTTGAAAACCGAGCAGGTAATCTGAAATTAGGTGAATGTAACCTTAACGTTTTTATGTTCAAACAAACGATTGCAATCGATATTCTACAATATTATTAGATCTTGCTCGCAACTTGTACTATGTAGAACTCGGTATATTTTCTGGAATTCAAATTATTATTCCAGCTTTTTGCTAATGCCGATCAACGATTGAAGAAAGAACAATAAATTCCAAACATACTTAATATTCTTTCACTTTTATAGTTCTCGTTTAAACTTTTAAAACGTTCCTCAAATTTTCACTCAAGAATATTTATAAATTCACCTGTAACATGTAACATAGTCAAACACTAGATTGAATAACCAAATCAATCAAACTAACACAGACTTTGTTAAGTATTGAAATTAAGCAAAACTCGCCCAATTTCCAACTTGTCGTTCGATAAGAATACTAATTTATATCTCAACATTGTAAAAATTCCCGAGTCATATTTCAAATTAATGAGCTTGGTACCTGACGGTTCAAGATCGCGCTAAGACTTCGATCTAAAGAGGCTGCATTTGCATAAAATCATTAGTAAGCACAATGGTGTGCGGGCAGGGACACGGCGAGAGAGACACCTCACAATTTCGCCCCTAAATAACTCACCTTAATTCGTCTATAAAATATTCTCGCAATACACTACTGCTCTTAAACAGACGCATAATTCTTCCAATCGAAGTCAACGCATCGATGTAGCGCGCGCATTGTCGAGGTATCACAAAATAAGTGACAAAAGAATAACATGGAGCGGGCCACGAGCCGCCTTTCGAATATGATTTATCATCGTTCATTAGGCGAGTTTGTCCGCAACGACAACAGATGGAGCTGATAGCACTTGGCAGGGTGGCCGCCTTGTTATTATTTTTATTACCAGTTTTCAAAGAATAATACTTGAGGAATGCGTCGTTTAATGAACTTCAACCCTTTTTGGATGCAAGATGATGGATAGAATTAATGTCGCCTTCTATTGTTGATTGAAGACAGATTCAATGGAAGTGTCACAGTTGTGCGCAGTACAAGTGTCATTTGATTTTAATCGCGTATGGTTTCATGTTTTAATTTTTTCTTTTACGTTTGTTTAATCAATCACATGAGCATCAAATCTAGGCAAGAATGTCATCAAATATTATTGAAAATAACGTCATTAACAACTGACTCAGACAAGGTTTCAAAATAATAAATCTAAACGCAGAGAGGCAACCCTAATAAAAGCGGGAGTAATAAACATTTTCATAGTCACCTCGTACCTCACCGGCTAAATCCGCTTACCATATTAAATCTCGCTGCGCGCACGCAGCACAAACACTGACAATTCTTAAAACTGCATCTTTAACACCGTCGTCAGTCGTGTCCGAAGCGTAATTAAAGCTCCGTCTTGAATTTGCATACGTTTCTGAGAGCTTGTAGCGCAAATCAAAAAGAACGATGTTCTTTTTCTTAGCCATCTTTTGTGTTAATTAGCATATTGTATTTTGAAATGTGACGGTTGGCGTGAGTATTATGCCACTCAGCGGTGGGCCGGTGTAGGGAATTTTATGTGATTTTCGCTGTAAGGATGCGCAGGCGGTGGATTTGGATAAACGTAAAATGATTGAGTCAGAAAAGGGTGAATGGACTAGCTTTGCTGTGTTTAATATACATATACCTCTAAGTGTTGTCAGCGTCGTTTAAATAAAATACTATCTGTTCAACATTAGTATTTTTCAATGAAATATTTAATTCATATTATTACAAATTATAAATAAAAACGTAAAATAGGAATTTGCACAGCGTTACGTTACGTGTACAGATAATAATCTGTTAATCACCGCGAACCGCTTTAATCCAAAGTCCAAATTTTGTGTCATACCATTTTAAATACTGTTACAAAATTGAAACCAAACATTAGGGTAAACTTTTAAGAAAAAAAATGTTAGTGTAAAAACATGTTCAATCTGACTCAAATTTATTTCTATCTGTGTGCAATTTATTTTCTGTGTGTAAGACTCTCACGCCAAGGCCACATCCACGCTACGCCCATCCTTC
Source organism: Archips crataeganus (assembly GCA_947859365.1). Lineage (NCBI taxonomy): Eukaryota > Metazoa > Arthropoda > Insecta > Lepidoptera > Tortricidae > Archips > Archips crataeganus. The sequence continues at coordinate 12,318,149 of OX402058.1, forward strand.
CAATCGTGATAGCTTTAGTTTTGTGTCTCTGTTTTAATTAATTTGGATCACGAACTCGCCACTTCGGCCGTCACGACCGATGCTACACGAGCTGAGTGACACACTTCAAAATGTCACCATATAGACTTTGGGATTATCAGTGATCGCTACTGGCGTGTCCCTAACATTGCTACAGCTATTATTGTCTTGGGTAAGGTTGCAGTTTTGCACGAGCGATGCAGTTGAGTTGAGAATTCGAAGAGTTTGTAAGTTGGCCCTTATTTTAAATCGATCGCTTTTGTAACAGGGTAGGATTGCGGCAATTGGCTAAGTAAAGTTTTTTGAAGAGGTGCTAATTATATTTTTTTTCGACAGTCGGCGTTCTGGAGATCGAGAAACTGCAGCTGTTTTATTTTTATCTCCTATTGTTTACTGGAAATATTTTTTTGAGTGTTTGATATGACATTTGTGAGATTATATGGTTGACAAGTCGTTCGTGCTCAGAACTTAGTAGAAACAGAAAAAAAAACGAAGGGAACTGTCACTGCTGTCAATGTCAAATCGTTTGCGTTTCGTTTGCTTTGCGTTTGGGTGTGCTCAGTGTGATTTTTTGACTATTTTTATCGACCTCCGCATAAAATCCGGACTTTCAATTTTACCGCATTTCTCCACGACCTATGCACAATAATTGGATCACGATTGAATACTTTCGATCACTATTTTGGAACTGCTTCTTGGACAACGCAAAGCAAACGACACGCAAACGGTTAGATTTCATTTGATATTGACAGAGGCGACAGTTGAATTCGTTTTTTTTTTTCTATTTCTTCTTAGTACTGAGCACGAACCGCTTGTCAGCCATAAAATCTCACAAATGTCATCTCGAACACTTAAAAAAATATTTACAATAAATAAAAGGAGATAAAAATAAAACAGCTGCAGTTTCTTGGTGTTGAAGTCGACCACTGTCGAAAAAAAATATAATTAGCATCTCTTCAAAAAACTTTACTTAGCCAATTGCTAAAATTCAATTACTGTGCCTACATTACGTATGATAGTAGAACTATGCAAGTGCTAAGTAGTAAAATGAAAATACTGATGTTTATATCGCTGATATAAAATTTATGCTTGCAATTCTATGCCTTTATTTGAACTGCTGCAAAAACTTAAAAGCATTAAGAAAGGAAGCAGGTTTTTTCTCAAATTATTATAGGTAACCTATCTTCTTCGTCGGTATCTTCATTGCTGAAGGTTGCCTCTAGTGTGAAAGAAGGCTGGCTCGTTGCGTTATGCTTCATCATGTTTTTTTTTAATAGTATTTATACAGGAGACACATACAGTTTATCATAGAATTATATTTACTAAGAAAATGAGAAAGCTCATTTGGCTGGTAAGACGTGTCCTGAATCTCCAATAAAATGGTTCTCATCAGGGAATTAGCGTGTTCATTTGTTACTAACATATATAATCTCAAACTCGAGATTAAGTATATTGATTCGAAACATTTGCAAAACACTGGTTGGACATAAACATTTTAAAAAGATGTTCTATTCTGAAATCTGAAAGTAAGATAAAGTCAAGAAATTCAGTGATAAAGAAATCTTACCTCAATCTCGTGCGTTGTGTAAGTTCCTATTTAAGTACAGGCTTGGAGTAAATAAAGTCCTCGTGTGAGAATTAAGCCTATCGCAACGTTTGCTGTGCGGCTTACAGTTACTAGTGTTGTAATGTTCCAATTAGGTGCTCATTTGTGTCAAGCGTGCATTGTTAGCCCATTCATTCGATGGGAACAAAGTCTGATTGTATTTACGTTGTTCGAAAATTAGGTTTGGACATCGCGTGACAGCCATCGGTACAATTTTAATTGTATTACTTTTAACTCGAGGCATTCAATAGATTCAATCGGACGCCTCGATTATCATAGTACACACCCATCGAAGTAAGCCGGGCGGGGAACCCGGCACAATGGGATCCGAACGCCATAACATCATCAAACAGTTTCAAAATCTGATCCTATGCATAACGAATCGAGTTGATAAATAGTTTGAATTAACCGATTTAATGCGGGTCACCCACAGTACGGTGACGTGGCGGAAATCCACCTCGTAATGATAATTGGACTGGCAAACACCCAGCCTGAGTATCGGCTAGCCTATTGAGCCGGCACTATGACTTGCGCTATTGTGCCTGTGATTGTTTTTTTCTGCTCTTGTCTCCCGACACAATCTTTAGCGTTCTGATTAACTCCGAACTATACCGCTGTGCGTTATTGTTTCAAATAACAAGGGTTTTCAAATTGATTTTCGAGAAATAAAGAACGTAAAAAGCGGGTTCTAAGCACAATACAACATTTTTTGTTCATCGGTGCTTCGTTTCTGTTAAAACAATATTAACTTCAAAATGATAAAAAAAAAATAAAAAAAAATAAGTATCATTCATCAGCTTTTCTTTAGATATTTTATACCAATATATATCAAGATGTAAAATTTTGTTCAAACATAAGACTTTTGTCATATTAAGTACTTTGTCATTTGAATTCCTTTAAAAAGTGGTCAAGTCAAAGGTTTCACCATAACTTGTATCTCTTGTAGGCAACTTAATTAAATATTAGTAGAAAAAGAAACAATGCCGTTTATTTTAATATAGATTAACGACCAATGACTTGACACCCGGGCTGAATGCGATGCGATGCGTCTCTGGCCGGTTATGACGGCGATAACCAATTTACACTCCACAAAAAACAAGCTATTCAACAATCGACCATGTTCTGATATATAAATTGAGGACCATCTCAATTTCAAAGGCCGCATCGTTAAATTTGTAAAAAGATTATTTTAGTACATTCACCGCATTAAAATTAGTTCTAAATGCATTATTAATATGAAATACTGCCAGCCTCCCTATGTTATAGATTATTGGTTTTCTTTCATTGTTATGGAGATTTCATTCTAAGATTTATTTGTTTTTTACGATATGTATCTTTGGTTAAGCATACAGAATACCATTTCGTGTCATAGTTTATTATAGATAACATCGCCGTAACCATGTCTCTTCGTAGCATGGACTTAATATTCAATTATATTTGTGTTTAAAAACAATAGATAAAGCTCACTACAACATTTTTATTGTTAATTTGAGCCAATCAGTAGCTATGTAAAAAATGAAACCAAATCTGCTCTTACTTCATCACAGTTGAGTGTTGGTTTTCTTCTCATTATGTTACCTAATCTTGTAAGTTAAATGAAACACTTGATGATCATCCTGAGCTTATTTACATTGTTGTTAATAATTTGTTTGATTGTGTTGGCAGACGCAGTTAGTGTAGTATTTGCAAACGACACAAATGCTATATTTATGATACGAGTATCTGCAAATAATATTGAAGATCTCAATTGAAGAGTAAATTAAGTTCATAGAGGTTTTCAGTTTTAGGTAATTGTGGATAGATTGTACTTAAATATAAACAAAACACGAGTAAGAAATTGTGAGTTTAGATGGTACTTATATCACGCATGAGGTAGATTGGGTCAAGTTCCTTGGAGTACAAATCGACTGCAACCTTAACTGAAGAAAGAAACTGAAGGCATTAAAAAACAATATCATCTCGGTTTGTTATGCGCTGACAAGGAGGGGCTAAATTCAGGAACGGCCCAACACGGTTTGCGAGTGGTAATTTGATCATTTGTGAGAGGATAGGGATGAACTGCTATTCAGGAACGCCAAAAATCACTGGTTTGCGTGAGGTTTGAGCTGAGATTGGGATGAGCCTTATTTATTTAAAAAGCGAATTGACAGGAAAATAAGGCTCATCCCAAGCTCAGCCCATTCCTATCCTCTCGCAAACGATTGAATTACCGCTCGCAAACCGTGTTGGGCCGTTCCTGAATTTAGCCCCAGTCTGAAAGATGAAGTTTATGAAAACATATGGACTATTATTCTCTAGTAGAATCACGTTTACGATACAGTATTAAATTTTGGCGTCAAAGTTTTGCTTACAGTATCAAAAAAGTATACCCTGTATAGAAACGAGCCATAGGAACCATAATGCAAATCCAATCCTGGAAATCCTGTAGAAAACATTTCACTAAATTAAATACTTTACAGTACCCTCTCTTTACATTTTGTCCCTATTGACCGATGTTCTTAAATATCCAGAGAAAATTGAGATACACGATAAAAGAGTAAGTATGTAGATAAAATACTCGTAGAAAAGATTAACTAAAACCATTGAACCAACTTTAGGAGTACGAGTATAGCACGCAAAACCAAACTGTGAAATTGTACAATAGCAGTCTCAATGATTTAAAGTCCATTAATAAATAGTGTTAAATTGTCTAAACACCGACTCAGGGTTCATTTTGTTAAGTGCTTTTATGATAGATATATAATACAATTATACTACTACTACTACAATACTAGGGGCGTTCAATAAAAAGTGAGAATGAGTATGTTATAAACAACTTTTACTAAATGTCATTTTATTTTTCGACATAGTCACCTTTTAGCATAATACACTTAGTATAATCTTTTTTCTAAACTTAAAATTCCATTTTTAAAAAAGGTCTCATCTTGAGTACTTAAAAAATCTTGTACTGCAGCGACTACCGCGTCGTCGTCTTCAAATTTCTGGCCTCTCAGGTATTGTTTCAATCTCGGAAATAGGTAGAAATCACTGGGAGCGAGATCTGGTGAATACGGAGGATGCTTAAGGATATCGAACCCAGCATCACGAATTGCAGCCATTGCAACAGCGGACTTGTGTGCCGGGGCATTGTGCTGGTGGAACAGCACAACTTTTGAGAGTTTACCTCGCCGTTTTTCGCGGATCTCATTGCGCAATGTTGCTATTTGTTTGGCGTATAAAGTGCCCGTAATAGTGGCTCCATGTTCGAGATACTCAATCATTAATACCCCTTTACCATCCCAAAAAACAGAGCCCATGACCTTACGGGCAGATGGGCTCACCTTGAATTTCTTCGGAGTTGGAGATGATGGCCTTTTCCATGTCATAGACTGCAGTTTCGTTTCAGGGTCGTAATGATGGAGCAATGTTTCGTCCATTGTTATAAATCGCGCCAAAAAAAGTTCCCGGTCTTGCTGCATCAGGTTCAAAGCTTCTTGACAAATCTCTAGTCTAGTTTGTTTTTGCGTGTCAGTAAGCATTCTTGGTACCCAACGCGTAGATACCTTTTTCATACCCAAGCGTTCATGTAAAATATTATGCACGCTCCCCGTTGAAATCTTTACATTTTCAGCAATAAAACGAACTGTGACACGACGATCCGCCAAAACTGAGTTTTCGACTTTTTTCACAATTTCTTCAGTTACTGCTGTAGTAGGGCGTCCGGAGCGGGGGTCGTCCATTGTCGATGTTCTTCCACGTCTACATTCGGCGCACCAACGTGCGACTGTCGAATACGGAGGAGCATTAGACCCTAAAGTGTCCCGCAAATCCAAATTGACTTGGTCCGTAGAAAAATTTTTCAAATACAAGTATTTGATAACGGCGCGCAGTTCAATTTTCTCCATTTTCGCTAACGTACTCAATAGCATTGCAAAGAAATTACCGTATATTTTTTTAAACAAAAGTCAGTTAGTTTTTTTTTTCATAGCAATCAGCTAGATATATTAGCTTTACCGGCCAGTATTTAATTTCGTAATATTAAAAGAGTTTGCATCTCATTCTCACTTTATATTGAACGCCCCTCGTACTACTTAAATGATTTTATTAATTATAGTTTAAATTAGCTGTACTTAAGTGATATGTACCGGTTCCTTTAGTTTCTCAATTATGCACAATCTTCTAAGTGCAATTTATATTGTTTTAATTATAAGTAAGTATTGTGTTTGTTAAATAGATTTAGATTTTTAGAAGGAAGCCTCCTTCCTCCGTCCGTTCGTAAATTTATAGCCATTATTAATAGTTTTTAATATCCGACACTATTTGAATTGTTAATGGAAATAAATTTATATGAATTGTTGTTCAAATTGATGTTAAGGTGTGAGTTTTTTTTTTTTAATAGCCTATACAGTGTCCCACTGCTGGGCAAAGGCAAAGGTGTGAGTACGTATATAAAATATTCTAAGTGTCGTGTCGTGTCAGACAGTGTCTGGAGTAAAACGTGTGTAAAAAAACCTTCGTTCCGAAACTTCTCTTAGAAGTATCATACTCTTAATTTCTTCAAGCAAATAAAATCCGACAGTAAATAACTTCGAATGCCCCATTGTTGCTATTCAGTTTCGGCGTTTTTACGATTCGACAGAATATTGTTTCGCTTTTTCAAACGTACCTTGTGTTACTCGTTAGAGTAATATTTTAGTTTTACCGATGACGTTTATTAAGTTAAAGAGGTAACACAATAAATAATGCAAACATTGGGTGCCTTAGCCGTGATATTGTTGTCAATTTTGAGTATTCAATGGTCAGATTAGTGCTTACGGAGTACCACGAAATTTACCTGGGTAATAAGAATTTTGACTGCCTTCTTTAAGATCTACAAATTATTTTTAACGTACTTATTATATAAAGATGGTTTTATGTTTTACGTAGTTACAATTTTGAGCGTTAAGTAGTAGATTTAGCCATTTAAGAAAGATTGAACATACCTAAAATAAACCTAATAATTAATAAAAGTCACAAGAGAGAGATCTCTCTCCAGGCAGATGTTACGCCTGATGTTAGTCATAATCGCATAAGAAAGATTTCCTACCCCTAAAAAATTTTAGACACGTTTCTTGTATGGGGACACCCATTCTTTGTAGTCTTTATTTTATTTTTATTATTTGATGAAAATACTGCTATTGTCATCATTATATCAGCCAAAAGACGTCTCATCATCATCTTGTTGGCTTTTTATTGATCCAATCTTGGATGGAGGCCTCTTCCCTACCCAGACCCAGTGTGGAGACCCCGAGCGGACACTAGGAGGCGCGGCAGACCACCGCAGCGCTGGATGGACGACATTCGACGACACGGACTAGGACTGGATGAGACGGGCACAGGATCGCCAAGAGTGGAGGAAAAGACGTTTACTGCTGGAAACTTACCCAAAGAGTTCCACAACGGTTGGTCTTGCGCTGCCCGCATCCAAGTGGTTCTTGCGACCTTTACCAGATCGTCGGTCTATCTTGTTGGGGGCCCTCCAACGCTATGTCTTCCACTTCGCTGTTGCCACTCTAGAACCTTACTGCTCCATCAGGCGATCACTGAATAGAATAGAAATACTATTCGGGCAACACATCCATCACAACAAAAAAATAACTTATTGCTACTTAAGTTTGATGACTCTCCATATGGCTATAGTAATGCAGTTAATTAGTTAATATTCCAAGCGTCTACTGTGACAGACGGACGGCAGAGACTTACTATAAGGTTCCCGTTGGATCTCTTTGGTTATGAAATCTTAAGGTTGGTAGTACGATACGAGTATATTTCTTTTAGATTAAGGGACGTATTTCTATGAAGTTTTGCATCTTTGGTGCAAAGAATGGAACGGAATGGAAGAACTGGTAACATTTGTTGCACTATACTTAATTCTTTTTATGCTATGTATTTTAAAGGATCATTAAGACTTAATTACCTATTAATATTATAATATGGATCATTAAAGTTTAGTTTTGACAGTTAATAATTAGGTATACACTTCAACATTTCTATGTTGTTTACTTTACACCTCTTTACACATATAGTCTTCTAAAAGGGTCACCCGCAGAATAAATAAATAAGTTTTCGTTAAACAAATCATTTTAATACATGATTTTTGCAGACTGTAATTTTGTTACTGAACACTTGCAACGTCATCAACATCATTGTATTGTTATCCTAACTCCACTCGTCGTAATAATAATATAATAACAACATTGCAACGTTAAATAAAAGTTTGTAAAATCAAAAATTGTAATTTCTAAGAGTGACATAAAATTATGTTATCTTTAAACATAGGTAGGTACTCGTATTGGCCAAATTACGAGTTTAGCCAGGCGTTTTAAATGCACTCAAAAAAAATCTTTTAATTTTATCGCGACCATAGGATAGACAAGAACTGAATTGAGCTAATGACCCAAATCTCTCTATTTAATGTAAAATTGTCCCAGCAGAAACGAAAGCTCTGTTCACTTATCGAACTGTCGTATTGTATAACTCCGTGAAATGGTCTGAACTTTAAATGTTAATAGGTTGGAATGCAGTTCCGATACAACTCTCGGTTGATTGTTTTAATTGCTGCGAGATGAGCAGGATCGTCGTGTCAATGAGAGGTCAACTGACGATCCTGATTGGTCATTAAAGACTTTAAACAACGTTTGTGGTATCGATGGTAGTCGAGATATTTTGAATCAATTATAGCAAGATTCTATTAAACTTGCCTTTTGGAAATAACAAAGAGGTCAATCGATGCCACAGGAGACCGAAGAGCTGGCAACTATCTCGGACAAAGAATTAACTCAGCTCTTCAAAGAGAAAACGCTGCTAGTATCTTCAGAACCTTGCTTAAGGGACTCCTTTTTATTATATTTATGTTTTATTTATTTTTAGTTCAGGAATGTTGTACATAAATTATGACTTCATGTTAATAGAATTCGATCGATCGTTCGATTCGATTCGATCTGTTTGGTGAGCCTTGGGGGAGGCCTATGTTCAGCAGTGGACGTCTTTCGGCTGAAATGATGATGAAAAGAATAAAATAAAAACTTGATTTTTGCTTCTCACAACTTGATATGCACAGAACAAATCTTACAAGGCGAATTTCACTCATTTTCAGTGGTCGAAATACCCTCAGATCTCAACAGTTAAGCATAGATAAAAGCAACGGGGTAGATGATGACCTAAAAAGTCCTTAATGATTGTTCGAGATTTACTTAGCAGCAGAAACTATTTATTGTACGAGTCAAACAACTACGCTACGAATGGCTGGTAGTAAGTAAACAGGATTAGTGCTTAAAAATACAATGGTCACGACTATAATGAAATGCGTTATCAACATGGCATAAAGAAGGAATGTTTAGAGTTTAAAACATCACTGATTAATCAAAATCCACGAAAGGTTATTTAATATTAAATGAGGGCAATCCTTTAGTGAAAAGTATTTTGCGTTTCGAAAGCATTGTTCAAAATGGCTTTTACGTACCTTATTCAGAAATATGAGATTTTTATGTGATACAGATTATGTATAAGTATGACATTTAGACGCTCCACAGCGCCTTGAGGATCCATTTTAGTGTGAAAATATTTATTGTTTGCATTTCATTGTACCGATATTTAATATTAAAAGTCATGAAGAAATAACAAACTCGTAATTTCTTGACAATAATGCTGAGGAACGAAAATAATTCCCGCCCACAGTTTCAATAAGTGCTGTTTAAGAGTCGTTGATAAAAGAAATGTCGTCGTTTCGAGTGAAAGAATAAAATAAACAAAATATGACGGCTAGTGTGAGGTGAACGAATTGTTAATTTAATGTTTTAAGTAGTGCGTTGTTCGGCACAATGACACCAACTTTAAGAAAAAAATCGACAGCAAGTTTGGCATATTGAAGGTTGGAATAATAACTTTGGTCAACATCACTGAAGATTTAATAATAGTACATTGTTGTAGAGGCTGGAAAGTAAGCAATAGATGGACGAGTTTGTTTGAGGGCCGACGCGTAGCGGAGGCCCTCGAAAGTACGAGTCCATCTATTGCACTTTTGGCCGAGACTAAACATTGTGCTTTTCACGACTAATGCGAGGAAATCATTATCATCATCATCATAATCATCCATCCATCCGTCCCGTCCATCCCGTCCATCCTGTCCATCCCGTCCATCCCGTCCATCCGACCATCCGTCCATCCGTCCATCTATCCCGTCTATCCCGTCCATCCATCCATCCCGTCCATCCCGTCCATCCCGTCCATCCATCCATCCGTCCCGTCCATCCCGTCCATCCCATCCATCCTGTCCATCACGTCCATCTGCCCATCCGTCCATTCTGTCCATCCCATCCATCCCGTCCATCCCGTCCATTCCGTCCATCCATCCCGTCCATCCGTCCATTCCGTCCATCCCGTCCATCCCGTCCATCCGTCCATCCGTCCATCCTGTCCATCCCGTCCATCTGCCCATCCGTCCATTCTGTCCATCCCGTCCAACCCGTCCATCCCGTCCATCCCGTCCATTCCGGCCATCCCGTCCATTCCGTCCATCCCGTCCATCCGTCCCGTCCATCCCGTCCATCCTGTCCATCCCGTCCAACCCGTCCATCCCGTCCATCCCGTCCATCCCGTTCATCCCGTCCAACCCGTCTATCCCGTCCAACCCGTCCATCCCGTCCATTCCGTCCATCCGTCCATCCGTCCATCCGTCCATCCGTCCATTCCGTCCATCCCGTCCATCCCGTCCATCCGTCCATCCGTCCCGTCCATCCCGTCCATGCTGTCCATCCCGTCCAACCCGTCCATCCCGTCCATCCCGTCCATCCCGTCCATCCCGTCCAACCCGTCTATCCCGTCCAACCCGGCCATCCCGTCCATTCCGTCCATCCCGTCCATCCGTCCCGTCCATCCCGTCCATCCTGTCCATCCCGTCCAACCCGTCCATCCCGTCCATCCCGTCCATCCCGTCCAACCCGTCTATCCCGTCCAACCCGTCCATCCCGTCCATTCAGTCCATCCGTCCATCCGTCCATCCATCCCGTCCATCCGTCCATTCCGTCCATCCCGTCCATCCCGTCCATCCGTCCATCCGTCCCGTCCATCCCGTCCATGCTGTCCATCCCGTCCAACCCGTCCATCCCGTCCATCCCGTCCATCCCGTCCATCCCGTCCAACCCGTCTATCCCGTCCAACCCGTCCATCCAGCTGACCTATCCGACCTCCGTCCTGTAAGTATCCTTCCTTGTACATCGAAGATACTGGAAAGGGTAATTTGTGATCAGCTGTCGGAATACCTGGAGGAAAATAGCATCCTGCCTGAACTACAGTCGGGTTTTCGCAAAGGTCGATCAACTGCAACTGCGTTACTTGATGTAGTCGACAACATCTTACAGGCAAGGGATGCTGGCAGAAGTACCATTTTGGTTCTTTTGGATTTCTCCAGGGCTTTTGATTGCATCAATTTGTCCTTGCTATTATCTAAGATGTCATATTACGGATTTGATGCTATGGCGATTAGGTGGTTTGACAGTTACTTGTCCGGCCGGGCGCAAACAGTTGAGTTACGCGGAAAGCATGGTGGTGTTTTGCGGTCTTCTCTTAGTCCTGTTAACAGAGGAGTGCCGCAGGGTTCGATTTTGGGTCCGCTGCTTTTTATAATTTACAGCGCTGATATCGTTTCCTGTATGGCGAACTGTAAATACCATCTTTACGCCGACGACTTGCAACTGTATGCATCCAGTGTGCCTTCAGATGCAGTCACCGTCGTGAAGAGCATAAACGCGGACCTTGATCGCGTTTTTTCCTGGTCGGGGAGGAGCTGTCTGGCTCTTAATCCTAGAAAATCTAAGTATCTTATATTTGGATCTAAGCATCAAATTCGTAATACTTTGAAAAATCTGGCTACCGAGAATGTTGCTGTCATGGGCGAACCAATAGAGAGGGTAGATGTAGCAAGAAATCTTGGGCTAACTATGGACGGCGAGCTACGCTTCGAGAGCCATATAACTCAGTTAGTTAGCAGCTGCTTCTATCGCCTTCGGATTCTTTACAATATTCGTGATTACCTCAGTGTGGATTTGCGTGTCCGACTGTGTGAATCACTCGTATTGTCTAGATTAAATTATTGTGATGTCGTCTATGATGGTTGCATACTTGGTCGTTCTAAGAGATTGCTCCAGCGAGTTCAAAACGCATGTGCTCGTTTTTGCTTCAGAATCCCTCCTCGGTCCCATGTCACTCCGTACTTGAACGCTGCTGATTTGCTTAAGATGCATAATCGCAGGCACTTGCATCTTGCAACCCTTTTGTTCGGTGTAGCGCGGCACAAGACGCCTTCGTACCTTTTTGAAAAAATCACATGGTCGAAAAGTGTGCGCAGATTTAAGGCTATTGTTCCGCCGCACCGTGCGGTGGCGTTTCGAGGCAGTTTCAGGTTTGCGGCGTCTAAGTGCTGGAATGACATCCCCCCTCCCGTCCTAGGAGTGACTAGCAGGTACACCTTTGGGCGAAAGCTTAAAGGCTATTTGTTGTCATTTCAGAAAACTTAATTCCTTTCCTTTCCAGCACTATTTCACAAAACTTCTTTGATTTTTCTTTGTCTCGGTTATTTCACTTCTTGTTTTAATCCGCGCAGAGTTGTATACTTGGCAAGTGAGTTATATTATAGTATAGTAATTTATGATTAAGTAATTTTGTTAAAATTATTCGTTTTTATGATCTACAAATTATCCATTTACGCATGTAGTTTATGTAGTTCATCGCTTATATTTATAAGTGTACATTTTATCTATCTGTGTGGCGTTCCGGGTATTACCGACGGTACTGGCTGAAAATCAGCGCTGGAGTGTTATAAACGCCTCAGCATTATGCTGAGCCAGTGTCCAATTTGCAACCGCAATGACACACTCTATTTTTAGCCTTTGTATTGTCCTTTTTGTTAAAATATTTATGTGTCTTGTGTTGTTGTAAATAAATGTATTTTCTTTCTTTCTTTCTTTCTTTCATCCCGTCCATTCCGTCCATCCGTCCATCCGTCCATCCGTCCATCCATCCCGTCCATCCGTCCATTCCGTCCATCCCGTCCATCCCGTCCATCCGTCCATCCGTCCATACTGACCATCCCGTCCATCTGTCCATCCGTCCATTCTGTCCATCCCGTCCATCCCGTCCACCCCGTCCATCCGTCCATCCAGTCCGTCTGTCCGTCCGTCCGTCCGTCCGTCCGTCCGTCCGTCCGTCCGTCCGTCCGTCCGTCCGTCCGTCCGTCCGTCCGTCCGTCCGTCCGTCCGTCCGTCCGTCCATCCATTCATCCATCCATCCATCGCATGCAGCAGACGATTACTGTTGATTGGTCCAATAATGTCGTTTCAGCACGCCAGGAATGAAATTCAGAAATTATCTTTCAAAAAGTCGTATCGTACAATGAAATACGTATACTGATACGTCCTGTTTTCGATTAGTGTAACTTTGTTGTCGTGTTTGTGCGCCATAAATGAGTCAGCTGTTAAATGTACATATATAGGCAGTTTTGAGTACTGGATAATCAATCAACAGTAATCGTCTGCTGCATGCGATGGATGGATGGATGAATGGATGGACGGACGGACGGACGGACGGACGGACGGACGGACGGACGGACGGACGGACAGACGGACTGGATGGACGGATGGACGGGATGGACGGGATGGACGGGATGGACGGGATGGACGGGATGGACAGAATGGACGGATGGACAGATGGACGGGATGGTCAGGATGGACGGATGGACGGATGGACGGGATGGACGGGATGGAAAGAATGGACGGAATGGACGGATGGACGGGATGGATGGACGGATGGATGGATGGACGGAATGGACGGGATGGACGGGTAGGACGGGATAGACGGGTTGGACGGGATGGACGGGATGGACGGGATGGACGGGATGGACGGGTTGGACGGGATGGACACGATGGACGGGATGGACGGGACGGATGGCCGGAATGGACGGGATGGACAGAATGGACGGATGGGCAGATGGACGGGATGGACAGGATCGACGGATGGACGGATGGACGGGATGGACGGGATGGACGGAATGGACGGATGGACGGGATGGATGGACGGAATGGACGGGATGGACAGGATCGACGGATGGACGGATGGACGGGATGGACGGGATGGACGGAATGGACGGATGGACGGGATGGATGGACGGAATGGACGGGATGGACGGGATAGACAGAATGGGCGGATGGGCAGATGGACGGGATGGACAGGATGGACGGGATGGACGGGATGGACGGGACGGATGGACGGATGGACGGGATGGACGGGATGGACGGGATGGATGGATGGACGGGATAGACGGGATAGATGGACGGATGGACGGATGGTCGGATGGACGGGATGGACGGGATGGACAGGATGGATGGGATGGACGGGATGGACGGGATGGATGGACGGATGGACGGGATGGACGGGATGGACGGGATGGATGGATGGACGGGATAGACGGGATAGATGGACGGATGGACGGATGGCCGGATGGACGGGATGGACGGGATGGACAGGATGGACGGGATGGACGGGATGGATGGATGGATGATTATGATGATGATAATGATTTCCTCGCATTAGTCGTGAAAAGCACAATGTTTAGTCTCGGCCAAAAGTGCAATAGATGGACTCGTACTTTCGAGGGCCTCCGCTACGCGTCGGCCCTCAAACAAACTCGTCCATCTATTGCTTACTTTCCAGCCTCTACAACAATGTACTATTATTGAAGAAAGATCCATAATTATTTCGGTAGCAAGATGTATTCTAAGGCTATATTGTCTAACACACTTGGACTCAAAATCGTTTTTACCAATTCTTTCTGTCACACAAATAGGATAACGATAGTAAGAGATGGCAAATGTGATCGCAAACGCCCGTGTGTTAGACGGCCTCTGAACATACCTACTTTGTAACAGCTAAATCCATACTCGATTTAGAAGTTAACAGTGACCCCGCAAACGTTGTTTTGCCATATATCACCTAGGGGTATAAAAAATAGCCTACGACCTAGGTATTCTCAAACCTACCAAATATAGACAAAAATGTAATAAAAATCGGTCAAGCCGTTTCGGAGGAGTTCGATAACAAACACCGTGACACGAGATTTTTATTATATTAGCAGAAGTACATAACATACCAATGGCGTGGAGCAAATATTTTCTTTAGGCAATCGGGAGAGTGGAGAATCGTGAGTTAAACCCAGTCTAGATTTACAAGAAAAATCTTGCAAGTTACTTTCCAGTGCGGCGCTTAGTGGACCTCTTCACACTCGTTCGCTTTACGGCCTTGCAATGTATTGCAACTTGCACGTTTTTTCTTGTAGATCTAAACTAGGTCTTAAAAATGTCTTCAGACGCAACACCACGAAGTTGATGCATACAACATTTGTCACATTTTTGACATATCAAAATCAGGCGATTTGGTGGGAATCGACTTGTTACAGCACCACACCACTAATAGATACATACATACTTACTTTCTTCCATCGGCTTGAAGCCAACCCGTTCTCACAGGCCGCACTTAATGTACTAAATATTGTAATGTTATTATTATTCTGGATGATAACCGCAGCTTTTCAATATGAGATAAAATAATTTGTGATGCAATGTGTGACCACGGTCGAGATTATCTTCGAGGAAGATAAGGTTCGATTATAACTGTGTAAAGGTGCGTGCTCACTGTATTATTGTCCTCTGAATTTTGAAATTGACTCGGAAATGTTAGCATATTTTGAATATCTGGCTCAAGTTGGCGTAGGTATGCGGGCTGGTTGGGAGGCTTGGGAGCAACTTGGGTAAGTAGAATCCTTTTGCACTGCTAACTTGCAAGTATAGTAGGTATAGCAAAGGAAGATACTTGCCTATCCAGGTGAATAAACGATAGTCACGAAAATTATACTTTGTATTTTTTATAAGTTTTCTATGAAGAAGTGTTTTTGTTTGCACTTAGTTCATTCTTTGTTAATTTTTATGTTGTTTTCATTGTTCAGTTATGTTGATTGCATTGATTGTTTTTATTACTTGCGGGGGAGGGGGTGCGGGGGTTACAAAGGGGGATGAAAATTTCATTGATCTTGCCGAAGGATGCACCGTTTTCAAGATATTTGACAAAAACACCGGTTCTCGTCCGATCACCGAAGTTAAGCAACGTCGGGCGCGGTCAGTACTTGGATGGGTGACCGCCTGGATTTTTATTTTTATTATGAAGTTTCACTTCTTTCGCGCGGAGGGACTCCACGCACTATTTTTTTTATTAAGTACATCGAAAGTATTGATTTTTTCTGTTGCACGATTGCCAACATACGGCATACATACTTCTGCCTTTTAATCTTTTTATTTCTTCTCTTCTCTCTCTTCTCTTTTTTTTTTCTATGTATTACTAACAATAATGGATTGAAAAGTCTGAATAAATATTCATATTATTTAAAAAAAAAATATATATATATATAAATAAATAAATAAATACCACAGGACAATTCACACCAATTGACCTAGTCCCAAAGTAAGCTAACTAAAGCTTGTGTTATGGGTACTAGGCAACGGATAAACATACTTTTATAGATAGATACATACTTAAATCTATCTATCTATCTAATACCTTTAAACGAGCAATTCTTGTATATATATAATCAGGATCTCGGAAACGGCTCCAACGATTTCGATGAAATTCGGTATGTGGGGGTTTTCGGGGATGAAAAACTGATCTAGCTATGTTTCATTTTCAGAAAATCGCTTTTACTCGTGTTTTCCGGCTATTTTTGTTTGCATTAGAATACAAAGCTAAATTTCGCCGGCTTCGAGCAAACCAAAATAGCACAGTAGAAATCGGGTGGTCGCGGATCCAGCCGACCTCGGTTCGATTCCACGTTTTTATTAAGGTTTTTAGTTTTTTTTTAAGTTTATTTTTCATGAGAAAACGTCAAGTTTCTTCTTTTGTGAGTAAAAGTTACTTTTTGTGAGAATGGTATTATAGGGAACGTGCAGTAACTATAGGCGGCAGCACTAATGCGACAGAAGAGACACTATGCGGACAGTAAAACAAACTTATCAAGGTAAAACATTCAAATTGATGGCACCCTTATGGCACCAGTTGGCAGCACCGTCTATGTGCACGTTCCCTATTGGGAGCACAGAACAGGAAAAACCGGTTGTCTGTAAAGTCGGTTTACGGACGATAGTTTAACGTGACTCACCCCTCCACCCCCTCCGGTGTTTTTGTCAAATATCTTGAAAACGGTGCATCCTACGGCAAAATCAATGAAATTTTCATCCCCCCTTTGACACCTCCACACTCCCTCCCCCGCACCCCCCCCCCCCCACCCTCCCCCCATCTCACCCCC
This sequence comes from Archips crataeganus, assembly GCA_947859365.1. NCBI lineage: Eukaryota > Metazoa > Arthropoda > Insecta > Lepidoptera > Tortricidae > Archips > Archips crataeganus. The sequence goes on from OX402058.1 coordinate 12,335,134, forward strand.
CACCCCTCCGGTGTTTTTGTCAAATATCTTGAAAACGGTGCATCCTACGGCAAAATCAATGAAATTTTCATCCCTCCTTTGGAACCCCCGAACCCCCTCCCCCGCCCCCCTCCCTCGCACATATATAATCAGGATCTCGGAAACGGCTCCAACGATTTCAATGAAATTTGGTATGTGGGGGTTTTCGGGGATGAAAAATTGATCTAGCTTGGTCTTATCTCTGGGAAACCGGAAAACGCTTGGTACCGAGTTTCAGCCCGAGCAGAGCTCAGTCGCCCAGGTACTACATATTAAACACCCAAGACCCGAGAACAAACATTCGTATTTTTCATACAAATATCTGCCCCGACACGGGAATCGAACCCGGGACCTCAAGCTTCATAGTCAGGGTCTCTAACCACTAGGCCATCTGGTCATCTATTATTATTAAAGTACAGAGAGTAAGTAAGTAATATATCAAGTATAGAAACACCTTTAGTTTGATGAAATGGTGAGATGGAATTGTTGAGGTTTTTATAATTTGTACAGAATCGGGCGCAGTAACTCAGATTTGACCACAAAAATCAATATTACGTATCAAAGTGAAAAGTAATCGCTAAGAGAGGCTTCGACGGATCTCGAAAAGGTCAGTGACCGAGGCTCAGGGCTTTATTTAACGTTATTTTTGCATAAAGCTATTTTTCATAGCGTTATATTACCGTATAGCGTTTTTTAACAAAACGTTATTCTGTAGCGGTATCCATTATAACGTTATTAATAGATATATACATATATATCAATACTTCGGCAAGCGATGTAATAACGTTATTCTGTAGCGGTATCCATTATAACGTTATAGACCATCTTTTTCTTACACTGTATTTCACCCGCTCCTGCGCTGGGGGCGCGGCGCATGGAGTGATGGAGCATGAAATAGTTCCATCCAGCGCCGGCCGAGTGCCGACATGCCGTGCGTGTGCCCAAAGTATATGGAGCGGCAACAGCGCGTATTATAACGATATTATAACGCTATTTCATAACGTTATGGTTTTCTTTCCGTTATGATATGATAATATAACGTTATGAAGGAATATAGAATTTGTTTGAACGAAATTTTAAACACAAACGATATATACCGGTATTATATCGTTTTTTTTTCATAACGCGTAACGTTATAAAGCTCTGCCGAGGCTTTTAAATATGGTGAACTATTTTTAAGTTATCAAAAAATATAATGTAGGTATTAACATTATTGAACCCTGAAGTATTCAAAACTGAAAGCAAATATCACTACAGTCAACACCCTGCTATGAAGTAAATCCCGGACATGGCATAATTATGAAGTTTGTTATTTGATTACTGAAAATATCAACTATAGAAAAATAAATGCTATATATACTTTTTGCGTGTAACAGAATAGTAAGTATATAATTTTTTTCCTATGACTCAGTATTGACAGTATTCAGAAACTTCATAGTTGTGCAACGTGTCAGGATTTAATTCTTAACACGTTCTCTGTCCCAAGAGGCACATGCGCCTCATGTGTGACTTTACTGGTACGTCCACGAGGCACATGTGCCTCATGACTCTATGAGCGTTTAATGTCATTGTTAGTACTATGGAGACGTGTCGAAAGAACGCCGCACATTGCTTCGGGACAGGGAATCTGTTAATGTCTGCTCACTACAGAGTAAGATCAACGATGTCGTATAAGTTTATGCTAACTTAACATTCATTTGCCTTTATCGCTTTGGCAATTTTGCCAGACACAGACTACATACATTTTTCCATGCGGTCTGTATTTCTTACAAAAATAAGGGTTAGTCTTTTAAATTTCTTGACTTTACGCAAAGTCCGTCTGGATTGCTGCTATCATCTTACTTGCTAATGCCGTCACCAAGCAGCAGCGCTTGCGCTGGTATATTTCGGCGAGGAAATGAAGTCCGTGAAATACTGCCAAATGATGTAGTAGGTGTATATCTTAGCCCTCTAAGCTGGCAATGCATGTACAATCCTATGATGTGGCGGGTGTCTATTATAGGTGGTGACCGGTGACCCACTTAGTCGGTTTCGACTGTCCCTGTCATATTAGAACTCCTAAAGTTTGCATGTGCGTACGTACGTGACTGTTTGTTATTCCTTCACCCTTAAACGGCTGAACAGCTTTGGATGAAATTTTGTATCCATATCCATAGATCTGTATAAGAGTAAGGCATATGCTTCTTATTATCCTGATATTCCTAATCATGTATAATGCTAAAATCTCAGACGCGAAAAAGGCTAATACTTCACAAACGTCTACTAATGTATGAGACGACCAGATGGCCTAGTGGTTAGAGAACCTGACTACGAAGCTTGAGGTCCCGGGTTCGATTCCCGTGTCGGGGCAGATATTTGTATGAAAAATACGAATGTTTGTTCTCGGGTCTTGGGTGTTTAATATGTATTTATGTATGTATCTATCTATTTATGTATGTTTATCCGTTGCTTAGTACCCATAACACAAGCTTTGCTAAGCTTACTTTGGGACTAGGTCAATTGGTGTGAATTGTCCCATGATATTTATTATTTATTATTATTATTCTCTTTATTTATATTTTTTCTTAGGTTAGATTTTTACAATAATTATACAAAAAGTAAAATATAAAACTATACATACAAATCATAAAATCATTATAAAAACCTAACCTAGGGTGCCACCGGCAGCGAGGCGGGGCCTAAGCTATCGGTGGTTAGGGCGACAGAGAGAGGAACCTCCTGACTATCCGCGCAGTGTCCAGGAGTACCGCCTTCTGTATCTGACCCTTGATCCAGCCATCTAGCGAGAGTCTCTTGAGGTGTTGGTCGAGACTCTTCGCTATCAGCCCGTTCGCAGAAACGACTATCGGGACAATGATCGTCGAATCAACATCCCACATGGCGGTTATCTCGTGAGCTAGGTCAAGGTACTTGCTGGCTTTGTCCTTCTCAGCTTTCACGAGGTTCTCGTCATGGGGGATGGTGATGTCGACGAGCACTGCCTGGCGTTTCGATCGATCTGTCAGCACGATATCAGGCCTATTGGCTATAATAGTCCTGTCCGTGATAACAGACCGATCCCAATAGAGCGTGGCACGACCATTTTCGAGAACTGGCGCAGGTATATACTTATAGTAAGGCACTTCAAAGTCCACAAGGCCGTATAGCAGAGCAAGTTGCTGGTGAATAATTCTGGCTACAAGGTTATGTCTGTGCAAGTACTCACCGTTAGCAAGATGACCACAACCGGAAATAATATGCCTGAGTGACTCCCCGGGACGGCGGCATGCCCGACAAATGTCGACCGTACCGTCCTTCAGGATATACTTCCGGTAGTTGTTCGTCATGATAACTTCATCCGCAATTGCACAGACAAAACCTTCGGTTTCCCCGAAGAGATCCCCGAAACGTAGCCAGTTCACCGACGCGAGCAGATCTACATCTGGCCCTGTGAGTGCCTTGTAGAACCGCCCGTGTAGCTCCTTGCTCTTCCATACCGCCTTGCGGTCCTCGATGCTCATTACTTTAAGTCGGCGCCAGTTCTCGTTTGCCAAGGAAAGCGGGGTGAAGTTTTTGTCTACTGCTACTACGTCGCGATGCACCCCACACTCGTTGTTTAGGAAATAATCCCTGAGATTATACACCTCGCGGTTGTGGAGGTCTTTGGCATTTAAAAAGCCACGACCTCCATACTTCCGCGAGATGTATAGTCTCATAACAGACGAGCGCGGGTGAAGCAAACGGTGCGCAGTGAGCAGTACACGAACTCTTCGATCCAAGGTATCCAACTCAGTCTGAGTCCACCTTAGTATGCCAAAGGAGTAAGTAAGCAAGGGCATTACCCAGGCGTTGAAGGCGCGCATCTTGTTGCCGCCCGACAAAAGACTATTAAGTACTTTTGTCAGACGACAGAAGAAGCGCTCCTTCACCGTCTGCTTTACGACCTCACTCTCAATACCCAATGACTGTGACATACCAAGATACTTATAGGTTTCTGCTTCGGAAATAGATCTGAGGGACATTGTATCAGAAAGCTGCAAATTTGTTGAATTTACAACTTTCCCCCGCTGTACATGCATAACTGCACACTTATCGACACCAAATTCCATGTTGATGGCGCTACTGAAAACTTCTGTTGTTTTCAGTAGCTCCAACAGGTCATGTTTATTTGGTGCAAATAGCTTAAAGTCATCCATATAGAGCAGATGAGAAATGACCTCACCCCCTCTTCGAAGCCGGCAGCCTAGCCCTGAATCCTTCAGCAGGGTGCTGAGTGGATTCAGCGCTAGGCAGAACCACATAGGACTCAGGCTGTCACCCTGGAAGATCCCTCGCTCAATCTTGATAGAGTCCTGTGGGCCAGAGGGGCCGTCTCCTTCCCCCGGTTGACGAAGGACTGTGGTCCACTGTCCCATGCAAGCGCCTAAGAAAGATCTCAGGACTGCATCAATTTTATACAGTTCTAAGACCCTCACCAGCCATGAATGGGGCACCGAATCATAGGCCTTCTTGTAGTCAATCCAGGCGACCGAGAGAGCCCCTTTGTTCCGCCGGACTCGTTGACAAATGGTCATGTCTATGAGGAGGAGCTCTTTAGTACCACGAGACCCAACCCTACATCCATTTTGAGCAGGGGCCAAAACGTTGTTGGCAACAATGTGCGTGTTAATTTTTGCTCTCAAAATGGATGTTAGGAGCTTGTACAGCGTAGGCAAGCACGTGATGGGTCTGTAATTTTTCGCTTCTGTGGTACTACCGGACTTATAGAGCAGGGAGGTAATACCAGTTGTAAAGAAAGATGGTAGGGATCCGAGCTCAAGGGCTTGCTGGAACTGTGCTGCCAAACGCTGGTGTGAGCATCGAAACCATTTCAACCAGAAGTTGTGCAATCCATCCGGCCCAGGACTTTTCCAGTTCGGAGCCGACCGGATGGCACAACTAACGTCATCGGGGCTAATGGTAACAGGCCCCATAGGTTCGATGGACTCGCACTCACGTTCGACAACACCTATCCATTCGCCCTCAGTGTGCTCAACAGGTACCGACCAGATATTACGCCAAAAGTCAATCATGGCAGTAGCATCCGGCCACCGTCCGTCGGGCACACGAAGATCGTCTCCCTCCCACTTTCGGTATACCTTCCTTTGGTCGCTCTGGAAAAGGCGATTCTGCTGGTATCGGTCCACACGCTTCCTGTAGCGGCGAATACGGCTTGCCCATGCATAGACTTTCTGCTTCAGAAAGTCGATACGTTCCGTTACACAGGCCATATAGTTGCAGGGCCTGATGTCAGTCCCCACAAAGGCCTGGGCCACGAAGCGCATTACTCGGGGGCGGTTGTTGCCCCCCTGAAGCAGATCAGCTTTGCAATGAGAGTCCTGAACGTATTGATACGCCGCTCAATCCGCACTTGCCATGCAGGGACACCCCCGGTGGTCCTAGGTGCTCGGTCAGCGTCCGGAAACTTGACGCGAGCAACACGGCACGCCGCGATGGCCCCACAGTACATGATTGAGTGAGTATCAACTAAGTCTTCACTAGCCCGTAAATACGGGTCTAGCAAATCATTCAGGGCTCCCACTAACGCTAGATTGCGTCTATTCAACGGCAAGCGAGGTAATCGTGGCCTAGGATTACCCGTGGAGCGATACTGCGTAATCGCCTCCTCCAAAACCCTCCTCAGTTGCTCATTGGCCTGGGTACTTACACTCTGATTCGCACAGTCCTCTTCCTCGACACTGGGATCGACCCGCGGTACCCCCGGTGCCAGATCGGGTGCGGGCACCGGAGTCGGCGACGTAGCGGGCGGATCCCGCGTCGAGAAAGAGGCCGCGTGAACAGAAAGTGCTTCCAGGCGTAGCCGATCAAGTGTGGCGTCATCCAATCGTTTGTGTCGCTGGATGACTCGCACCTGATCCGACAGACGCTGCGCAGACACGGTGATGGCGGGTTCAAGGGCCTGGAACAGAGGAAGCATCCGGACACGATACGCGGACAAATTGGTTCCCCCCTCTGTAGCTCCAAAGTACGCTCGCATGCAGTTCTCATTCATTTGTCGAGTCCATCGCATGCGGCGCACTACACCACCGACAGCGGGAGCCGTAGGCGGGGCGGAGTGCCCCGTAGGCCCCAAGCGTGCCGGCAGCGGTGGTCGTCCTCGTCGCGCAGGTGGTCGTGGCGCCGGGGACGGCGGCCCGCGCTCGTCGCTCGACTCGCTGGTGTCGGGCGCTGTGGCAAATTCGTCACCCGACGACGATGGCGAGGAGCTGGATGGCGCGGGCGGAGATGGTGGGCGTGCGCGTTGTGCCGCTTGTGAACGTGTCCTCGTTATCATATTATTATACAAATATTTGTTTCCATTTCTTATATTTTCGCCTTTGACAGCTGGTTGTCATGCTTGTGAAAGGTATAAAATGTTTAGAAAGGCGTCGAAAACATTAAAAACAAATTTATAAAATATGATAAAAATTTGACACGTGTGTCGCGTGACAGCGGTTTTTTTTATTCTTATTATTATTATTATTAATGTACGTAAAAGATGTTCAAGAGTCACAAATTCAAGATTACAGTGCTTAACCGTAAAACAGTAACAAATATGGGTATGGGCTCTTACTTGTTGAATTGAATAAGTAAATAAACGACAGCTAGTTCAAACAGCAACCCTTACTTTGTTGCACGCTAAGTTTTCTCCAATAAACATTAGCAATTTACAACAATGAACCATCCGGGTTCAAATCATTGAAAGGTTAATTCTAATACGTTACTACTTATTACGCCAAACCATATCTGTTTTCATACGCGTGAATCTGTAATTAGACAATTAACTTGTATATATTGCGTAGTTTTGCATACAATGTTACATGGTAATGCGGATGGCCCGACCGCCCGTGGTACTGTGCAGAAATAAACAGTATACTAGGTACTCAAAAATGACGCTTATGACATTGAAAATATAATTATTGTGATTAGATATGCACGGCAAAATAATGGCTAAAAATATAAATGCTAGATTGGCTACCTCCTAATTATAATATTTTCTAAACATAACATTGGAGCTTACTTTGTATTGGGAAAGGAGATTATCCTTTTTATCTCATTTTTGTTCATCTCAGCCTATACCACAGAATAAGTAATAGTACTAACGTACAGAAGGATCACTCTCGAACAAAGGTCAACTTTAGGTATAAAAACTTTCCTACTCCTGCTGCGTGCACGCGAAATTAAAACTTATCGTGTGATACGAGCGTTCATATTCCGTTGGGCATCGCTGATCCGAAACCAAGGGCACAGGATTCCCACTCGCCCATATTTGGTAGGTATATAAATCAAGAAAGATAACAGTGTGTATTAATTCAGTAAACTACCTTTAGTATGTAAGTAAGTAATTTATAATATCGTTTAGAAGTCATTGTTTGTTGCAAAAATCACAGAAAAAAAGATGCTTAGTTAGGCGCGACGCGGCTAGCGTGCGAACTGAAGGCCGCGCGACAACCTACTGCCATACTCCTCTCGGGAGGAGCGCCGGCCGAACATACCTAAACTGCGGAGTGAAACCCCCCTGCCTATACTGGGTGAAATTTTTAACGTGACACAAAATTAGTGTTTCTAACTCAAAGCTGGTCAAATTAATGCATTAACTCAATTGTTTTTATTAGTCTCACTTTATTTAAGCTGTCCACATTATTGAGTTTGTGATTTAGTTTCAACAAAGTATGATCATCCGTACAAAGTAGGTATAAATAACCGTAGTCTTAATAAAACACCTTAATAGAAAGATTGATTCAGGTGATAACTTTCGGAGGCCCATACTAGGTATAACCGTTTTTTACTTTGCTATTCCACTGCCTCAAACAACAGAAGCGGCTCTTACATAGTTCATTAAAACTGCACTAATTGCTAAAACCAACACGTCGTTGAACAAAACTTGAAAGTAGCTTTTGCATTACCTAGAACTTGGCTGATCATATTCTGGATTGTCTTCTCTTTTTGATTTGAAGATTAAATACAAATTACACTGCATCGATGAACTCATACTAAAACTGAGATTAAAAGCAACAAACATTTCAATAACGACACGCCATCCACTCAGGTGGGACACATAAAATGGGACAAGATCCCAACACCAAGCGTCCCAATAAAATCTCCTAAGCCATTTAAATCTCTAAACGACTGGGTTATCGTTTAATTTTACTGCAGAAAACATTTCCATCACAATTGGAAGTGACTCCTTGTCATTTATTTTAAAGTGTCTGTGGCTTCGTCCTGGCGTGCGTTATCATAAATCTTTTTTAAGATCGTACCATAAATGGAAGATAAGGGCGCGCCCAATCGGCTAAAGATTGCTTACCGACGGATGCTGACGAATTGTGAGACGGCGGTGACGGCTTTGACGCGCTGCAGATGCGGAATTAGGCAGATCATCTTACTCCATTCTGCAAGGTATATAATTGTATTGAAATTTGAAATGTCAAGAACACACTATCATCTAAAATGGGATGTTTGGAAGTAATTCCGATCAGCATTGGCGATCCCTTGCTTCAAAAAGCGTATCTATTGTGTCAAAAATTTAGTTGTGTTAAATACTTTTGATGTAAATAATTAAATAACATTGCAAAAATGTTTTGAAAAAAAAATTGTTGAGTTCTTGCCGGATTCTCTTCAACGGGGCTTTTCCAAACCGGTGGTGGATTCTTCAAAATCGAAATCAAAACGTTTATTATGCAAGTAGGCCGCAAAGGGCTCTATTACATGTCACTTTTTTTTAACCTTTGACATTCATACGTTCTATTAATACATTGAATAAAGATATTTAAACTGTAACTCATTTCGATCAACTCTGGATCAGCATGAGAAAGGCTGGATACAATACAATAATAATACTTCATTAGGGTTAGACAACATGTCACTGACAGAGAATATTAGTTTCACTTCCACAAAAATTACTAGGCATATCTAAAAATGATTAAAAATTAGTAAACATGTGTTAAGTATTTGTTAACATTACGAAATGTTGCTTAGAGCAACGAAACAATTATCTAACGTAATTTTGGGTAAAAAAACTCCGCTACCAGTATTGTACTTTGTAATTAATAAATAGTCGATACTAAAATTATATAAAATCAAATCTTGCCGTTTCAGGACCAATAACTAGAATAAAACAAACACGTTTTGCTAAAACACAGGTTGAAGGCGACAAGTCTCATCCTCTGTAATCTATGGTCAAAACCATGTGATTGAGCGCTCCTACTGTGATCACTAAATTGATTATGTGTCTGATTTTAAATATTTCCCATTTGGCCGCACCACGCTGAATGATCAATTAAATTGATCGACGTTTGACCGTTTTCAGAATCAAACAAATCAAAGTCGTAATATGAATGGGACTTATATTTGCTAATAAAGTGGGCATCGGAGCCTTAATTATAATTTGAATTCGATGTTTTTAGTGCCCTGTTAGATTTCGTGTCAATGAACTTCGTTAATCAAAATAATTTAATTCTCTTGTGTTTACAGTACCTATCAGTGTGTAAAGGCTGGTTCAAAACTTTAGGATTTTGAATTAAATTAATGTTTAATTTTAACACCTTTTTGTATCGTTTTACGAAAATGCCATATTTACAAACAAAACAATTTACGTATCAAACAATACAATTTCCACGTACCTAACAAAGCACTTCACGCTAAGTGAGTCTTTCGAATAATTCGTGAAGAAATTATCATTTATAGTAAAATCGTGAAACGCATATTAAATCTCTCGTATTTAGTCTCACACCATTCACACAGTTTCACTCGCACAATAGTCAAAACAACAATAGCCACCAAACTTAAGAGATGTTAAACGACGCGTTTAATTTTATTTCAGACTTGTCCGTTTTTGTACGTAGGCCACAAAAGATCTAATTGAAGCGAAAAAAAGGAATGATTCTCAAATGATACGTGTTTGTTTGTTTGATTGATGTATCGATGGGTTGGCGGGGCTATTTAACAGCCGGTTAGACAAAATGGTGGAGATATGTCGGTATGTGAGATGCCGGGTGATCACAACACGAGTACGGCTCTGTGTAAGTGCGTTCATTGTTGTAGTTCGTGGCTCTCAAACTTTTATAGCCGTTTTCATTCGACGATTCCTTAAGAAATAGTTCATTTTGCTACGACGCGTGTTGCTAAGTGGTGAGTTAGGTATGTGTTAATGGGACAATGAAAAGTCAAAATATTCTTATGTATGTAAGTATGTAGAACTCTACATATATAACACATGAAATTAACAGAAATAAAAAGAAAACAGATTTACAAAGGTGAACTTGTCCCTTAAAGGGATCTCTTCTAGTTAACCTTTGAACGATTTGCAGGACATCAGAAACAAAACAAACAAACACAACAACAAGACTATTATCATCAAAAAATAGAGCAACTGTTGAATTCGGGCGCTGCACAAAAATATGCCGTCTTTGCTTTTGAGTCGTTTTGAAAAAAATCTGTACACAGTTAAGGGATTTAGGTACCTAATTAAAACAAAACTTAATTGATTCCTTTGCTTAACAAAAAATACCCACCCATATAGTTTGTATTAAAAACTTTTTCATCCCACTTGCATGTCAAAGCAAATGTCAACTCTTCTTGATTGGCAATAAGTGTCAAATTATGAAAGTCATAATTATGATAGTCATAATTTGACGTGGACTTGACGAGGCTATCATTAATCTACTGATCCTTAGATTATTTATACACTAGATAGAGCTTAGGCGGCATGAAAACGTCCCAAAAAATATAAGCCATTAGTTGGCTTATATGTCATTTGCCTCCCTTCAGTTTGAATGACGTAACGCGATCGTAATATGAAGCTACCAAATGGATTTTTGGACGTTTTGTATCGCAATGTTTGCTACTGACACTCTATCTAGTGTTTAAATAATCTAAGCACTGATCTAACTAATTAAACAATCGATGACAAATATTCGCCATTAAGCCTAAAATAATTTAGTAAACTATTTTAAGAAAATTCTAAATATTTTCTCGCCACTACTTTGAGCACCGCTGCCACAACAAATACAAAACGTGCATGTGTGCGTGCAGTGATCACAATCAGGTTATTTCACTGGTAATTATGATGCGGCAGAGACGACCCGGGGTCAGCCCGAATGTGGCACACGTGACTGCGCTTGCGTCTGTTGTTTGGGCGATTTCAGGTAATGTGAAACATGGTTGAGAAAAGGCGTAGGTATTTAATTACGTGTAGCAAAAAGTACTGTTACTTAGACGAAATAATTTCTTGTTGGGTTTCTTTGAATTTTTAGCGATTCCGATTTATAACAGTCTTATATTTTTTCATGATCAATGATCATGAGTTGAAAAAATCTAGATGAAAGTGCTTGTAAATGTGTAGTGATTTTTCTTCATGGTAATCTTTTACTTTATAAGACATTGGTTCCTTATTTTTATAACCTGTGTCGTGTGATATAATTAATATTAGTGGAAACGTGGCACGAAAGGGACAATTCAAAATAAAAGTAAAAAAAAATAAACAAGTAATAATTGATTAATGACAATTATTATTTATTTTAATATTTTAAATAATAAACGCTTCCTGTATAGGAAGCTTCCTAAATTTTAATTGTTCCTTTCAATACGTATCCCTTTCATGCCACCTCTCCTCTAAATAAATATAAATGAACAATTAACATTAAATTAACCTAATCAAAAGTAAACAAAGCTTGTTATGGGTACTAGGGAATGGAAAAACACACGTAGGTGTGTGTTAAATAGTAGTAGGTAGTACAATACAATATTAAACACTCAAGGCTAAAGAACAAACATTCGTGTTTCGGAGATTGAACCCGAATCCTCAAGTTTTCTAATGAGGTCCTCCAACAAGTCGGCTATCCGATTAACTAAAAAATTAAATGCTATCTTTTCTTAATACATATCAGGCGTATTTCAACCAACCACAGAACAGCTTCATACCTCTAAGTGTTCATACTGTAATATTATGTACTCGCATATAAATACTTTATTTAATAAACTATATTCATTGACTAATTGGATACTCAGCTTTGATTTCTGAACACCTGGTAGGTAAAGATAGCGTCGTGGGCGGGAGACCTCGGGTCAAACGAATTCATAGTTAAAAACCCGATCAAATGACGTCATATTTTAACACGCCGAGAACCTTCCGGTGAGGCTATGGAAACAGCGGTTGTGTTCAAACAAATAAATAAAAGATATAATTATTATCTCAGTACTCTAGACTAAATAAAGCCTTTTGTCGCGTATGGTCCCATTCGCAAATCGTCTCGTTCGGCAATTAGTCCCGTTCGCAATTCGTCCCGTTAGCAAATCGTAAAAATCGAGGTGCGTTTCTGGGACGATTTTTAAACCGGACGATTTGCGAACGGGACCATGCGACAAAAGGAAAAAAGTACGTCTAAAAAAATGTTTAGAGGAGGCTATCCGATGTGTTACATATTTAAATAGCTTAGCAATAATGTCACTTCTCCACTGACATTTGTTTGGTATTATCATCATCATCATTCCAGCATATATAGGTATATACGTCCCACTGCAGGGCACGGTCTCCTCTCAGAAGCTCTCTCTTTTCTTTGGTCTATTATTTTTATAATAAAGCCAACAAAGCGTCACTCAAATACTTTCAGACTCTTACATAAAAATAGTTTCCATATACTAAAATACATTTGTGACGTGTTACTTACGCCTCTTTTCTAGCTAACCAGTAATATCGTAAAAGTCTGCATACCTACCTACATGCTTTTAAAAATCTTACATTTCCGTCTCTTTCTTTTCTCTTCTTGTATAATCTTTGAGTAAAATTTGAAACAACATGTTTTTCCGAGGATAATTTGGAAATTCCCACGATATACGGGATTTACAGGATCGATTCAAAATTCTCTAATCCGTAACGATGATTACTATAGACTCTTCAAAAGCATAAAGTGAATGATTATAGCATTAACATAATATTTATTTTATTTATTAAATTGATTTCAAGATTTTCAGGAATTCCCACGGGATAATGAATAAAGAAATTTGGCATACAATTAGATAATTAGAACAGGATTTTTAGAAATTCCCGTGGGATTAGACAAAAAGATCATTGTACTTAACTAACTGGCTAGGATCATCATTATCATCAGTAGCTGTCATAAAGATTTGATGCTTGACAGGTATCATCCTTTTTATCATAGAGGTGTAGCAGGAAGGGATTTTTTGAATTTCTCACGGGATAGAGATCGGAGGTTGTCTACACGCGGACAAAGTCGCCGGCTAAAGCTAGTCAAAAAAAAAACTTACATATCTGTAGCTCATTTCGTGGCTTCATCCATCTAGTAATGATCGAACGTTGATTTAACACGCCTGTTAATTTTATACGAACGAACAATCAGAATAAAAAGGATATGATTTATTGAATCAGGCGTTACTTTGCGGAGGTCCATATTAATGAACTAAAACAATTACTTTGCTCACCCGCGACCTTACAATAGTTACGTTTATGCAAGAAATGTGCGTTCATGCAGTTCCTCCACCTCCACACTGTACGAACACACACAAATCACATAAACCCAACCATCACCACCACCAAGCTACACTGACGCGTTTCGAACTCAACCAGAGCTCATCTTCAGAGTTACCACAACCGTATGCTATGCTACCAAACGTTAAACTAACAAACCAAAACAAATGTTTTAACTTGTCACTGTAACTTCTCAAGTACCCACTTTATTTTTCTTATTCTCAAACTACCCCACAAAAATTAACTTTTATTGACATATTTAAAACTACCTTGAATTTTTTTTTTTTTTTTTTTTTTTTTTGGTTTATTTATTTATAAGGCATATTTAATTAATACTAACTGTTCAAAAAGGATATGCTAATGTGATTCACGGCTCTATTCCTTATCTTATTATTAGGCCTGCTAGGTTTGAAAGATAAACTTGAATTATATGAAAAAACCCTGACACGTGCTACAGACTCAATGCGGTACTTTTCAGAAAATGTCGGTTTACTTAAGGCTTAGAGACTTGCGCAGAATCCGACCATTTACATCGTTCTTGAGTGTAGCCAATCTCCTTGCACTTAATAATCTCAGAACCTGTAACTTACCTCGTTACGTTCATGTATGCGGCGTTGCTCGTCAGTCTTCGAATGATTTCGTTAGTAAGAATTCTAACCGTAAATTTTTGTTTTCTTTTTTCGTCAGTCAGTGAAAAACAGTTTAAAAAATGCCAATCATTATACATTAAACTGGTGAAAACATTCTCAAGCCCCTTATTGAATAAAAGTTATAATATATTATTATTTTAACGTAAGCTTAACGAGCGTCTAATGAATAAGAGGGCAAATGCTTAATATTTATTTTGTATTACTTAATACTCTTTCTTGACAATATACTACAATCTTACGTTGTTACCGATAAAGCCGTAAAAGATATCTACCGTAAAATATATATTACTGAGGCATTACCCGCGGCTTCGCACGGTTATACCATTAAATCTGATAATGAAATGAAAATAAAATAAAATTTAATTAAATTAACATATTTATTGACAAAAGTAGCGTTTACATATCAGTATCCAGTGGGCCCCAAACTAGGCCGAGCCTGTGATCTTGGGACCCGTATAATCACTTCGTTTTCCGTAATTTCCTTGACATAGCAACGTTTGCCATAAAATATATGAAACCGTGCTGTTTTCAGGATTTCGTGATAATGATAATGTCATCTTATAGAATACAGTAGGTTAGGTTAAGTTTGTTTAATAACAATCCTGAAAAAAAATAGGTACTGTTTCAGAAATAAATTACAGTCACGAGCTTTAATTTGAGACCCACTTAAGGTTGACAGTCCTGTCATATTGTATAGGAATTCAAAGGATATTTTTTCGAAATGGGTCCCAAATTAAAGCACGCGGCCGTACTTTATGATAATTGAATATTATGAAAAACAGCAGCAAACAACTGCAACAGCAGCAGCAGTTGTTGCAACAGCAACAGCAACAGCAAGCAGCAGCAGCAAGCAACAGCAGCAACAGCTAGTATAAAATAATGTTATAACTCTAATATGTATGTCATTGAGATTGTCCCAAGTGCGATATTAAATATGAATAAAAATCGCGAAAATTTAAATTATACTGTAGAAGATACCAGTGTTATAATAGTGTTATAATTCTGTAAAAGTGCAGATGCAGTGTTGCCAGCTGCCCACGTGCCGCCGTGCAGTTTATCACGCTGCTCCCGCGCCGACAGTGTTTTGCACTTCGCCATGCAAGGGGCGGACTCGCTGGGAATGCCATGTCCATTTAAGATGTTGTCCTAATTTTAACGTGCTCTATATTTAAGTATTTGTATTATACTTTTTATTTTTAAAGCTTTAAACGTATATGTTGTCAACCCAGCACACATACTTGCCAATGCAGGGGACATGCTCAGAATGAAAGGGATTGGGCCGTAGATCTCACGCGGGTCTAGTACGGATTGGGAACTTCACACACACACACACTATTGAATGTCTTTGCAGGTGTGTGTGTAGGTTTTCTACGATGTTTGCTTTCACCGTTAAGCTAATGGTAAATAATTTCACTCATAAATTTTGAACACTCAGAGCTGCGAGCCGAGACTCAAACCCACGACCCTCTGCTTGAAAATCCGATGGATATAATAATAATAATAAATCTTTATTTATCATACTAAAAGTTACAAAACATAACAACTTATAGACTAAACATATTTAAAAAGGAAACATGTTACGTATACCTGAACTAGGAAAAAAATTTCCTGTGTTTTATATGATATTGTTCTGGTTGTTTGCTCGGCTTTTGTAAATAAATTTAGTCTGTGGTAGCGTACTTTTCAATAAAAAGTATATAACATGCATGTAAACTCTTTATTGTACACAAAAACAAAACAATATTGACAACCGTTGTGAAAAATGTACCTACTTACCCCTCATTTTTCTATTTAGGACTGGTTTTGCAATGTTCTGTTAACAGTATCTGTCAGATAAATGTAAATTATGAAATAATGAAATATTTATGTAAATTTAAAGGCTGGCAACGCACTTGCGACTCTTCTGATGTCGCAGGTGTCCATGGGCGACGGTAATCGTTTACCATCAGGTGATCCGTTTGCTCATTTGCCCACTATACCATAAAAAAAAGCTCTGTCCTTTTTTCCCTATGACTTGAGAAAAGAACAGCGATAGTTTTAACTGACTGACAAACTGATACAAAATTCAAATCCATTGTGAAGAAGACATTAATATCTAAGGCGTACTATAAAATTAATGACTATATCATGGACAGGGATGTTTGGAAATAATTCCGGTCCGCATTGGCGATCCCTAGTCTCAAATAGCGTATCTACTGTGTTAACAAATTTAATTGTATTAAATACTTTTTCACGACACTGCTCGAAAATGTGGCCATAGATAACCTAAATCCAGTACTCAAAACTGCCTATATATGTACATTTAACAGCTGACTCATTTATGGCGCACAAACACGACAACAAAGTTACACTAATCGAAAACAGGACGTATCAGTATATGTATTTCATTATACGATACGACTTTTTGAAAGATAATTTCTGAATTTCATTCCTGGCGTGCTGAAACGACATTATTGGACCAATCAACAGTAATCGTCTGCTGCATGCGATGGATGGATGGATGAATGGATGGACGGACGGACGGACAGACGGACGGACGGACGGACGGACGGACGGACGGACGGACAGACGGACTGGATGGACGGATGGACGGGATGGACGGGATGGACGGGATGGACGGGATGGACAGAATGGACGGATGGACAGATGGACGGGATGGTCAGGATGGACGGATGGACGGATGGTCGGGATGGACGGGATGGACGGAATGGACGGATGGACGGATGGACGGGATGGATGGACGGAATGGACGGGATGGACGGGTTGGACGGGATAGACGGGTTGGACGGGATGGACGGGATGGACGGGATGGACGGGATGGATGGGTTGGACGGGATGGACAGGATGGAAGGGATGGACGGGACGGATGGACGGGATGGACGGAATGGACGGGATAGCCGGAATGGACGGGATGGACGGGATTGACGGTTTGGACGGGATGGACAGAATGGACGGATGGGCAGATGGACGGGATGGACAGGATGGACGGATGGACGGATGGACGGGATGGACGGATGGACGGGATGGACGGGATGGACGGAATGGACGGATGGACAGAATGGACGGATGGGCAGATGGACAAGATGGACAGGATGGACGGGATGGACGGGATGGACGGGACGGATGGACGGATGGACGGGATGGACGGGATGGACGGGATAACGGGATAGATGGACGGATGGACGGATGGTCGGATGGACGGGATGGACGGGATGGACAGGATGGACGGGATGGACGGGATGGATGGATGGATGATTATGATGATGATGATGATAATGATTTCCTCGCATTAGTCGTGAAAAGCACAATGTTTAGTCTCGGCCAAAAGTGCAATAGATGGACTCGTACTTTCGAGGGCCTCCGCTACGCGTCGGCCCTCAAACAAACTCGTCCATCTATTGCTTACTTTCCAGCCTCTACAACAATGTACTATAGATGTATGTAATTCAATAACAATGTAGATCTGATTGAAAAAAATATACCTTGTCGAGTTTCTTGCCGGTTTCTTCTCAACAGGGTTTTTTCCGAACCGGTGGTAGATTCTTCGACGTTCATAGGAGCATCAATTGATGCCTAAATTGAATAAAGAATTTTGACTTTGACTTTGACTTTGACTTTGACGGATACTTTTATCTGGGGATGAAAATTTGGCCCTTATATAAATGACAAACTTTTGGGTTTTTTCTAACTCAGAATCAAGAGCGCTATTTGAAGTTTAAAAACGTGACGACGCATATAACTGTATGAAAAAAACGTCACAAAACTGAACCAAACAATAAGAACACTTATTTAAAAAAAATATCTATATACATATAATAAATCTGTAACAAGTCGGTGTCTGTACATTGAAGATATTTGAGAAAAACTGTCACTAGGGCTATTTATTAGCGCAATAGAACCCGAAACAATGATTTTTAGAATTATTGTCTGTTTGTCTGTTTATCTGTTTGTCTGTTTATCTGTTTGTCTGTTTGTCTGTGCGTTTGTGCGCGCTAATCTCAGAAACGGCTTAACCTAGAAGGATGCGGTTTTCACTGATAGGTTGGTATTTTCTTGGATTAACATTTAGTGTTTGTTTCATTTCAATCGGTTTCACAAATAAGAAAGATACGTCTATTTTAAGAATTTATCGAACAGTTTTTAGAAGAATTAATAAGCTGAAGAGTTTGTTTGTTTGTTGTTTGAACGCGCTAATCTCAGGAACTACTACACCGATTTGAAAAATTCTTTCAGTGTTAGATAGCCCATTTATCGAGGAAGGCCATAGGCTATATATCATCACGCTAACACCAATAGGAGCGGAGCAGAGCGGAAGAATGTTTCAAAATCAGGGGTTTTTGAAGTAAGTAGGTGCGGGGGGTTTGGTGGGGGGGTGAGGTTGGGAGGGGGGTTTGCGGAGGGGGGAGTTGCCGGGGCGGGTATTTTTTTTTTATATCGAGGAACTAAGGAGAGCCATAATTGATGAAAAAGCAAATTTGTTAAAAAGCATAAGCTGTCCAAATTACTTATTCTACGCGGACGGAGTCGCGGGCAAAAGCTAGTATATAATAAAAGTCTCGTGTCACGGTGTTTGTTATCGAACTCCTCCGAAACGGCTTGATCGTGTTTTACTTTTTTTTCCATGTTCAGTAGGTCTGTCTGACAATATTTTTTATACTCCTATTCATCGCGGACGGAGTCGCGGGCAAAAATTAATTAATATATAAGTAGTGTATATTTAGTACCTACCACAACCGGCGTGATTTGGTGTGTGAAACTGTCTTCAGAGTAGCAGAGCGGACTTTGCAGCAGTACGGACTCCGGCGAGGGTCATATCGAAGTCAGTTTTCTTGAAGTTCGCTATTTATAAATTGTTCTTCAGATACAATGCTGCACATAAAACATAACAGCCTTGGTAACAGTCACCTATAACCGAATGTTTTACCACCGTACATATTAAACATCTATGATACGAAAACCAATATTTGTAATTACTATACTAAGCGGGACTTATCACGCAAATAATATTTACCTCGAAGTTTCGGCCACAATGAAGCAGCCGTGGTCACGAGTTAACTGAAGTGTAACAAAGGTGTCAAGTTCGTTAAGCCGCTCGAGTCTTTCGAACTACCCGCACTTGATTCCGATTAGAATCAGCACCCGTATCCGAACTACCTGCACTCGATCAAGATTTTTTAACGGCACCCCATCACACCGACACACAACACTCATACATCCGACGATTTCTCCGAACATTCATCCCGACGCTAACATTTGTTTATAACAGGATTCCGCGAAGACGAAAGCTTATATCCATCCTCCCGGTTGAAATTTTTGTGCTTTTTAATTTCAACCGCTTCACGCACCATTCTAGAGTGGAAATGACGATGATGATGATGATGTAAAGTAATTATGAGTGAAAATCACGAAAGTTTTAAACCAATATTTCGTCACTACTTTGAAAAAGCTCGTATCTCAAACTCGATAATCTGGCTGATTGAACTTTACTGAGTGTGCAATAAAGTTCAGTTTGGTTTACTAAATCAATATTGATTTGAGATACGAGATTTTTTCAAAGTAGTGACGATTTATATTCTTCATAGTTAGACACCCTGTTTGGGTCATACACATTTTCTGTTCGCGTCTCTCCTGTGGACAAGACAAAAGTTAATGATCTGCAACCAATATTTTTTAGTCAAGTCTATATACAGCGTGCGGAATGCCTGGCCAACTTCGGCCCATTTAAATAAATCTTAAGTTTGCTTACTCGAAGTCGCTAATTTTATCTCCACAGGCGAGACAACTTTTGTTTCTAATGCGGCTGTATTATGACCCTTATCGGCGCAGATTGGGGATCTAATACGGGACCTCAAGATTCGTAGTAAGATTTTTTTCAACTTCATCATATCAACCGTGATCCACTGCTAGACAAAGGTCTCCCCCAAAGAGTTCTACAACGACAAGTTTGGTATGAAGTATCTTTTTGTATTTTTATTTTTCAACTTTATTTTTTTTACTTCTACGGTCATCCCGTGAAATCCACATATTTTACTAAATAAAAACTGAAACATGGATGCACATAAAAACCCCAAAAAAAAGAAAAGCGCTGGAAATCGAACCCAGGTCCTCAGCTTTCCGTGCCGCGTGCTGGTGCTGGTCAGAAGTTTAGACACAAATTTTTCCTATGCATCTCACATTAAATTTCAACTTGCTAAATCACATTAAGCAGTGATACAGCGCCATCTATGTTAAGTTCTCCGAGACGTCAACGTCGTCGTGTAGTTCTACAACGATCGGGCCTGCCCTGCCTGAAGTTCTGCGCTGAGGTATTCTTACGTCGTCAAATTTACAAGAGAGTGATCTTCGAATGAGATAACTTCTGATAAGGTTGCCTATTTTGCTCACTTTCTAAATTTTTAATGTACTTTTGTTTCTGTATTGTTTTCTTGGTGTACAATAAAGAGTCACTGTATTGTATTGTACCTTCAAAGTGGCAGTGGGTAGGGCACAACGCTTTTAGGACTGATGGCGTCCACGGACCGGAAGACGCAATGTAGATAGGCCTTTAACTAGATGGAGCGACGGCCTTGTTAATGTAGCAGGGACGCGTTGGATGCGGATGGTACAGGACCAGTTTGTTTAGCGAACCCAAAAAAGTCTTTCCGCTGAAATGATGATGATGAATCTTAAAAATAAGTTGTCAGAGTCCAGCTCTGGTCAATATCGCACGAGGCTACACTAGCCGTCGCGCCTTGTCGCACCAACCCACACTCCGATACAGCTTGATCTGTTTATTCCGAAAAACTTGGAACCTTACCGCTGGAAGTGCTAAATAACTGTACAAGAAAAAAAACCTTGGTAGCCTAGTAGTTTGACCTATGGCCTCTCAAGCAGAGGGTCGTGGGTTCAGCAAGGGCTCGCACTGAGTTTTTTAGAATTTACGTGCGCATTAGAAATTTACCATGAGTTTTAGGGTGAAGGAAAACCTCGTGAAGAACTGCACCCATCTGTGAAGTAATTCATTAGCGTGTGCATGAAGGTCCAATCCGCACTTGGCCCGCATGGGATGTTAGAATGTAAATAGGCTGGGATAGACATCTTAGCAGTCAAGGTGCTCAAAAATATCTGAACAAGGTCTTGTTCATATTTTTGACCACCTTGAACGCTTCAATTTATGTATATGATGGCAATTGTACAATGCGCTCACAAATTATTTTAATTACAGGCCATCATACGGAAAAAAACGCATTAGTATTTTTTTCTGTCAGTTTCGTAAGTCAGATGCGTCTTTTTTCCGTAAGATTGCAGTATACCTAATATTTACACTAACGCAGCAATTATATAAAAGTAAAAAAGTGCTGAGAAAAAATATTTGGCTAAATATTTGTTCTAAATTAGTTCTTTTATGTCATAAGCCGGAAGATGAGGCGCAGGAAGGTCCCCGACAAGATGGACCAATGACGATCTGGTAAAGGCTGCAGGAAGCATTTAGATGCGGACAGCGCAGAACCATCGTTGTGGAACTCTTTGGAGATGGCCTTTGTCCAGCTGTGGACGTCTTTTGGCTGATATGATGATTATATGTTTAAAGCATTTATGACCGGGACAGGCACTAATGGGAAACTTTATGTTTACATTTGTGTGGCGGTTTTATTTTAGTACCTACTTAAGAGTTTGTAGACCCGTCAAAAACCTCCACAACAAATTTCAATAAAATCATTAAAAAGAAGGAAAGGAAAAAGAAAGAAGAAAGAAGGAAGGGAAGGAGGAGGAAGGAGAGGGAATAGGGGAGAGGGAGGGGGATAGGTATTGGGCCTTAAATCATAATATAAGAACTGAATTACTACTAACAAAAATAAAATTAAACTTAATTGCAGCCCCCAACAGGGTACATAATGTGTTCCTAGCTTAAGTGCAATAAATTAATTAAATTGAATTGAATTGAATTAAAACAGTTTCCGAGATCCCCTTGAAACCTTCCAACGACCACTGATGTAAAGTATTAATGGGTAGAGAGAGCTATTATTCTAACAGTTTGCAAATTTTGCCCGCACTATTTACAACTGATTGGAACGCAATGAACATTTTATAGATATTCCTGGAGGTGATGTCTTCATTCCTTTCTCGATTACCTATCGAAATGTTGTGCATTGATTAATTTATTTTACTTGGTGTTTGATTGTATACATATGTACAGCAATCACTTGTCACAAACTAATCGATAAAGAAATTAAGGCCCTAACGAGCTTTTCGCGCTAATCGATTTTGGGTGGGCGATTTCGGGCGTGGGGGAGGCACGATGGCTCAAGGTAGGTTGGTTGGACTGCGCGTGTTTTTGGGTATTTTCATCTTACTTATTACTAAAACAAATACATATTTTAAAAATGTAGCTACACTACGCCCTAGAAAACATCTTGTTTTATTAACATTCAAAAAGTCATGACCTGCCGTGCAGTATTAAGGCAGGTTTAGACAGGGTCAGTAACTGACTTCGAATTCGAGACAAGTCAGCGCTGACCCGAAAAATACCCAATGTAAATTGATTTGAAGTCAGTACAGCGGTGGAAGGTCAGCGCTGACTTTCAATTTACATAGGGTATTTTTCGGGTCAGCGCTGACTTGTCTCGAATTCGAAGTCAGTTACTGACCCTGTATAAACCTGTCTTTAGCATCGTACTACGATTTTTTTTTATTTAGAGACGAATTTGGATTTTTTTTCTATCGACCGAACTATAAGTAATCGTGTTTTTCGATAAAAACTTGTCATTAGAGTGAATCCTCAAATATCTTATACATGAATTTCAAGACTGCTTTACTTGCAGCACGAGATTAAATGAATGCAATAAATGCGCCAAAAACACGGTTAAAGGCCTGGCAGTTCCTTTTTCTTAAAAAAAAAAAACTCTGAGCTTTAGGCTGCGTTTCCACGAGAGATGTGCGAGGATGCGTTGCGAGGGATGTGTTTAACCAATAGAAACACTTCATTCACTTAGGACCTTTTAAATGTAGTGTTTCTATTGGATCATGACAAACACATCCCTCGCAACGCATCCTCGCACAGCTCCGGTGGATACGCAGCCTTACCGGGCCAGAAACATTTTTTTAACAAGAAAAGATAATTTAAAAAAAAATATTTTGCTTACAAATTTAAATAGATTCATAAAATATAAACGACTATCCTTAATTAATGCTAATGCCATGCGAGTGAAAACATTGTAACAGTATCACATTGCAATAATGAGAACGCAGAACATAAAATTTCAGACTCATTCAAATTTTTAAAAGTAATCGCAACACACAAAATTAATAAAAATAAAATTTTATGCCTCAAAGCACATGCTCTCAAAAAGCTTTCGATGCATTATTTTAAAAACAATATTATTTAATCCTTAGTGCAGTCAAAGTATCGTCTTCATTTTATCAAGCGGCAAGTGTCGATATATTGGTATAATGTCCATGTCGGGGCACTAAAGAGTGCAGTTCAGATAGCCATGTGGATGTACTCGCTTGTTAACGACGCCACAGCCAAATAAATTTGTAACCAAATTAGTCCCAAGCGATAAAATTTATTCGAAATCCACTGAGAAGAGTAAAAATAACACATTCTCTGTCGGATTAAAGAAGAGATATGAGCGAGATACGAGGTCCCGACGCCTCTTCCGCCCGTTTTTAACACTTTCAATTAATAAAATTGATTTTGTTTTTTAATTAAGGCCACGGCGAAGGCCCGAGACGTGTTTAGGACCCTGGATCAGGTATACCTCTTAACATAAGATTTATTTTATTGCTCGATGCACAGTATATGGATCGTTGACTTGATCGCGAGCACGGCCCAAACCGATCGCCTAAGTTTTATCGGATAAAATGTCTTTTATTAATGAAATATTTTATACCGTTATGCAGAGTGGTGCAGAAATAATGAATATTCAGATGTGAATGAAACTTGATAGCCGTCAGCTGCAAATATCTGACGTGTAAAGTTTATGAGTGTAATAAATTGAAATGGCTTCGTTAAGTACCTATCGCAATTAATTGAATCTAACAATTCAATAGCTAGCTACAATAAGTGCATTCGAAAGGAATTCGTTTAAATGTGGATGCTTCGTCCAATATGCAAAGAACTGAATAGGTAGTTCAAAAAAGACACGCACACAAAATGGTTATGCGGCCCGTATAATTATCACAATCATCAAGATAAAAAAATAACTTTCTTATTTTTAATTTATTTTCAATTCAATTTATTTTCGTTTTCAATTATAGCTACCATATCCGACTCACAACACGGTTCAAAAGACGCAGTCCTGCGATACACAATCAGACAGACGGATGTACAGGGACAGATATTGGAGCCTTAAAAATAAATTCCCTTTGGGTACAGTACCTTAAATTGTACGCATACAACATACACCAACAATTCTGGCCACAAAGAAAACAAAATTCGCTAATTGTAATCAGCGTAATTACAATCCTGCCGACTCGTCCATGCTCACCCATTAAAAAGCGGGTACAATTATAATCAATGTGAAATCCGTCTACATTTAAAACCCGACAATGTCAGAATCAGAACCCTCGTGCCTATATTGCTAATTGCAGATCCAAAATACGCCGCACGCATGGATGCATATTTACCGGTAAAATGTATGAACGAATCTTTATGGCATTCGCCTATACTGATTTACATATGAATGTGTAATTAAACCAGCGATATGAATGCAAAACGCTTAAGCCCTTTCTATTTTACAAAGCGTTTTTATTCGCTACTGAATGTGACGGATTAATAATTTACGTTCACCACAAATGTTAGTATTTTTTCGTCTCTTTGCCTTGTTTAAAGACTCGAAACGTAATAGCTAATAGCAACCTAAATCCATTTCAAAGTATAAAGTAAAAGACAAATTATATTCCTGTAAAACGCAAACTGTAACATTCTAAAAATAAACGCGAATGAAAACCATATTGTAATGGCACTGGCTAAAAAATTGGAAGTTTCATTTTTCAAATATTTTAGAGAGCTCTATGTTATGAAAGCAGCAATAACATCACTGAATAATGACTTTTGCGTGTAATAAAATAAGATTTGAAATAGTATAATTCTGAATTTAAAAACACATGAGAATGTTCCAGAACAAAGGACAACTTCAATTACAACATGCCATGCGCAAACACGGTCAAAGCGAGATCGCACTTGGAAACAAAAGCCATTGAGAATGAACGCAACAATTAGTCGAATCACAATAATTATAGAACGCATTGAAAACGATACGATCATTGAGTTTTTTTTAAAGAAACAAAGGGCTTAGCCCTTTCGGCACGTGGTCCACCATATGCCGTCAGATTAGGGTGCGATCAGAAGTTCCGATTCACTGTAAGCGTTTTATTTACATGAATTTGAATAAGGTCGAGATTTTGCATGGAAACAGTTCTAGGAGCATTAAAAAGCGATTTGAACTGATCGGAGTTTCCTAAAATTCGTAGCGTATCGCAATATTGACTAGGTAAGTAGGCAATTGCATGTGAGCATTTTTTTTTGTAAACAGAGATGAAAAGAGGAAGAAAGGCCAGGACGTTTAGTGTTTGAATATTAAAATAATAATGTCGTGTAGCGTCTAGCTAAAAGCTTTAAACACGGTTAGCCTAATGATCGCACTATTAAATGTTGGCTGTATTTGTTTTTTGATCGAATTATGAGGCGCAAGCCACACAGAAGAGACGTGGGACGGGGGCGCGTCGCAGTCGCGGTGCTCCTTGAATCAGTTTTCATACTAAATACATAGAAGCGTCGCGATCCAAAGCAAACAGTATTTTCTATGGCACTTCATTTATTTCCAAACAAAGAATGGATATGTCAGAAAATGTTTCGTACAAATTTATACGTATGCCAAAATACGGTGGTGCGGTGCTGTATGACCCCAGGTGCCCTTTTATTTAAAGCACCTTTTGGTAAAATAACAGATGCAGAGATTTACTGAGGGATCTTATAACAGGTAAGGGATTGACACCGGGCGATAAAATGGACCATAGTCAAGGTGGTGAAACAAAAGAAACGCGCTTACTGCGGTAGATTGGGACATGAATAAATTTGCATATATACACCGCTGCCATATCTCTCGATTAGTGTCAAATACTGAAGATAATAGTCAAGCATTGAGCAGCCGATTTAGATTGAAATCTGTACTAGGACCAGACCATCTACCGCGTATCTGTTAACCTACGTGATATAGTGATATTATATTGGGGCGGAGCATAATCCAGATAGATTAATACTTAGACAAGATCGATTCGAACCTAAAACTGTCAAACTGAGTATTGATATCATAACTGAACGGTATTTTAACAAGCTTCCATTTAAAATGCAATTTTTGTATGTACCTATCTTAATAAAGAACTTAGGTACCCGTTTCAAGCCCAATTCAACTTGTTTTCAAGTTAATTTTTAACCACTTCTTGTGGTCGTACTGACTTGAAAATTTCTACGGATATAGACAGGGTAACAATGCAAGTCTGTACAGTGAAAAAAAAATACAATCAGAAAATCAATAAGTATAGGTACTAATAATTATAAATGCGTAAGTGTGTCTGACTGTCCGTCTGTTACCTCTTTAGAAAAGCACATAGGATATTTTTCATCCCCGAAAATTGTATAGTTCCCGTGGTAGTGATGAACGAATTTTACGCAGACGGCATTGCTGGTAACAGGTAATAAGTATCTAAGTGTAATTTTTAATAAAAACTTATTTTACAGTTTGATACTTTGTTGAATAAACAACAACAAAAGGACCCCCTAGTTGAATTGGTCAAAATATCGACATTTGCGAAACAATAGCGGCCCCACGCATTATTATTACAAGCTCAAATCCGGTAATTATCGCCAGAATAATTATCAGTTTAATCCGGGGCACAATAGAACAGATGTGACAGCACCGGGCCACTCCACGGCCACTGTATCGTTAATAATTATTAGGGTTCTGTCGAATAGTTGCGTCAAGTCTAGAAATACCATAACAGTTTTTAATAATTTACTGCTACGGGATGTAGATTGTGATTATTTTCAATGAGCTCTCGATATTTTGATGCGGTTTCATGTTATAGGATAGTCTACCCGTGATCATGATGCCTACAATTTACTAATGATAATCACAATATCCCCTAACAAATATAATATCTAATATGTCATCATCATTCATCCATCAGCCAAGAGACATCCGCTGCTGGGCAAAGGTTTCCCCAAATAGTTCCACAATGATTGGCCCTGCGCTGCCCGCGTCCAAGTCGTTACTGCAACCTTTACCAGATCGTCGGTCCAACTTGTTGGAGGCCTTCCTATGCCATGTCTTCTGGTTCACAGTCGCCACTCTAGAATAACCGAAAGCGTGGAATTTCATATGTAGTGGTATTGTGTCACTTTAGTGAGAGAAAAACAACAATATCGAGATGTCTCTCTCCAAAGCCTATAAACACACTATTGTGTCCACTACATATGAAATTCCACACTCTCAGTAATCTAATATATAAAAATCTCGTGTCACGGTGTTTGTTATCGAACTCCTCCGAAACGGCATGACCGATTTTATGAAATTTTTTTCTCCATACTCGGTAGGTCTGAGTATAGGTCGTAGGCTATTTTTTACCCCTATTCTTCGCGGACGAAGTTCCGGGCAACAGCTAGTTTATCTATAACTTAGTATATCTAATGTAGAAACATGGTTTAATTAAATATTTTAAAGAAGGTAAATGTCCTAATGTTTTAGGTGCTAATGCCCAATACATGATAGTGCTGTCATCGCTAATTACTAATGACATAACATTAAAGATCCCAACTACTGGGGTAGTGACCAGCACTCAGACATCTGCCCTTATACGAGTGAATTGAATTGAGACAGACAACATAACCTGTAAGGTTCTCATACTTTTAGTTCATAACCCCAGAAACTAGATGAAGAATTATCAGGACGCGCATCCATATACGCTTAATAACTATTTATGTAATATCTGGACGAAGTACAGAGTGTCAGTAAATGTGCGTGTACGGATCCCTCTCACTATATTCTCTTCGCACTTGTCTATTTTTTTCTCTTTTCACAAAGCAAAGCCGTCACTCAAAGGTTTGTAATTAGCCATCGTAGTTAGTACGGATTTCAATGAATGGAATTATAATACGAACTCTTGGGGTCCAAAACTAGAACGTCACATGTGCCTCGCATTATGAATGGAGTTACGTCTCTAAAATTTGAAGATACTCTTAGCTTGCTGAGTTACTTTGCTTAGCTGGAAACATTGAAGAGTTCTCGTGTTTTTGTGACAAATTTTAAATTACAAAGGATTTCAAAAATATTTCTGGTAAGTAAAGTAGAATTTACAACAATATACTTACCTGAGATTCTAGGTACTAGGTAGATTATAGAAACAAAATTTCACAAGAAATCTTCTATGGTTTTTCAAGAAAAGTATAAAGCTACTCTGTATCTTATACGTAATTTATCATAATTTGAACAATTATGATGTTCTACTTTACGTTTTTAGGGTTCCGTAGTCAACTACTCCGTAGTAGTCTGTCTGTCTGTCCGCGGCTAAGCTCAGAGATCGTTAGTACTAGAAAGCTGTAATTTGGCATGAATATACATACGAGGGGCGTTCAATATAAAGTGAGAATGAGATGCAAACTCTTTTAATATTACGAAATTAAATACTGGCCGGTAAAGCTAATCTATCTAGCTGATTGCTATGAATAAAAAAACTAACTGTCTTTTGTTTAAAAAAATATAAGGTAATTTATTTGCAATGCTATTGAGTACGTTAGCAAAAATGGAGAAAATTGAACTGCGCGCCGTTATCAAATACTTGTATTTGAAAAATTTTTCTACGGACCAAGTCAATTTGGATTTGCGGGACACTTTAGGGTCTAATGCTCCTCCGTATTCGACAGTCGCACGTTGGTGTGCCGAATTTAGACGTGGACGAACATCGACAATGGACGACCCCCGCTCCGGACGCCCTACTACAGCAGTAACTGATGAAATTGTGAAAAAAGTCGAAAACTCAGTTTTGGCGGATCGTCGTGTCACAGTTCGTTTTATTGCTGAAAATGTAAAGATTTCAACGGGGAGCGTGCATAATATTTTACATGAACGCTTGGGTATGAAAAAGGTATCTGCGCGTTGGGTACCAAAAATGCTTACTGACACGCAAAAACAAACTAGACTAGAGATTTGTCAAGAAGCTTTGAACCTGATGCAGCAAGACCGGGAACTTTTTTTGGCGCGATTTATAACAATGGACGAAACATGGCTCCATCATTACGACCCTGAAACGAAACTGCAGTCTATGACATGGAAAAGGCCATCATCTCCAACTCCGAAGAAATTCAAGGTGAGCCCATCTGCCGGTATGGTCATGGGCTCTGTTTTTTGGGATGGTAAAGGGGTATTAATGATTGAGTATCTCGAGCATGGAGCCACTATTACGGGCACTTTATACGCCAAACAAATAGCAACATTGCGCAATGAGATCCGCGAAAAACGGCAAGGTAAACTCTCGAAAGTTGTGCTGTTCCACCAGGACAATGCCCCGGCACACAAGTCCGCCGTTGCAATGGCTGCAATCCGTGATGCTGGGTTCGATATCCTTAAGCATCCTCCGTATTCACCAGATCTCGCTCCCAGTGATTTCTACCTATTTCCGAGATTCAAACAATACCTGAGAGGCCAGAAATTTGAAGACGACGACGCGGTAGTCGCTGCAGTACAAGATTTTTTAAGTACTCAAGAAAAGACCTTTTTTAAAAATGGAATTTTAAGTTTAGAAAAAAGATATACTAAATGTATTATGCTAAAAGGTGACTATGTCGAAAAATAAAATGACATTTAGTAAAAGTTGTTTATAACATACTCATTCTCACTTTTTATTGAACGCCCCTAGTATCAGTCACGCCAACAAAGTGGTAAAATAAAAAATAAAAAATATTTTTTTTTAGGGTACCTCCCATATACGTAAAGGGGGTGATTTTTACAAGCTTTATATTAGCTTCACCTGTATGTTTGTATGTATGTTTGTATGTTTGTATGTTTGTAACCGACTCCTTAGGGCGCGATTTTGACCCACTTCCCGGTTTCCGATTGAGCTAAAATTTTGCACATATATGTAAATTGGATGACAATGCAATATTATTGTAACATGGAGCTGATCCGATGATGGAGCTGGATGGTGGCCATAGGAACTATGTAATAAAACAACACAATCCCGTCGAGTTTGGGCTCGTTTGATTCGTCTTGACGAGCACTTTGATCTCAGATGGTAACCAGGGTCTGATGATGGAGCTGGAAGATGGCCAAAGGCACTCCACAATAAAACTACACAACCCCGTCGAGTTTGGGCTCGTTTGATTCGTCTTGACGAGCACTTTGATCCTAGATGGTAACCAGGGTCTGATGATGGAGCTGGAAGATGGCCAAAGGCACTCCACAATAAAACGAAACAACCCCATCGAGTTTGGGCTCGTTTGATTCGTTTTGACGAGTACTTTGGTCCTAGATGGTAACAAGGGTCTGATGATGGAGCTGGAAGGGGGGTAGGTGGCGGGGTGGGGGGAGGAATGGGGTATGGGGTAAGGGGGTCGGGGGTTTAGAGGGTTGGGGGTTAGGGTGTGGCGGTTGGGGTTAGGAGATGGGGGGGTTTACGGGGAACAGGGTGGAGGTATTGGGGGGTTCGGGGGTAAGTGATTTTGGGGGGTTGTGGGAAATGGGGAGGGGGTAAGAGGCCTAGATGGTAACAAGGGTTTGATGATGGAACTGGAAGGGGGGGGCGGTAGGTGGCGGGGTGGGGGGAGGGGCTGGGGGGGCAGGTGGTGGGGTGGGGGAGGGGGGGGTTCCGGGGGTTTGGGGGGTTCGGTGTTAGGGGGGTTGGGTTTAGGTGGTTCGGGGGGTTTGTAAAATGAGGAGGTGGGTAAGGAGGGTTTAGGGGATTGGGGGTAAGGGTGTGGGGTTTGTGGGGGGGGTGTGGGGTTTGGGGAAATGGGGTGGGGGATGTTGGGGTGTTGGGTTTAGGGGGTTTGGGGGTTGTAGGTGAGGGGGGTAAAGTTAGAAAGAAAAAAAATGCAACTAAAAAATAGAAAATAAATAATAGTTTAAAAAAACTAAAAAACACGCTTTAAAATATAAAAAAAAAAATAATAAATTTCAATTCACTATTCTTATAGTGCAGTAAAAAATCTTAATAAGCAATTATTATATTGTTATATCCAGATCAAAATTTGTAAACAATTCTAAATATTGATAAAATAAATAATAAAAGTTTAAAATATTTTATTGTAAAAAAAGCGTGGGGTGCTTTTTAAGATGTTATCAAAATGATAATCCTTGACAATTGACACCATGCACCCCACGCTTTTTTTACAATAAAATATTTTAAACTATTATTATTTATTTTATCAATATTTAGAATTGTTTACAAATTTTGATCTGGACATTACAATATAATAATTGCTTATTAAGATTTTTTACTGCACTATAAGAATAGTGAATTGAAATTTATTAAAATTTATTTTTTATTTTTTAAAGCGTGTTTTTTAGTTTTTTAAACTATTTTTTTTTTCTCGACTAATCCTATAGTGTGGGGTATCGTTTGATAGGTATTTTAAAACCATTGCGGGGTTGCTAACATGATTTTTCTATTCAGTGATCTGTTTGCGAAATATTCAACTTTAAAGTGAAAATTTTCATTAAAATCGAGCGTCCCCCCCCATCTAAAATCTAAACTGTACAGTGGAAAAATTTGAAAAAATTCAGAATGGTAGTAAATATATCAAATTTACTAGGAAAATTATAGCGGCTAAGATTGCTTGGAAATTATTTTTAGTTTAAGAGTAAATAGTAGCCTAAGGTATAAAACACACCTAAACTTGGATGATTCCGTACACATACGAAATCCTTAGAAAAATATTACTTGATTTTTTTGTAATGGCTACGGAACCCTACCTTGTGCGTGTCCGACACGCTCTTGGCCGGTTTTTTTTTTTTAGCTACATCTTAGCATCTGCATCTCTACCGGAATTGATCAACATCAAATAAATTCTAAACCAGGGCCACGTAGTACTTAAATATAACCTCTCATTACTAGATCGAAAGGAAATTATTGGGAGAAAGTGCACGTAATAAATAAGTACGTATCGGTGACCGATTTCATAAAACAATTGCAATTAAGAACAACGCAACGCTTAACCTTTTTCTAAACATGCTGATGGATCTAAGTCATACAATGGCCGCGAAACGCACACGGAATACTGAACAGGAGCAAGCGTAGAGCACTAAACCAACGGGAGACGTCAACTACGGGTAGCCCTTCGTAAAAAGTATAAGACCAGTGGTCATACAGGCATACATTTCTTCGTCAACTATAAGACTGTGCTATTATTTTTTAATAGGCTTTTCCTTTCCTTTTTGGTACAGCATATCGGACACGGGGTGAGCAATCAAGCGAGCGCAAAGGATAAATTTTAGCTACACAAAAAAATCACTGACTACAAAGTAAAACGCTTAGAAACGCAATGAGTCTGTGGCCAGGCGTTATACAAAAATAGTTTTTGGCAATTTAACTATTTCAGTTTTTTTTTTAATCTGTGCTCGTGACGCCTCCAGTTGGTTTACTCTCTAAGAGATCGAGTGAATTCATACGCTGACTTATCGCTTCATCTCGCAACAGTAACCCTCTGCTGCAAGGGCATCATTAGGCGAAATAAGACCATTAGCAGTCCTTTCTCTTAGCAGTGAAAGGGTTGAAAGGCTTTATTATATTACGGACGCTTACACGCGCGATGTAATAAATATGAATGTTGAACGAGGATTACTTTGTGCCTGGGGTCAAAATGTTTGAATATGCGTCGGGACAATTTGTGAAGGGTTAATTGGAATTGTTGCCTTGTGGTTTTACTGAAGTGTGTGTTAACAAGCTGCTGGTAGAAAGGATGAAGTTCCTTGTATAATCATATTAAGTTTTAGTAAAAAATATATTTTAATACAAGCTTTTTACTGAAGTTTTTATTGACTGCACTTGAATTAGTATCTAACTCAGAAATTGTACTTCCTGATTTTTTATTTGTTTTACGGTTACCCGTTAGGTAGGACCTATTTTCCTTATTGTATTGTAAGTAACACGCATTGAAAAAACAAAAAAAAATAAGCTGAAGCTGGGGATCGCACCCGGACCTTCATCATTCCGTGATGTGTTACCCATACACCAACTTTGGCACTCAGAATACTAGGCGAAATTTCCCCATGTACTTAAATTGTCATGAAAACTAAGTATCTATATCCATATCATATTCAAGTCAATCCAATCACCAAAAGTAGATGAAATTTGACTGCCAAGAACTCAAGCCCTTAAAATTTTAACTTAACAAACAAACATTGCAAAGTAAACAAATTACCTAAATGCTTGTAAAAACGGCGAAATTATACCAACCTGATCAGTGATCAGATCACAGTCAAACGGCGTAATATTAGACATAGACATAATATTAGGCCCACAAGTGTATTTTGCTGATATGACCTCTGTTTTAGATGGGCCAATGTAAATTGCATCATAAGGCGACATCACATTAATATGGTATGGATTGTATGTGATCATAATCGGACTTAAGAAAAGTTATATAAAAAAAATACAGTTGAAACAGTGAACATTGTTTGAATTTTGGATGGGTATAATGGAATTGGACTTGACTGACAGCGTCAGACATTAAAAAGTTAAAAGAAAATAGCTCATAAAAATAATATTGATGTAAATTTCACATTTAATCTAATCACCTAGCAAATATGCAAAACGCTGAAAATGCAAAGCTTTGTTTTCTACTAACATTTGACGTTACTTATTCAGATTCATGATTCTAGGAAAATGTTAATATCCTAAACGTCGTAAGCCCTAATGATTATGATCCCCCGCTTATTCAGCTGGCGGATTTGAATAATGAATTTCGGCATTTTTTTACTTAAAAAAAGGTAATTGCATTACATTATCGCCCCAAACCTAATAACAAACAAGCACCCTTTTGTTTGTCTGAAAAAATAGCTTAAGGGCTGAAGTATGATAATGATCATTTTTTTCTTCAACAGCATGATTGCACCTAAATGAAGGATCAAGACAAAAAATATTATAGGAATTAATCTTGCATCCCAATCAGCGACTATGCAAATACGGGCAGATGCGCTCGTGCCTTACGCGTAATGGTTTTTAGGGGTTCGTTTAACATTTTACATATAATATTGAGTGTTTTTAATCAAATTTTCGTAGAGCTAATATCATTTTTTAGTGATTTGACGACCAAATAAAATGGCCTAGTGGTTAGAGAACCTAACTACGAAGCTTGAGATCCCGGGGCAGATATTTGTATGAAAAATACGAATGTTTGTTTTCGAGTTTTTTATGCATTGGGTGTTTAATATGTATTTAAGTATGTATCTAACTATATAAGTATTTTTATCCGTTGTCTAGTACCCAT
Organism: Archips crataeganus; assembly: GCA_947859365.1. NCBI lineage: Eukaryota > Metazoa > Arthropoda > Insecta > Lepidoptera > Tortricidae > Archips > Archips crataeganus. Next base: position 12,369,770 of record OX402058.1, read on the forward strand.
AACACAAGCTTTACTTTTATTTGGTGAATTGGTGTGAATTGTCCCGTCCCGTGATATTTTTTTACTTACAGGCTTTAATTTTTTTGGTGAACTGTTTAACCCTGATACTAATTAATTTGCTTTTTTTTCATTTTGTATAACTAGACATTCATACTAACATTTTTGATTTAAATTGGTCCACGGTAGTCGTTCATTAGTTGGATACCGTAAAATCGACGACCTTGAAGGTCCAGATTTTACTATTAAGTACATTGAAATTATGGCATATTGTCTTATGGTTGGTTTTGGCTGTCACCACGTTTTTTGACTACCAAGTTATCCTCAATTGGTATAATTGGTATAAAGTACCCCGACTTTAACACATGTTGCGTATGTTGAAATGATTAATGGGTCTTTGAAAATTGTTACTTCTATACATATAATAATCTATACATATAATAAATCTGTAACAAGTCGGTGTCTGTACATTGAAGATATTTGAGAAAAACTGTCACTAGGGCTATTTATTAGCGCAATAGAACCCGAAACAATGATTTTTAGAATTAGTGTCTGTTTGTCTGTTTATCTGTTTGTCTGTTTGTCTGTTTGTCTGTGCGTTTGTGCGCGCTAATCTCAGAAACGGCTTAACCTAGAAGGATGCGGTTTTCACTGATATGTTGGTATTTTCTTGGATTAACATTTAGTGTTTGTTTCATTTCAATCGGTTCACAAATAAGAAAGATACGTCTATTTAAAAAAAATATCGAACAGTTTTTAGAAGAATTAATAAGCTGAAGAGTTTATTTGTTAGTTGTTTGAACGCGCTAATCTCAGAAACTACTACTCCGATATAGACTATATATCATCACGCTAACACCAATAGGAGCGGAGCGGAGCGGAAGAATGTTTCAAAATCATGGGTTTTTGAAGTAAAACTTCTATAGGCACGCTTGACTTGGGAGTACGGTGTTGAATGTGAACGCGGGTGTGCGGGGGGTTTGGTGGGGGGTGGGGTTGGGAAGGGGGTGAGGGGTGGTTGCGGGGGGGGGTCATTTTTTTATATCGAGGAACTAAGGAGAACCATAATTGATGAAAAAGCAAATTTGATTAAAAAAAGCTGCCCAAATTACTATTTCCACGGGGACGGAGTCGCGGGCAAAAGCTAGTACAAAATAAAATTACCATAAAGAATAAATCTGATGAAATACACATAAAGAGGAATTGGAAATAAAAAATAAATATGTTAACGCACGCACGGAACCCTCACATTACAGCTGTTTGCATTTGATAAAGTTTTTATTAAAATGCTGTCTATATATGTAAAATTCTTTATTTGTTTACTGCACATTCATATTGTTGTGAGTAAATATTATTAATAATGAGTACGCAGAATTTGCATGCACTTTATCACTAGGTGAAGCACATAATAATTCGCTCAAAAATTAACAAAATAAATGTATCATCATCATCCCAGCCTACGTCACACAGCAGGGGACAGACCTCCTCTCACTTCTCTCTCTCTCTTTCTCTCTCAAATTTCACCAGCGTCTTTTTCCACCGCCCTAATCAAAAACGCTTCTAATATACGTATGTTGATACGACAGCGTTTTGACTAGATATACATAGACAAACTACACATTTTTCTGCAGCAGGTAACTTTTTATAAATAAACTAGCTGTTGCCCGCGACTTCGTTTGCGTTGAATAGGCGTATAAAAAATAGCCTGCGACCTATTCACAGACCTACCAAATATAGACACAAATTTCATAAAAATCGGTCAAGCCGTTTCGGAGGAGTTCGATAACAAACACTGTGACACAAGATTTTTATATATTTAGAAGAAAAAGAAGAAAGACTAGTAATATCGAATTTTGATGCAATTCATTATTAGTTCCTTAGTAGTTTTTATAACCTTATACTTATATAAGTCTATCTATAGTACCTCTATTTTCATTTGTTTGTATTACTCCAGTGTCACCCAATCATTAATAATTGTGTAGAGGTAGTCAAGGCTTGAGCGCGTAATAATTATGTGTGCCATCGAAAAATAGCGATAAGTGGTCTCCGAAGGCGCTTCATTCATAACGGCGTAACACTCCATTTGGTTACTGGACATCTGTTCGATTCTAGTGTAACTGTCTCTCTTGGAAACATTAATTGTTCTTTAATTACTTTTCAAACGTGTAAAAACGATGACTTATTAAACATAGCTTAAAATGAGTAATAACTAACTGACAGACAACTCACAGACTAAACTAGTGGAGTTGAAACCATTCATGAAAGATTTTTCAGAATTCTTACGGGATATTTAGCCAAATTTCATTCTTCCACGGGAGCGAAACCACATGATGGAACTAGTGTTTATGATATTATGTAATTAATTGTCATCAGTAAGTGCGGATGTGAATCATATTGAAGACAAGAAAGATCGTGAAATGAAGGATGTGAACGTCAAATTTGGTGTTTTGAATGAGTTCAATTTTAAAATGTATCAAATATAGTTTAAAAAATCACATTGTAAATATTTACTGTAGAATTGAATAAGCATAATATTTTTATTAATTAATTTATTCAAAGCTTGTTGAATTAGTTAGATTAATGTGTATTGAAAACATTTTTATTAGCAAGCAAAATAAATTCCATATTAGAGCAAAGCTATTTTTCTACGATAATTTAATCACAGGTAATAAAATAAAATGTATTTGGAGTGATTTTTATCACAATCACAAAAAGAAAGGTGCCAAGTGTAGGTCTGCTTAGTGTATCATCTACCAATCAACGGATATATTTTAATGCAATCCATCTCAAAGCGTAAGGTGGAGCACACCTTCAAAGCAACCGGGTGGTCCAACATACTTACTTTAGAAAGGCTTAATACAATAAATACGAGCCGACCAAACTAACTCAACACTCAAGTGTTAGCAAATCTCATTGAAATAGAGCTTAATCTAATATGGACGCTTGGTAGAAACAAGACTTGGTGTCCGGCCCGCCACCGTTGTCCCACCATAATGCATTAGCCATGTTTTAATTCCTAATGATTCACTCATGAACGAATGAATGAAAACGCGAATGAATCTAAACAATTGAATTGCTGTAGAAATGTGAATGATTGATATTTGTACTTCATTTGTTTTGGTGCGAGACAATTTCTTACGTGTGACGTCTTGGAGCTACTGTCGTGTATACATACGGTTGTAGTCTTGACTGTTAGTGCGTCTGTATATTTATCTTCTTGTGTGTTTGTTACTTTTTTATACTAAAGTGGCTGTATGGATTTGGATATAATTTGGTGTACTGATAGCTGGATCTCAGGCATTACAGATAGCTACTTTTAACTTCGAAATTCCCACGGGATAGGGATAAAATCCTGGGTAAAATCCTACAATCTCAATCGCTAAACCAAAGACATGAAATTCCACATGAGTGATCTTCATACAACGTATATAAAACGATTTTTTTTGTAGAAATTCTCATTGGAATATCGTAAAACCACGGAATTCCAAATAAACTGTCACATCTAATAGTTTACGTAAGTGAAAAAGCGGGTATAGGTGAGTTAAAAATAGGTATATTATTCTTGGAACTATTTGCTTTATATTGATTTTACATAAATATAGGTATTATGATAGATGTAATAATTATCTTCCTAGGAACTAGTATCCAGCAAGATGCCGTAGTTTTCAATTTTAGAATTGGACTCTAACGGTGCTTTCGTTAGCATTAAATAATCGAAAAAATTGTTCCTCGACTAACAAATGACCATTATCAGTCCTAATATAGACCTCTTTAAGATTCAACAAGAGATCAGTTGCCAATAAAAGTTGGCCATAAAAATAATGTTGATTTAGCGAAGTCTTACAGTGATAAATTAAGAAAGTTAACGGTCCCAGTAAATCAACTGACGTCTTAGTTAACGTTTGAATTACTGTTTGTTTGTTTTAGACAAATTTATTCAGTTTTAATTAAGTGATATGTAAAAGTTGAGAATCTTTACGGTACATTTCACTTGTAATTTGTAGAACAGGTTTTTAATCACATTCTCATAATCTGTTTAGACTTATAATAGGTTTTACAAGTCTTTATTTAGCTCTTAACTTTTTATATTCATTTTATCTTGAGAGTCAAATTTCGACTACTTCTACTGATTGCAGTTAAAATTAAAATTTGGAATGGATTTGTAGTTTGGATGGTGGTACAAGTAAGTACAGTGAACCAAAAATCTTAGCTTTGCTTTAGTATTAGTCTACCTGTTGCCTGTTGCAATATAAAACAAAAACGAGCACAAAAATCACGTTTGTTGTATGGGAGCCCCCTTAAATATTTATTATATTCTGTTTTTTAGTATTTGTTATCATAGCGGCAATTAAAATCATCATCTGTGAAAATTTCAACTGTCTAGCTATCACGGTTCTTGAGATACAGCCTGGTGACAGACGGACAGACACCAGATGGGACGGACAACGAAGTCTCAGTAATAGGGTCCCGTTTTTACCCTTTGGGTATGGAACCCTGAAAACAAGACATAAACCAGGGTTAGACCAGGGTGGTCTTATAGCATGAAAGTGATGTTTTGTGGAAGTGGTCAGAGTCAACCGGAGGGGTTGAAATGGCAATGGGCAGGCCATATAGCACGTAGAACAGATGGCCGTTGGGGCCCAAAAGTTCTGGAATGGAGACCACGGACTGGCAAGCGCAGCGTGGGACGACCACCAACGAGATGGACGGACGATTTGGTGAGGGCCGCAGGTTCAGGGTGCAATGGAGGCAAATCGCTTCCAATCTTAATGATTGGGCATCAATGAGGGAGGCCTATGTCCAGCAGTGGACGTCCTACGGCTCAAATGATGATGATGATGACGATACAAAAAGTACACCGAATTTGCGGTAAGTATTAATTAAATAAACTGTATTTATTTTTAAAACATAAAATTTATAATCGCTAAGATGATCCACGAAATTAAAATTCCATAAGGGATTTTATTCAAGCTTTTATCTCATTTTTGTAACGAATTTCTTTCACATGCAAACATAATTTTACATTTCAATTTGAACCTAAATACTAAGGTGATACGATGCATTGTTGCTGGATGCGCGAGCGCAGCGGGGCGTCAGGACCGACTATCCTTGACCATTGTATTCAGAAAACCATCTCCATACTATTTGACATTTGCTTCTAAAAATTATAACCATAAGTATAATTCATTTACTAATTTTCTGATATTTAAATGCAAGCTTCTTGATCCTTGAAACTTAATTAAGTACAGTCGAAAACATAAATATCTATACAGCCATCGCGTCAAATATAAGCAAACATCAACCTTATGGTTAGTGGCATATAGTTGAATAGATATTTTTGACGCCTTGGTAACGTACATATCGCTCATGTAGAAGAAGACGGACACAATTACAAATTATTGTCATTACAAAACTAAACTTATTTTTCTTTTTACATAAAACAAACCCGGTACACTACGACAAAGACACGTCTTAGACACGTCAAAATGACAGTTTGCTATGTACTGACATAAGTATCTTAAGCAGAACTGTCATCTGGTTACACGGGAAAATTAAGAGTTGCATGAAAACTGCGTTAAACACAGATCACTACCAACATAGTATTAAAACAAAGCTCGCTCGCTGTCTGTCGGTCCCTATGTATTCTTAGATCATTAAAACTACGCAACGGATTTTGATGCGGTTTTTTTTAATTGATAGAGTGATTCAAGAGGAAGGTTTATATGTATAACACATGCATAATATAGTAGAGAAACACTGATAATTGTACCCGTGTGAAGCCGGGGCGGGTCGCTTGTATAATAATATTGTCTTGTCTCCACGAATAAGTAATTATTCAAATCCCGAGTTCGCACCTCTGAATTTTTAGAATTAATTTATGTGAAATCACATTTGAAATTTACAACAAGCTTTACCTGTAATATACAGAAACTTGCGAAGCAATTCAATGGTGTATGTGAAGTTTCCAATCCATACCAAGGCCGCGTGGGAATTATTGTCCAAGCCATCTCATTTTGAGAGGAGGCCTGTGCCCTGCAGTGGGACGTACTTATATAACGTTTAAAACTTGATGAAATTAGTGATGAACGGTAACATAATACAAATTACTCTGTTTACAACTTCCCATCGGAATCATGAACGTCACTGTTGAATCAAAGCCAATCAGTAACGCCCGCAATCCTTATAAATCAGCAGAGAAATCAAACAAAACTCTATTATAACCAGTAACCACAGATAAGATCAAAAGTCCACAGTTAAATAACATACAGTATAACAATAACATTCCGAGGCGTTCGATTAATGACATTAGAGTGTTCATAGAGTGACACACCTACACCTACTTAGTTGACATTATGTAAATAAGGCCCCACTTTACATTGTTGTACTCATTATACCGGGGAAGATTCGTTAGGTGAAGAAACATATGTTGTTTTATCCGATCGACTATCTGGGTATGGGTTGAGGAAAGTACGTTCTTAGAAACTCGTTACGCTTGCGCATTTTAAATGCTTACTAACCTGATAATGCTCACTATAAATTCAATGAGTGAATTTACTCTTTTTGCGGCAGTGCTTTTCCTATTACGTATTTTTTGCATTGAATCTGATCTCTTTAGAAAATATGAGTGCTTAAAAAGATAATGAAAACAGGCAAGTAACGTAACTTTGTAAACTTTAAATCATTAAGAAAGGTATGCGTAGTTTTGTAGGCTGCTTTTACAATGAAAATATTTTATGTGCATTGGTTAATAAAATATATTTGAAATTGATGCTTAATTAAAATATATTTTAAAACATGACATGGATTCTTTTAGGTACAGTCTTGTGAGTTTTTTGCTAAGCTTAGATATAAGTTCAAAATAAAGTTTATCTATTTTGTTGTAATATGTATATTGTCACTACTTTGAAAAAAGTATGATTTGCTTCACTTTCCGAGTATGAGAGATGAAAATTTTATTTCCTTTTTATTAACTTTTCATTATACCTTATCCTTTTTGTTAGGACTTTCGTCCAACCTATACCCACCAGAGATACATCTTAGCTCGCACAATGAGATGATTACAATCCGTTATACGTATCTATAGAAAATAAAAAAAAATACCAACAAGTCGGGAATGCGCTCGTGGGCGAGAGAAAACAATTGTTCCATCCTGCTCTAATTTTAAAGACACACTCGCGATAAGAATCACGAATGATTTGATTAATTCGTACAATGAATAGGTGGGGTTTAACTTTTTTTGCTGACGCGTGTCGATATTAATCAATTTCTGTTGCGCTAAGTTATTAAATAGGTTGTAATAATATTTTAATGGTTTTGTTTTTTGAAGAGCAGTGTGTACAAAAGGTGTTTGAAATTTTAAGTTGGATCAAAACTGGTTCTTGTTAAGTACCTATTACGATAACTGTTTTAGAGGGGTTGTCTGTCACATGCCTATTTTTACTGTGCTAGTCTCTTCATTACGTTATTATATATTATAAAAAAATGGACATAAAGAACGCAGACGATCTTTTCATAAACTTCGCTTCATGTTTGTTATTGTTTGATCAAAATCTTGCCACTGAATTTAGACCCACTTCCAGTTTTAGGATTATCTTGAAATTGGGTAGGTACCTAGGTACTAATAGTGCTCCGATAGAAACGCAAAAATCAAGTACCTACCTACTGCCAGCAAAAAATTGTACTAAAGATGAATTCTAACAAAATACAGATGAAGCTAAGGCTTCCCAATTTTATAGAGTCCATCTGAAGTGATTCAGTTGAAGTTATTCGAGAGTTACAATCGCCTCACTTTCATAGTCTTATTTTTTATGAATTGTTGATTTTACTGGCGCTTTCTATTATTTATTACAGGTCCTGCCCTTCTACCAGATAGGTAACTGGAAACTATAATCAGAATCTTATGTAATTTCTACAAAAATATGTGCATACACGAAAGTGATTCAGGATTCGCTCAAATAATGACCCATTCGTAACATTTGGAACACAGATGTAGGTTTATTATGTATTAGACTTCTAAGTGTTCTAAGTGCACCTACAAAGCCCCCCTCCATCGCAGCCGATCGGTTTTCTGCGCCGATTCACTCAAACCGTATCAATTATGGTAATTCTGCGTTTAATTTCCTGAGTCAGATTAACAACGGGGGCTCCTTTCCTTGTAATAAATCAAATTTATTACTGAAAGTTTTTAAAATTCTTCATTCGGAAGTTCATTAACGGCAGTTCGATATTTGTTTAATGGAGTTTTTCGGGTATTATGAAAAATATCAGGGAAAATTGGACTGAAGATTGGAAGGAATTAAACGAAGTTTCTCTATAAAGGGCTTCTGAAATTCAGGAAGGGTCAGTAACGTCAATGAAAGTGTAAGTGTTATATGAAAAAATATCAAAACGTTCACTTATTTTACAATATATCTTTCTTATAATTACCGTTTATTCTATGTAATGTTCATCATCATCATCATCATTTCAGCCGAAAGACGACCACTGCTGAACATTTCGACATCTTGTCCTGAAGTCGGACGGACATTGTGGCGTTATTATATAGATACTTCAACACTTCGATGTACCGGTAGTCTACTTGGCACCGTTGGAGAGACTGCAGTATAGCCCAAGTCTCGATCGAATCGATCGATCGATCGATCGATCGATCGAATAAAAGTATTAAAAATTTAATTAAGAAAGCACTGAATATTGGCATAGCTTAGCATAGCTTGCATGTGATTAATTCAATAAATAAATAGTAAATAAATAAATAAATAGCATAAGTTAAGAAAAAATGGTAAATAGAATACTAGTAACATAATGTTATTGCAGACAACAGACACCATTTGGAACAGATGCTGCAAGATCTACATAACAGCTCCATCCAGGTCGGCCTCCAAATGAACATGGAGAAAACAAAAGTTATGGCGACGGCCGATCTTACTGCAAACCCAGTTTTAATAGAAAACACACCTTTGGAGCAAGTCGACCAATATGTGTGTCTGGGACAAGTTGTGACGGTAGGACGCCAAAACCTAACGAAAGAAATTGACCGTCGCATTCAGCTTGGATGGGCTGCCTTCGGCAAACTAACACCGGTATTCTCTGGATCCTTGCCCCAATGCCTTAAAACCAAGGTTTTCGATCAGTGCGTTCTCCCTGTTCTAACATATGCATCCGAAACATGGCCCCTTACAGTAAACATGGTTAAGAGGAAATAATTTATTGAATCAGGCGTTACTTTGCGGAGGTCCATATTAATGAACTAAAACAATTACTTTGCTCACCCGCGACCTTACAATAGTTACGTTTATGCAAGAAATGTGCGTTCATGCAGTTCCTCCACCTCCACACTGTACGAACACACACAAATCACATAAACCCAACCATCACCACCACCAAGCTACACTGACGCGTTTCGAACTCAACCAGAGCTCATCTTCAGAGTTACCACAACCGTATGCTATGCTACCAAACGTTAAACTAACAAACCAAAACAAATGTTTTAACTTGTCACTGTAACTTCTCAAGTACCCACTTTATTTTTCTTATTCTCAAACTACCCCACAAAAATTAACTTTTATTGACATATTTAAAACTACCTTGAATTTTTTTTTGTTTATTTATTTATAAGGCATATTTAATTAATACTAACTGTTCAAATTCGACCCAAGCCGCAGTAAAGGAGAAGATACTAAATTTACCTGTTCATTAATAATAGACCCCATAGTGTTGTACCTAATTATTTCCATGCATTCCAGAGCATCCAGACGCAACCCCTTGCCGCAATAATGTAACACTTCATAAGAATCTGAATCTAACAATGAATGATTTGATTCCAACAAATGTTTTGCAAAATTCGATCTATCTGGATGCTCATTCCTATATGCCGAAACATGCTCTTTAAATCTAGTATTAAAACTTCGGCCTGTCTGTCCTACGTATATCCCATTGCAGTCATTACAAGTAAGCTTGTATACCCCCGATCTAGTTCCCTTATCTACCTGTTCTTTGTGGTTACATAGCCTAGAGTACAAAGAGTTGTTAGTCTTAAAGGCAACATTAATATTGTTTGATTTTAAAATGCCATAAATCTTATCAGACAAACCCCCGACGTAAGAGATGCTAGATCTATATTTGTTAGTAGACTGAGAAGGTAACGCAGCGTAAAGCATGCTATTTACTAACCGTGCCTGCTTCTTTTGAACTAAACTATCTACCATTGATTTTGTATAACCATTTGAGATCGCTATCTGATAAATAGTACTCAACTCTAAATCATAATGTTCCTTAGAAAGAGGCACAGTCAACAATCTATTAACATAACAATGGAAAGCAGCCAGTTTATGCTGCCACGGATGATTAGAAGATGCTGGTATAACAGCATCTGTGTACGTGGTGGTATAAACGTAACTATTGTAAGGTCGCGGGTGAGCAAAGTAATTGTTTTAGTTCATGGTTAAGAGGCTCAAAATCGCTCAGAGATCCATGGAGAGAGCCATGTTAGGGCTTAGTTTGAGAGACAGAGTGCGGAATGATTGCATCCGGAAACGCACCAAAGCTACAGACATCTTGAGACGCATTGCACGACTGAAATGGAACTGGGCGGGGCATGTGGCACGCGGAGTAGATAACCGCTGGGCCCATGGAGTGTTGGTGTGTAGACCGCGGACCACAAGGAGAAGTGTGGGAAGACCCCAGATGAGATGGTCTGATGACATCAAAAGTTACGCCGGACCGTACTGGCTCAGGAAGACGGAGAATAGGACGAAGTGGAGGAGATTAGGAGAGGGTTACATCCAGCAGTGGATAGAAAAAGCTTGAAAAAGAAGAAGAAAGAAGAAGAAGAATGTTATTGTGTATAAATCTAGATAAAACAGATGAGTATGTAATGATATGAATGACATGTAATAAAATAACTATGCTTGAGGGATTGGGTGGTTGACTAGATGTAAACAAACTTCAGTTTCCAAATTTGGCACATTCAAGGGTTCAAAACATTTTATTTATCTATCATTGTAGTACAAACTAGATTAACGTTTTTTAATGCAAGAAATGTTAATTTTTGGAAAGTTTAATGGGAGAATTACAGTATTTATGACATCAGTTGACATTGTTTTTGTTTGCATTTGGTTAGTTACCTAGGCCTTCCAAGTATAAACACCTACAGTATAATTTCTGTCATATGCTGTATTTACTTATAAGGCTACTTCAATCTAGGTAAATAAATGTACAGTCTGGTTCGCCAGTATGTGTATCGCCGGCCTTTCATGGATGTCTGTACATAGACCTTATGTTACAATAATAGGGTCTATGTATAGATATTTGTGGAATGTTGGCGGTGCGGATATTGGTGAACTTGACAATACGGTCGGCGTCATGAAGGAGTGAGTGCCTTGGTACCTTGTCGCTTTCAGTCGTTATATATTTACTATGGCTACTTAAATGTAAGTACTTAAATGTACAGTCAGCACCATGATCGAGTGAGTGCCTTGGTGCCTTGTCGCTTTCAGTCGTTATATATTTAGTATGACTACTTAAATGTAAGTACATAAATGTGCAGTTGGCGCCATGAACGTGTGAGTGTCTTGGTACCTTGTCGCTTTCAGTCGTTATATATTTCATATGACTACTTAAATCTAAGTACATAAATGTACGGTCTGCGCCATGAACGAGCGAGTGCCTTGGTACCTTGTCGCTTTCAGTTGTTTGACTACATGGTTTTGTATGGCTATTTAAACATGATATTAAGGTGGCGGGGTGCAGAGGTGGTCGCTTGTTTGTGGCGCTGACCGTACTAGTACTAGTAATAGTAATAGTTTTATTTTATTTCGTTTATTTCATTAGTTATAATAATCTTAAATATTTAAAGATTGTAACTAAGTATAAGAAAAATTTTTTTTTGTAACATTAATTACCTTAAACAGTTTAATTTTTTTTTAATTTTTTTTTAATCGAAGGCTTTCTCGTAGTCCACAAATGCCAGACAAAGGGGGTGGTTATACTCCTCGGTTTTCTGTATAACCTGCCGCAATGCATGTATGTGGTCTAAGGTGCTAAAGCCCTTTCGGAAACCTGCTTGTTCGGGAGGCTGGAAATCGTCTAACCTGCGCACGAGACGATTCGTGATGACTCTCGAAAACAGCTTGTAAACAGGCTCAGAAGTGAAATGGGTCTATAATTCTTCAATAGGGTATTATCACCTATTTTGAAGAACAGTACCACTAAACTTCTGTTCCATGCTTTTGGCACTTCCCTTCACGGGTGGCGGAGTTGAACAGTTTCTGAGGGTCTTGACCCGTTTACCACCCGCCTTCAGAAGTTCGGCCGTTATTCCGTCATCAGCAGGAGCTTTGACGTTGCTTGAGAGCCATCCTAATCTCGTCTAGGCTCACGTCCGGGATATCTTCGGTATAGTGTCGGGTTAATCCAGCTCTCGGGTCTTTAACTAGATCTATGACGAGTTTCCTTGTTGATGTGTATCAATAGAACCATGTCCATATAACTTTTCGACTTCTAACAATAGTTCCGGTTTAGAAGACACGATTCTACAGTCATCGGTCTTTAACTTTGCAATTGGCTTTGCCGGATAGACAGATTTCTTGCGAAAACTTTAGAGTTTCTGTTGCGCTCTATCGTCAGTTCAATACTATTAGTATTAAATTGGCGTATATCGCGCCTCAGAGACTTCGAAATCTGGTTATTGAGCCGCCGGCATCGGCAAGCGTCACCAGATGTCTGTAGGCTCATCATACGTTGCTCTTTCATGAGTTTTAGAGTAGAGTCTATGTGATTCTATTTGTACGGTGAGTCTTAAAGAACTTGGACCCAACCGTATGGATAGCTTCCCCAAACCCATCATTGTAATCATCCACGTCGCTTTCTAGGCATTCGAAACGTTTTTGAAATTCAACCTGAAACGCTTGGGGGTTTTGGAGCCTGGGATTTAAACCGCGTACACTATCTCGTCACAATCACAATGTCTTGATGCCATTAGTCTAGTAAGATAAAATAATAAAAATCGTAAATATTTTTTAAATAAATGTAGCAATTTGTTAGAAAATACAGTAGGGAGATGGGCGATATTTACAGTTAAAGGAAATTTTCTACGCGTATACGAAAGTAAAAAAGAACAGGTAAACCACGGAGATGTATTTAGAGGTAATTGCACTTGCACATACATAGAAACTAGAGTCGTGTGAACAAACATTATTTAAGTTAACAAACCTTTTACAAGTTAACTGGAGCGAAATTTGCTCTTCGTTAACATTCACGCGCAATGTAGGCAACGTAAATGCTCTATTAAGCTTGGGTTCTGTACACTGACATTTTATCAACTAAAACCAATTACCGTTACTCAAAAACCACACGTACAACACAATTACGTGCGACGTAGTATGGGTACTACATTCTACATAAGAAATTAGTAAGGACTAAATTATACATGCGAAAATAACTGCTTGTCTGTCTGTTACCTCTTCACACTTAAACCACTGGCACTGATCCGATTTAGATGCAATTTGGTAAGGAGATGGTTTGGAACTTTACGAAGGACATAGAATAGTTTTATCCCGGAAAATTGCATGGTTCCCGCGGGATAGCAATAAACAAATTCTTCGAAGACTGAGTCGCGGGCAACAGCTAGATTATAAGTGAAAAATTCTGTGACGGAAAATTAGTTTGATTTCGTGAATGAAGACCACGGTTTTTTTTTCGGGAACTTAATAAATATAGATTTCAATTTTGTGTTAGGTATAAGGTATTATAATAACAGAGATCCAGCTATCTGCATACTATATGTCCAGCCGTTTAGCGTGAAAGAGTAACAAACACACTAGCGCACACACGCGCAAAATTTTATTTTATTAGTAAGATTTTGTATTCTTACATCTCGAGCGTTGTCTTTCTATTTTTTAATCGATCCTTTTATTTTTTTTATCTTATTGCACAAAAAGTTTTCGCCTTTGTCTGTTTTCTTTTCAGCCAGTATTTTTTTTGCACCTACTAATTTTTTTTACATAAAACTGACCCGTGCACAATCTCACCTGATGAAAAGTGCAGATGATGGCAAAAGTGTATCTCAGTGGTGCAGTAACAGGCTATTCACTTTAGCCTTGAGAAACCCTGAGTTGGATCTATCTGCAAATACAGACGATGGCCACTTCGCAATGGTTTACCCAAGTGTCTTGCGGACACCCAAAAGCACGCACAAAAACGTTTCTAGAAAGCAAACAGCTTGCTTCCCGATCCGAATTAAACAGTCTTAAACACAATTGAATTACTTGAATTTTCTCGTCGGCTTTCCGAGAACAAAAGCGTTATTAAATACGTAATTATTCACATTTGCGTGGCGTGCACGGTTTTAATTCGGTGTTCCGAGGGAACATCCGATTTATACTAGCCGAACTAATTGCTGGCGTGGGTTGAAATAATTTTGTTTACTGCCTTTTAAACGATAGAGGTAGGTGCATTCGCGGTGTTATTATTTGAAGCAGTCAACTGTAGTTTTCGAGAACCTATATGGAATATATTCAAAAGTTAATTTGATATACTCGTAAGTAATAACTGGAACTTTAGTCAGGATAGAAAACTTCGTCTTCCACTCACAATACATTATTCCTGTACATTTTAAATTAGTAATACCCGCAAGAAACTTTGTACTACTATTGTTACAGGGTGAAAAGCAAAATAGGAGTACTGTAACAAAACTGACAATTTCAATTTAGTGTCAGTTTCATACTAAAAATTATAACTAAGTAAATTAAGATAATTGTAACGAAATTCGTTTGTGGTAACGCATTGGATTCGAATGGCGCATGACCGCTCTATTTGGTATACCTAGGGGGAGGTATTTTTTCAGCAGTGGATGTCTTTCGGCTAAAATTATGATGATGATGAAACTGACAAAATTTCTCAGTTTTATTACAATTTCAGTTTGATTTCGTGAATGAAGTTTTTTAAGTAAAATACATATTAATTTTTAGCGTTGTTTTCTTTCTTGTGATCAAAGATGATGTAAGTAAAGATATGCTCACAAAACAACCGAAATCATGCTCCTCATGCAGTGGCAGCACGCACACATACTTACACCTTTATGTCCTTTATGTCCCGTTATGAAAAGTATACGATTGTCCTTTTCTTTAACGTCACGTGAGGCCAGAGATTACATTTTTCGCTTTTTTTTTAATTATTTTCGTCGCGCTAATTATTATAAATTTATTATTATTAGACGACCGGATAGCATAGTGGTTATAGAACCTAACTACGAAACTTGAGGTTCGATACCCGGTTGGGGCAGATATTTGTTTGTGCTCAAGTCTCGGATGTTAAATATGTATTTAAGTATGTGTTTATCTAAATAATTATGTGTATTCGTTGTCTAGTACATCAGTACAAGCTTTGCTTAGTTTGTGACTAAGGTCAATTAGTGTCCATTGTCCCATGATTTATTTATTACTAGCTGTTGCCCGCGACTCTGTCAGCGAAGAATGGGGGGGGGGGATAAAAAATAGCCTACGACCTATTCTCAGACCTACCGAATTCAGAGAAAAAAGTTTCATACAAATCGGTCGAGCCGTTTCGGAGGAGTTCGGTAACAAACACCGTGACACGAGATTTTAATATATTAGATTACTTAGCCTATAATTTGCGTCCCACTGCTGGGCAAAGGCCCTCTCCTCTTGAACTGCGCAACTCCCTTTCCAGAGCTATATTTAGCCACTCGCTCAGCCACGTCCAGGTCGCCTCGCCATCTCTGCCTTATCATCGGTGCCCTCGAGCGGTACCTACCATGTTGCTTAGTGCGCTCAACTTTGTGGCAATAACATATCTACCTCTTTTCAATTTATGTAATATCATTGCTTGTGATTATTATTCCATGAAGAACCAAAAACTTTATGTCCAGGTAATGACCATTAAAATGAGTCATCCCTCCGTTCGGAGGTAACAAATTTCTTTACTCATGCAGCACGACTAGAATACTAATAAAAGGAGGAAAACATTGTTCTTTTTATGTTCCTTAAACTGTTTGTGGCTTTGACAAGCATTTTAATTGCGTTCTCCTTTCTAAATATACTCGTTAAGCTACTTTTTTGTACCGTTCTTAACAGTTGTGATATTTTGTAGTGTCGCTATACAGTCAAGGAATTTAATTCCCTACTCATTTCGTAAAAATGTCGCTAAGCATTCGCAATGCATTAAGGTCGAAATGTCAAATGCAACACGTCAAAGCAACATCGTAGCTAGCTCTTATGGTGACAGTTTGCTGTATAATATTCAAACTTAGATGGGTTGGAAATTAAATACCTTGTCTTTACCTACAGTTAAAGAAACTGAATCCCGTGCTAGGGTGTATCCATCAGTATTTTAGACGATCAATAAATATCGCAATATTAGATAATACGGGGCACATAAAAAAAAACCATTACAAATGGTACGACCTATAACCAAAAATAAGGTATTATTTTACACCACCTTTATTGTGATGAGTAATTTGAGAAATAACGTTTTCGCAAGCTTTGAACGTGCTCTACGAAGAACTTGACCAAGAACTAATGTATCCTATTTAGAAGCAAATCACGTAACCGTATATTTCTAAAATTGTTCGAGTAGGTCCATTGATCACCACTTGATTACTCAGTTTGTATGACGCACAACAGGATTTTTTAATCATTTAGTGATTCATACGTGAATTTGCAGAAGTCATCATCATCCCAGCCTATACACGTCCCACTGCAGTGCACAGGCCTCCTCTCAGAATGAAAGGGCTTGGGCCGTAGTTCCCACGCTGGCCCAGTGCGGATTGGAAACTTCACACACACACCATTGAATTTCCTTCATCGTAAAGCTCATGGTAAATTTGAAATATAATTTCGCACACAAATTCCGAAAAACTCAGAGGTGCGAGCCTGAATTCGAACCCACGACCCTCTGCTTGAGAGGCAATAGTTCTAACCACTAGGCCACCACGGCTTTGTCGGTGGTCATCAATGAATTACAACAGTTTAACTTGCTACTCCCTTACCATGATGTATCGTAAAAGGTTAGCACATAAAATACTTCTACTGTTGGATTAAGGCCTCCCCCAAAAAGTTTCACAACGATTGGTCCTGCGCTGCCCGTATCCAAATGGTTCCTGCGACCTTTAGCAGATTGTCGGTTCACCTTGTTAGGGGTTTTCCTACACTACGTCTTCCGGTTCACGGTCGCCTCATCATCTTACTGCCCCATCGACCGTCGGTTCTATGAGCAATGTGCCCTTCTTCCCGGAGCCACACGTTACGGTGGCGGTTGCCGTGACGTGTGGCTCCGGGAAGAAGGGCTATGGATTAGCCCGAAACATGTTGAGTTAAACTCGTTTTAAGAAGTGAGTGATTCGTATATTTTCACTATGAGTGAGTCTCACGGTAGTTTCATGTTTAGAATGTGCTCTGCCCACTTCCACTTAAGTCTGGCAACTCTCCAAATAAAGGGGGATTCCATGCTCTCACGTGCCGCTCATCAAGTAGAACTCATAGATTCACCAAGAAGAAAAGAACGCACTAGATGAGATGAAAGAAGACTACGCACCACCTACTCAAAGAAAAGCATCATTATTTTTTTGATCAAAAAAAAACCTAAATACCTACCTTTTTATACATAATACAAATCATCATTATCATCATTTCAGCCGAAAGATGTTCAGTGCTGAATATAGGCTTCCCCCAATGCTCTCCAAACCGATCAGTGCTGCGCTATCCGCATCCAACGCGTTCCTGCAACCTTGACCAGGTTGTCGCTCTATCATGTTGGAGGCCGACACACACTTCATCTTCTGGTCCGTGGACGCCATTCGAGAACATTTTGACCCCATCGGCCATTTTTATCATCAGTTCTACGAGCGATGTGACCTGCCCACTGCCACTTGAGCCTGGCGATTCTTCAAGCTATGTCGGTGACTTTATAGCTAAACTAAAGCTAGGGGACCAAGAGAGGTGCGGGCGGCAGGTACACGAGGCGCGCTCGCCGCCCGCACCTCTCTCGGCCCCTTTGTCGACATACCCCCCAACCCCTGTACCGCGCGCGCGAGGACTCAGATAAACGGTTTAGCTATAGTTCTTGCGCGGTTTTCATCATTTTAAATGCGATCCCGCAGAGTAACAAATATACGAATGTTTGTATTGAATTATTCTAAGAAATACAGTACTATTTCAAGCCAAGTCGGCCGCCTATTATCGCTGGGGCCTCGCAATTAGCACATGCAGATATTACGGCCCAGCACGATTTGGTCTAATTGTGAGGCAATTACACACTTAATCGGTCCAAACTATGGGAACCCGCAGTACCAACAAGGCAGGTATAATTGTTTGATTCGTTTTCAATTGGTGCTTTTACAATGCGGTGTTGAGGTAACTTATTCTTGAGGTTCGATTTTATGCGACTGGTTGTAAAATAGGTGCATACGAGTATAATGATTTTATTTGCAAGGACGTCCCAAAACTCAACGATAACCAATTACCAATTAGTTTTTATCTATGTACAATAAATAATTAAAGAGAGTACCGGGCGAGAAGCCAAGTTGCACCAGTTCTGGAAAGAATAAGAAAAAATCTATGTTGCTTAGTTAAGCGATAATAGAGTCATGTAACATGTCACTTCTTATTATTATACTAAACGGGACTTATCACGCAAACAATATTTACTTCGACGTTTCGGCCACATTACAGCAGCCGTGGTCACGAGTTAACTGAAGTGTAGGATGTCAAGTTCGTTTAGCTGCTCGAGTCTAAGTCAAGTGCGGGTAGATCGAAAGACACTACAGTTCAGTTAACTCGTGACAACGTCTGCTGCAATGTGGCCGAAACGTCGAGGTAAATATTTTTTGCGTGATAAGTCCCGTTTAGTATAATAATTATCAGGAAAGTTTAAAATAGTATGTCACTTCTCTAGCACTAGATATTTTCAAAAAGATGTCTATTACCGCTTAACTAAATGTTTTCTATTTTTCCAGAACTGATCCCTTAAACGGATAAGTTCGCCTTTGTACGGTCAAGTGCAAAAATAAGTATCGATTTAATCCTCCCACCGTTATATACCTATACCTTAATTCGACGACATAAGAGCTATGGGAGCAAGTTGTGTGCACCCATAATTTTACACTTGACTGTAGGTACATTATATCTCAACGGGTGTTATTAGTGTTTTGTTTTTAGTCTTATTTTTTATACAATAAAGAGTTTACATACATCAATACATACGGGTATAATTGACCTCTCACCTAGTAGGTACCAGAACCAGTTTATTACCGTTGAGATTGGAGAGATCCTGTAGGAAGTAATGTCATGTTTTTCAGAATGAGTTACGTGTAGGTAAATGCTAAATGAATACTCAGACACCCACCTTGTTGACACAAAAATCAATAATATTTTGTTTAAATATTGTTTTTTCATTATTAAAAACTGTATACTTTTGTGGCAACTAACTAACCATTAACTCTTTATTGTACAAAAACAAGGGAAAAAAAAGAAATACATTATTGACAACCGTTGAAATGCATGTACAAAGGCGAACTTATCCCTTTAAGGGATCTCTACCAGTCAACCATTTCATTCTTTCTTTAGGAATGATTCAGAAAGTATCCAGAACATTTCTTAAATATTGACAAGATAAAAGGGCAAAGGCGGAACATAGGTTTGCCGTCTAACAAAATACACCATAAAGCTAGAGAGCGTCCCTTCCTTACTTTTTCTGGCGGACATAGGCGCTTGCTAGAGTAGTTGCCACAAAAGTATACAGTTTTTAATACTGAAAAAACAATATTTAAACAAAATATTATTGATTTTTGTGTCAACAAGGTGGATGTCTGAGTATTCATTTAGCATTTACCTACACGTAACTCATTCTGAAAAACATGACATTACTTCCTACAGGATCTCTCCAATCTAGAGTTCGACCCTCCAATCCTTGTCGCTGCCTTACACACACCATCGCCTCATCTAGCTACACACATACTTCCTTCACAGAACTATTTACCTGAAACAAACAGCAACAAATAAGCTTTCTGCATAATGCTAATAAGGGATTTCAGTTTACCATAGACGTAAAATTAAAAAAATAATCGAATTTTAATTCTCGTGTATTCCAGAAAGTCGCACATAACTTACCAGAGCGGTATCTCTTAACTCACTACGTTTATTACATATTCATCAAACACAAAGCCATCGTGTTTAGCATAATTCCTTTATCACATTCGTCAATCGGATAAAGGCATTTTAAGAAATGCAAAGTTCGATGTGTACTCAAGATACGTGATTAACGACTTACGTATTTGTAAACGTACTTGAAAATATAGTTTGACGTTCAAAGTATACAATACGATACAAAAATTCTTTATTAAACGACAGAAATCAGTTGGCGGGTGAATATTCGAGCGTTTTGACCGCGCGGTTAAACGTCATTACCATTCGACGATTATTACCACAACCGAAGGACAAATCGCGCGAAATTTCATCAAACTAGATTCAGCATCAGTACTGTCTTAAGTTTTCATAAAACCCTAAGCATCATCCATTTTAATAATTTCTGCTCAAATGGTAATGACAAAAAAAACCGCCGTAAAAACGCTGAATATTTACCCTGGCATAGAGAGTTAACAAAAATAAAGACAAAAAGCAGAGTAGACAATATAGTCCTATCACTTAAGGCTGTGCCGAGGAAATAACGACATAATTGCGTTTGTTAGATTCCTTACTAAATCGTTATTTCTAAATCTTAGTCTATGTGGGTCATAAGTTTGACATTTAAGGATTTACTCTATAAGTCGTACGCTTTAGAAACACGATAACTTATACTTTGCTCGAAAGAAATTAAATCCAAAGTTAACTCTAAAAAAGAATGGATTCCCTTAGTACAACGTAAATACTTAACGGAACGTAATGAGTTTTTTTATAATAACAAAACTACTTATTTTCTGTAAATTATACGACTTACATCTTCAAAATATCTATTGTTTTAATAATACGAAGGAAATAACTACATTCGCGCGCGTTCCGCCCATCCTAACCTGTGCCACCACGACTCCCTCCTGTCCGCGACTCCGCCGAGCCACCCGAGCACAATAATACCTAAAATCGAGTAGCGCCAAAAGCTCGGCGCCCTCTGGGCCATAACTACACCGTGGGTATGACAAATGCGACAAAGTTATAAGACACATTTCTAAGCCCCTCAGAAGTAAAAAATCTGTAAGTCGCCATTAAGGGCTCATTTAAATGTCTATTTATTGAGTCTACCCTACCAGTATTTTTCGGAAGACCAAGAAGCTGCAGGAAACTTTTTCTAAAAAAAGATTACGATTTATCTTACCTATACAAGCAAATATGCATTATACAAAGAAAACACACTAAACAGTTACAAGACAGCATTATTTACATTCAGCATTAGCACCATCACCTCGGCCTATATATTATATACCTATGTCCCGCTGCAGGGCACAGGCCTCTTCTCAGAATGAGAGGGCTTGAGCCGTAGTTTCCACACCGGCCAGTACGGATTGGGAACTTCACACACACCATTGAATCTCTTTCCAGGTGTGTGGGCATTTCTGCACGACGTTTACCTTCGCCGTAAAGCTGGATAGTACCTAAATTTCAAATGTAATTTCGCACGTAAAATCTGAAAAACTCAGAGTTGCCTGGGCTTGAACCCACTACTCTCTGTTTGAGAAACAATAGGTCAAATCACAAGGCTACCACGGCTTAAAAAATGCATATGGTAATGAAATTAAACCTTGACAAAGGTAACGCCTTTGTCCATTTATCCCTGATTACAAATCAGTTTTGAAACACGGCGCAAAGCGAGCGCTCACACAGTTCCAAATTAGCTTTAGCCCTACGCAGATACGTGTTGAAAATGCGGCATAAATGCTAGCCACATCGCAACCGTTAATTCGATCTGATCCATTCGCTTTATAATTATTATATTCGTTTGTTCCTCGGCCGAATACGCCATGTCGCGACCCGCATGCTTAATGAGTTGAGCTTTCCAAGTATCGAGTTGGCACTATCGGGCGTGCCATCTGACTATAATATTACCAAAATACCACTTTAAATGCAACCCGTTGTAATCCTATAATTAACTTAAATGCAGCCTGTACGGTTACATGAACTGGAAAATGCATTTTCGATGGCGAAAACTCTGACGTCTAATGGACGTGGTACGCCCGTTGAATTACAGACTGTGATTTATTCAGTAAATTTGCCGTTTCAAACAGATGCTTCGGCATAAACTATCAATTACGGTATCTACAATTTGAAATGTACCAACCGGGTTTAAATACACATGTATATAATTAACACCGCAAAAGCATGTATGTATGTGTGACACACTCCTATTTGAGATTGCAAAGTGTTTAAGTTGTCATATTTATTTATCTTATAAAGTTACATTTTCCATTACGCACTTTCAAGCTGAATCTTCGATTGGCAATTCTCCAAGATTAACATTAATGAAACACCGTAAACATGCTTTTGTTATCCTTTCTCGTGAGACTTAACATAAAATTACGAAGCTAGTTCGACTTTGCTAATTCTAAACACGATCAATACTGTATCTAACTTTTATTGCATGCAACCTTTAAGGTTACACAGCTACCTAATTATAATAATGCGTGTATTTTGATATGTGATCATTAAAAGCTTACATTACTATCGTATAGGATTGCTAAGCGTTTGGTTGAAGAAAATTTTATCTGCATGGAAATTGGAACGCCTCGACGCCTATGCCATCGCACCGGGCGTTTATTTGCATATCTATTTCGGACACCCACATCGCAAAATCGAATAGCAGCCGGATCAAAATGTAATTAAATCGTCAATACACGAACCTTATACGATCGGCGTACTAACACCTACGAGGACATAAAAGAGCACGAAGAGGCAGTGGATCAGTAAAATATTTTCATTTAAATTGAAATCAGCGGATGTTAAACATTTGCCAGATCTATAAAGACTCATGAACTTGATAATTACTTACAGCAAATTGTACGTTTTGTTTTTGTAAACGACAAAGTATCAAGAAGAATGTACAAATACTAAGTATCTTGAAAATAGCTACGATATTAACTTTGTTAAGTAAAATGTGGGAATTTCAAGCTATTTTTAAACCAAAATTACGCTGCATCAGGCCCAACGAGCACATAAAAACATGAGAGAAGAAAACCTCAACACTGATTCAGATGTCGACGTCAGCTTTGATTATGAAATCAGTTTAATTACCAACGCGTTAATTTTCAAATACGTGCTTAAAATACTTTTCAATACCTCGTCATTATCATTGTCAGCTGAAAGACGTCGACTTCTGGACTTAGATCAGTACTTCAAGCTATGCTCCCTTACTTTGATTCTTCCCCCGAACTGCTCATTTCTTATTTAATCTTGCAAAGAAACTCCGAGCATTGTATTCTCCTTTGCGTGACTAACCTTCTACCTTTTAATATGTCGCAACTGTTTAATTCGATTTATTGTGTTTTTGAGTGGCCACTTCAAGTAGAAAGTCTCATTGTCCAGAGCTATGTGGCCCAGCGGTTTTGCCAAAGCGAGCCGCGATTAAACTACTAATGAATGGAGTAAGGCTTCCAAGTAACGGTTGGTGATGCGAATAATACTGTGCTATGAATTATGGATATGCTAACGAATGTAAAGCAACATATGTCTCATACATGGCTGCTTAATCGCTTGTCGTTCAGTATTCTCCACTTTGGCAGCAGGCCACAAAAGGTCGATGCCAGTTTTTTTGTATTCCAAGCTTTAATGAAATTTCAACAACGTGTTTAGGCTTAGATTTGGCAATGCTTGTCCTTTATTCACATTCGTGGGCATAAATT
The DNA here is from genome assembly GCA_947859365.1 of Archips crataeganus. Taxonomy (NCBI): domain Eukaryota; kingdom Metazoa; phylum Arthropoda; class Insecta; order Lepidoptera; family Tortricidae; genus Archips; species Archips crataeganus. Next base: position 12,393,606 of record OX402058.1, read on the forward strand.
TGGTTTGCAGTAGAGTTAGTTAAATGGTATTTTATTGTTTTTGATTTTCAAGTCGATACTCATAAGTAACTAACTCTCAGATATGACAACACTGAAATATAACGATTTCATAGATTATCGTATGTATCTGCTTGCTTTTTCTTTTGTTATGGTGATGATTTGTCTTGTTTGGTCTGCAAATTGAGAGTGAGAGTTACAAAATTAGTTGCAAAAACATTAAAAGTAACTAACCTGAATAATGGTACGGGATTTGTTACCTGTCATAAAAAAAGGAACTGAAACATACTAGTTACCCAGAACTAGTGTTCACATCACATGCAACACGTGCCACAACATAAAACCAGAACATCCGTACGGACGATTAGACAAAAGCTTTTGACGGCACCAACGCTCGTTTTGGAGACAATCATTATGAGAAAATCTAACAAATGACTAAAGCACAGTAATAAAGAGGCTCATAGATGTGTTCCGTGGACTTGGGGACAACACTCACGTATGTGATGAGTATCTAAGGCGGAATAAAAGTACCGCTTCGCTGTGAGATGCCGCCGAGAACTAATTGTTAGAACTGGCGAATTTGAGGCTAGGCGATTCCAGGCGTGGAGGAATTCGGAGGATCATAGTCGTTAGTATAAGTGGCCAGGTCTGAGAAATTTTGGAAAAACCGGATCAAAGTTTGCAAAATAGAAAAGGGTAATTTACTAGATTTTTTTATTATGAGATGGAGGGAAACGTGCAAGCGGGTCATCTGATGAAAAATGATCACCACCGCCCATAAAATATCAACAAACTCAAAGAGAGTCACCAATCTGTTGCCGGCCTTTAAAGAAAGTATAAATCCAATAAGATATAAAAGAAATAGCTAAATTATCGTTTTAAGTTGAAAGAAAATAAAAATGTGAAATCTGACATTAAAATTGCACTCTTCGTTTATGTAATTTGGACCGCTTAAACATAACAATGTATCTCCTTGTAAGAATTATTATTCTGTGCAACGTGCCAGTGCCATTTCATTATTTGTCCTTTCGCCAGCAAGAATTGTCATACTAACCACCATTAATTACCTCAAAATAACTCGTATCTGCAGTATTTTCTACACCAAACGTCGTTTAGATATACGAATTAAAGATAGATAAAACAATATAACGGCGAGGCTTTTTGCCAAGTCGTTCGGTATGTTTCATGCCGTATAAGGAGAGTAAATTGTTACGGTGCGCATATTTGGCACCGGACCCCCTTCAACTATACCGCTAAGCATATGTACTGACGCTACGTCATCGTGACTTGAATCAGCAATGACTTCTATTTCTAGTTTAAGCATTTATGCTTTAAGTTTTGTGTGATTTCCTAATAGTTAAGTTTTGTGAATTGTGCTGTTTGTTTCTTCTACTGTACAACAAAATTATCAAACTAACATTAAATTGTTAAGCCATGTATGGCATGCCATGCTATCGTTATCGATACAACTGTGAACAACCACAAATACTACTACGACATTGGCAGAATCATTAAGAAGTTGATGGGGCTCTCACAATTATATTTAAATTTTATTATCTCATTGCGATGCAGTCCGATGTCCTACTTAAAAAAATAAACCCCGAACCGCCTAGTGCATGAAATTATTTTCAGTTTCACCATCATTGAACATTAATTACCATCATCAGCCAGAAGACGTCCACCGTTGAACAAAGGCCTCCTCTTTGGAATGCCATAATGACCGACAACTCACGACCTCCATCCACTGGTGTCCTACAACTCTTGCGATATCGTCGGTCCACCTAGTGGGAGATCTGTCATCGCTGCGTCTACCGGTTTGTATTCACCACTCGAGAACCTTTCTCTCCGAACGGTCATTCTTTCTTCGAGCGATATGGCTTATTCATGCCCATTGGCACTTCAACTTGCATGTAGGGTCAACGTCATAAATAAGACAAGTGATCACTTTTGTACCTTGTCACTTAACGTCATGTTTGAAAAACCATACGAAATAATAATAGTATTTATTCAAAATAAAACAAATTGTCAATAAAAAGAAAAATATAAAGTCAGTTAAATAAACAAGCGATACGAAATTATGTAATGACTGAAAGTGACAAAGTACAAAAGTGGTCACTTATTTATGACGCTGACTGTACAACACATCATAAACGACGACGAGCATTAACAAACAAAATTTCAGCCTGAGCTTACTATTAACAGCAAAATTTATCTCAAAAATTTTAGCTATCTGACACCGTCATTTCATGTAAGTGTAACACTACCATTGTTCAAAGCAAACAACATAAAACAATAGTGATGTGCGCACGTATCTAGCACCTGTTTCTAACGCGGTCAAGACATCGTGATCTTCGATATTTCGCTGCCGCTCAGAATGCGCGCCGTATCGCCCGCAAAACATTCGCGCGATCGCACCATCTAAGGGCGACCGTAGACTGTCGACAAAACGTTCGCAATTAACTTGTTTTCTTACGCGTTACCGTCAATTTTTGGTTATTATTTTGACTTAAAATGGATAATATAATCATGATGGAAGTCTTTATACTTTCTGTCAAACTGTATTGGAGCAGGATAGAACGATACTGAATGCGATCGCAAGCATCCGCGCGTCAATATACGTCCTATGGTCCTCTCTTGTTGGTCACGATGGCCGTCGCTGCCAAACAAGCTAAATGAATACTCATAGCGATGATGACCAGATAGCCGAGTAGTTAGAGAACCTGACTACAAAGCTTGACACGCTCCAGGTTAGATCCCCGGTCGGGGCAGATATTTTGTATGTAAAATAAGAGTGTTCAGTACGTCCTATCTATTTAAGTAAAGTACCCATATCACAAGCTTTGCTTATTTTGGTACAAGGTTAATTGGTGTCAATTGTTCCGTGATATTTATTATTTATTTATTTAGATCAAGTCCTAGAGTTTTGTTTGTAAATTGATCATAATTCATGATAAACTTCTTTTGTTTTACAAGTTCGCTTGAAACATAATTCAAGCTATTTGCGGATAGCCACTCAGATGCTCGCGTGAAAAAAAAACCGGCCATGAATTGCTCTCGCCTTGCGTTGCAAACAGCGACGCAATGTCGAATTAATTTGAAAATCGATTTTTTTAATATTTCTCAAATATGTGTTACATAAATTATTACACAATAAAGCCAAAGAAACAGAGAATACGTTTCTAGTAGTAGTTTGGTGGGTTATTGTATTGAAATAATTATTAAAAAATGCACAAAAAGCAAAACAATGCTTACGTACCTACGAAAATTTGGGGCACTTTTTCGAGTCGATTTCAAACACTACAAACCACTTATAACACTTGAACTTATAAAAACAAACACTAGAATCCTTGCAAATAACAACCGTATGCGTATCATTGTATTTAATAAACACGATATAATTTATTTCATCACAAATCTAAACAGCTGATCCGTGCACGTTACGACTCGAACTTTACTTGTCTCATCGGAATATTTTTTTTCTTACGAATTTTGCTCCATAGACCTTCGGTTTTATTTTTTTTAATGTTGCCAGTTTATCGCTCTGTATGAATGATACTTTTAAGGTCTCAATACACGTTGACCAACATAAGGAGAACACAAAAACTGTGAGACCGTTGTCTGGCAACCACAGTTGCCAGAAGCATTTTGCTAAAATATATTTGGCAACCGTAGTTGCTCAAAGCACGTGAGTGGATAGTAGGTTTTCAACTTGTCACTATCCAAGCCTAGCTTACACAATAAATCACAATTACGACTATTTTCATCAAAAGTTTAATCGACAGTCTGCCTGCAGTATCTTTAACAATTGCTATTCACTGTCCGACCTTTTGTAATTATAAAATATGCTGCGTCCGATGCCTACTGACAGATGTTTCACTGTGCTCACTTTATACAAGGCTCAATTTATACGACACCTAAGGTATTGTTTTTATTTCTACATTTACGGAATTTTAAAATAAGTGAATGTCTTTATTTCTAATTCTGTGCGCGATGTAATTGTTTATTATATTTCAATTCTTGGAAGGGATACCAAACGCGTTGGTCATTGTGTTAAAGACAACGATAAAGTTAGCACTTTTTACCTAACCAATACATATTTACCTACTTCATAATAATACAATACAATATTTGAGAAATGTATTCATCAATCAAACACTAAACGTTGCGCGTTAACGAATAAAACCTTCCGCGAAGCACGTAACCAAATTTGCCTTTCCAAAATTCATTCAACCATAGTAAACGATCTACATAGATGACATTACACCAAGCCATGATATTACCGTAAGCGGCCGCCTCGCTCTAACATTCCTCGCGCATCTTTCTTTGCATATCCTTAATAAATGTAAGTATGTCTCTATAACAATGCCATCACGATTAATATCTCAGCTCCCACACTGAGGGTGCTAATATAGAATTCTGCATCCAAACCACACAGTTACGCACACTATAAAATCCATTTCGCGCATCCGGCTTTGCGCTTACGCATTCAACACGCAAGCGCCATCTGTGACAAGAAAGCGCATAACCTCATTAGAAACCTAGCACAAATTAAGTGGTCGCTTTATCTAATAATTTTATTATACATATTCAAAAGGGCTACACCAGTAATGGTTGGATTGACCCGCATTCGTCTTTTAATCGTCCAATTAAAATTTGAAGTCACGTTCTGAAGAGACAATAGCCATCTTTGTGGGGGCAGCGTCGGTTGGCACATTGGCAGAGGCGAGCATTCCATATTAATGTTTGTTTGTTAGCGGTAAAACACGTACCTGCACATGACGTAATGGCACAAGCATGTGGGGCCCGTGGCCACTTTCTGTGGGCTAATTTTGCCCACTCTGTCATTTTTAATCAACTTTGTTTTCGAATGAGTCAGGACTGTCGAAAATTTCCATTGTGTGAGGAGTTGAAGGAAGATTATTTGGGTATGTTTGTATTTTTGATTACGTCTACTGAGTTTATTTTTTTGCCAGAAATAAGCTGGGTTCCTTAATTTAAATCTGTAATGACAGTTAATTAGCATAACATATTACCTAATTTAATTATAGTCATAGGGCTGAAAGTTAAATATTAATCGATGAATATATTAGCTATTCCTAGCATAATTAGCTTTTTGACCGTAATTTGTATACTTAGCATACATACATCCCTATTTAAACTACATAAATTGTAATGAAATGTCTCCATAGCTATACAACTTTTATCTTTCATAATATTTTATGATTTAGGCCGTGTTCAACCCAAACTATAGTCAGCCGCCGAATGTGAGTGGGCTCACTGAGCACCAGTGTTAATATGAAAAAACGTAATAGCGTATATTGTCCGTTTGGTGTGAACGAAAACTTGAATATGTATGGAAATACAATAAACTGCGTAACGCTCGCTCACTTTCAGCGGCTGACAGTCAGTTTGGTCTGAACACAGCCTACATTTGTATTGATTATAATACCTAATGGGTGAATTATACCTATTATGATTTTAGCTTCGTATTAGGCAGCATCTAGGCGACTGAGCTTCATTAGGATTAAAACTCTCAAACATGCGCTCCCTAATATAGCTAATTTCATAGAAATCAAGAAATCATTAGAGCTGTTTCCGAGATCTCCGAAATTAATAACTATACAAAAATTACTCGTTTAAATCTTACCTACATGAAATATAATAGATGTAATGGAGCTCTTAACGGCCAGCTTGCTGAATGAATGAATGTTTTTATGCAAATAAATGATTATGATTATGATTATGAAACTTTTTATTTAGATTTTTGACTAATTGAAATTTCTTACTAGAAATATTATATTTCATTCGACAAAATCCAGTGATCTAATCACCTATTGCCTTTTTAGGAGATAACAATGACGGACAAAATGAGCAGCAAGCAATGAATAGTCCAAATACATTAATGACTATCCTTTAAAAACAAAGCACTGTCACTGGCCGCCTTATACTGAGGTTTGCATCACCAACTCATTAGTAGTTCCCAATTGTATTGTTCCGAGAACATTAGAACCGCTGTTGTTTACAGAAATGGCCGATTCGAAGACGTTGAATATTTAATAGGATGTCGATAGTTCAAGTAGGGCATTATGATGAGTAGATACCACTTAAGAGCTTATAATTTAAGCTGTTTCATTTATTAACATTGACATTGTGTGCGTCATCATTTTTTGCTTCAAGATGTCTTTTATTGGAATAAAGACAATGTCTCAAAATTTTTCATGGCTAGCGGTGAATTGTATTGTACAACATAATCAGCGACGTTTTCGTCATTCCTCGCTCATAAGATGAAAACGATTCAGTTTGAAAGTTTTATCAAAACCATTAAGTTAATTCTGTTAGGTACTATGCCGCAAGGGGCTCTTTACATGTTACTTTTATTCTACCAGCACTTTCAGAAACACCATCACATCATGAAACGTGGCTGACAGTTATTTTGTCAAAACAAAAATTGTGTTACAATTCACTTACATAATAATACAAGCCAGACAAAGTAATTTAAAAAAGTCAAAAATTACGTAAGCATGGAAACATAATAATTTCAAGCCACCCTCAAGGTTTGCTAAACAGATCGGTCCTGCGCCATCCGCATCCAACGCGTTCCCGCAATCTTAACCAGGTCGTCGCTCCATCTTTAGCCACGACATCTTTAAGAACCCAATTTTTAAAACCAATGCTCGTGTACTTAATTTAGTACAAACGAATAGAATTTATGCCGCTCTAATTTCCAACAAAGCCTTCGACTTTGTAGCCATAAATGGGATCGAACATCGAAACTCAGATCCAATCACCGTTGTAATTCATCTTGATTTATAGTCGCGTGTATTACACGCGAACTCAACTCGGTTATATAGCGTTTTAATTTACGCTTGAGTTAACAATAAAATTCAATTTCGTCATTCAATTAATTCCTTAAGCTTATGCGTCTTAGTTTTATGGTTACAGAAATGTTTCAAGGTTGTTTTGCACAGTTAGTGCCGCAAGCTTCGCCTAGTGCCGCTGTCGCAATTTTCGATGTTTTTACACGCTTTATATTAGCTTCACCTGTATGTTTGTATGTATGTATGTTTGTATGTTTGTTTGTAACCGACTCCTTAGGGCGCGATTTTGACCCACTTCCCGGTTTCCGATTGAGCTGAAATTTTGCACATATGTGTAAATTGGATGACAATGCAATATTATTGTAACATGGAGCTGATCTGATGATGGAGCTGGATGGTGGCCATAGGAACTATGTAATAAAACAACACAATCCCGTCGAGTTTGGGCTCGTTTGATTCGTCTTGACGAGCACTTTGATCCCAGATGGTAACCAGGGTCTGATGATGGAGCTGGAAGATGGCCAAAGGCACTCCACAATAAAACGACACAACCCCATCGAGTTTGGGCTCGTTTGATTCGTCTTGACGAGCACTTTGATCCCATATGGTAACCAGGGTCTGATGATGGAGCTGGAAGATGGCCAAAGGCACTCCACAATAAAACGAAACAACCCCATCGAGTTTGGGCTCGTTTGATTCGTTTTGACGAGTACTTTGGTCCTAGATGGTAACAAGAGTCTGATGATGAAGCTGGAAGGGGGGTAGGTGGCGGGTTGGGGGGGGGGAATGGGGTATGGGGTAAGGGGGTCGGGGTTTAGAGGGTTGGGGGTTAGGGTGTGGCGGTTGGGGTTAGGGGATGGGGGGGGGGGTTTATGGGAAATAGGGTGGGGGTGTTGGGGGCTTCGGGGGTAAGTGATTTTGGGGGGTTGTGGGAAATGGGGAGGGGGTAAGAGGCCTAGATGGTAACAAGGGTTTGATGATGGAACTGGAAGGGGGGCGGTAGGTTGCGGGGTGGGGGGAGGGGTGGGGGGGGGGAGTGGGGGTGGGGGGAGCGGGGGTTTCCGGGGGGTATGGGGGTTCGGTGTTAGGGGGGTTGGGTTTAGGTGGTTCGGGGGTTTGTAAAATGAGGAGGGGGTAAGGGGGGTTTAGAGGATTGGGGGTAAGGGTGTAGGGTTTGGGGGGGTTTGGCGAAATGGGGTGGGGTATGTTGGGGGGTTGGGTTTAGGGGGTTTTGGGGTTGCAGGTGAGGGGGTAAAGTTAGAAAGAAAAAAAATGCAACTAAAAAATAGAAAATAAATAATAGTTTAAAAAAACTAAAAAACACGCTTTAAAAAATAAAAAATAAATTTTAATAAATTTCAATTCACTATTCTTATAGTGCAGTAAAAAATCTTAATAAGCAATTATTATATTGTTATATCCAGATCAAAATTTGTAAACAATTCTAAATATTGATAAAATAAATAATAATAGTTTAAAATATTTTATTGTAAAAAAAGCGTGGGGTGCTTTTTAAGATGTTATCAAAATGATAATCCTTGACAATTGACACCATGCACCCCACGCTTTTTTTACAATAAAATATTTTAAACTATTATTATTTATTTTATTAATATTTAGAATTGTTTACAAATTTTGATCTGGATATAACAATATAATAATTGCTTATTAAGATTTTTTACTGCACTATAAGAATAGTGAATTGAAATTTATTAAAATTTATTTTTTATTTTTTAAAGCGTGTTTTTTAGTTTTTTTAAACTATTATTTATTTAGGAGGATTGTCAATAAAAGCTGAACTAGGCTTCCTAAACAAATGATGATAACTGTTTGTACCCCCTAAGGCTCCAAACAAACAGACAGCGGAGGCGTGGCGGTGCGATGGCGGTGACGGTTGTAATATTCTAACTTGTATGAACGGTTGTGCGGTACCGTACCGCGAACTCGTTCATACAAGTTAGAATATTACAACCGTCACCGCCACCGCACCGCTACGCCTTCGTTGTCTGCGTTTGGAGCTTAAACGTTAGCCAATTTTTGACCGATTTTTGATATGTTGTCAGTCAAAACTAAGTCTAGATTCCTAGGTACAATATTTTGTTTGATGTTATCATAATCAATTGACGTGGGTTCATAAACCAACAAGTGGGTCACCTGATGCGGTAAGCGAGCAGATGCGATGGCTGTAGAGAGATAAAATATCATCATCATCATCCCAGCCTATACTCTTACGTCCCATCTGGGCAGTAATTCCCACGCTGGCCTATAGTGCGGATCGGGATTTCACATACATCACCGGATTGCCTCGCAGGTGTGTGCACAGTTTTCCACACGATTTTTGCTTGACCGTAAAGCTCATTCATTCATTAATTTCAGATGTAATTTCGCACAACGATTTCGTAAAACTCAGAGGTGCGAGTTCGAGCTCGAACCCACGACCTTCTATTTGAGAGACTATAAGTCACATCACTATGCTACTAACTACGGCTCTTCTAGTACAATATACATGTAGATATTTTTGAGCATATAGACAGCTCCGATATTTATGATGGTGACTGTACAGTACTTTACTACAAATTATTAGAATCGAACCTGCATGTTTGTTTACCTAATTTGAAAGATTAAATATTATTTGAGCCTAACTTTAGCTTTAAATTTATTCAAAATCAATGACTTTTTACTGCATGGTACCTACCTAAAACAATGTGTACGTAGGTTTTGTTTGTGAGGTCATCGCCCCTAAGCTTTATGAGTACTTCCCGCTCACGTCGCAGACCTAATTAAGTGACATGTTAACAATAAAATTAACAATAAAATCGCTTATTTACGCCCCCACAGATTACTGGACTATTTATACGTCACCATCCGACTTGCATCAGAATTGTCCTTTAGAGGCTAATAAAGTTTTTTATTGTGAAAAGCACAGAAAGTGTACATGTGTGTGCTAAGCATACTGATCAGATTTTTTAATAGCTCAAAGTTCGTTTGAATAAATGTACAATCATTGATATTCTACGAATCTAGGGGCGGTAAAATGCGGGGTTTTATTTTCTCATCAACAGCTACCGTACGTATTCTTAACTTAAGGACAATCCACGACTTGTTGTTACCGTCGATTTATTCAAATTGAATTGACAAAACGTGATTCTAACTAGAAGAAGAAAAATTCCCACATAATTTATAATAATCTTGTACAGGTAGGTACCTACTCACTAACAACAGCATGTAGTACAGAAGCCTTTCGTTGACGTTAGTGTTCGGTAATTTAAATTAATAATTCAATGGTTTAAATTATAAGAGCCGTTAAGAAGTGCAGACCTACTATCTAAAAGAACTTAAATAACTTATGGTTACACCGTCGCAATCTTGAGTATTTTAACGCTATAAATTACTATGGGTGGCTTTTTACTTTTTTACTCGTTCGTATAGGTAAATCAGTGTTGCATCTGTACCTTTTTACATTTGATCATATTTTTAGAAAACTAATTTTTTTTAGGTCTAGCACATCTAGTATACCATTTGGTTCGACGTTTCCAAAAGAGACACGCTACCACACTTCATAATAATATCTAATATTGTTAGGCATTAGTTTGTTAGTCAGTTGCAAAGAGCTGCCACAAACAAAAACCAGAAAATCAAAAATTTCTGTACTCCTCGCGGAAATCGTGAATAAAGTAACTTTTAATTACTTCTTACAAACAGGCAGTAAATTAGAACGCTGTAAATGAAATTGGATGGGGTAAAACGACAGAGATCTTTTTACTCCATAAAGTAGTGGTCGTTACTTCTTGGATTTCGCCTTCGTACTGACTTATAGTGGCTTGTATCTCATGGCATTTAATTGATCAGAGCCTGTGGCCGTATTCTGAAAGTTTGGGTTAGATGCGATTGAGGTTAAGTACCTACAGATTTGAATTAAAGTTATACTTAATTATTATTTGCTACGTAACTTTTAACGAAAACGAGAATATTCTGGATACAAATGATACAGGCAGTATACTTGTTTAGTTCAATTTAAAGACTCATTTTTTAAAACATTGTATTAACTTTATTAAAATTTTCTTTCAGTTTCAAGAACATACTGCACTGAAATTACACATGTGCGCATAATAATAATTATTAGTGATTACTTTACTTATTTATTTAAAGCAGCATTACCAGTAAATAGTTAGTACTTAACCAACTTAAGCACTATGTAAAACGAGTGGTATGAATATTTTATCTTCTTCTAATATATAAAAATCTCGTGTCACGGTGTTTGTTATCGAACTCCTCCGAATCGACTCGACTGATTTTTATGAAACTTTTTTCCCTATATTCAGTAGGTCTGAGAATAGGTTGTAGGCTATTTTTATTTGTTGTCGCAGGCAACAGCTAGTCTAATATATAAAATCTGGTGTCACGGTGTTTGTTATCGAACTCCTCCGAAACGGCTTTACCTATCTTTATGAAACTTTTTTCTCTGTATTCGGTAGGTCTGAGAATAGGTTCTGAGAATAGGTCGTAGGCTACCTATTCTTCGCAGAAGGAGCCGCAGGCAACAGCTAGTTATATATAAAAATCTTGTGTCACGGTATTTGTTATCGAACTTCTCCGAAATGGCTTGACCAATTTTTATGATGTTTTTTTCTATATTTGGTAGGTCTGAGAATAGGTCGTAGGCTATTTTTACACGCTTTATATTGGCTTCACCTGTAAGTTTGTATGTTAGTATGTTAGTATGTTAGTTAGTATGTTTGTTTGTATGTTTGTAACCGACTCCTTAGGGCGCGATTTTGACCCACTTCCTGGTTTCCGATTGAGCTGAAATTTTGCATGTATGTGTAAATTGGATGACAATGCAATATTATGGTAACATGGAGCTGATCTGATGATGGAGCTGGATGGTGGCCATAGGAACTCTATAATAAAACAACACAACCCCGTCGAGTTTGGGCTCTTTTGATTCGTCTTGTTGATTACTTTGATCCCAGATGGTAACCAGGGTCTGATGATGGAGCTGGAAGATGGCCAAAGGCACTCCACAATAAAACGACACAACCCCATCGAGTTTGGGCTCGTTTGATTCGTCTTGACGAGCACTTTGATCCTAGATGGTAACAAGGGTCTGATGATGGAGCTGGAAGGGGGGTAGGTAGCGGGGTGGGGGGGATGTGGTAGGGGGTAAGGGGGTCGGGGGTTTAGAGCGTTGGGGGTAAAGGTGTGGCGGTTGGGGTTTGGAGGAAATAGGTTGAGTGTGTTGGGGGGTTCGGGGGGTAAGGATTTTGGGAGGTTGTGGGAAATGGGGAGGGGGTAAGAGGCCTAGATGGTAACAAGGGTTTGATGATGGAGCTGGAAGGGGGGTAGGTGTTGGGGTGGGGGGGGGATGGGAGGGGAAGGGGGTTGAGGGGGTTGGGGTTAAGGGTGTGGGGTGTTGGGGGGTTCGGGATTTTTTTTTTGAATGAGTCGCCAGAGGGGCCAAAGACGCGAATTCTTTGCTATTTTTTACTTTAGGGTAGGAAGAGTGACTTGTGCTCGGGAAAAATCCCTTCGGACGAACTGGGAATGGAGGGCCCAGACAGTGTCCGACTTGCACGGACTAAAAACCCGGTCACAAGTCCCCTTCTCTATTGATTATTAATACAAAAAACGTGTGCTTTATATTTTGAGGAGGGGAGGGGTAGGGAGGGGACTTAATCTACCCACAGTGTCCTGCCTCAGCCATTTGCTGGAAGGCCGGGAGAGGAGCATGCATTCTCCCGCTGGGCACTGGGGGGTGCTTAGGTCGGTCTTTTATGTTTTTACCCGTTGGTTTATTCCTTGACCGACCCTCGCCCGTTTCTGTACAATTACTTAGAGCTATTGGTTGGGTTGGTGGGATTTCCTGTCATATGCATTTATCTATAACTACGGGCTTCCTTTCTTTTGCCCTGCGATGGAAGGGTGGGTCGGAGATCTTTTGGGCCCATTGTGTGGCTTTGGATGCCATCTTTTGGGTGGGGCTACCCTTTATGCCTGATGGTTTTTTGGCATGCTGTGTGTTTAATTTGCGCTTGTCTCCTAGCGCTACCCTCTTTTCGTTACCGCTTCCATCGATAGTTTTCCTGCTATAATAATTCGGAGGGGTTCGGGGGTTAGGGATGTTGGGGGGGTTGTGGGAAATGGGGAGGGGGTAAGGGGGGTTGGGGTTTGGGGTTTTAGGGGGTTGGGGTTGGGGGGTAAGGGGGGTTAGGGGTTTGGGGGAAGTTTGGGGAAATGGGGGGTCCGGGGTAAGGGAGTTGGGTTTAGGTGGTTGGGGGGTTAGAAAATGAGGAGGGGGTAAGAGGGGTTTAGGGGGTTGGGGTAAGGGTGTGAGGGTTGGGGTTAGAGGTTTGGGGGGTTTGGGGAAATGGGGGATGATGGGGGGTTGGGTTTAGGGGGTTGGGGGGGTTGGGGGTTGTAGGTGAGGGGGGTAAAGTTAGAAAGAAAGAGGTTTACGTTTTGTAGTGTAGAGCAGTGCGCGCGCACCAAAGACCAAGTATAAGATGGACTGATTCTATTTAAGACACGCAAAAAACCATTTTGTGTCTCTTTTTAGCACATGGAAACTCTCACTGTGAAAAAAGCAACTAAAAAATAGAAAATAAATAATAGTTTAAAAAAACTAAAAACACGCTTTAAAAAAACAACTAAAAAATAAAAAATAAATTTTAGTAAATTTCCGTTCACTATTCTTATAGTGCAGTAAAAAATCTTAATAAGCAATTATTTTATTGTTATATCCAGATCAAAATTTGTAAACAATTCTAAATATTTAAAAAAAAATAATAATAATAGTTTAAAATATTTTATTGTAAAAAAAGCGTGGGGTGCTTTTTAAGATGTTATCAAAATGATAATCCTTGACAATTTACACCATGCACCCCACGCTTTTTTTACAATAAAATATTTTAAACTATAATTATTTATTTTATCAATATTTAGAATTGTTTACAAATTTTGATCTGGATATAACAATATAATAATTGCTTATTAAGATTTTTTACTGCACTATAAGAATAGTGAATTGAAATTTATTAAAATTTATTTTTTTATTTTTTACTTGTTTTTTTTTAAAGCGTGTTTTTAGTTTTTGTATTTATACCCCTATTCGTCGCGGACAGAGTCGCGAGCAATAGCTAGTTTTGTTATAGTCCTTCATTTAAGTGCTATTCGATCTCGTTCTTGTTACAGAATAAGCTCGCGGTCGATATTTCTCGTTTACTTAATTTATTTTCCCTCGGGAGGTGTCTAATGACCTGCTGCGTGTGGGCCGACATTTTTATCGACCACTACAGCGCTTTGACAATATTTTTAAGGTTCCGTTTAAGAATAGGGCCTTCGTTTTATTCATAATATCGGAACTTCTGGCGAATATTATTGTTATTGTAACAAACATTGACGACCCTAGTAGTTAGAGAACCTGACTACGAAGCTTGAGGTCCCGGGTTCGATTCCCGCGTTGGGGCAGATATTTGTATGAATAATACGAATATTTGTTCTCGGGTCTTGGGTGTTTAATATGTATTTAAGTATGTATCTATATATATAAGTATGTTTATCCGTTGCCTTGTACCCATAACACAAGCTATGCTTAGCTTACTTTGGGACTAGGTCAATTGGTGTGAATTGTCCCGCGATATTTTTTTTTTAATGACGTGACTGACACCGAAATCAGAGAATACCCCAATAAGTGGTTTTAAAATTATGTGAAATGTAAAAAAATATGTGAACCTAGATACTTACTTAAAAAAAACCGCAAAAATTAAAAAAGAATCGTGAATACGGTTAGCTCTTCTTTTCTTGTAGATACGTACATTTAATGCAAATAAAATATATTTCAAGTTTTATTAGGCATTTATTTAAAAGTTGACAAAGCAATTTCTTGGCAGACTTAAAAGCAGTAGAAATTTTTCTCACTAATGATGCCATTTTATACATCATTATTTTGTATCATTCTAAAGTACTTACATGGTTTTACTTGTCTTTTAATAGAATGTTTAAAGCAACTAATACAGAACCCAAGCAATGTGAAAACAAATGCGTCGGAAACGACACGCACTCAGACTCTGTTGGTCTTAAAATATGAATATGGATTCTGTTTGAGTATTTGAAAATTATAATCGGTATCTGGTATCTGCATTTATATCTGTTAATTGAGTTGAATTTATTTGCAAGATTAATTGAGGCCATTCGTTTAGGATTAGCGTAAATTTACTTTAATCTGATTTTGTGTTTTTTTATAATTTTATGGCCGGAAGTATGTAGTGGGCTTATATTAGAAATATCACGTTTATAGAATGTTAGTAAAAATACTAAATATAATGTATTAAATGCTACTATTTTTTTTCTCTTTTTCTCTGATAACGAAAAAGTATAATGAAGATAATAAAGTGCTTAGCTTAGCTTGTATTTTATTAAAAAAATACTCGGCAAACTAACTGGAACTCCACCTTTTAAACAAATATAATACCTACATTGGCTCATGCATTTATTTCTCGTATAGGCAAAAGTTGGAAAAAATCTACTTAAAAAGTCAATTTTCAACTTTATTAACCAGTGAGAGAGTTCAAAATATGGTTATAAAATTTTTTAATAAAATTCTGTTAATGAAAATCTTCAACGGTAGGTACATATCCAATTATTTTTTCAGTAATTAAATTTTATAACCATAAAAGTGCTTAACAACACGGTCGTTTATTTTTAGTATTAAAATTAAGTATCGTATTAATGCTCAAAATACACAATTATAAAGCGTCAGTAATATCAATACTATAAAACTGCAGTATTTAAAATGCTCCAGTACTGCATCTCAATAAATTTTCAACTTTATCCTTGAATTTTTAGAGTCCAATTGGTGTTGAAAGGAGTGCGGGTCTAGTTAGTTCTATTAACAGACTATAGGTCAGTTAAAATTAAATAAGCAGGCAACTCATGCAAGTTACATTTGGAATTACAACTCAAACAACTTTTAGACGCATAGCTGAAAATATGAACTGAATGATAATTTTGCAGAAATATACAGATTTTTACCGCTTTCGAATGTAATTTTCACTGGTGCGATTTTGGAAATCGACCCCTAAGTCTTACTCAAAATTAAAATTACTCTTTTAAAATAATATGCGTGCAAACCAATTCTTACCACATACCAAACAGCAGTGGTTATTGGACATGCCATCCTTATCAAAGGTCATAATTGATTCATAAAATTAGCTCCAGCTAAGAATCTATTAGCGTCGATTCTAAGAAACGTCTAGAACTGATTTTAGGAGGCGCTAAAAGCCTTCCATGCATGAAGCAATAAAAAAACCGTGTCCCATCGTGAGGTGTAAAATAAACAGTCTGAACGCCATTAAGACTCGGTCCTTGGGTTGTATTAATTTGTATTTAAGTGTATTGGACAAGATAAAAAAAGTATATGGGTATGGTGCGGTCGGGTCACGGCGGTATTACGTGTGTGCTGATAGCGATTGCGATGGAGTTTGAAACACTAAGTTTACGATAGACGTCTATGAAACGTAGGACAGCAGACAGAGGCTGTGTGTGCACTTTTGTAAATAAATCTAAGGTATAGGCTATACATAGGGGTATAGGTTTAGACGACCAGATGGCCTAGTGGTTAGAGAACTTGACTACGAAGCTTGAGGTCCCGGGTTCGATTCCCGTGTCGGGGCAGATATTTGTATGAAAAATACGAATGTTTGTTCTCGGGTCTTGGTGTTTAATATGTATTTAAGTATGTATCTATCTATATAAGTATGTTTATCCGTTACCTAGTGCCCATAACACAAGCTTGCCTAGCTTACTTTGGGACTAGGTCAATTGGTGTGAATTGTCCCATGATATTTTTTTTTTTTATACCAAACTGTAGACAGGCATAAATTTAAGGGAAACTATATTTTAACATCTGGAAATTACGCTTGGATTTTACTAAAACACAAAGCTATTGTAGACCTAGTATTGTACACGTAATATTTATACGTGTCGTTATAATTCCACGTATTTTTCATAATCCTTACAGTACTAATATTATTAATGCGAAAGTAAATCTGTCTGTTACCCCTTCAGGCTTAAATCGCTGAACTGATTTAGATTAAATTTCGTATGGAGTTATTTTGTCACCCTGGCCTTCCCAGGGTACAAAGAACAAATTTTATCCCAGGAAGTTGCAGAGTTCCTGTGGGAAAGCAATAAACGAATTCTTCGCAGACGAAGTTTTGACTGTCATTGCGTGTACAAAAATAAGCATAAATACTTAATTACGAAATTGTTTTACGTTCGCATTACTGTAAAGCATGGCAATCGCGAAAGGATTTGATATATTTTCTTTAAAATTGTTATTCCTTTTGACATGTAATCAAACGTTCCAGCGAAAGTGTGATTGTATTGTTAACGGTATCTGACAAGCTGAACGTCCTCGTGCAAGGGTAAAATAAATATTTGTTCATTAAAATATTCTTTACTTTGCGCGTAATTAAAAAAAAGGTACAAATTGAAAGAAAACATCAAGAGGAATACTCATACGACAAGACAAATAATACATCAGGCAAAAAAAAACTTATAAACGTTAAATGTTAATCAACCATAATACTGCAGATTTGTCGAAGATTATTATATACTAATGACTCTAAAGTTTTAAAAATTAGGCTAACAAGACATTTTCTCACACATTTTTTAATAACCTCTTTAACCCCTTTTAGTCGCTTGTTATTTGAAATTTTCGATTAATGTGACAGCATCAAATGTATATCCAATAATTATTTGGCTAAAGCACATCCCTACTAATATTAAAAACGCGAAAATAACTGTTTGTCTGTCTCTTTGTTAACTTCAAAACTCTAAACCGATTTAGGCGAAATTTGGTGAAGATATTTTGAGACCCTAAGAAATTATATGATAGATTTCATCCCGGGAAATTGCATAGTTCCGGCGGGATGGCGACAAAATGAATTCTTCGTAGACGTAGTCACCGGGCGACAGCTAGTTCAAAAATAAAAACAAAACATAGTCCAATTAGTGGATACCGCTGTTAAGGCACTATATTTTTTGTTTATTCGACCAATTTGTCAGTAATTAAGGTACGTTTTAGGTTTTTATCTTTAGAGGGTATTTATACCGTAAACATTGAGATAAGTGAAATAACTAATGCATCCCACTATAAAGTTGTGTAAATAATTATTATGCATCGGCCACACTGACGCCAATAGCGTCATTATTGCACGGGGATTGTTTCCGTGAGAATGAGTTTTTGGCGTTTCTAAAGTGCAATTTTGTACATACCTACAATTCTTTTTAAAAGAGCTCTTTGTTAGAAAAAAAAGTGGCCGTTAAGGGCTCATTTAAAAGTCTATTTTTTTGAGTCTACCAGCACTTTCGGAAAGACCAAGAAGAATGCGCCGCAAGGAACTTGACACTAAGTTATTTTTTCTACAAAACAGATTATACAATTTTTTTTACAAAATATTTGTAGTTGTTATCATTTCAGCCGAAAGACGTCCACTGCTGAACAAACTGCTGCTGCTGCTGCTGCTATAGTTGTTATGTATGTTAATAAATAATGCTGTCTGTTATTAACATTCAGCATTAACACGAACACCTAGGCCTATATGTACAAACTTTCTAAATTAATAATATTGGTAGGATAGGATGTACAAGTAATACATAATACATTGTTACTGACACAACAACAACACAGTTGTTACTTTAAGGTATTGTTGAGGAACTACTTAATACTCCGGACATTGACACGAAGTAACAAACAAACATCAAACCACCGTTTAACCATTTGAATGATACGCCGCTTCACTAGACTTAGAAAGGTAAATAAGAATTTAATCTTTAATAATACGAACGCGTTTGTAAACCAACAAACATAACTGGTGCATTATTTACGACCTACTCTAACAAAAACCGAGAACTCTATTATTGGCTAGGGAAGGTTCCTAATGGAATTTGGAATATCGTCGTGTGGGGATCCACGACAAAAATTAGTAATCTTTTTTGATTTTTTTTAAATTAACGCCGGTTCATTTTAGGCGAGAGAAATTAAAACGCCTTATCGTTTTTTTATGTGGCATTTATACCGATCGTAAAGTTCAGCTTGAGATACCCTTTTTAAATGGTGGAACTGGCGGGATTAGGAACGAGTTATATTTTAAGTTAAGGACGACTTATGCTTACCTAATTATCGGAAAGATTTAAGTTGTTTATGCACTTTTACTTATAAATCTTATAGTGCGTTGGGGTCATAATAAAAAACCGGCCAAGTGCGAGTCGGACTCGCGCACGAAGGGTTCCGTACAATTATCTATAAAAATCACGTTTGTTGTATGGGAGCCCCCCTTAAATATTTTTTTTATTTTAATTTAATGATTTATTTTTAAAGTCAATATATGTATAATTGAATATTCTGTGAATATTTCAAGCCTCTAACTGTTGCCGTTATCAATATCGAGCAAAAACGAGCAAAAAAATCACGTTTGTTGTATGGGAGCCCCCTTATATATTTATTTTATTCCATTTTTTAGTAATTGTTGTTATAGCGGCAACCACAATACATCATCTTTGAAAATTTCAACTGTCTAGCTATCACAGTTCATGAGATACAGCCTGGTGACAGACGGACAGACGGACGGACACTGGAGCCTCAGTAATAGGGTCCCGTTTTTACCCTTTGGGTACGCAACCCTAAAAACAACTTATAGTTAACCAATGTGAGAAAAAAAACTTACTGAAGCAGGGCAAACGTTTTGATGGTAAACAAAATTATTACAGGGACATATTAGTTTACTTTTTCTGCATAATATCAATTGAACTTTTGATTCGCGAAATAGGAAATGCGCATCAACAAGCCTAATGTTAGACTCAGCGCATGAAAATTGTTCTGGTAACAATCTGCGGTAGGGCAGCAAGTTTATTAAAGGTTCACAAAAGCGGTCGGAACTGATCGGACGTTATTGGCCAGCACGGAATATCTGGTTTATTAGCCAGAAGTAATGACAGAAACCGTGCGTTTGATATAAGGTATCTCGTCGATACTACCGTTTTTGACCGGTGAAATATAAATAAATAAACAAATCATGGGACTATTGACACCAATTGAGCTAGCCCGAAACTAAGAAGAGCTAAATACCTACATACTGGTGCGGCCCGTGCCGAAGTAACGAGGATGTGGACTTACCCTTCTTTGCCGCCGACGTCGCTGACTGCCCACGGGTGATTTTAATGAAGGAAGCACTGCACAAGTCACCGCTACTCTTATTAAAAGTTTTTTTCTGCACAACAACAAGTTCGGATTAATTATTATTGATTATATTTTGTCACAGAGCGCATTTTGTTAGAGCGTAGTTTTTATGAAAGAATGAAGTAACATATTTATGTCATGACGAGTACCGTGGCATCAGGGGCTCCTGACCAGCAATAACCAGGCTTGTCCAGCTCTTTGCACACGGCAAAACGTACCTAAACTCATAATATAAATATATTCCTCTATGTATCAAAAACACATAAAGTCGGACGTAGAACCTGCTCCTTTTTTAAAGTTGGTTAATAAAGAACCCTTGGAGGCCAAAAAAGCAACTCGCACTTCAGTCATTTTACAATTGAATGCATACCAGACAACTCCTTACGACGAACCCTTTCCAAAACCAAACAATAGACCTCTTGTAATTAGACAACGATCTTCGATCTCAAATAAACAATACTTTTTTTTATAAATCAACCGCATCCCACGGGCAATGTCGTTTATCAGGCCGGCGCGCACGCAGCCATGGTGATCGTCCGTTAATAATGCCTTAATTGTTCATTTAACGCATACTAATACTGGCATAGCTACGCTTGTTTTACTATCATCATCCTAGACTATAATATAACTATGTTTATACTGCAGGGCACTCACACACCGTTGAATTTTTTCGCAGTTGTATGCAAGTTTCCACTTCCTCGCGATTTTTTCCTTCACCGGAAAGCTCATAGTAAATTTAAGAAGTAATTTCGCACGTTAATTCGAAAAACACAGAGTCGCGAGCCCGGGCTCGATCCCACGACCCTCTGCTTGAGAGGCCATTGGTCAAACCACTAGGCTACCTCGACTTTTTATTATTATCTAATATATAAAAATCTCGTATCACGGTGTTTGTTACCTATATCGAACTCCTCTGAAACCGCTTCACCGATTTTTATGAACCTTTATTCTCTATATTCGGTAGGTCGTAGACTATTTTTTGTATACCTACCCCTATTCTTCGTAGAAGGAGTCGCGGGCAACAGCTAGTCTCTAATACCTATATAAAAATCTCGTGTCACGGTGTTTGTTATCGAACTCCTTCGAAACGGCTTGACCGATTTTTATGAAACTTTTAATACGAGGGTCTGAAAATAGGTCGTAAGCTATTTTTTATGCCCCTAGGTGACATAGTAGCAAAACAACGTTTTCGGGGTCAGCTAGTAAGGTAGTATATTATATAAATAGCTGGATCGCTAAGATTAAACTTAGGAGGATTTATGCATGTAGAATCCCAATGTACGGGTGTTTTTCATGCATGGTAAATGAAGAACGCGATTTAAGTTTTGAGCATTAATATTGGGATACAGTAAAATCCCGGAATTCCAGGTTGACTGCCGACCTATATAGTTTAAGCGAGCGAAGTCGCAGTAAAAGGTAAAAAATTGATAATAATAAAGAAAAATAATACTTTAAGAATAAGAATTGGAGACAAAACATGTCTTTAACAATGGGACGTAATCAAAGGCTTAAAAGCTTTATAAATACCTATGTATTAAACTTTTTTACTTAACTAGACATAATTAGTTCATCTTTGTCCGTTGAAAAATAAACTCATTATCTTATTTTTAACAAAGTGGCTCGTCAATGTACAGTCCAGGAAATTGTATTGCGTACCAGAATAGAACCTTTTTGGTGTAAATGGCATGTTGACGTTCCCTACAGCTGCCAAAGTAATCATCGCGAAATTGACTGTGAAGAGATTCCACCCTGGTATGCGATTCAGTTTTCTTGACCACCAATCCACCACTAGTCAACCAATCCGATTCCTAGGTCACTATAGTACCTTGTCGCATTAACTACTAGATAATTACAACGTCAGTTGGCGGGTCAAGCGAGTATCAACTTTCCGATCACAAGACAATTAACGTAAATAGTTTATAAACGTTTTCTCTCCATGCCATGAGAAGATAAAGAAGTTTTGGCAGATGGACTATGACAATTCAAGTTATTAATACGCAAGCAAACTCCTTTCCTATTCATTATCGTTGACACATGTTCGAAAAGATCGAGATGTCATCTCATCATGGCATACATCACGCAATAATCACTGTCGTTGAAGATAATCAAATTGATTCATTATGACATGGTTCTATAGTGGCATAGGAATCAAATTGGTTATGGCATGGGTACAGAGTGGTCCTTTTTTGCAAAAACAACAAAAAAAATATCAACTTGGATCGACAAAAAAGCATGTCAAGCTGGCGAGTGACTGAATTGTTAAATTAATGTGTTGTTTTACGAACTTAAACACGTTTTTAACATTTAAAATGAGTATATTTAATTATTAACTCTATCGCGATTGTCCCAAATAAATACCTACATAAATATTCACATTCAACCAATTTACGAGGACCATTTTAATGAGATATTCTCATTCAGATTCGCGTCGATGGACACAATAAAGATAAACCATCCTCATTAATTCCACAATTAAGTAAATTTTAACGACTCTCTGTCAATACTGCCGGCCGTACATAACTAAAACGAAAACATTTCGAAAGCAAATGTCCCAAACACTTTTAATTATCATTCCATGTAAATTAGAATCGATTAGATTCTGATTCCGTGATTACGATTTCTTTTTCTATATACCCGTAAGGGATCACGCGAAGAATTTGAGGTTAAATACGATTGATTAATATGTTACTTATCGTTTCAAATTAGACGATAGATTTATGCAAATCGATGCTTTTATAGCTGGCACACACGACAAAAAGATTTTAGGCGTAATTTGATACGACGTATAACGTCATTAGTATTCGATTAGTAATGCGAGATGTGACAATCCAAGCAGTTAAATCGATACAAACCATACGATCCCGTTGTAGTAGAATATTTCACTTTTATTTACGCATGGTTTTAACGGGTAACCTGAGTTCACTATGATTTGAGGGTATTTGATACTGTGATATTATCTACAGTAGGTGTGAAGAACAACGATACCCCAAACAACGTTTTTTATGAGCCATTACGTCAATAGTGACATTATTATAAATTTATCACGATCAATGTTGCAACTGCTTGTCAAAATGTTAAGAAACAACTGAGATTTGTTATAGTTTGTGACAGGTATTTTTAAGATTAGTAAATTTATGTGTCCTTAATACACATTAGTGCTAATAATTTATGTTAATTTTATGCCAGAAATTAACTCTCACCGATTATAATAACGAAATTATTTAACGGCTCGTATGTGGAGCAATATTTATATTATTATTATGGAAATTTGATCGCCCACCATCTTTTAGAATTATATGATGCTAAGATTGACAATTTTAAGGTTGAGTTTCTTTTCGATTGTGACACTATGCAAAGTTACGACAGCAGTGTATTTTAAAAGTTCAAGTAAATGTAGCAATGCCATAGAAAATAAATGTAATTAGGTGGTGTAAACTTTAGTGAAAAGAAATGAACATGTGACAAATTAAATTTAAATTCAAATTCAAATTCAAAAACATTTGTTTGTAAGAATACAGTAGGTAAAAAGATCTTAAAATAAGTTAAGCACATGTATTCAGCATGCAAGCAAGCGTACAAATATTTAGTTTTAGGTCAAAAAAAAATAACAAAAAAGTTAAAGTCTGACAATATTGCAAGGGCTAAGTAAAGCATCCTGAAGTGAAAATTTTGTATCTGAAGGCTGAAACGTAAATAGTAGGATTCAAAAAAGGTTATTCCAATTCTTTAAATAAATCATAAATTTTTAAACAATAGTAAGTAAAGCATCTTAAAAAATTACCATAATGGTTGTACATAAGGGCAACATAAGCAAATATAGTCCACTAGAAAATATTTTAATTTTATAGCAAAATATTTATTCATGACAAAAACCTTACCATACATGAAAACAATCTGCCAAAGGTTTCGTCAACCTAATAATAAAACAAGTCATCCAAATACAAGAAGATATCATCAAAATACAAATAAAAATCCGCTACACAAGGAACATGGAATACATTAAAATTTTAATCCCCACCCAGGTCCCCATTATACTAGCAGCATTTTATAGCATCTTTCGATGGATACTTTGTTGTATGTCTGTATTGGAATAATTTAAATAAGAATAACAAACTTAAACTGTCCTTAGGAATCACTACTTAATTTAGATTTGCATATTAATTCAACATAACTGCGATGAAACGGTCAATTAATGATGTTGGCACACCCTGCGCACGCGCTGCCTCGCTGACAGACTGGTTAATCATACTGTGGTCCTTCATTAGTTACGCTTTGTTTCTTTTTTCGTGACTCCTTTTTGCAATGGCATTATTGGCAACGAATTTTTCGGTGTCCATTACAATGTACAGACTCTTACCTACAAATTCTTAGTTATAGTTATTATTACACCCCAGACTTATCGCGACCATTTATTATTAAAATTGTAATAGTATAGTATTTTATGCAACTGTATCATAATAAGGGCCATTGAGATACGAGTGCGAGTTTATGACATGAGGCGAAGCCGAATGTCATAATAGATACGCATGAGTATCTCAATGGCCGATTATGAATAGTTGCATAGGTACATTACTTTTTCTATGAGCTCAAAATAAACATTTATTAAATAATGAATACTTACATAACGGACAATAAATGAATTTTTCGATTTTAAAAGTAGCAAATTATCGCTCACTTTCATTGCCGCCTATTTTATTTCTGGCGGCGTCAACATTTCTGCATCACTTAATTCACCAAAGTCACACATTCTCACAGATAAAAAGTCATTTAAATAGTGATTAACTCTTTTCATTTCTTTCAACTTTCAAGAACTCCGTGCAAAAGCAAAACAAATTCCCGCTATTTTGAAACTTTTTTTTTCACTAGGTAATCACAGCCTTAGAATGGACCCGGGAACTTTAGGTCATACAGCCAAATTGAATGATGTTAAAATATTCATATTTAATAATAACTTTAAAATTCATTTATTGTCCGTAATGTCCGTTATTTAAGTATTCATTATTTAATAATTGTTTATTTAAACATATTTTAATTAATGTATAAAGTCGATTTAACAATAATTAAGTACTTAAATAAAATAGAATGGCTGTCGGCCATTTGACAATAAACCGGTGAACTTTTTTTTATTTATTTTTTTATTTTAATTTCCGCCATTTGCAGTGCGAAAAAGAACATTGTGAAACGTTTCATAATGAAAATGTCAAAGTTGCGATCACACAATGCACCTCATTGGACTACCGATAGCGATATCGATAGTAGCACATTGTAGTACGCGAGTAGAAAAGCAATTTATTGTAATACCTATATGTGAAAATCTCGAAGGTCTAAAACAAAAATTCTTAGTCTATAACTTTTTAGTATATTTTAATAAGTTTTTTTTAATACCGGATAAACCAGTGACGAAGCTGGAGCATAGTGAACGGTCCTGGTACCTACTCTGAGCTCGAAACGCGTCAGTGTAGTTTGGTGGTAGTGATAGTTGGTTTTGTGTGATTTGTGTGTGTTCGTACTACAGTGTGGAAGTGGAGGAACTGTATGAACACCCATTTCTTACGTAAACGTAACTATCGTAAAGTTGCGGGTGAGCAAAGTAATTGTTTCAGTTCATTAGTATGGAACCTCAGCAAAGTAAAGTCTGTTTTAAACTTTCGTGATTTTCACTCATAATTACTATACTAAACGGGTCTTATCACGCAAATAATATTTACCTCGACGTTTCGGCCACATTGCAGCATCCGTGGTCATGAATTAACGTCCAGGTAAATATTATTTGCGTGATAAGTCCCGTTTAATAGAGTAATTATAAGTAAAGTCTGATTTAATAAATTATATGGAACTAGATCCTTTGATGTCAATGTCCCATGACATTTTACCTGACTAATTATTAAAAAAAAGATTAATAATTGGTGTACTAATTAATACTTGAATGATTCCTAAGCATTTTTATTTCACGCTCGATTTTGGAGAAAATTTGAGTTGCGTCACTCAAAATTTACAGTTTTGGGGTTTTCAGAAAAAATGTACCTGTTTTGCCTTAATTATCCTCAATTTTCCATACAAAATTTATTGTCAGTTTTGTGACGGTCCATACAACATATTTTTTGTATGGTTAACTGCGTCACAAAACTGACAATTAATAGTGGGACACTTTTTTATTGCTTAAATCGATAGTGGTTGTGATCCTGATTAGAAATAACCCAAAATTTGTTAGGTTTTTATAATTAAGTACACTTTTTTCTGAAAATGCCCGTTTACGTCTTTAATTGGTTTTATTTAATTCGACGCTCATTAAAAATAGGATTCGTTAGAGTAAGCACGACAAATGTAAGTCAAAATTCAACAACTTACGTCTCTATTCAGCAAGAGCAGTTTGAAAGGAAAGTATTCAAATTGACACGAATAAATTTCATACTGGCCGTATAGATGTCAGACACGCAATTAAAACAAAACACAAGCGCTCAACATTGTACAGATTGAAACCGCATTCGGGCTTCCAAATCCTCCGAACATTCCCGAAGTTCATCGCGTCAAACTAATCTTTGAAATCAAAACAATCGAATAAATACCGAACGTTAATTATAAGTTATTCGGATGCGTTCAGAAACAGTCGCCGTGCGTAAATCAGTCGGTGCTCGTTGGTGCGTCTATTTCGAGCCTCGACTCAATCTCGACGGGAGTTAATTAGAAAGAATTGCTTTTATTTCGCGTTTCCACACTTCACGTAGCGAGATGTGACGCAGACGTGCCTCTGTGTGAAATTGAAAATGCCTCTTGATGAATGGCGTCTGAGAAATTTTATTAGAAGGTTATTAGTGGTGTATTTCGGTCTACGCGGCCGATAATTATAATAAGCAATCTGTTTGGTTGTTTTGGTTCCTTCTAAAAGCGGCCGTCTGGATGTTCGTCTTCAATTTAGAACGTATTTCTAATTACTGCGACAATGTCCCTTTTTTTCGTTACCGATCTCGAGTCTTCGTTAGATTGGAATCGTCTTAAACCATTCACCGTTTTGATTATGTCTTTGGTTGCTTTACATTTTTTAGGTTTCTGTTACTTATTACAATTATGAGTAACTTTTTGCTGTTAGAAATGGTCTATTGTTAATGTTCATGAATGCATCATCTGTATTAAAACTTAAGGCACTTATGATGGGAGGCGCCTTTAGCCTATCTTTGTAAATACTTAAACTTAAAAAAACTTTTTCTTAACTTAACAGACTTCTGTTAGGTACGTCCTTAATCCTGGCACCAAGCAACAGTGTACTTGAGCTGCTGTGTGTTCTAGCGTGGAGAATAAGACAGCCGTTGAAATTATTGACACATGAAGTATTCTAACTTAGCTTAGGCTGGCAATGCATCTGATTTTGGGAGTGTCCAGGGGTGGTGGTTCGCGCTTATCGTCAGGTTTACTTGCGTTTTAAAAAGTCATACAAAAACGAATCCATCACACTAATAGGAAACACACAGCTTGAAATTTCCGATGTAGTCACTGCCTGCCACATGTTTTGGCAGAGTGAAAAGCGCGCAATATCGTCTCCTTTCATAAGTGTTTTTTAGTACTGAACGTAATAAAAGAGTAAAGTGACTGATAGACACTAGAGACTGGAAATTTTGCACCAAGATGGGGTTTTCCAAAATCCCCACGGGATAGGGGACACGCCTGTTTTTCATCACGAGGACAAAGCTACGGGATACAGCAAAATAAAGATAAATTGTGTATTTGAGCTGTTTTTTCATCAGTTCTGGGACAATGTCATATAATTAATTATTTGATGAAAATCTTCTCGAAAATGGGGTTCCCGAGGTCATTGTCAACATTTTAATGATAAACGAGGTCTGAAAAATATTGAGATTGCTAAATGTGACACAAATTGAGGACGTGCGACCTCTCTAAGCTTATTTATGAGATATTTGACTTAATGCACGTTAATAGTTTAAAAAAATATAATCTTTTGAAGTTGATTACGCTCATTTATTTGAATTTTTCTATTTGCGAACTAAAATGTTGCCAACCCACCTTGTTAGTTTAATGGGTTGTCGGTCGAAAAAATGACACGGAAATATTGCGGAAAAGATTAATGCGTCTTAGATATTTCGAAAAGCAAATATTTTCTTTGTTGTGATGTGTCGCTGAAAATGTCTCAGAACGTAAATTAGAAGAGTTTTATTTATTTGTTAAATTTCTCTTGTTTAATTACATTTTGTACTTATTCTCGTCTCGGGACAGCATTATGCTACTTGACACAAAGAGGCCTGTGCCAGAATGAGAATGATTGAGAACTTCATACATGCCATGAAACTGTTTCACATGTGTATGGAAAATCCTTCACCAAGTTTTCCTACATCGAGAACCTCATGATAAAATTACTGATTCCAAATCCGAAAAAGTCCAGAGATGCGATCTCAGACTTTACTCTTAAACCCCTGACCAAGATGCCATAGGTCAAACCATTAGGCTACCTCGGCTTTGTACTTGGTATAGGTAGTTGTTTTTAAACATTTTTTTTCGAACTGATTGCCAGGACCTTATCGGTAAAATAAATAATCCAATTAAGGATGTAATTACACCTCCTTAAAACAAACACTCAGAATATTCTCAAAACGGAAATATCGTTAAAACTGAAAATATAACTGTTACACCAGAAACAGTTACACTAAAGCCAATATCACATAATGAATCCAATTATCCACAGTTATTTCGTTGAAAGTCACAGTTTCAATCAGTACAGCTAAATCAATGCGACAATTGTGCTACAATGGGCCGCTGGTGGTTTTTAAATGGATGTAACAATTAATTCTGGACGATTAGGCTGTGACGCGTTGACGCCCGCATTTTCGAAGCTATGCGTTGATGTAGAGATGGAATAGAGTCTTTGTTATCTCTAAAAAGTTTTGTGTTAGTATTGGATGAGCGTTTTTTTTTTAATTGTAGCTACCCAATTTACTATGATGCGAAAAATATTTTTAGCCACGTAAGGCCCGCCGTACTAAATTTAGTACATTATATGTCAAAGCGATTTCCTAGACTGACAATAATTGTCAAATTATGGTAGTCAAAGATTGACGTGGGCTTAGATGAATTAGTTTTTAATATCCACACAGTACCTCATTTTTCATTTATTAACATTTATTGACAAGTGATTATAAATAATGTAATATTTTTTAAGGTATAAATTCAATTGAAAAATATTTGGCAAACATACCTAGTTGCAAAAAGCTCACGAGCGAGATTTTGTGCATTAGAAATATACACTGTTGTTTACACTTAAGATTACGATAATTCTACTTCCAGTTGATAGGAAGGAAAAATTCTATTTTTTTATATTACTTTTCTATTTACTTTGTCGCCCTTGTCTAACTTTATCTACATTACGATTATTTTGATATCAACTCAAAATAATAAAAAAAACTGACCAATATCTTAGTCACCGCTCCACAGTTTTTTGTGCTCCGGCCGCACACTTATGAGACTGTCAGAACTTAACGCGTCGTGCACTATTGTCGTGATTAAAACTCTAATTGACCCACACTAAATCACAATTTACTGCCTATGAATCCCCATTAAGTTTATTTGTACTTAAAAGAGATTTGTTTGTCACTAATTTTGATTTTGTTGCAGGATTCTAGGCGCAGCAATGCTATTAAAGAAGATATATTCATTCTCGAATACGTTATTGCGCTAAAAGTGTTTTCTTTTCTCCTAAGACTTTCTTTGATAATAATTTTGATGTAATTTTAGATCTTGTCTTTGTCACAAACTAAGACACAAATAACTGGAAATTGTACATTAAATGCAGATAATTCGTTTATTTATTTATTTGTTAAATAAAGTTTTCCGGGTGCGCCGGTGGGATTCGAACCCACGTCTCCTGGGTATGCGCCCCAACACGGGTGTTCTACCAATTGAACCACGTCGCTCCCAACCGACTTCCCCGAAATTCTTAATCGCTTACATGCGCCAACAGTGGTTATTAAGAATTTCGGGGAAGTCGGTTGGGAGCGACGTGGTTCAATTGGTAGAACACCCGTGTTGGGGCGCATACCCAGGAGACGTGGGTTCGAATCCCACCGGCGCACCCGGAAAACTTTTTCGCTTTTAAATCCTAGTTTCGGTGAGCAGACGTAACTGCTAATAAAAATAAATAACATTTTTTTTAAATTTGATATAACTCATAATGAAATGCAGACGGAGTTAAAAAATTTGTTCTAATGTTAACCGGTAAAACAAATGACTGCATGGTAGGTAAGTTCCGTTGTGACATGAAAATTGATCTTTCAACTTTTTTTTGTTCATTTGGTTAATAAAATTGTCTGTAGCATAACGGATTCATACTGTTTTCAACTTCTGGTGTTAAATGTTTAACGTTTTGAACTCCACCTATGTACGGATATCCGGGGATATTTAGGTGATTAAGCTTGGTGTCAATGTGAGAAAGAGTATCAACAGTATTGTATTGTCTATATCTCATCATTTTCTCATCTGAAGAAAGCTCATCCACACCCTGCCAACTTTGAACCTAAAAAGCTGAAATTTTGCATAAAATTCCTGAGATTACATAAGAAGTAAGGACGGATTTTACGAAATTTCTAATGGATGGAATATTTTGGAAGTAAACGCATCCATCCACGCATCGTCCGTATCAGCATCGGCTAAGGCCATGTTCAGATGACAAGCGCTCAACGCGCGTTTTGATAACGCGCGTTTATAACTACATACATTCTGTTTATTAAAGTCAAAGTCAAAATGATTTATTGCATAGCACATTACAGGCATAAGCTCCCGTAAGGACACGGCAATATCAAAGGGCTATTTTTACAATTAAAAATTTTAGAAATTTTTCCTATATTTCTGCTAATTTAACTGCATATTCTATTTAAAAACATCGCCCAAAAACGAATCCAAAAAGCCACGCATTTGTATTTTTATTAATACGTATATACGTAGTAATAAAAATACAAATACATAGCTGTTTGGATTCGTTTTTGGATGTATATACATCACAAGCATCATTTTGCCTGCCATCCTAAGATCTGACTGACTGAGATCATAATTATTATTACTATGTGCACATGCGTTCACACATATTTATCATTAAAATACTCGTCCAAGCTATAGAAACATTTTTCGATCAGAAAGGACTTCAATTGGTTATTAAATGCTACGGCTCCGTCCACGTCCTTCAGGAAATTTGGAAGATGGTTGTAAATTTGTATTGTCATGAAGTGTGGGTTTGATTTTATTAAGTAGTGAAATTATTCTTTTATTCCAATTATTTCTTTTGTGTTCTGTTAATATTGAATATAGATTTATATGTTTTTTTACAAATTTACAAGATTCTAGAATACACATGGAAGTGAATGTGAGAATTTTATGTTTAAGGAATAAGGTTTGCATGATTCCATTTGATTATTAAAACGCGCGTTATCATGTATACGGCCAGAACAAAATGTATGTAGTTGTAAACGTGCGTTATCAAAACGCGCGTTGAGCGCTTGTCATCTGAACATGACCTAAAGGCCTAAAGCTAACAATTTTTTATTTAGAAAAAAAATCGTGACTTTCGTTTCAGTCTCACCAAATACGAGACATTTGCTGCGCGAGCAAACTTTGAAAAACAACTATTGTTACCAACTCGCCTAGATCTTTATAATTAGATCCAACTCACCTTCAATTACAAGCCGTAGTTTAATTAGAACATTAATTAATGCACAGTAGTTGATTGCTCCAATGAGCGTAATTAAGCTGACGACATCGGGTTGATTCATCAATTATGTCAATTTACTCGTACATTGCCAAAAATAAATCGCAAAGTAAGATTTATTTTTACTAACGAAGTCACTCAGAGGGCGATGGAGAGGCTATATGCTAGGAGTTTCTCTGCGGGATCGCGTCAGAAATGATGAAATCCGCGCAAGAACTAAAGTCACCGACATAGCTCGAAGAATCGCCAGACTCAAGTGCGGCATGGCACATCGCTCGCAGAACTGTTGACTGTTGAGCAAAAAGGTTCTCGAGTGGCACCACAGACAGGAAGACGCACTCAAACATGATGGAGTGACGACCTGGTTAAGGTTGCGGGTTCGCGTTGGATGCATATGGCGTGGGACCGATCTGTTTGGCGAGCCTTGGCGAGGCCTGTTTTCAGCAGTGGACGTCTTTCGGCTGAAATGATGATGATGAACATTTATTGTTTTAACCTTAATTGTAATTTAAATACTTAGCGGAATTGACTTAACTGTGTCATGTCGATCACAGCCTGTATACGTCTACTACAGGTGCTGCTACA
Organism: Archips crataeganus; assembly: GCA_947859365.1. Classification (NCBI taxonomy): domain Eukaryota; kingdom Metazoa; phylum Arthropoda; class Insecta; order Lepidoptera; family Tortricidae; genus Archips; species Archips crataeganus. The sequence goes on from OX402058.1 coordinate 12,425,947, forward strand.
TGCCTTCTGCAGGGCACAGGCCTCTTCTTAGAACTAGAAGGCTTGGGCCGTAGTTCCCACGCGAGCGCAGTGCCCATTTGGAACTTCACACACACCATTGAATTTTTTAGCAGGTGTTTGCAGGTTTCCCCACGATGTTTTCCTTCACCGTAAAGCACATGGTAAATTTTAAATGTAATTTCACGCGTATGAAAAACTCTGAGGTGAACCTGGGCGTGAACCCACGACCCTTAAGCACCAAACGCACTGAAAGCGATAGCGGGGCGGCGCAGCGCCGGTGACGGTTGTAATTATATTCTAACTTGTATGAAAGAGATCGCGGTACGGTACCGCACAACCGTTAATACAAGTTAGAATTATTCTAACTTGTATGAACGGTTGTGCGGTACCGTACCGCGAACTCTTTCATACAAGTTAGAATATTACAACCGTCACCGCCACCGCACCGCTAAGCCTCCGCTGTTTGTGCGTTAGGAGCTGTAAGTAAAATGCACTATATTTGTCTTGAAAAACTCCGTTAACCACAAAAAAATCTGTTACTAACAAAAGAAACATCCAGAACCCCGTCACAAAAGCTATCCCAGCAACTTATTTTAAACTGATTATTCATACCAACAAGTATTTATGTCGATATTTCTAGATCAATAAAACAATGACGAGCTTCACACTCTCCATTAAATAATGCAATAATATTTATAATTTTCACGTCGTATTTTTATGAAAACTATAATTCACGTGAACGGTGTCGACACTTTCGATTATGCCCACAAGGTCGTGTAAAACGGCCACTAGCGTGTATTCTTATCCTAAGTGTATTCAGAAATAGATGACGTCTCATTATAAATTTCCCAGTTCGAATAAAAAAATAGCAATGGAGTCATCTTTTGCAATAACGTTCATCGTTTGATATTTTTATGCTCGGGCTGATTAGAACTTTGTTTTATTAGTTCGACGGTTTTTATTTTCGTGTTCATTAAAAAAGGGCGTGGTAATGTAGACTCTTAGATTTCATGTTGTTTGGTACCTTAGCGTGAAACCAAAATACAATTATGACAAGAAGTTCATGATAAAGATCACAGGTTATCCATACATAGCCGCAATTTCAAGTTAATTGCATATGCATTTAAATCTTAGGGAGTTAATAATGCCAGTACATCTTAATTGACGACCAAATGGCCTAGTAGTTAGAGAACCTGACGATAAAGCATGAAGTCCTGGGTTCGATTCCCGCATCGGGGCAGATATTTTGATAAAAAATACGGATGATAGTTCTCCAGTCTTGGGTGTTTAATAAGTATTTAAGTATTGTACCTATCTATATAAGTATGTTTATCCGTTGCATAGTACCCATAACACAAGCATTGCAGCTTATTCATCTATTTGTAACAGCTGAAATTACATTTCAAACTACCTTTTGAAAAACAGCTGATTATTGAATCCGACAAAAACAAAAGACCCGTTGCAAACCTCTAGATAAATCGCGAACATTAATAAAAAGCAGATTAAGATAGAGCGATGAATTCCTAAAAGACAACAGATATCTAATTTGCGTCAAGCTGAAATTCCTATTGCAATAAGACGCTAACAATACTGACAGTAAGTGGATGCGTCGGGACGCTCTAATGCCGCGTCGGAGCCGACTCCCGCGCACGTGTCCGCCCGCCCAGAGAAAATCGCGCGAAAAAACGCGTATCGTGAAACGAGCGAGAAAATCGCGCGAATACGCGGTGATACCTACTGTTGTGACATGCTAATCCTCGCATTGTTGCTGTGACGTAATTGATATTTTGCTGTCAAATAAATTGTGTGCTGTGGACCGACGGATAAGTGAACAAATGTTTGTGCTGTCAATAAGTGACAGAGGAGATTTTTAGTCATTTTGAAACCACCGTTGCTGCAGGTATGTTGTAGTTACATATTATTATATCAACTATCGTAAAAGTGACGACTTAAGAAATCGTTAGTTTGGTTTTATTACATAGCAACTGTAGCACTTTTTATCAATTGAAAATCGTTCAAATTATTTGTTACTAGTTTTTTCCCGCGACTTCACTCTCTTGGGCGAATTAAATATTGGCTATATCTCCCATCAGATTCCCATTCCCACGGGACCGTGGGAATTTCTAGAAATCCCTTCTTAGTGCACCTTTTATCAACGAATATGTCTGCCGAATTTCCAGTCTCTATATACATCCCGGGGGTGCGTTATCAGTCAGTCATAGTCCTGTAGATTATTTTGCTGACAGAATTTATAGTTTTTAGTGAAAAACTTTCAAATTTAATTGTTATTTCCGTAGCGTGATCTGCTAATTTGATTAAAAAAGAGCCCAGCGTGGCACTTACGAGCCAGACTTGAGTTACAGCAATATCAACTTTCTTGAAGAAATCTTAAAAATAGACTTTTACGACCCTCAAGTTTAACATAAAAACTTCTTTCATAATTTAGTACAGTCGGACGTGTTTCTAATTAAATTGCGTGTTATTTTATTATTCGGTATGCATTCGTGCCAACCTCTAACTATGTAGCGAAGTAAAACGTTCGGCAGTGTAATAAAAATCTTTGTTTATCGTAGGTATTATCATTTGTTATAATGTAGGCGGGTTTAAATCTGTAGATATTTTTATTATTTGATTACCGTTTTATTAATTTAAAATTGCGTCTTGTTCAACTTCGACGTGTAACAATACAAAGCCTACAATAAGCTAACTTGGGAAGTGAGATCGGAAAGCTTGATAGTGCATTTTCACCAAAAAAAAATTTTACAGATTAATTATTGCAATTAGCTAAAAAATTAATTATTGCATGAACTAAAACAATTACTTTGCTCACCCGCGGTTCATTAATATGGACCTCCGCAAAGTAACGCCTGATTCAATAAATTATTTAATTGTTGCAATTAAAACAAGAGTTACCTGCAAGTTTTGCTTAAAGTACTTAGTTATAATCTTTAATTATTTAAGTTTTTACAAACTAAGGAGTGCGAAGGGGACGCGGATAGAATGAGGAGCAAACCCAACACCAGGGGGTCAATTCAGGAACGGGCCTTCACAGGTTTGGTAGCGGTAATTAAATCGTTTGGGTTGGGTTTGGTTTGAACTGCTATTCAGGAATGCCAAAAATAACTGGTTTGCGAGAGGTTTGGACTGAGTTTGGGATGAGCCTTATTTATTTGTTTATTTATTTATTTACAAAGCGAAATAACAGGAAAATAAGGCTCATCTCAAGCTCAACCCATTCATATCCACTCCCAAACGATTAAATTACCGCTCGCAAACCGTGTTGGTCCGTTCCTGAATTTACCCCCTTTTCGATGGCAAAGCTGAACGCGCGGTATGTCACACCCCCTCCTCAGCCTTCAACACCTCCTCTTCCGCCTTGTCCATCCAAAATTGTCTTATTTTAAATGGACCAAATGAAAGGAAAGCGCTGGTTAACAGAGATGTGCTATGCAGTTGTTATCCTGCGAGACTGTGAAAGATAGCTGTACGCTACGAAAATGTGTGAACTTTTCCACTAAACCTAAGCTACTAAGCTAGCCGCTGGAGGAAGATTCAGAGCACGCATCTTTCCATACAAAAAACAGAATTGGTACCGTTTCGTAGCTAAAAGTTCGTAACCAGCTTCGAAACGGGAAAAATATCCCGTTTTGTAACTGGCTACTAAACGGGACTTTGATATTACCGATTCGTAACTGAGATTGGTCTCCAGCTTGGAAACGGGAAAAAAACCGTTTTGTAACTGGCTACTAAACGGGATTTTGCCATTACCGATTCGTAACTGCGGTTGGTTAGTTTTTCACCAGTGCTGGTATGTGGACCAATAAATATGATTGGTGGATATCAAATGCATCCATAGCAACGTAGCATAACACATCTCTGGTGGAAAAGCACCCTTTTCCCAATGACAGAACTATATAATAAGAGGAACATCATGTCATTACTTTGATAAAAGATCGTATCTCAAATCCATACGCTAACTTAAATGAAACCTTCAGACGACGAAGTAATGTTGATTTTCTAAGATTATTGATTTTAAGATCCGAGTTTTCTCAAAATAGTGACGAAACATGTCACGGACATAGCTCGAAGAATTGCTAGATTTAAGTGGCAGTGGGCAGGGCACATCGCTCGTAGAATTGACGGCCGATGGGGCCGAAAGGTTCTCGAGTGGCATCCGCGGACCGGATGACGCAGTGTAGGTAGGCCTCTAACAAGATGGAGCGACGACCTGGTTAAGGTGGCGGGAATGCATTGGATGCGGATGGCGCAGGGCCGATTTGTTTGGCGAGCCTTGGGAGAGGTCTATGTTCAGCAGTGGACGTCTTTCGGCTGAGATGATGATGATGGCATGTCACGCGAACTAAAAGTACGAGGCGTTTATATGCGGCTAAACAGCAATTCATTTATTTCCCCACCTCAGTCTCTAACGAAGTTGATTGCTCATTAAATGTGTTATTGTACTTATTGTAGAGATTTTGGTTTAAAATAGATAACATGCCATGGGTGAGTAAATATCATAGTTTCATAATACCTACCAATGAAATCACCAAACTAGGTAACTTGTGCACATCCATAGTAAGAGAAATGAAAAAGTGGTGGCATCGATACCTTACCTACGTACCTTAATTTTTGGTAAGAAATTTTATCCATGTAGATCTAGTATACTCAATTGCGATAAAATGACAAGGATTTTTTTTAATTCAAAGTAGATCCTAAAGCAAAGTACACACGCACCTGCGACACGCTGCGTCAAATTGGACATCACACTTACTTTCTATTTCACATGATAATGACTTAAAATAAGAACACCAAAGGCAGGCATTATCCTTCTAACTCCATTTCTCACTTCCAATTTTCCTAGAAGCACGGTAATGAGATTCTCCGCACCGCTCCAGCGAAGGCGCTGGGTAAATAGTTTTGTGTGCCGAGCGCAGTCCGGTAGCCGCTCTCTGTTTGCTGTCGACCTGTTAATTAATAACTCGGCGCACGGTGTGTACACAGCCTTATTACCGGTAAAATCTCACGAGTCACGAGTCTCGACTCACTCAAACCAGTTCCAAGGTTCTGTTGGTTTCTAATCACACGGTAATGCATTCGTATAGCCAACGCTAATCAACCAAGGCATGCCCTATTTCCACCTAATTCGTGTCGCATAAAAATTACCAGTCATTAATAAAAGCGCAATGCACCCAAGTCACATTCAAATCCACACCTCGCGCCTATTAACCGCTCTAATTTGAATACAAAATTCATGGCTACCTTCAATACAATGTTATTTATCATTACCATGCCCATTTAGCCTCGCACCCGCGCTCTATAATTACCGGGAAAAAATGAAACTTGAAGAAACGCGATGGCAACTAATGGCCTGAAACTAAATTTTAATTAATGTCACGTTTTACGAAATGAAAGTGATTACAGAAATAACACGACAGGCCGCGCGAGCCCCCTCCCCCGCTCATGTTCGACAATTTACGACATGGTAATTATGTATACGTGTTTAGGCACCTTCACCTTCTACGGCCGGTGTAATTTTGGAAATTAAAAACGGTAAGCTTCAATCGCGCCGTAATATCTAAATGATGGATTAACCTCGCGTTTTGATGTCGATCGATTTATTTGGCCGGCAGCCAGTAATTATTCTTTATCGTCGTACGTGTGGTGAACACAATTAGTTATTGATCAGCCGGCAATTAAGCCCAATCGATTTTGTTTGTTGAAGTTGGAGAAAATTGTTTTAGTTCGACTTTTAACAGCCGACAGTTTAATGCGCCTAATGGATTCTCGGCCATTTAGATTTACCCCTGTAAGTGATCTTTTAATATTTAAAAACAATAACTGACCATTTATACGTAATTGTACATTGGACTTATAAAAACTGTCCCCAACAAATAACTAATTTCTAACGCAGTGAGAACTTTTATCTGTCACGTTGTTTTTGACGATATGGATATGGAAGATGAGGAATCGCTCCTATTTTATGAAATCAGACACTTATTGTAACAACGTCTGTATAGCATTTATTAAGACTCAGGTATGTAACTAAATTTGAAGTTAAAATCAATAACAAGTGAGCCGTAATGTTTTTATTTTCAGTTTACTCGTGACCAATGCCGCTGCAATACCGTGTTTATGTCTCAGGTGGTACTAAGTTTAAGTAGGCTGGTGCTCAAATAATTATCACTACAAAATCGTATTACTAAAATTCCAAACAGCACACTAACAAGTACCACCCGACTCCTTTCGGCGTTCAACCAGGACAGCATAGCTTAAAGACAGGAATAGCGTTGTTAAAGTCAAACAACTATGGCTCGGCACGGTTCGGCCGAGTAATTGGCCCACACGGCCCTCGGGCGTCAGCAACACCTAGGAACGTATCAAACCGTTTTAATAATGAGCTAGGTTGAGATCGTGAAACAATAAATTGCAAAGCTTGGAGGCTTCGTGCCCGAGACAGCTATCTGTGGCGAGCATTATGCATCTCGTGTAGCCCGAGATAGCGGGCTATCATCTCGATTGATAGGAGAATAGCCCTAAGGGTAGACGGGATTTGGATGCATTGTGAAAGTACCAGGGCACAAGCATTATGCAAGAGCTCCATTAAAGGTGCGTGAAATATTTAAAGCATTGTATTGTGCTCCCGTGATGGTTTTGTGTTTTGCTCGTCTAGTGCTGAGTGACGAGCGAAGCGTTTGACTTGTTACTTAGTATGTGGTAAAGGACATAGTAAATGAGATGAAAACGTACATCACTAGAAGTTTTTAAGTATGTATTCTACCTTTATATATAATGCGCTTTATATAAAATGCTTTACCTACACGTGTAACCGTACAGTGTGTGTCAAATTGTTACATCCGAATCTAAAACTTCCTCTTTTTTGAAGCCGGTCAAAAACTAAAAAATAATCATTAATGTCACTTAACCACAATTACCACATGAGTTTAATCAAAAGAAAGACAGATCAAATTCGCATACTTATAACGATATTTTTTACCTGTTTTAATACAAGAATGCGTCTCCTTGCCAGCGTTGAATTCCTATAGTAAATTCTCTGTAAGACTCCACATTATAAGCCATGATCGTAACCGTGATAATGAACTCATTAGCACACCAAACATCAAACTTCACCGTCGCAGCTTATCGTTCAATCGTCCTAAATTAGCTCCAACTTTTTCCTTAATTAAGAAAGTATGATTAACAAAGAGCAATCACGAAAACAAAAGTCTTATCATTGGCTACGGCGTTAGGCATAATAGATTAAGATACAGTAGGTGTGACGCATACTAATAATTCTTCTTCTTAATTGTACGTACGTAGTAACTATCCTTTGATAGGCGGGTAGCGCTCTTTGCGAGACTTCTCCCTCTCTCTCTATTCATGAAGCTAAGTGTACATTCAGTAAGGGAATACTTTGTAAATGATTTAATGAAGTCCTGTTAACACAAGGTGTTTAAAAAACAATTGGGAATATTACAGCATATGTTTGAATTAGTTTAACTGAACACCTGAGTCAAAATGTAATTTGCCTTTGATGAGGTACACTTTTAACATGGATCAATATATATGAAAACATTTCAACCATAATTAAAATATCGTGAAAATGTTTACAAAGATGTCAGTATCTGCTGAAATATTTTGGATTAAGTAGTTTTAAAACACATTGTAGACTTAAATGTGAGCCGTCTGACGAAATCTCGAATCACTTGCTTTAGCTAGACCTAGAATATCACTAGGAAGTTGTTCAGTGGCATATATCAAGTTCCTGATCTCGCGTGGGAGCTACTGACTGATCAAGCCCTCTTAGAAACTTGTTGGGTCTGTGCTCAGGTATATAGATTGTTCCGAAACACAACGATAGCCTAGAACCGGGTAAGAGGTCAAGTTATATGGGAGTTTTCAGAAAAAAATACCCGTTTTCCTTAATTATTCTTAATTTTTCCATACAAAATTTATTAGTCAATTTTGTGACGGTCCATACAACATGTATGGTTAACTGCGTCACAAAACTGACAATTAAGAGAGAGACACTTTTTTTATTACACGCTTTATATTAGCTTCACCTGTTTGTTTGTTTGTATGTATGTTTGTATGTTTGTTTGTAACCGACTCCTTAGGGCGCGATTTTGACCCACTTCCCGGTTTCCGATTGAGCTGAAATTTTGCAAATATGTGTAAATTGGATTACAATGCAATATTATTGTAACATGGAGCTGATCTGATGATGGAGCTGGATGGTGGCCATAGGAACTATGTAATAAAACAACACAATCCCGTCGAGTTTGGGCTCGTTTGATTCGTCTTGACGAGCACTTTGATCCCAGATGGTAACCAGGGTCTGATGATGGAGCTGGAAGATGGCAAAAGGCACTCCACAATAAAACGACACAACCCCATCGAGTTTGGGCTCGTTTTATTCGTCTTGACGAGCACTTTGATCCAATATGGTAACCAGGGTCTGATGATGGAGCTGGAAGGTGGCCAAAGGCACTCCACAATAAAACGACACAACCCCATCGATTTTGGGCTCGTTTGATTCGTCTTGATGAGCACTTTGATCCCATATGGTAACCAGGGTCTGATGATGGAGCTGGAAGATGGCCAAAGGCACTCCACAATAAAACGAAACAACCCCATCGAGTTTGGGCTCGTTTGATTCGTTTTGACGAGTACTTTGGTCCTAGATGGTAACAAGAGTCTGATGATGGAGCTGGAAGGGGGGTAGGTAGCGGGTTGGGGGGGGGAATGGGGTATGGGGTAAGGGGGTCGGGGGTTTAGAGGGTTGGGGGTTAGGGTGTGGCGGTTGGGGTTAGGGGTTGGGGGGGGGTTTACGGGAAATAGGGTGGGGGTGTTGGGGGGTTCGGGGGTAAGTGATTTTGGGGGATTGTGGGAAATGGAGAGGGGCTAAGAGGCCTAGATGGTAACAAGGGTTTGATGATGGAACTGGAAGGGTGGCGGTAGGTGGCGGGGTGGGGGGTGTGGGAGGGGTGGGGTTGGGGGGGCAGGTGGCGGGTGGGGGGAGTGGGGGTGGGGGGGAGGGGGGTTTCCGGGGGTATGGGTGTTCGGTGTTAGGGGGGTTGGGTTTAGGTGGTTCGGGGGTTTGTAAAATGAGGAGGGGGTAAGGGGGGTTTAGGGGATTGGGGGTAAGGGTGTGGGGTTTGGGGGGGGTTTGGGGAAATGGGGTGGGGGATGTTGGGGGGTTGGGTTTAGGGGGTTTGGGGGTTGCAGGTGAGGGGGTAAAGTTAGAAAGAAAAAAAATGCAACTAAAAAATAGAAAATAAATAATAGTTTAAAAAAACTAAAAAACACGCTTTAAAAAATAAAAAATAAATTTTAATAAATTTCAATTCACTATTCTTATAGTGCAGTAAAAAATCTTAATAAGCAATTATTATATTGTTATATCCAGATCATAATTCTAAATATTGATAAAATAAATAATAATAGTTTAAAATATTTTATTGTAAAAAAAGCGTGGGGTGCTTTTTAAGATGTTATCAAATGGATAATCCTTGACAATTGACACCATGCACCCCACGCTTTTTTTACAATAAAATATTTTAAACTATTATTATTTATTTTATTAATATTTAGAATTGTTTACAAATTTTGATCTGGATATAACAATATAATAATTGCTTATTAAGATTTTTTACTGCACTATAAGAATAGTGAATTGAAATTTATTAAAATTTATTTTTTATTTTTTAAAGCGTGTTTTTTAGTTTTTTTAAACTATTATTTATTATTGCTTAAATCAATAGTGCTTGTGATTCTGAGTAGAAATAACCCAAAATTTGTTAGGTTTTTTAAAAAAAGTACAGGGTACACTTTTTTCTGAATCTATATATATAAAAGAAGAAACTGACTGACTGACTGACTGACTGACTGACATATCAACGCACAGCCCAAACCACTGGGCCTAGAGATTCCAAATTTGGCATGTAGGTTCCTTATAAGGTCTAGGGGTGCACTAAGAAAGGATTTTTCAAAATTCACTCCCTAAGGGGGTGAAACGGGGGTTCAAAGTTTGTATGGTTAAACAAGATTAGTTCGACTATTTTATTTGAAACCTCACAGAAGTACTCCGAATAATAAATGAGTAAACATGTGTTTCAGGTTTTTTGAGAATTCAACCCCTAAAAGGGGGGAAAGGGGTAACAAAGTCTGAAAATCAACATGGGTGTTGTTTCTATGGTTTAGCGGGTCGCTGGTTATGAAAACAACAACGGTTTTAAAATACGACGTGGCAGACGTAAAATACCATCTCCCTGGATGGGGTGCGATGGGGTTGAAATATCTAAATAAACTAAATTACTGTTGATATATCAACGCACAGTCCAAACCACTGGACCTAGAGACTTGAAATTTTGCACATAGATACCTTATACAATGTAGGCATCCACTAAGGAAGGATTTTTGGGAATTCCCACGGGAAAGGAAAAAACGGGATTTATATATTCGATTCCGAGTGACCCTATCTCAGTAAATATAATAACTAGACTCTTCAAATTTGATACACAAGTAGGTACTACATTATTTAAAACATTAATTTCAGGATTTTTCAAAATTCCCACGGGATAAGGAAAAAACGGGATTTTTCGTTTTACTGGTCGTAGAAAGCCGAAATTCGGCATGTAGGTTGCTTGGGGAGTGTAGATGAGCATTGAGAGAGGACTTTTCCAAATTCCCACGGGAACGGGAAAAAACGGGATTTTTCGTTTTACTGGTCGTAGAAAGCTGAAATTCGGCATGTAGGTCATTTGGGGAGTGTAGAGGAGCATTGAGAGAGGACTTTCCAAAATTCCCACGGGAACGGGAAAGACGGGATTTTTCGTTTTACTGGTCATAGAAAGCTGAAATTTGGCAAGTGGGTTTCTTGGGGAGTGTAGAGCTGGATTGAGAGAGGACTTTCCAAAATTCCCACGGGAACGGGAAAAAACGGGATTTTTCGTTTTACTGGTCGTAGAAAGCTGAAATTCGGCATGTTGGTTGTTTGGGGAGTGCAGAGGAGCATTGAGAGGGGACTTTCCAAAATTCCCACGGGAACGGGAAATACGGGATTTTTCATTTTACTGGTCAAAGAAAGCTGAAATTTGGCAAGTGGGTCCTTGGGGAGTGTAGGGGAGCATTAAGAAAACATTACCCGAAATTCTTACGGGAACGGGAAAAAACGGGATTTTGCGTTTTACTGGTTGTAGAAAGCTAAAATTTCAAAATTCATAAGTTTACACTGTAAGTAGACCGCAAAGGGCACTTTGACCGACTTCTAAAAAAGGAGGAGGTTATGCATTCCACTTTATGTATTTTTTTATGTAGGTATGTTCACCGATTTCTCGGTCAATTGTGGACCTGCTTGCTTGCTTGCCTGTATGCTTGTTTGCTTGATATCTTGGTTCTTTGGAATACTCATAGTACACGCGAGCGAAGCCGCGGGCAAAAGCTAGTATTCCCATATATGAGTACAAACTAGTTCTGGAAAAAAAATCATGTACGACCAGGACCATAAGTTTTTCAGTATATATGTTTTGATTTGACTGTGTTGATCAGTACATCCTGAAAAAGGAGTAGAGTTAAGATGAACTAAGCCACAAACAACAAGATGGAGCGATGACCTGGTGAAGATGGCGGGAATGCATTGGATGCATGGCGCAGGGCCGATCTGTTTGGCGAGCCTTGGGGGAGGCCTATGTTCAGCAGTGGATGTCTTTCAGCTGAAATGCTGATGATGAAGCCACAAAAATAGAAGCTTTAGTGGTGCTTTAGAAAACAGTTTTAAAAGTTATTACAGTTTTTTTTCCATTGTATTTCATCATCCATCATCATCCCAGCCTATATACGTCCCACTGCAGGGCACAGGCCTCCTCCCAGAACGAGAGGGCTTGGGCTGTAGTTCCCACGCGGGCCCAGTGCGGATTGGGAACTTCACACACACCATTGAATTTCTTCGCAGGTGTATGCAGGTTTCCTCCCGATGTTTTCCTTCACCGTAAAATCTCATGGTAAATTTCAAATTGTATTTAGGGTAACCTCATTGTCGAATGACAAAAGATATTCTACCAGCGTAAATAGTGCACGCTGCAACTGTTCTGAAATTAATTGCTAGCCTTCAACATAAAAGCGGAATAAAAATTTGGTTGCATCTTCTAACGTCAACGAGCGCTGAAAATACTGAACGAACGAACCTACTGTGGATCTCACTCCGTTGAAACATAGGGGAGAGTGTACATTGATCATGGGGAACAAACAAAGACGAGGCGAAATTAATAAATTATCGCGCTCAGAGTTATCGGGACGTGTGTGAGACAATAAACAAGTTTATGTATTTGTTTAGTCGCTAATAAACACTGAGATGCGAAGCAGGCTTTCTTTCATGAATAAAGGTCTAATGAATTGATGTAATCATATAGCTAGATATAAAATGAACTGTGCAACCTGAGCTTTTAAATCAAGGAATATTTTAGTACCGATCTTTGCGTTAAATAGGCACAGTCAAACAACTCTTAGAGCATAACAGTATGTTAACTCCCACTAAGTGTCGATAACGTGTCACCGTGAGCTTTCGCGCAGATATTGGCTATTGTTTGTTGACAGAATTCTCATACTGTGGTTACACCTCTGGTACTGGAATCCTATTAAATGCTTACCGTTTTGAAAGTCATCATCAAAAACAGTCAACGACAGTTTTAATTAAGGATTAACTCCATTTTCACTGTCACGTTGGGTAGACTTAGTAGTTGCAGTTTGGCAAAGGTCGCCTCAATAACGCGTATAAATAAAGAATAACTACGAGTAGTTCTCAGACTCATTTCATTAACTAGTTGTGTTTGTCTTGTTGGAAACTGAGGTTAAATTCAACTTGTGCTTGTTAATGCTAGTTAGGATTAGGTTGGAGTTAGAGGTCTATGTTATTTGTCTGGTATAAGATGGTTATCAATAAGCGCTCTTATTAAGCGGAACTCGGACTTATGACGTCAAATAAGTCTCAACAATTGATGTTTAAATGGCAATTTTTTTTTTTTTTTTTATGTGGCTCCTGTCCAACTGGACAATTTTCCCAGCGTCAAGGTTGAGAAAATGGCAACTTAACTGTCAGTTAACTGGCTTGACAGTTCCTCTTAAAAAAATGTTGTAGGTATCTTCTCCATATCGTATAGCAGTTTTTATGTATTATTTTATCCCGATAAGTATTAGTTTACTGTATTCATTATAATGTACGTGTATTTTTAATGCACTATTTTCTTAAGTTAATTTTACATTTTAATTGACAACCGCTTTAGCCTAGTTGGTAGTGACCCTGCCTACGAAGCAAGAGGTCCTGATGACCCTAATGATCCTGAGAGAGGTGTGATTAGCACGAATATTTGTACGTGAGTAATGGATGTTTTCTATGTATTTAAGTATTTATTTATCTATATAAGTATGTTTATCGTCGTCTAGTACCCATAATACAAGCTTTGCTTAGTTTGGGACTAGATCGATTTGTGTAAAATTGTCCCCTAATATTTATTTATTTTATTTATTTTAATTTTCTTTACATTTCATTTTTTTATGAGAGGGAGGCAAACGAGCAAGCGGGTCATCTGATGGATAATGATCACCACCGTCCATAAATATCAACAACTCAAAGAGAGTCACTGATCTGTCCATCTGTCTTGTCAATTGTTCAAAGGTCAACTTTAAGGGATAAGTTCGTTTTTGAACATCTGTTTCACTTATTATCTGTTAATTTCATGTGCTTTATGTACAATAAAGAGTTTTACATACATACATACTTGGGAATTATGAAAAATATTTCTGATAATTCTTATTTTTTTATTACATTCCCTTCATACTCACCGTTAATGCGAGCAGCCATTGCATCATCAAACTTTTGTTCACGTCCGCTAACGCAGTGCTAAGCCCGAGCTTATACAACCGCCACAATTTCACCAAGATTAACCCCATTAAAATAAACATTAACATCACAAAACCATATTCCATTGTAATTATTTCAAGGGCCATTATGGGCCAAATATGACCGTTCGTTGCGTTACTCGGACTCATTAGGGCATTATGACGATATTACTTAAAGTGTGACGGCATCTGATAATACTGAAGGACCTCGGGTAGCGTGGCGAATACGACAAATGATCATAGACAATGGGTTAATGTTACTTACGGTAATTGAAAGAGGTTTTGTTTTAAGTGGTGTTTTGTTGGTGGAGGTTTATGTCTTGTGAGAATAAACTTTGACTCACTTGATTTTTGACCAACGGTGTCCCTACACCTAGCTTACCGATCCCTGTAAGCTACATTACTTTGAAGATAATAGATATAATTGATAATGTCCGATTGTTATTGATAGAAGATCGGAGAGAATCCTAAATAAGAACGACGGAGGTGATTGCTGAATGACCACTGATTTATTGATAAATATCAAAAGGTTGTGGTAAAGTAAATTTCAAGCGTACCTATACTGAGGGTTGTGCAATATAACTACAATTAAGAAAGATATGTGCGGTTGACAGTACACATTGTAACATGTTATCAACGTAAAGTTTTCAAGTCAATTTGGTTGAGGAAAGAAACTTATGCCCAGTAGTGGAACATATTAATGAGTATAAAGGCCGAAGGTGAAATGACTTACCTTATCATAAACGTTTGATAAACTTCTATTGCCTTAACATTCGTCTGTCCTTATCTGTCATTTCGACATTCTTCTTTTCTGGACACAGACAACACTTTTTTTTCTAACACAGCAACATCATTTTATAAATAACTGAGTGTCTAAGTAAGTACACACATTTCGTACTAAATACAAACTGAAATATAGATGCACAGAAAAAACCCCAGAAAAAAGACCAATGCTGGGAATGCTGGGAATAAGTAAGTACAATGATTCGACATGTTCGCATGAACTTTGTTCTCACTGTATATTTTGGTAAAATTAATATATTTCACCTAACCTCTTAAAACATAAATTACACCGAGCGGTTTATTTTTGCAAATTACTTACGAGCACAAACGCTATCTTGCACTCACAATTTACTTTCATGCATTAGAGTGCGTTCACACTATAGAAAGATATTTTAATCCAATAATGCCCGGCCATGATTGCTTCTTATGCTTTCTTTTATATTTATAATTTATATTTAATGATTGACTTTAATGGCAGTGCTTTAGGCTGAGCTCGATTAACGCGTCCAAGTTACGTAGACCCCTTAAATTAGTCTTTTCCTTAATGCCAGTTTGGATTAGGTTGGAGTTAGAGGCCTAGTTTCAGTGGTTTTATGCACACGTTAATTTCAGATTTAGGCGCTTTCGTGATATTATTACGGAACGGTCATTCTATTGTATGGTGGCCGTAATAAAGTGCAACGTGATTTTGTAAATTAGCGCTGACCCATGTTACGTTTCCATTATATTGCTTAAGTATGACTTTCTAATTGGAAAGAAAATCCAAGGGGACCCGCTTTACCGATCAAACAAACAAAGTATCTTAAAAATTCTAATAATCTTCTGTCAGACTATAGTGATATAATATTTTGGTAGCGGAGAAGTATGGTTAAAACATTGTAGTCATTGAAATAGACCTTCGCAAACTAATGCTTGAATCAATAAATCTACATCTACACTAATATTATAAAGAGGAAAGATTTGTATTTTTGTATGTAACGAATAAACTTAAAAACTACTGCACCGATTTCAAAAATTCTTTTGCCGTTAGAAAGCTACACTATCACCGAGTAACATAAACTACTTTGTACCGCGGGAAAATACCTTTTCCTACGGGAATATTAATTTATCTCGGGCGAAGCTGCGGACGGAAGGCTAATTATTTAATAATTTCACGACTAAAGAATAACCGACCAGTCCAAATCAAGGGTACTTAAAACTGTGGACTGCAAAAATAGATTTTCTTGATCCAGTTTTAATCAGTTTTCTTTCCAACGTTAAATTTTCATAAACACGATCTTAATTCTGTCATCGGCGAGATCGATGAAACAAAAACATCTGTTAAAATTATAGCGGACGGCCACAAAAATAATTCTCGTAACGCAATTAAAAACATAAAACACTCTTGAAATAAATCCAAAGCGAAATATCATATCTAAGGCAGAAGAGCAATAACATTAAAACATATACAGTGGGGCAGATGCGCCAATATTCTATTATTACTGGCTTTTCAACGCGAACAGCGTTAGCATTCCCGACTATTTCTATATCCCTAAGATGAATCATTAAATAATAAAATCCAAAGCACACTTAATGCGCAACAACACACGAATCTATTCATATCTATTTATTAACTCACACATGCACGGCCGCTAATCAGTTCCAGGCCTCGTGTTACTTCTCAATCGAACGCACACCATTTCACAAAAGCTATACATCAATGGACGATCTAATTGCGAGCTCGTAAACATACGTCAATGTGTTTGTTGCTACTGCAACAATGTGCGTGTTTCCAGCCAGCTTATTAGTAGGCACTTTAAAAAAAACACAATCAAAATTCGAACCTGGATTTGAATTTGGAGCAGTTACGATCTGACAGATGGCAAGCTATAAATAAGGGAGCTCTAGTTAGCACGCTTCGGTTTTGAGTTGGCGCGTTTTGTTAAAGGATGAGGAAAGTGACGTGGCATATTTTAATGTCTTGGAACTTATTAGCTACAAATGTCATATCGTTTGATGCATCAACTGCTACTTTGTTAAAGTTGGCGTCAGTGGAGATTCGCGGGCGTAAATTAGGTTCACGTGCGTTTTAATGCACGCCGCAAGTGTTTGTGCTCTAGTTCGATAATCTTTGAGCGCGAATGGATCGGGCAGAGATGATTCATAATGTTCCGTTCTATTGTTGGCCTGCATATTGCAAACTCGAAATTATGTAACTAATGTCCATTGCATTATTTAATGTTACTTATCTATGGCGTCTGTGGTTTTCGTTGTAGAAATTTATTTGTTTCCTTAAGACTTCCTGTACATTACTTGGTCTGATTTCGGAGTATACTTAGATTTATATAATCCTACTTTAGAATGTTTGCTCGGTCATTATTCACATCAAATATCTCATTTGAGCTGCCCCTGTATTCATGTTGATTTAAAAATGTACGTCTTAGGTATATTGAGTTGCGAAACATTGCATAAAGAACTTTAGACTTTACGTGGTGTTTCATCAACAAACTAAATTCTAAATGGGCTTTAGTTACTATTGATTATAGTGTACTGACATTTTTTTTATAGCAAAACTGTCGCGTCTGTGGAGGTATAAATATTTTCTTTTCTTTAAGCATAATATGTCTCACTATTGGACAAATTTTAACTTATTTCCACCACTCGTCTCTATTGAGAGCGCGCTCCTGTCACCCTGTTTGATAACCGTCCAAGTCTCGCCCCGCCATCTCCCTTTCGGTCTGCGTATACTTCTATGGCCAAGCTCTATTGGTGACAAACGTTACAGGTGTAGATGTTAAGACCACTAAGCTTAAATAGGACTGGCCTGTATGCCCTCACAACGATTCACCAAGTAATTTCCCATTGGGCTTCACGAAGTATAAAAACTGTTTCAACATTTTTATGTTGATCTGTTTTGCAACAACCAAACTATCCATCCACTACAAAAGCCAGAAATGTTTTCTTAACGCGCAATGCCGCGATCCACTTAAAGCTATTTCAGCATACCGCATTAAATTTGATCGATCAGCGCCATATTTTTCCTGTTTACCAAATATTTAAGTAACAGCCATAAGTCAGGCAGTAAAATAATTCAAATGTGAAATTTCATGAACGCTCATAATGAACTTGGCAAGCGACCAAAAAACGTCTTATTTTCGATGTGGAATTTGGACCAATTTTTTATTGCAAAGGAAATAGTGATACGGGCGACCTCACAATGACTTGTCTAATTATTCAAGTGGCATCTAAGAAAAGCGCTAGGGAGGAATCCTTTAGAATGCACAACGAAGATATCCCTGTTTTATGTCTTCTTCTTAGTCGCTAGCTACACTCTTGACAAACACACTACTTGGTCGTCGTCGTCAGCTGAGGATCGAATACTTAATAATATACATGACGACTTTTTGTCAAAAATAATGTTTTGGTTCCCCTTGAAGTACGTCCTGGAACCTCAACTGCCATCTTGATGGCCGATGGGGCCAAAAGGTTATCGAGTGACGTCCACGAACCGGAAGACGCAATGTAGACAGGCCTCCAATAAGATGGAGCGACGACCTAGTTAGGGTTGTGGGAACGCTTTGGATGCGGATGGGGCAGGACCGATTTATTTCTAAAACGGGCACACAATGTTAATTAATTGTCATTAAAGTGATTTTGCGTCTCTCACAAAGTACTTAATCACAAAAGTTATCTTCGACTTGTTTTCACTTTACACTTTCCTGGCACTTGTCGAAGGGGGCGACATAATAACCACACACGTATGTGTATTTGCGTATTACGCACACACGAGTCAAAATTTGTTACCTTCCTACAGCGTACACCAAAACAAAACCATGAAACAAAAGCAAAACATTACCTTACAGATGAACAATGTGGTCAAAGTAACTTTCGATGAGAAAAGCGCGCACCATAAGTTATTTTTTTTACTATCACATCATTTAGAAATGACATTTTTATACAGAAATAGACAGGCCACTACTACTAGAACTGTTTATGATAGTCATTTATGTAACTGATCTATAATCTGAGGTCTATCTATTGCTTTAAAACACTTGTGTTCACGCACCTGTTTTTGACTTAAATATTGTGCAGGGGTCTTAAAGAGTACCATAGACCATTACATAAATTAAGCTAAATTTTTTGTCGGTCACCTTGACTCTTCGTCGTTCGCCCCCATTAAATTTACAATAATAATTTAACAATAACAATTAATTCTGTTAGAAGTAAATACGCCTTCCTTAACTCTATGCTGCTGCATTCTCGTCTCTTACCTACGTCGTTGGAGCTCCAAATCAGGTGAGTGCTTCTACACTGTCACAAATTCCCTCAGCAGGCTTCTGGCCTTCCCGAATCCAAAAAAAAATGGCTATTTACACGCCATACCAGTGATATTCGAAACAAGCCAAAAAGGCGAGTTTCATAAAATAAAAATTTTGGTGTACAATATAGAATATTTATACTGTACCTATTGTAAAACTTCTATCACAACTTTCTACGCAGAAATTTTGATACTATGATTTACACTCTCGCCTCGTACCTTCCTCGTGCTTCGTCTCGTGTCTCGACTCGGCGTCGCGAGCGTTGCGAAGTACGAGACTAGGCGCGAGGCGAGCCGCGAGCGTCTATTCACACTCCCGTCTCGTTGCTCGTCTGGCAGTTCGTCTGGCCACTCGTACGCGAGTGTAAATGATCTATTAGAAGTTTTTTTACACGGACTTTCTTAGGAATATAATTATACTTATCTCCTCATGCGCCCATGACCGACCGCCGTCTGTGGTGATCATTTCCCATCGGATGACTCGCTTGCTCGTTTGCTTCCCTCTTATAATAAAAAAAAAAAAACAAAAACCTAGACAAAATCTGCCACTGAACAAAAAACTGATTCGACACAAACACTCGTGATTGACGAAACACTCACGTGGAGATTTATTGCGAATTCCAATCAGTTATATTATAACAATAAAGAAAATCATCACGTGGTAAATCTTTTAGTATTTTAATAGCATTCCTTACTGAACGACTCCACTTCGGTGGTACTATTACAGCAAAGCCCCGAATAAACGCGCTCATTCCAATCACTTTGGATAGGTTTCATAAAAATTCTATTACTTTTTGCATTAAGATACTGCGGCGAGAGCGAAAATACAAAGTAATTTTTGGATCTTTTTTATGAAATTGAGTGACAGGCCACGATATGACAACTAAATACCTCTACTTATCATCATGATACCATCGCGCAAGGTCAAACCTCCTCTCAGAATGACCTCAGTGGGTCGTACTTCCCGAGCGGGCCCAATTTGGATTGGAATTTTCACATACACCATTGTGTCTTCGCAGATGAGTGCAGATATCCTCAAAATGTTTCCTTCATCGTAAAGCTCATGTAAAACTTCAAATGCGATTTCGTACATAAATTCCGAAAAGCTCACAGGTGCAATCCAGGGCTTAAACCCACGACCCTCTGCTTGAGATGCCATAGGTTTTTAGGTGGTAGCCTAGTGGTTGCCAATGGCTACAACGGCTAAATAGCCCTGGCAGCCTAGAATCTGTCATGTTGTCATTTATTTCTGTGACACTGTGCTCCGTAAATTAAACTAATTGCAAATTAAAAGTGCAACGTGTTTTGCAAGCAATCTAATTAGCCCCCAGAGTCAACATTAAACAGGACACCTGTAAACCCAAATAGTTGAGCATCAATTAATTATCGTACAAAGCTGGCCCTCGTAGATTTATTTCTGTGACTGATTCAGTTTAACAGCCCAAACGTTCATCTGTACTATTTTTTAGCTGTCATAGATCTTTTACGATTCGGAGCGGTCTGTTTATTTTCGTTTTTAATTACCCACAGCATTGCCAAACGGTGGGATGAAATGGAGAAAGTGGAGCTATTTAGACAAAGTTACTACGATTTCATAAGAATTTTAATTACTACAGTAGAAAAAAAATGTCTCTTTTTCTCAAAAGACATAGGTACGTCACCCTCAAAGTTCTCCTTGACTGACTATTTTTAACCCCCGACACAAAAAGAGGGGTGTTATAAGTTTGAACGCTATGTGTGTGTGTGTGTGTGTCTGTCGCTGTCTGTCTGTCTGTGGCATCAAAACTCTTAAACGCATGAACAGATCTGGATGTGGTTATTTTTTTATTTAAAAGCAGGTTTCTTGGTGATGATTCTTAGACATGTTTCAATAAAATTGGTCCACCCGTTTTAATGTTATCGGCTCTTTTGTATGCTGCGGAAGGGATCTTAGACTTAATTGCGTTGGGGGTTTTTTAAATTTTAAATTTATATTTGTTGACATCTCATCCTAACCATAGCTTATTAATCAACCGCCAAGCCAAAACCAATAGCCAAGGGCGGCAACGCACCTGTATTATTACTTACGTTATGGGTGTTCAGGGGCGGCGGTGATTGCTTTCCATCATGACTCGCTTGCTCGTTTTCTCCCTACAGTAAAAATGTACTTTTGTATGTTTTTAGGGTTCCGTACCCAAAGGGTGCCACGGGGACCCTATTAGGTACTAAGACTCCGCTATCACAGGGCTCTATCGATTGAACCGCAATAGATACATGAAAAATTCACCGATAATGTTGGTATTACTGTGGCCGCTATAACAACAAAAACTAAAAACCAAATAAAGTAAAAAATTAAAGGGGTCGTTATACAAGAAGCGTGTTTTTTTCAGCGTTTTTACTCTACCTTTGTAAGTTTTCCACAGAACTATTTTTAAAACATTGTACGAAGGCGTGGAACCCTTCATGTACGAGTTCGACTCGCACTTGACCGATCTTTATAATTATGTATGTTTAATATAGTCGACCAAGTAAGTGCTTTACCATTTTTTACGACAGTTGTTGCATCAGAATAAAAATAAAAACAATAAGTCTGATTGTTAAATTGACTTGTAAGTGAAAATAGCCTTTGATGTTTTACGCCATGCAACTGACATTGAACGTTAGGGTGGTAAAGGAATTTCTTGGTTGACTATAGGTACATAATTACAATATAGCTACGCAGCTACCTATAAGTCATTGTAAATATTACATTGTTCCTGATTTGTGTATGAGCGTCATCTGATTCACGCATGAAAAACATTTAAGTCGTAATTTTCAATTTTAAGCGTTTTTTTATTTGCATTGCGAATTCAATATATACAAAATATGCATAACCGTCCCACATCACTGACTTTTCAAGGTATCCCTTACATACCTACTACCTACCAACACACATCCGCCTGCATTATGAAAATGCACACCGAAATTAATAACAAGTGCGATTCGCTTCAATCAAATGAAAGCTCGCGACTGAGTCAGAATCGATACGTTCGCGCGTTACGACCGTCGGATGCGCCCAAGTGTTCCACTGAGATTGTAAATATTTCTCTGTTTCTGAACATGACGAAAATAGAATAGAACGCGTGTTCCTAAATCCCCTTTGAAGATTACACACGCCGGCATTAGCTCTGGCAAATTACCCTCTAACAAAGATTGTATTAATTACGCGCTCCCGATAGCTCAATGTAAATATACATTTAAATTTAGAATTCAGCAAGTGGCGTGCGTGCGCCCAGCTTTTCAACGCCTTATATCTGTCATTTTTCTCTCGATTCTAACAGTTTTTTGTTTTGTTAATTCTGTTTTAATCGGCACAGACGTCGAGCAAATGTTTTCTCGCGGCCCTCCATATTGATATCGCTTTAATCGTGTTAAGAGATTTTTTGTGCGTACGTTATTACGCGCTCATACAAAATTCATGGAACTCGAAAATTTGGTCAAATTAGACAATGTCGAACACAATTCGGAAACTCGAAAAGTGAAATTATATGTTATTAAGAAACATCAACACTGGACGGTCGTTATAACACAAAAGATAAACAGTCTGAATTAAAGAGTCGTTCATTATAATACATTTTGCTTAATACTTGCGTTATTTGGGCGCGGGGCGTGTTATCGGGATCGGCGATCGGCCGATGGCCGCCGCTGATTGTTTCGTTCTGGTACTACCTTTAATAATAAACTTGCCACAGGTTCTGGATTTGCTTGTTTATTTTTGGGGTTCCGTCAAACGCTTTGTTCGGTCAGAGTGGGACATCTCAAATTGGTGATAAAATCAGGGTCAACTGATGCTTGTGATAATTTAAAAAATATGAAATGTCATACATATTATTCATTCGTAAAATAAAAATACAATACAATTACAATTTATACCTATATATATTAGTGCTTTTATATGTATGCTTATTATAATTTTTAGTCTTAACATAGGATTAAGGGACGTGACTAATTTCATTAATATTCGTAAAATGATTATTAAGTTTACCCTAATGTACACCACGCAAAACAAAGCGTTCGAATGTTAAGTAAAAAAAGGCTTTGCTATTTAATGGTAGACAAGAATATTAGTTATAATAATAAGCTATTAACTTTAGCCATGTTTGCGGGAATACGAGACCATATTCTGTGTAGGACTAATACTATTGACACCAAAGGTTGTCAGAAGGTTATATAATGTTGAAGTATTTTTTTTATATTATGCAACACGGTGAGGTTTTAGTTTGTCAATGAATGAATACGCAATTTTTTCCTGGATGACACTACCAGACAACTGACGTACTTTTTATAAGCTGTCAAAACACTATTCTCCCTCATGTTGTGTATGCTAATTGCTAGCTATGACGTCACTTCTATGCCAACTCAATCAAATAACTACATATCTATTTATTGCATACTAAAAATCTAATTTTGTAGTTACTTAAAAATTAATTTGGTTTTTAGGGCTAAATAAAGTGTTTTTTACTAGAGTCGCGTCTTGGAATTATTGTTTTATTTAGCTATCACCCTTATTTCATGCAATCACAAGATCCTACGTACACGATATTATATTTAACGCGAAGGTAACGCGCGTTAACGTGCTTGAAACCAGATTCAGTCATCATTTTCCCCAAGTGGACTGGTCCAGTCGCTATTACAATACAATACAATACAATACAATGACTCTTTATTGTACACCAGAAATAGAAAGCGATACAGAAAACAGGTACACAGAGAGAAAGTTACAATGGTAAGCAATAGGCCCCCATAACCCCCCGACGCAAAAAAGGGGTGTTCTGTTCTAAGTTTGACCCCTATGTATGTTAGTGTGCGTGTGTGTGTATGTGTGTGTGTGTGTCTGTTTGTGGCATCATAGATCTTAAAAGGGTCAACCGATTTGGATGGTTTTTTTTAAGCATTTTTCTTGGCGATGGTTCTTAGACAGCTCTTTTGTTATCTGCGAAAGGGATTTTAGACCCATAATAGGCATTACTTTGTTTTCAAGCATATATGTGACCTAATTTCGATGGGGATTTTAAATTTTTACGATTATAAACATTGGAGCGATATAGGTGCAGAAGATTAATACTGACTTACGCCAGCCTCTAAGTTTACTATGGTGACTGTATAACCTTTTTTACACGCTTTATATTAGCTTCACCTGTATGTTTGTATGTATGTTTGTATGTTTGTTTGTAACCGACTCCTTAGGGCGCGATTTTGACCCACTTCCCGGTTTCCGATTGAGCTGAAATTTTGCACATATGTGTAAATTGGATGACAATGCAATATTATTGTAACATGGAGCTGATCTGATGATGGTGCTGGATGGTGGCCATAGGAACTATGTAAAAAAACAACACAATCCCGTCGAGTTTGGGCTCGTTTGATTCGTCTTGACAAGCACTTTGATCCCAGATGGTAACCAGGGTCTGATGATGGAGCTGGAAGATGGCCAAAGGCACTCCACAATAAAACGACACAACCCCATCGAGTTTGGGCTCGTTTGATTCGTCTTGACGAGCACTTTGATCCCATATGGTAACCAGGGTCTGATGATGGAGCTGGAAGATGGCCAAAGGCACTCCACAATAAAACGACACAACCCCATCGAGTTTGGGCTCGTTTGATTCGCCTTGACGAGCACTTTGATCCCATATGGTAACCAGGGTCTGATGATGGAGCTGGAAGATGGCCAAAGGCACTCCACAACAAAACGACACAACCCCATCGAGTTTGGGCTCGTTTGATTCGTCTTGACGAGCACTTTGATCCCATATGGTAACCAGGGTCTGATGATGGAGCTGGAAGATGGCCAAAGGCACTCCACAATAAAACGAAACAACCCCATCGAGTTTGGGCTCGTTTGATTCGTTTTGACGAGTACTTTGGTCCTAGATGGTAACAAGGGTCTGATGATGGAGCTGGAAGGGGGGTAGGTGGTGGGGTGGGGGGGAATGGGGTAAGGAGGTCGGGGGTTTAGAGGGTTGGGGGTTAGGGTGTGGCGGTTGGGGTTAGGGGATGGGGGGGGGGGTTACGGGAAATAGGGCGGGAGTGTTGGGGGGTTCGAGGGTAAGTGATTTTGGGGGGTTGTGGGAAATGGGGAGGGTGTTAGAAGCCTAGATGGTAACAAGGGTTTGATGATGGAACTGTAAGGGGGGGCGGTAGGTGGCGGGGTGGGGGTGTGGTTGGGGTTGGGGGAGCAGGTAGCGGGGTGGGGGGGGGAGGGGGGGGGTGTTTCCGGGGGTTTGGGGGGTTCGGTGTTAGAGGAGTTGGGTTTAGGTGGTTCGGGGGTTTGTAAAATGAGGAGGGGGTAAGGGGGGTTTAGGGGATTGGGGGTAAGGGTGTGGGGTTTGGGTAGGGTTTGGGGAAATGGGGTGGGGGATGTTGGGGGGTTGGGTTTAGGGGGTTTGGGGGTTGTAAGTGAGGGGGGTAAAGTTAGAAAGAAAAAAAATGCAACTAAAAAATAGAAAATAAATAACACTTTAAAAAAACTAAAAAACACGCTTTAAAAAATAAAAAATAAATTTTAATAAATTTCAATTCACTATTCTTATAGTGCAGTAAAAAATCTTAATAAGCAATTATTATATTGTTATATCCAGATCAAAATTTGTAAACAATTCTAAATATTGATAAAATAAATAATAATAGTTTAAAATATTTTATTGTAAAAAAAAGCGTAGGGTGCTTTTTAAGATGTTATCAAAATGATAATCCTTGACAATTGACACCATGCACCCCACGCTTTTTTTACAATAAAATATTTTAAACTATTATTATTTATTTTATCAATATTTAGAATTGTTTACAAATTTTGATCTGGATATAACAATATAATAATTGCTTATTAAGATTTTTTACTGCACTATAAGAATAGTGAATTGATATTTATTAAAATTTATTTTTTATTTTTTAAAGCGTGTTTTTTAGTTTTTTTAAACTATTATTTTTTCTACGGTGCTGCAAACGCACGTTCGCGAAACGCGCATCGTCTGCGCGTTATACACCGTGTGCGTAGGCCTTAATTATACTTCTATAAACAACAGCACTTCCGCACAGCGGCATCACTTCCAAAAATCCAGATCGATCCAATCGTATGCGCCGATAACCCGAAATTACGATCCCAAACCCGACATTATCCATACAAAAAGCAATAAAATAGCGTGAAATAGTATGAGAGCATTAATTCGATTATCAGATCGAGGTGCGAAGCGAGTTTCGATGTTTATCTAGGTATAAAGAGGCGCTATAAGAAATTATTTTACAGCTGTAAAATAATAAAAGTCTCATTAGCAGTCATTTAGGAGCCGCCTCCGCGATCGGGGGCTAGATAGGTACTATAGTGAGAGGTTTGGGGTAATAAGAGGGTGATGGACTAGTTCAGTTAATAGCTTAACACCTTTCTGTTCCGCACTTTGGTTGACTTGCTCATTGCCCGCGTTTGTTTATGCCAACATTGACAAAAAAAAAATTACCAAATTCGAGTCGTATACACACATTTCGTGCAACCATCTCGAAAAAAATACGTTTCTTGTATGGGTGATCTCATCTTTAACTTTATTTTATTTTTATTATTTTTTGTTACAGCGGCCATAGAAAATTTCATGTTTCTAAATATTATAGGTTAAAAATACTAGAACTATCACAGATGGACGGACAGAGTGGCTAATAGGATCCCGTTAGGCACTTTTTTGGTACGGAAACCTAAAAGCTGTAAGCTTTTATGGTAAAATTTCCGTTAAGAATCAATAGACGATGACCGACAAGAAAAATAAAAGGGATATCTTATAAAATTTACTGAGCCATTAAGAAGTTTTACAAACATAAAAGCGACAACCGCTTTTAACAAACTGTATTTTAACCCCCGACACAAAAAGGGGGGTGTTATAAGTTTGACCGCTATGTGTGTGTGTCTGTCTGTCTGTCTGTCTATGTGTCTGTCTGTGGCATCATAGCTCTTAAGCGGGTGCACCGATTTTGATGTGGTTTTTTTTAATGGAAAGCAGGTTTCTTGGCGATGGTTCTTAGAAATGTTTAATCAAAATCGTTGCAGCCGTTTCGAAGTTATCAGCGCTTTTGTTAGCTGCGGAAGAGATCTTAGACGCATAACGGGCATTGACAGTGACATAATTGCGTTGGGGGTTTTTAAAATTTTTAATTTATAGTTATACATTGCCGACTTGAAGAGTTGCGTATTATACCGGGCTTCATATTGGCTACGAATTGGAGACTGAATTAGGTATCGCTATAACTTGACCCGTTCGATCGCAGGAAATATATAGGAAGACAACGCACGACCAACAACAAGACATCTGACTCCATATAATTTCATTGATCAAACGGGTCTTGTAATGATAGTCTACTGAGCGCATTGAAGACTTCGCGGACGCGGTAAGTAAATGCGTACGCTATTATGCGATATACAAATGCTTACAATGTAATAGAATACATTATTGAACTTCACAGAATAAACTGCTAAGAACAATAGAACATTACGAAAATTTAAACGGTGATCAATTTGGCTTTGTAAGAGTTTTGAAAACAAAAATAAGAAATTGGAATTACTAACGTAAGTATAGGATCATTAATAAAATACATAAAATAAACTTAAACCGGGCATGTCTGCCGGATACACGCACAAACATGGGCGCACTGAGTGGGTACCCCTCGACAGGCACATCGGGGAGATGGCGTGACGACCTGGGCCCAATTGCATAACAAAGTACAACTTATATTACAAGCGGAACTCCCTTTCTAGTTAATATAACTGAAGCGAGAGTTCCGCTTGTAATATTAGTTGTACTTTGTTATGCAATTGGGCCCTGGATACGGAACTGAGCGAGTGCCCAAATACAGCTCTGGATAGGGAGATGTGGATGTCAAGAGTATAGCCCTTGGCCCAGCAGTTGGACACAAATATAGGCCAAGTAGCAATAATCATAATTTTGTATACCTACTATACATGTAAAATTATATACATGGATACAAAACATACAAAATTATATAGATCGATGCCATATCGATGCAAACATAAGCTGTAGCAGCCTAGTGGTTTGACCTATGGCCTCTTAAGCAGAGGATCGTGGGTTCGTTCCGTGCTCGCACCTCGGAGTTTTTCGGAATAATTTGATATTAACCATGACCTTTACTGTGATGGAGAACATCGTGAGGAAACTTGCACACACCTGAGAAGAAATTTGATGGTGTTTGTGAAGTTCCCAAACCGCACTGAGCCCGCGTGGGAACTACAGCCCAAGTTCTATCATTATGATTTTGGGAGGAGGAAGAGGAGGTTTGTGGCAAATCATTCAAAAGACTAAGGTACAAGACTACAGATAGTGGGTTCATATCATGTACTTAAAAAAAATGCAAAGACTTATTATTAGTTATATTACACCGGGTATGTATTACAATACCGAAGTACGAAAGACCGAATGTATTAAAACATCGAATGGATCAAAAGACCGACACGATTTTTTTCTGAAACCGTAAACTTCTCAGATTTTATTAAAACGGCATCATACAGAACCCATTAGATTAGGTTAGGTTTGTTTTATAACAATCTTAAAAAGTTAACGGTTTCAGAAAAAAATCGTGTCGGTCTTTTGACCCATTCGATGTTTTAATACATTCGGTCTTTCGTACTTCGGTATTGTAATACAAACCCATTACACCTTATGTTTACGGGTAAAGATTTCTAGAACCGTATAACTTGCTTATTCCGTCACAAAGTAACTATGTTTAATCGCAGTAACATTGTTATCTTAGTTATAAAATTTATACTTAGTTAACATCTCATACGGCAATTAACCTATCAATCCTTATTATACAAACAATTGTAGTAAAAACCGCACTTGTACGTTTCTTTAATAATATACAATTAAAACCACAAAAATAACAAGCAGTTTCATTATACACTAAGGAGGATATCGAGACCTACAAGCATATGTGCGATCGTGGAGGAATTAACCAATAGAGTGGCAATACAGGCTCAATCAGTAGCGTGACGCTGTAACAGCTCGATTCCCGCCGGATCGCCTAAATTGTTTGTGTGACGTCGCTGATGACCAGAATGGCAAATATTGTAAACACTAACGGTGTGAAATGTTGCATCTGAAGATATAAAAGTGACACAAAGCCAATTTAATGGCAATTCTACTGGCATTTTAACGTCTATCAGTATCTAGCGTAAATATTGATGAAATGAGCCCAACAAAACGGTTTTTAATTACTAAACTAAACGGGACTTATCACGCAATAAATATTTATTTATTTACCTCGACGTTTCGGCCACATTGCAGTGCACATTGGTGTGATGGGGTGCCGTTAAAAAATCTTGATCAAGTGCGGGTAGTTCGAGATACGGGTGCTGATTCTAATTGGGATCAAGTGCGGGTAGTTCGAAAGACTCGTGCGGCTAAACGAACTTGACACACTACACTTCAGTTGACTCGTGACCACGGTTGCTACAATGTGGCCGAAACGTCGAGGAAAATAAATAAATATTTATTTCGTGATAAGTCCCGTTTAGTTTAGTAATTATGAGTGAAAATCACGAAAGTTTAAAACAGTACAAAACGGTTTTTATAAAATGATACAGTGTGTTTGCGATACAAATTAGATTTATTAATATTTTGTCCTCTCATTCTGAGAGGAGTGCTGTGCCCTACAGGAGGACTTATAAAGGTTGAATGATGTGAAATATTTCATGTAAACTGTGGCTCATTTCTTCAGTAAGTATATGCGATAGGAAACTGATAACCGTTGAAAAGCTAGTAGAACTAAGTACCCAGTTGTTAGAATTATTACGAATCAAACTTTTATTTTCCAAGTAAATTTTATTCAATATGCCACGCAATTCCTACTACCGATATCGACCAAAATATCTGCTTGTTTAATTGAGTGCTCAGCTCGACCTCTCACCTTTACCTACTTCGGAGTAACATTTATCGAAAAAAAATATATACATCGGTGTATCGGTGGATCCTTCCTCTTGGTATAAATTCCTCTATGTGTTCGATATATCTATTTAAAAATTAAGTATAATAATTACTTTCTTGTCAATGAATGGATATTTACTGCCTGCAGATGTTAAATCTGGTAAGTATTAACATAATTTTAAAAAAGTGAATTTATTCAGTTCATTATAAGGCTAATTGCACACTAGTCATTTTCACAATGGTAATGTCTTGTTGCGGTCTCAGGCGTAATTTACCTGAGGGCAGAAACTCGCTGGAATCAGGTACAACAATATACACGGATGTAAAAGTACTAGAAATGGACCCGTAAACAAAGTATTTTTATTTTACTTAAAGCTGACCGATTACCCTTTATCTCACCTGGTGGTAATTGGAAATTAAGACGAAGACATAGCTCAGTAAAAGTCTATTTACTGTAGCCGTTAATAGTCCTAAATTGTACTTATCAGTATAAACAGACCATGGAAGCGAAAAGTAAGCTTATTGCAGGAAGCGGCTAACGCATGACATGAGGCATTCATTAATTCAGTGAATTAGTCATTTTTGGATTTAGGAGAAAAGTGGCACTCTGTGGATTTTGCGAATAGTGTAGTGCTCTAGCCACTCATTGAGGAGTCAAAGTAGCATGATCCTAATTTTATGATGAGTACCTATACCTTTAGAGATTTTCCTGGTAAGAGCGACGGTAGGAACGACGTTAGTGTTTGACATAATTATAACATCGATTCGATTTGGTAGTAATAATCATATATTTTTAAACGTGTCATACTGACACGAGTATAATTTCACTTATAAAGATATCGATAAACTAAGTATCAGAAGGAAATCACTAGCGTTGCATCGTTTGTGCCAGGAAAATCTCTAGGTATAATGATGAGAAACGAGTGTACTTGGTAGTCTAAAATGAACAATGTTTCTATGCTGTTCAAAAAATTTAGTAATGTCCTCCCGTCTCCATTTTGCACTTCCGTCAGCAAAAATTTCATCGCATTTAACTTGGACTTCAATTT
Source organism: Archips crataeganus (assembly GCA_947859365.1). NCBI lineage: Eukaryota > Metazoa > Arthropoda > Insecta > Lepidoptera > Tortricidae > Archips > Archips crataeganus. The sequence continues at coordinate 12,456,906 of OX402058.1, forward strand.
AATAAATATTCTTCTAAAAAAACTTTTTAACAAAAAAAAAACCGCCGAAAAAACTGAAAAGCGAAAAATAATACCTTTTTTGTTTGACCTTAATCAAGGTACCAATTTGAAGTCGGTGCCTCAGCACGAGCCAGGATGAGTGATAGAAGTCCATCAGGTTGACGACTACAGGTCCACTCCTCTTGGCTTGTGCTGAGACACCGACTCCAAATGGTACCTTGATTAAGGTCAAACAAAAAAAGGTATTATTTTTCGCTTTTCAGTTATTTCGGCGATTTAATTTTTTTGTTAAAAAGTTTTTATTTTATACTTTTTTTCCCACCCCGGGGTAATTTTTTTTTTCCAAATTTATATAATACCACACTTGGGATTAGTTCACCTAGGGCCACTTCCTTGGACGGCCACTGTGTAAATTCCTACATCGGCCACTACCCCGAAAGACCACTGTGTAAATTCCTACTTCGGCCATTTCCCAGAGTGACATCTATAATATAATTTTTTTTATACATGAATTTCTCGCTGCGTAAACTTGATGCACCTAGAGTTACTTCACCCAGGATTTAATCATCCGTAATTCATTTCAAACTTACAAATTCGACGGAGCCCCGCGATTTCTAGGCGGTTTGCCCTTCGGGCAGGAGAAGCTACCTAACTAACCTAACCTATTTTCTGAACTGAAGTGGTCGATCAAGGGAAGTGGCCGTTAGGAGAATAGGCCATCAAAGGGAAAAGGCCGTTTAAAGAATGTATGCCTAGGTGAACTAATCCCTTCAAGGTATACCCTATCCAATAAAAAAAGAATTATGAAAATCAGACTACTCTGTAAAAAGTTATGCCTGGTCATACAGTACAATCAGTGACTGAACAATCAATCATCTCCTGTTTTCCTACCCTTAGGGTAGGAATACTTTTTCCAAATTTAAATGGGACCACCTTCGGGGTATGCGCTTTCCAATAAAAAAAATCATCGAAATCGGACTACTCTGTAAAAAGTTATGCGTGGTCATACATAAAAAAAAATATATACACGTCGACTTGAGAACCTCCTCCTTTTGTTTTCGTCGGTTGAAAATGTAAGTTAATGTTACTTACTTGCGTGCCAACGTTTGCCATAAAAAATGTATGGAATCGTGATGTTTCAGAATAAATATTTTTCAGAAATAAGTACCTAAAGTTACGTTATGAAAATTATGGAAAATGATACATTATGGTACATAAAATTTGGGTAAACAATAGAGACTCATTTACTTGACAAGCTTGAAGCACGCAGTCCTTCCATCGACTCTATATCCGCGTGGAAAGAGCTCTTACAATAAACACTTGAAGGTACAATTAGGTGTTTTGTACTCGATGCAAAGCCTCAATTAAACCTTCGCAGAGGTCGGCCCAGTCCCCAGCGCTGGGTTTTAATAAACGGCTGGGCCCTCGGCGTTTTATTTGCTAACTGTCGCCAATTTATACTGTGGTTTGCTTATTTTTCTTTATACAAATGATTGAAAAGTGGCATCTTCGTCGTAGCCAACAACTTGGCAACATTTCATGAGGACATAATTCGAATTTTAAATTCGCGGGTACGTCTTTTTTTTGACACCTAATTGGCATTTCAGTTTTATTTGTGGCTACCTAGTAACTTTTGAAACTGGCATAAATATTATTGGCCCATTTTGATAATTATTTCACATCAAAATATACTCATAAATAGCTAAATTACAACAATTTAATGGTTATTAAATAGCCGTTATTTAAATTTAAATACAGAGAATGCCACGTGTCATATTAAACATTCGTACAATAAAAACTAACTCCAATTTAATACAATAAAATGCAAAGTAGACAATAAAGCAAACAAATTATAAAGGCATTACCTTTTACGGAACATTAAAATTCTACGTATTATAATTTATCAAGAAATGCCTTCCCCCTTTCTCTAGGTTATATCCTATAACCATTTACTGTCATTTAAGAGGTCGGAAGTTTTACTGCGTGGTTATAAGGTTAAATTCACAGGTTGTTTTGCCTGGTTGTCGGCAAAAGTAACTTGGTTTAACATAATTGGCGTTAAGTGTCTGTTAAGTTATAATGTAACTTAAGTAGATAGCATCCGAACATGTTTTTGTTGTGTGCAATTAGCACTTATTGTGAGTACCGTCAGTTGTAATTTCTCACGTGTTTCGTCACTCTTAAAGTGTACGTTATTTTACGTTTACAATTATGTTAATTGTATAATCGTTGATTGTGATTTGTAGTTAATCGGTGTGGCGATTACAGCATTTCATCATCACCATCATTACTTCAGCAGAAAGACGTCCAATGCTGAACATATGCCTCTCTCAAGTTTCGCCAAACAAACATTAACCAGGACGTCTCACTAACTTGTTGGAGGCCTACCAATAGTGCGTTTTCGATCCGTAAACGCCATTTGAGAACCGTTTCGCCCCATCGTACATCAATTCTAAAAGCAATGTGCCCTGCCCACTGCCACTTGAGTCTGGCGATTCTTCGAGCTATGTCGGCACATACAGCACTACAGCATTTTCTGTAGAATAATTGCAATTTATTATTATGAATGGTCCAACTGGCAGGTTCTTGGAGCTACCGTACAGTACCGCCGTGACGCATGGAAGCCCCTACTGAGAGCCCTGTGTCCATGGCTAGGGGCTACACGACATCATCATCATCAGTAGGTATTAAAGTTTCACTAAGCCATATTATAATAATCATAGACATGTAGGTATCTTATATTATTTCATAATATGTCTTGTCTTATTCTCTAACTATTTTGCTACACAAGAAAAATAAAATGTTACCGTTTATTCATGTAGGGTAACATCAACCCGAGAATCGTATTAACTAAGTACAGTTGTAAAAAAAAAATGTAAAATTCAAGACTAATTTTTTTACAATAATCATCGTTCGTGGAGTAAAAAATGTACTTACTTACCTTTTAGTTTCATTAATTTTAATGTTTATTTCTTTAAATTATGAATAGGCTTAAGAGTTTATTATAACAAAATAATTAAACCAAATAAGAACATTTACAACCCTTCATTAAGTATATTCATAACATAAGGGTTGCTTGACAGCCTGCCACTGACAAGGTGTTAATAACCAAACAACAAACAATATCGAACTATGTCACTCAATTTCTAATAGTCGAAAGTCCATCAAAATGTCCTGCTAATAGGTAGGTATTATTAATGTGAAACTTTTGTTGGCTTGTTATTGTGTTTGTTTGTGTTTCTAACACGTGTAAACAAAACGCTCGGATGAAATTTTGCATATCCCAGGGATATGCACCCTAATCACGCCATAAACTCTAATAACGGCATAAATAGTTGTCATAAACGCTTTCACTGGCATAAACTGAGACGTGGCCGCTAAAGATGGGCCTCATAAGAAAGCTCAAAGTCACTCAGAGGGTGATGGAGAGGGCTATGCTCGGAGTTTAGAAATGATGCAATTCGCGCAAGAACTAAAGTCACCGACATAGCTCGAAGAATCACCAGACTCAAGTGGCAGTGGTAGGGCACATCGCTCGTAGAGCTGATGGCCGATGCGGCAAAAAGGTTCTCGAGTGGCGTCCAGGGACCGGAATACGCAGAGTAGGTAGGCCTACAACAAGATGGAGCGACGGCCTGGTTAAGGTTGCGAGATCGCGTTGAATACGGATGGCACGGGACCGATCTGTTCCCTTCCCTTGGGGGTGGCCTATGTTCAGTAGTGGACGTCTATCGGCTGAAATGAAACGCTTTCATCCCTAATAAAAATCTTTAGCGATCATGTTATCAAAATGATGCTCGAGTCGTGTGGATTGAAATATTATTGCTTATCAGCATCCAATTGACGTGTGAGTGCGGATTTACCCTAGGTATATTTCTTCACGGGATTTGCGTACATGAAGTTACGGGCAAAAACTAGATATTAAATACAAATAATAATTATGACCTCAATATGAATGAACATTGTGATATTACAATCCCGTTTATTACCAACATGTTTACTAAGCACGTGTGGACACATGTAGAGCTAGACAACGATAATTAAGGGCCTTTATTGGACCCTTTATACATAAACCTACCGACCGATCAACAACCTATTTCTGTCCCTCACAACTCTGCAGATAATGAAAGGGATACGACGATCGATATCGAATCAGATCAGGTTCGGAAAGAGGCTAGACGCAAGGTCAAACACGTGCGATCTTAAAGGGTTTTGTAATTCGAGTTTGAACACAATTAGGCAATGTTTTATTTGAAGGCACAGCTGCGTGAGTTAAATGTCGAGTAGTTAAAAGTTAATTATACACTGTAAGAGTTACAGATCTGTTAATTCTTCGCAGCTTAGCTTTGTCTCGCAGTTCTAGTCCGGTCATCATCATTATCATTTCAACTGGGAACATTTCCAGTGTCATGCATACGTCTTCCTCAAAGATTTCCACGATTATTCTTAACCGACTTTAAAAACGGGAGAGATTCTCAATTCAGTTATATTTTTAAGGTAAGGCGCAAGCGACACAGAAGACACCTGGGACGGGGGCGAGTCGCAGTCCACGCCGTTTGTTCACAGGCCACATCTCCGCCCTGTCTCTTCTGTCTGCTGGATCACGACGCTTCTATACATTCAGTATGAAAATTGATCCAAGGGCCGACCCCCGTCCCACGTCTCTTCTGTGTGGCTTGCGCCTAAGGCGCGTACGGTACGGACGGACATACAGACTGCAGAGAGGGGGACGGATAATAAGAAACTATAAGGGTTACTAAACTTGTAGGGCTAAGGAACCCTAAAAAACCGGCCAAGTGCGAGTCGGACTCGCGCACCGAGGGTTCCGTACAAATTTATATGTATCTATGAACATCCAGTCTTGGCAGACCCCTGCTCCTAAGCAAAACGGGCGCAGTGTGGGATCATTGTAGATTGGTTACTGATATAGACAGACAAAAACATTTATGCTTTTCGCAATTTTTCCTTTATCTGTGCTATAAGACCTTGCTTCGTACCAAATTTCAAGATTCTGAGTTCACGGGAAGTACCCTGTAAGTTTTGATTCCCTTGCGAGTTTCGAAAATTTGCGAAAATTAGCGGCATAAACGGCTGTATCTTTTGATTGCGTTAGCTTAGAAGTTTGATTTTTTCACAGCTCCAAGGGACTGTAGACCTGAGTATTTGTTATAAATTTCAGCTTGATACCTCCACGCGTTCCTGAGAAAAAGGGTCTTGACAGACGGACGGACGGACGGACGGACGGACAACAAAGTGGTCCTATAAGGGTTCCGCTTTTTCCTTTCGAGGTGCGGAACCCTAAACACTTAATAGTCTGAAACGTGTAATGGCTATCATTACAGCCCGAAAATGATATAATAATTACTAACGCAGCACGAACCTCCCGTTCCGTGACGAACCCTTTCGCACAGTACTTAGTTGACGCATTTCCTTCGCACTCTTGAATACCTTCAAAGATGTGAAGCATAGGTGCGTCATTCAATAAAAACCGGGCAAGTGCAGTCAGCCTCGTGCACCGAGGGTTCCGTACAAATTATTAGGTATGTCAAAATATACGCCGTAAACAGCGGTAACTATAATTATTCAGTGTTAGCAGAGCCCTGCTTCCACATAGAATGTACGCAGGCTGGAATCATTTTATACTGGTTAGTGGGAGTGTTGGGACCCCTCTTAATATTTTTTTATTATTTGTTGTTGTAGCGGTCTGAATAATACATACATAATCGGTGTAAATTCCAAGTATCTAGTTGATGTCATTATAAAGATCAAGTTTAAAACGTTGGAAAAAACACGTTTCTAATATGGCGGCCCCCTTTAAATTTAAGAAGTAAGGTGTTGCCGGCCGAATATTTATACATAGGCATCTCGTCTAGCCGCACCTGAAACGTGATATTTCGCGGCTTATTATAAGAAACATAACGTCAATATTTCATTACATGTTTGAGAAAACTCATTTTTCAATGTGGACTGTAAATTTTTTTCACGACACATTACTACTATAGCCAAACCGTTTAAATAAGTCCTCGCCCATGGGACACAGAGGCGCGGGGGTAGACGACAAAGGGGGCCGAGAGAGGTGCGGGCGGCAAGCACAGAGGCGCGCTCGCCGCCCGCACCTCTCCCGGCTCCGGATCCCTTTGTCGTCGTACCCCCAGCACCTGTGCCGCGCGGCGAGGACTCATTTAAACGGTTTAGCTATACATACAATAGGACTTTTACTTACATTTTTTATCTTTAGTAACTTTTGGTCAGCTAATTAAAGAAATAGTACATTACTGCAGAGGCCGGGACTTAAGGGGTTGCCGGCCGAGTATCTAAGTTGACGGCCGACTGGTACACGAGGCCGGCATGATATGAGGCCGGCAACCTCTGTTCCGGCCGAGGCTTGTATAGTGCTTTTCTCAAACATGCACCATCACCATCATCATCATCATCATCATCATCATCATCATCATCATCATCGTCGTCATCATGATGGTGATGATGATGACGATGATGGTGATGATTATGATGATGGTGATGATGGTGGTGATGATGATGATGATGATGGTGATGGATGATGATGATGATGATGATGATGATGATGATGATGATGATGGTGATGATGGTGGTGATGACGATGATGATGATGGTGATGGATGATGATGATAATGATAATGATGATGATGTTGATGATGATGATGATGGTGATGATGATGATTATTATGACGATAACGATGATGATGATGATGGCGATGATGATGATGACGATGATGATGATGATGATGATGGTGATGATGATGATTATTATGACCATAACGATGATGATGATGATGGTGATGATGATGATGACGATGATGATGATGATGATGGTGATGATGATGATTATTATGACGATAATGATGATGATGATGATGGTGATGATGATGATGACGATGATGATGATGATGATGGTGATGATGATGATGGTGATGATGATGTTGATGGTGAAATATTTCTCTAGGCAGACCACCATTACCATCACCATCACCATCTTACCTTACCTTAAATAAGCGTAGTGGCAGAATGTCATAATGAACCAAAACGCAAATATTGCTCATAGTTTTTTTTTAAATGGCTAAATGCTATGATGCCAAACCTATAAACATCATGGTGCTGTGTGACATGAAACAATAGACGATCGCATTGCCGGCCAAGGCCTGCAACGGTATATTTTGAAGCCTGTTTTAAGGAACACAACGTAAACATTACATAGCATGTTTGAGAAAAAGTTATTAATACATAAGAACAAGTACTCAAGGGGTAAATGAACCATTTGAAATTGGATTGCTTATCATACAATAATTGAAAATCATACATAGAAAACTTGCACTTATCTTTATCTGCTTATTCTGTCACCATCTCTGCTTATATATACGTCCCTCTGCAGCACACAGGCCTGCTCTCAGAATGAGAGGGCTTGGGCCGTAGTGTCCACGCGGGCCCAGTCCAAATTAGGAACTAGTACCTGGGCGACCGAGCTCTGCTCGGGCTGAAACTCGGTACCAAGCGTTTTCCGGTTTCCCAGAGATAAGACCAAGCTAGATCAATTTTTCATCTCCGAAAACCCCCACATACCAAATTTCATCGAAATCGTTGGAGCCGTTTCCGAGATCCTGATTATATATGTGCAAGGGAGGGGGGCGGGGGAGGGGGTTCGGGGGTTCCAAAGGAGGGATGAAAATTTCATTGATTTTGCCGTAGGATGCACCGTTTTCAAGATATTTGACAAAAACACCGGAGGGGGTGGAGGGGTGAGTCACGTTAAACTATCGTCCGTAAACCGACTTTACAGACAACCGGTTTTTCCTGTTCTGTGCTCCCAATAGGGAACGTGCACATAGATGGTGCTGCCAACTGGTGCCATAAGGGTGCCATCAATTTGAATGTTTTACCTTGATAAGTTTGTTTTACTGTCCGCATAGTGTCTCTTCTGTCGCATTAGTGCTGCCGCCTATAGTTACTGCACGTTCCCTATAATACCATTCTCACAAAAAGTAACTTTTTCTCACAAAAGAAGAAACTTGACGTTTTCTCATGAAAAATAAACTTAAAAAAAACTAAAAACCTTAAAAAAAAACGTGGAATCGAACCGAGGTCGGCTGGATCCGCGACCACCCGATTTCTACTGTGCTATTTTGGTTTGCTCGAAGCCGGTGAAATTTAGCTTTGTATTCTAATGCAAACAAAAATAGCCGGAAAACATGAGTAAAAGTGATTTTCTGAAAATGAAACATAGCTACATCAGTTTTTCATCCCCGAAAACCCCCACATACCGAATTTCATCGAAATCGTTGAAGCCGTTTCCGAGATCCTGATTATATATATACAAGAATTGCTCGTTTAAAGGTATTAGATAGATAGATAGATAAAGTCAAAAGTCAAAGTCAAAATTCTTTATTCAATCAATCTATCAATTGATGCTCCCATGAATGTTGAAGAATCTAGCAACACCATTTATGTTTTTCCTTCTTCTGCTTATGATAAAATTTGAATTTATATATGTTCTATAATAAATAAATAAATAAATATCACGGGACAATTCACACCAATTGACCTAGTCCCAAAGTAAGCTAAGTAAAGCTTGTGTTATGGGTACTAGGCAACGGATAAACATACTTATATAGATAGATACATACTTAAATACATATTAAACACCCAAGACCCGAGAACAAACATTCGTATTTTTCATACAAATATCTGCCCCGACACGGGAACCGAACCCGGGACCTCAAGTTTCAAGCTTATATGTTCTATAAATACTTACTTCCTTAATTAAGTTTCCGACAACAACCATTAAGTACTTAGATCAATTAAAATAATTGAGCGTCTACAGACGAATCAAAACACGAATTACAAATTTGAATTTTTCTATTAACTTGAAACACAATTTAAATTAATCTTCAGCTTTCTTTAAATTGTGTACCTCAGTAGCCCAGGAGCCGACACCGTGCGATCATTATTCGTTTTGTTAATACCGCATCGCTCTTTTGTTATTTTGACACAGGAAGTTATTAAAGCAATTAAGTGGGGCACGGCTCCTGGTCTATTATCATCTCTACGAGTGACGTGTTAATGCCGGGCAGCTAGTGATGGGACAATGGTCGATGTCGATATACTATAGTTTGATGCTTTCATAAGTTCCTCATTTACCTACACTACACTTTGATATTTTGTAACCAAAAGCTTATGATTTCTTAATTGATTTTTAGTATTTTTCATAAGGCTGAGATGCGCGTATTTATGTCTTGTTTATAATTCATCGTCTAACTCTTATTCTAACGAAACATTAGTGATTTTCATAATAAGTTCGAATTAAGTAATCAATACCATAATAACTATTTTTTTTTAATATAAAAGAGCCAAAAATTGATGTAAAATTCTGGTTGATTACGTGTACAACATTCTTATTAAAATAAATAATTTTAGACAGAAAATTAAAAGAGAGTCCGTACAATAACGAAGAAATTAACCATTTTGTTGTTTTGTTCAACATTAGGAATGGATTGGATACCGCCTCTAACGCTGAGATTAAACCTTACACAATATTTTCTAATTTCGTTGCCCTAATGAAAATTTAATAACATAATCAAATCGCTTCGGACCCACATCACTAATCACTTCTCAAATTATATCGGTTTTTTAATTTCAATCGGAGTGGCCGAATGGAGCTACTGGCCGATCACAATGCTATGCCATATACTATGCCCATAATTGATAGTCATACAAACTTAACAATAGTGAAATCATTACTACAACTCATACAAATATGCACTTTATTTAAAGGCGGTTACAACTCAAAGTGCCGGGAGCCGGTTTCATAAAAAAAAGTATTAAAAAGCAACAAATAAGTTTAAGTTGCGTGGCTCCCGTACTTACACCAACACTAATTTTGGGAGTCGTTATTATTGTTTCTCATGATTAAGTTTCTTTTTTGCCTACAATAGAATCACGGTTCTGATAATTATGCGTGTTATTTTGTATGTTTAACATAATTTTTGACGGTGCGGGTTACAAATGACAGGATTCTTACGGCGTAATGATGTTATAAATTACGAGTATGAGGGTAACTTTTTACTTTAGAACAATACAGAAAATCCTGTGATTAAAACGTCACAAATTGTTGTTTAATTATTTAATGTAAGCTCGTAAATAACAGTAAAAATAAGTTTTTTAAATCAAGACCAAAGATTCGTAAATAAAATTGATAGCTTAATTTTCTTTTTTCCCCCCAAAAAGTTCCACAACGGTCGGCCCTGCGCTCCCCGCAGCCAAATCGTTTCGGTACGTTTACCAGACCAGATCAGACACTTTTGGTGAGGTATTAGTCCAGCAGTGGATGTCGATGGGTTGACCATCATCATCATCATTTCAGCGGGCTCGCCAAACAGATCGGTCACGTGGCATCCGCATCCAACACGATCCCCAACCTTAACCAGGTCGTCGCTCCATCTTATTGGAGGCCTACCTACACTGTGTCTTCCGGTCCGTGGACGCCACTCGGGAACCTTTTTGCCTCTTCGGCCATCAGTTCTACGAGTGATGTGGCCTGCCCACTGCCACTTGAGTCTGGCGATTCTTCGAGCTATGTCGGTGACTTTAGTTCTTGCGCGGATTTCATCATTTCTAATGCGGTCCCGCACAGAAACTCCGAGCAAAGCCGAGTATAAGTAGGTACTCCGAGTTGGGTTGATGGTGATTTTTTTTATTAGATTCATCGCTTTAATGAAAAACAAATGTAGACGCAGCACATGATAACTTTTATTTGCAAATACAGATCCATACGAGGAATAAGGGAAAAACAAGCTAATTTTAAAAAGAAGTTGATGAAGCACAAACACTGACAAATCGTATTTAAATTTAAATTCTCAGTTATATAGCCCATGTTTGCACCAACATTACACGGGGAAGCAATTATCATAGACAGTTTTATAACTTTCCTCTCTTTCACTATAAAAAACCTGGCAAATCGGACCCTGGTACTAAAATCACTCCCCAAAGTGCTATCACACATCTCGGCGTTACGTGGGTCATGTGAACCACATTACCAGTACACACGAGTATTACAGGAGCTTACCTAAATGAGGGTCATAGTTACACTGGTCCGATAATGTATGCCGCTGGGTTTTTGTAAAATCCACTTTTTTATAACGCCGTTGAGCGGTCAGTTGAGTATCCACTATATTTGTTATTATTAAAGGGAATGAACTACATTTTTCATAAATAAGTGCACATTTTTACTTAAAATCACATCTATCGAAATAAAAATCCATTTTTTTTATTAATAATATTATTTTTAATGCAAGCTTTTTTGTTGACTGTGCTTGCATTCCCATTCAGACTACATCACACATCTCAGCCTATAAACCTACTTCCTACTACAGGACACAGGCCTCCTCTCAGAATGAGAAGGTCTGCATTGTAATTCCCACGCGAGCGCAGTGCAGATTGGGAATTTCACACACACCATTGAATTTCTTCACAGACGTACATGTGAGTATATCACGATGTTTTCCTTGACGGTAAATCTCATGGTAGGTATATTTTAAATGCACATAAATCACGTAAAACTCAGAGGCGCGAGCCCGGATTAGGACCCACGACCCTCTGATTGAAAGGCCATAAGCCTATAGGCCACCACGTATTTTTACACACACCACATATCGGTACCAAATTTTAAGTAAATCGGATCACTGAAAGTAAGTAGGCGAAATTAACTTGCAAGATTTTTAGACAACTTCCATACTTACTTACCTACGAACATTGCAGTTTTTAATTACAATAATTATTTTGCACTTGTAATTAGTCACAATATATCTGCACGCTATTTATAACTGTAAATTAAAAGTTTTAAAAATCCCCAACGCAGTTATGTCACATGTATGTTTGAACATAAATAAACTAAATGCCCATTAAGCGTCTTGGATACTTTCAACAGCTAACAAAAGAGCTGATAGCTACGATTTTGATAAAACATATCTAAAAGCCATCGCCAAGAAACCTGCTTTCTAATAAAAAAAACCGCATCCAAATCGGTTCACCCGTTTAAGAGCTATGATGCCACAGACAGACGGACACACACACATACATAGCGGTCAAACCTTATAACACCCCTCTTTTTGTGTCGGGGGTTAAAAAGTGTAAACAAATATGAACTCCATAGGTACACATTATGTACATCGATGCAAAAACTACCTTACTCATTTTCATGTCACAAATTAAATTGCAAGCGATAAGTACCACAAATTAACACATTCTATGCAATCGTCTAGAAAAAAGTAGATTATGCCACATTCTAAAGCGCTAATTAACGAACGGACACGACGAACGCCCCACACCGTGCGACTCCAGCACGTGTGAAGAACAAAGAAAGTATCGTGTCAATTAAAAGGTATTTGCTCTTTTTTCTTCCGTAACGAACCGTAATGCAATTATCCGTAATAACAGGATGAGACAATGCGACAAAAGCGAGTACGCCTCGCGTCGCGTAGACAATTAAAAAGTCGTTTTCTTACGGTTTTTACACCTAGGCCACGTTAATTGCGCCAGGGCAAAAAGAGTGTGTGATATTAATACGATACGTGGTTCAAGAAGTATTATTTTATTAAGTACTAGGTCGCTGGCGATGTCCCCGACTTTGTGTACCTAGAATTCCTTTGGTGTCATTTTTATTGACGACCAGTAAATGTATGTTTTAATATAGTTAATTTGAATGTGGTTTCTGTCTTTAAAACTATTTTTACCCCTTTGCTCATTGTTCAAGTTTTGATAAGTTTGAAACTAGGTAGATTGGTATTAACTGTCACGTGATAATTACTGTATTTATTTTTATTATTTGCGAATATTAGGAATAGAGTTTCATGTGACGATACCACCTAACGATTTTTAAAAGAAGTAGTTACCTATATTTTCGACTAAATAAATAAATATTCCCAATCCGCACAGGGCCCGCGTGGGACCTCTCATTCTGGGAGGAGGCCTGTGCCCTGCAGTGGGACGTATATAGACTGGAATGAAAGTAAAAAAGTGGATTATGTTTAAATGAAAGAGATGAAGAAGTCTTACCACAAATTTGAATTCTGCGCGGGCGGACGAAGTCGCGGGAAAAAGCTAGTTTAATTATAAATTTGCAAACTTTACGTTCTATAAAAGTTGGTAAATTTAAAGTTGGTTTAAATACCTAACGCCAAGTGTCCCGAAATGACTATATCACGTGTCAAACCAAAACTCCGTAGGAATTTAAAGATTACTTCTCTTCAAAAATGGTCCTTTAGCCGTTGGCAGAACTATCTTTTTGGACGTACTCTTGTATCCTAATATTGGTTTTACTCTTTAAGTCTACACTACACCTTACGCCTTAACTGCTCACCGCTAATTGAATTATGACCTTCCCTAAACGATAGGACCGTAGACATAATTACTAATTTAGGGTCATTGACATTTACTCTACCCATCCTTTCTTACGTCCTTTTGTTTACTTGGTCTTGACCTTATTTGACCTGTGCCCAAATATGACGTGATAACATTTGACATTGTTGGGGTGCTTATGATTAGAGATGTTGATGCTACCTGATCGCTTATGTTTTTACATTTTTCATGAGACCCTTATGTATGTGGTGTGCATATGGCCTAATGCCCCTCCATATTTATTATTTTAATCTTTGATTACTTCAAAGCTTTCTTTAGAATAATGATAAAAGCATTTCGGGATTGAAATACTCATTCACGTATGAGTAATTATTAAATTTTAATGTTTCAGCCGACTCCATGGTTTTCTTTCGTCTTAATGTGCTATGAATCGTTGCTTATCAAAATACACTTGTTTCTTTGATTTCCTTTGATAAAAAAACTGGTGTCAATATCGTTAAAAATATTTCTTCTGCTCATTAATGACTGACTCACCAACAATAATACAAGAAGGGTTAAAATTATCGAGCTCACCAAATTACCGGTAAATTATTTCTGTTCAAATTATAGTCCCCGAGTGTAATTATTACCCCTTTAGCGACATCTGGTGAGTTGAAACGACAGAATGTCACCTACTTAACGTTTTGTTTTTACTTGTACGATTAAGATACACGACAGTGTGTCTTTTCAACAATCAAATATTATATAATCAGAAAAGGAACCTTAACCCATACACAGTAAAGTTAATTTCGTAAGACTATCGATTTTGAGATGCGATTTTTTCCAAAGTAGTGACGATTTTCCAAACTAAAGATGACTTCGCCATATATATAATCCAAAAGAGCTTCACTACATGATAAAACTTAATCATGACTTTGGTGTTTGATTGAAAAGTTCTCGAATGGAGACCACGGACGGCAAGCGCAGCGTGGGACGTCCACCAACGAGATGGACGAACGATTTGGCGAAGGGTGGATGCAAGTCGCTTCCAGCCGTAATGATTGGGAGTCATTGAGGGAAGCCTATGTCCAGCAATGGACGTCCTATGGCTGAAATTATGATGATGATGATGATGATGACTTTGATAAATGTTTAGCTAAACTACATGCCTTCTTATGCGTCATCCCTTCTTCCATCAGCTTATTTACCAAAATTCCAATTAAACCAACCAAATAACCCCAAAAGCCATGTAGCAACGTTTACATAAGTAATTAGCTGTGTCGTACAAGGGTCGAATTAAGCCCGTTCGCGACCTTATTTGCCGACGTGCTACGGTGCCTACGAGCGTAGCGGCGTAGACGAGGACAGAGTTCAATGTTCTATAACATAACTAAACTTCGTTTTTTTAGCATTAGAAATAAGGTAAACAGTCTTGGTGAATCTTTTTAGTGAAAAACGCTTTTTTTTAAATAATAACTATTACTTATGAAACCAAAACCATACTTCCTTGTTAATTGTTACACTTCGACAGTGGAAAGGTAAAATCGCTAAAGCGTCATATACGATGTATGGCGCTTTAGCGTTTTTACGTTAGTCACAAATTTTAAAATTGCTAAAGCGCCATTAACGATTTGCTGTAATTTATTTTTCAAAAGTGTTTTTCAATAAAAAGACACATCAAGATCGCTTACCTTCCTTCTCATGCTAAAAAACGAAGTATATAAAGATTTAGGTACTTTACTAAATGTAAACAAACTCCATACTTATTATGCGACTAAACTAAGGAGTACGTTGAAAATGTGACGCCTGAAAGTCAATTGCAAATATTGCATTTGGCTGGTTAACCCGACGTCATAACTTTTGGTCGTGTTGCCAGCTGATGTTTGTTTACATTTAGTAGAGTATAGTCGGGGTAAGAAAAGGTTCGTCACTTTTCGACCTTCACTCGTTGACATAGAGTCGAAAAGTGACGAACCTTTTCTTACCCCGACTATACCTAAACCTTTATACCTAGTTCTTGTTGATTTCTACGGTTAATTTCATTTTATAATTAATAATAATAAATAAATTGATTATTTAGGCAATGATCCCATTATGATTGATATAACAATAATACACACGTACATTATTTTACAAACAATTCAGTAAAAAACTTATAAAGATCCAGTTAAAAAGTTAAAAAAATACGTTACTCGTGTGACGACTCCTTGTAATTTATAACTTAATTTTATTTTTAGTATTCATTGTTATAGCAGTCACAGTAATACACTATGGGTGAAAATTTAGTCTAGCTATTACTCGTTCCAAATGATATACTCCATGTTTATTTAATTTGAGAAAAAAAATAAGAAATATCGAAAATTTTATTTTAAAAATATGCTCCATTGACATTTTTTACTAGGTACTTTATTTTCTAATGATTCTATAGAGATACACATTTAAATGTCTAGTAATAATTTATTAACTTTACCGTATCTCCAAAACAACAAAAAGTAATTCTAACTTTTATAATTCTTACGCCGGCTATTAGCGCCACCTCGCGTTTAATATGTGACATGTGCTGCAAAACTTTTATTATAACTAATCTATTGCATACACCGCACACACACAACGGCACTATTTTTCTCTCTCGTACAGACACGTGCTCTGAACGCACACATAAGCACCGACACTTAGTTTAGCAGCCTTCTGGGAAGCGGTGAGGTAAGATGTGTTCTCATGAAAAAGCTAGAAAATAATAATCGAAGGATGTTTTTACAGGATTTTTGTTTATGTAATAATTACCTAAGCCCACTGAGTTTGTGTGTTATTTATTACTCATGTATTACGAATCCGGCAAATAATGTAGATCTTTAATAATAGTACTGTAGCTTCAAATGTACAGTGACTTTTTTTTTCTTTTTTACTGCATCCGCAAAACCTACTTTATATATACTACTCAAAGATGTCCTTACGTGAACAGTTCTATTACAGTAGATTATTAATAAATAAATAATAAATAAATAAATAAATATCACGGGACAATTCACACCAATTGACCTAGTCCCAAAGTAAGCTAGGAAAGCTTGTGTTATGGGTACTAGGCAACGGATAAACATACTTATATAGATAGATACATACCTAAATACATATTAAACACCCAAGACCCGAGAACAAACATTCGTATTTTCATACAAATATCTGCCCCGACACGGGAATCGAACCCGGGACCTCAAGCTTCATAGTCAGGTTCTCTAACCACTAGGCCATCTGGTCGTATTAAATATCATAAAACTTAAATGTTACTAATTCTCCATTCCACAAACATGCCTCGAATAGTTAGATGAATGGTCATTGATTTTCTTTGCTTTTTTATAACGTAATACTATAGGTAAACCATCATAAGCTCGACCAGCTGTACAAAAGATTGTAATCTTTTTACAATACCTACATGTCGTAGTGTTTTCTTTGATGAATTCAATGATGACATACAGAGACAAGGTTGTACAGCGGTGAGTCGAGTTTTTGGTCTCTGATTTTTTGCTCTTAAATCGCTAGACTCTTGACAGACGGGTCGTAGCCGTTGTTTGAAGATTATGTTCTTGGGAAAATAGTGTGTTGGTTTTGCCTTTCCATCCACGCCTCAGTTTTCTCCGGAGGTCGTAGTTGGCGATAGAGAATGCTGCTGTTTACTCCCTCATCCGGTCCCTTAGACGCTTTTTGCGGCACTCACGGAAAGAAATCGATTCGTCCTATTCTGAAACCGGACACGGCACGGCACAGTCAATTCTAATAATACTGTGTAACTATAACACCTTGAAAAAAACAGAAAAGAAATGCTCTAGCCGGAGATCGAACCCGGGTCCTCGTCAATGCGAGAAGCGTGATGAGCCCACACTACCCCAAGCTTCGGCAAGCTTCTTCTTCTTCTTTTTTTTATTTACGGTGAATTTTCCAATATGTTCCCGAGAATGATTTTTAATTTGCGAAACTTTTGTTGCCAAGCGCCATCTATGTGAAATGCGTGTCTGTACGACATAACCTACACACCACTATATGGAGCATCCTACTGCTTTGCTCATTGCACCCATAATACGACACAAGATTTGATAGTTCTCCCACCTTCTTACCTCCGAGCATCCGCCGCCCGCCCGGTGCCGACTCTCATCTGCTACTTCTTAATTAAGTTAGCTTATATAACGAAAGATGGTCTCATTTAGATAACACCGTAACTTCAGACCAACACAAGCTCAACTTAGTCTACTTAGCGCGGTCTTAACGCCCAACTTTGCGCTTCCGAACTTAATTAGTTAAGCTTTGTCTGTTGGCTGCGGGTGAATTTATAATGGTGCTTGTTTTTGTTGAGGTAAGTTACACAGGTAATTATGAATTATTACGTTAAGCGGTAGACTGGAAGACGCAGTGTAGGCAGGTCTCCAACAAGATGGAGCCTTTGTTTTAGAATTTCGCTTTACTATTAGTATGTCAGCTTTAACGACAAAATTAATAAAAAAAAGTTAAAAATACCCATTCCAGATCCGTGTCTAATCTACGGTACCTACAACGATACAAACTCTTCGTGGGACGTCTCCCAGCTCTCCGGGTTCAGACATTATATTTTTAGACAGTAGGTAAGTAAATAAATTAGGTACTTAATTCGAATGGGAGCTTTTAAAATGGAAAAAATATATAAATATTAAATTACCTACAACTTGAACAATTAAAAAACCATTTTTTTTAATAACCACTAAGAATATCGTTTTTTTTTATATATCGTTATTTATTAAACTTTTCAATCATTCCAGTCATCATAATCATTTCAGTTATTATTCCAATAATTTTAATTACTATCCTAATTATTTTTATATTTTTAAAAACAATCTATTGTCAAGCTACATATAAACCCACTGGCTGAAAAAAATGCTTAAAATCCACTATTGTGATGTACCTAATTGCCTACATGCATATAGTTAAGTAAGCAAGCAAAAACCCATAAACAGCGACAGCGTTATGTCAACCTAAATGTATACGTCAGTTGTTAGCATAGACATATAGTGCGAGACAGCAATAAATGTCGCAACGCGTCACTCTTCCCTCCTGTCGCCTTCCTAATTAATATTTCCTATGAACAAGAAAAGGCAATAAACTGTTATTGTGTTACTATACGTACATAGGGATAGTAAAAGATTGTTTACTTCAGAAGATGCCTGAGAGTTTACGATGAGGTTTACAATGGTCGAATGGAAGAAAATGTGTGGGTAGTCGAATTCTGCTAGCAAATTAGTATGATTTAGGGTAGAATTTCACCATTGAGATACACCTTTGTCCTCATCTGCTCTGTTCGTTAGGTGAGATAGTCAATCACATGCCAGTTTTATGTAAAAAAAACTTTGATTTACAATTTTCTACTTAATACCCTCATTTATAAAAAGTTTATTTGTCTGAAGGTGATTAACGAATGTTAGTTACCGCTAACTTAAAATGCGTTTATGAATAAGGGGAAAAAATACCAATGTTTTAATAAGCAACGGATAAACATGCTTTTGTAAATAGACACATACATAATTAAATACTTCTGAAACATCCAAAACTCTGAAAAATATATGAAATATCTAAAGAATATCTACCCCGACCGGGGTTCGACCCCGCGACAACAAATTTCGTAGTCTGGTTCTCTTACCACTGGGGTAATCTTTCCCTTCCAATCTTCAAACGGCGATTACAATTACTCAAACAAGGGTTTAGTTTAGAGTTTAGTTTTTAAGAGTTATGATTTTTTACTAACTAATTTAAAAAAAAAATAAGAAAAATAAAAAAAACAAGAGTGTAGTGACTTAGAAAAGAGTAATATTTTCACTTGCAATTCTAGAATATTAATATAAGTAATACACATGGACTGGTAATGTTTTAATGACATTGTATACATTAAGGGAAGTTTCCTGAGCCCCGAATTATCAGATCGCTCGCTATCGTTGCCCAATCAGCCAACTTTCCCAACTTATTACAAGATTAATACGAATTGTAATCAAGTTTTCTCTCATTAAGTACCACGGTTACCGAGCCCTCTTTATTATAGTGGAATAATACAGCGGGGTAATATCGTGGTATAGTTACTTAATCAATTCCTTTGTTGGTTGAATCGACCCCAGTGGGTGGGGTTGATTAGGAAGAATATTGCTTGATTAAGCGCTTCAAATATGGACGTAGATGTAAGATGTCGCGGATCTTTTTAAGATATATGACAAAATCTATACTTATATAAAAGTAACATGGCTGGCTGATTGATTGATTACAACATACTGTCTGTTACCACTGGAAGTAGAGTCTTCAAAGTTGGCAGGCGTAAACCTTGAGTACTAGCAACCTTGATCTAACTTATTGTTGGTAATTCGCTCCCATCGACTATTCTTCCAGATTGATACAACCTAGCGCTCTTCAAGGCTAGAGTGAGTGAATAGACTTTTACTGAACCAGTGAGAAACTCCTTGGTTTCATCTGCACTTTCCGTCAGGTGGGATAAGGGTAAGTTTTATGTAAAAAAATTGCTTTTTTTTAGGTACTTACTATTTCCCGTAATGGAAAGACTAGACGCGACTAGCAACGTGGCGAGCGTCTTTAGGGTTCCGTACTCAAAGGTGACAAATGGAACCCTATTAATGTCGCTACCCTGTCCATCTCTCGGCCACAGGGCTGTATCTCAAGAACCAAAATAGATTTTTTTACAAATTGTGCATTTCTACTGACTGAAAACCTGATATTTTTACAAATTGTGTATTTCTATTGCCACTACAACAACAAATAATTAAAATTAAATTAAATTAAAAATGAAAAGGCGGTCCCAAAAACCAATATGAAGTGACACCACACTGCGTACATTTTGCTAAGAACCAGGGCTCTGCTAAGACTGGATTTTAGATATGGCCGTCAAATTGGTAGACTCCTACAAATTTGTATGAAATCTTTGGTTGCACTTGACCGGTTCTTTTCTGTTCGCTACAGGTTAGCAGCACACGCTCGGAACAGAGAACACACTCGTAGTAAATTTAAATAGTTCTAACGTTTCTAATGTTACATGACATCTACAATAACCTCATTCGCAAACACAAACATGTATTTACATTGATGATGGTCTGACTGATTTTAATAAATATATCTCCATAGTAGATAAACTTCTCGAACCTTCCTCATATCAAGTGCCAGGAATAACGTTGATTTGGATACAATTATCATTTACGTTATATTCAATGTCCTTATTTGTTACAACGTATTTTTCTACGTTATTTTTTTGTACTTGTTCGGACTTTAGTGGTCTCAAACTAGTCTTAATTTCATCTGTTACCTACATATTCACCGACTTTATAATAAGTGCCTACGAATATTTGTTCACTAATGAAAAAAAAACAAATTCGAGATAATACAATTCATTTCCGCGAAAACTTCGCATTGCGTTTCAGGGATGTAAAAGTTTTTCGATTTAAAAACTTTTCTTAGGAAACTGGTCAGTAGCATTCAGTAGGTAATGATTAATTGGGTCAGAACACGGAATTTGGTTCAAATCTCCTGTGGACATGACAAAACTAAAGTTTTACAGTCTACATGCAATTCTTTTCATGCCTTTAAGTGAATTACGTAGCATATAAGGCTAACATTTAGATCTACTGACTCATGACTCAAATAAACTTCTTCACAGGAAAGACAATTTATGTTTCTTATTGTTTACATGACCCAATTATGATTAATTTGTTTTTTGAAGTGAAACTTCTAATGCGACTTCCAACAAGGTCGCGTTAAACGTTTAACGCTACCATGGAGGCGGTATGAAAGCATTAGTATATGTACTGCCGAAGCAAGTAATCTCGCATTGTATTATAATACTAAAGGATGTTAAAAACTTCGACAGTGCGATGCAGAACTCATACTGTCTGTGCAAATTCGTATGAGACTTGATAAAAGCGCATCTAGTGAGTAATTTAAACACATAGATGCATAAGTAAATTTAGTTCTTTAAGTTATTGTAATAATCAAAGATCTGGAATCAGCTTTCTGCGGCAGCATTCCCGGAGCGTCACAACTTAGGGATCTTTAAAAAACGAGCCTACCAATTCCTAAAAGGGTCGGCAACGCACCTGTGATGCCCCCCGTGTTACGGGTGTCCATGGGCGACGGTGGTCGCTTTCCATCAGGTGACCCGTCTGCTCGTTTGCCACCTCTTATATAAAAAAAAAATAATAATGAACTAAAACAATTACTTTGCTCACCCGCGACCTTACAATAGTTACGTTTATGCAAGAAATGTGCGTTCATGCAGTTCCTCCACCTCCACACTGTACGAACACACACAAATCACATAAACCCAACCATCACCACCACCAAGCTACACTGACGCGTTTCGAACTCAACCAGAGCTCATCTTCAGAGTTACCACAACCGTATGCTATGCTACCAAATGTTAAACTAACAAACCAAAACAAATGTTTTAACTTGTCACTGTAACTTCTCAAGTACCCACTTTATTTTTCTTATTCTCAAACTACCCCACAAAAATTAACTTTTATTGACATATTATAAAACTACCTTGAATTTTTTGTTTATTTATTTATAAGGCATATTTAATTAATACTAACTGTTCAAATTCGACCCAAGCCGCAGTAAAGGAGAAGATACTAAATTTACCTGTTCATTAATAATAGACCCCATAGTGTTGTACCTAATTATTTCCATGCATTCCAGAGCATCCAGACGCAACCCCTTGCCGCAATAATGTAACACTTCATAAGAATCTGAATCTAACAATGAATGATTTGATTCCAACAAATGTTTTGCAAAATTCGATCTATCTGGATGCTCATTCCTATATGCCGAAACATGCTCTTTAAATCTAGTATTAAAACTTCGGCCTGTCTGTCCTACGTATATCCCATTGCAGTCATTACAAGTAAGCTTGTATACCCCCGATCTAGTTCCCTTATCTACCTGTTCTTTGTGGTTACATAGCCTAGAGTACAAAGAGTTGTTAGTCTTAAAGGCAACATTAATATTGTTTGATTTTAAAATGCCATAAATCTTATCAGACAACCCCCCAACGTAAGAGATGCTAGATCTATATTTGTTAGTAGACTGAGAAGGTAACGCAGCGTAAAGCATGCTATTTACTAACCGTGCCTGCTTCTTTTGAACTAAACTATCTACCATTGATTTTGTATAACCATTTGAGATCGCTATCTGATAAATAGTACTCAACTCTAAATCAAAATGTTCCTTAGAAAAAATAATAAGGTTCATATTGATGAATAAGGGCCTTTTTCATTTCCATATTACGAAGTTTCACTTCTTTCGCGCGGGGGAACTGCATGCACGATTTTTTTTTTAGTTTTACGTGCTGAGCCTTACGTTATGTCGTTGAATCACTATGACTCAAACTGCAAACCTCGGCTTTAGCGATAATCTCTACACTAAGATCATATTCCAGACTAAATTTAGTTGTTTTAAATAGTTTAGATGTAGGTATTTAATTGAATAACATTGTTGATCTGTTTAAAAAATATACCTTGTTGAGATTCTTGCCATATTCTTCTCAACAGAGTTTTTCTGAACCGGTGGTAGATTCTTCCACTCTCATAAGTGGTTGTTATTTTAACTTTGACTTATCGATCAGCAATTCAGAATTAACTAGTGCTAATAGCCAGATTGACACCGGCAAGCAAACCGCTAAACCCAAAAACAAAAGAACACCCACAAAGATAGCAGCGATCTAAAACGCTCGCACAAAAGGCACAATTAATAGGCGGGTTGTTCTCTAAACGCGCGTCGCGGCCCACACCGCAGATTACACCCGATCTCCTTTGTACGAGCCTTATCTCTACAGAAGGAGATCCTGCTAACGACCGTCCACTCATCTCGGAGCGACACAATGGGCAGACGAATTGAAACTCGAGATAGACAAAAGACGCGCGAATCGAACGGTCAAAAGGCATGTGATGGGGCTTTAGGGCGGCATGATTTGGCATTCGGGTCGACGCACTTTTTCTCTTGGACTTACCTTTGTCCGAAGATGCTAATAGGGCATCTTTAAATGTTTGCCGTTTGAAATCAAGCGCCCGCCTACAATTCACAAGGCTAGCTCTATTCTGGACCGTGCGGTAGAGTTTATAAGTCTAAGTACGATCTAGCGAGCCATAGGACGCTAGGAAATAGGTTATTTGTTTATTTTTGTCATTTTAACTCGTATTATCTTATTATAGTCAGGATTACAATCATCGAAATCAATATACCAATATTGTAGAAGTTAATATGATTTTTTTTTCAAAAAATAATAGTATGTTAGACAACGGTATCACACTTTACATCTTTGCAGGGTTACAAAAAGCTACAGAATTCTTACCCATTTTATTAGGTTTTAAAAAAGCTACACTTATTTTTCTTTGTAGGACTGGAAAGCTAAAACAATACAAGTAACAGCGGCTTTTGATTGCTAAATAGCCTTGCATTTTACCACTGCTTTGATGGTAAGCAAAGATATTGTCTGAGATGGAGCACGCTTGTCCAAAAGGTGGTTCCATCTATCCTAGATAAGGCTTTTGAATTTCATAAGGAAAAGGGCGTCCTACTACACGACAAGCGAAAAAATGGTGCTAATGCTAGTAGGTACGGTATAGGTACGTGATCAAATTCAAACTTCAAGCAAGGTCATATTTTAACGCAACAATAGAAAACAACATCAGCACTTGACTGTAATCATAGTTGAAAACAACAAAATAAAAACGTAGCAATCGCAATCACGTTTGTAATTAAAGTGCTATTAGCGAAATTAAAAAATAAAATAAAAATATCGTCATTACCTCGCAGCCGGTAATGAGAAATAAATTGTCGTCAAGCTGCGCTCGCGCAGTAATTAGTGCATTATTCGAACTAAGCGTGACACGGGCACGGAGGCTAATTTTTAATTTTTTCGTTATGGTACAGTTCCTCTGGCGCGATTAGCTCATGAACTTGCTTTTGACCTGCGACTTATGAAATGACTTGGCACATTACAATTAAATCAGAATCTTTTATGGTGCTCTGTCAATGCGACTGTCAATAAGTACCTATAGCAATATCAAGTTATAAATATACGTAACGTTGATATTTGCCATTCCCTGACAAGCAATATTTAATTGATTGATTCAGATGTTACTTAGCGGTTTTAATTGAGGTTATGGAGTGCAAGGTAAAAAGTTCATAGACACAGACAACTTTTTTTACGAATAAAAGAGATATGCTTATGTATGTTATTACCTTTTTATTATTCTTACTAGCTTTTGTCCGCGACTCCGTTTTCGTTTCGTTTATCGCTATCCAGGAACCATGCACTTTTCCGGAATAAAAACTATTCTTTATATTAATTCAGTTTATAAACTATCTGCATACTAAATTTTATCAGAATCCGTGAAATTATTTTAGCGTTAAAGAGTAACATAATATTACACATCCATCCATCCGGCATGTCCACTAGGTTCCATTGCTACGAAGTCGAGTGGGTCATATCCATAGATCGATCCATCCATACAAACTTTTACGTTTAATGACATTATTGGGATTAAAGCTTGTAAAAAAGACTGCATTTTTTATCTGTTGCATTGAGACCGTACCCTATCCGGTCCTACAGTTATTAAAATGTTTAATTACAGGAACGGTAAGCGGACGTAATCACCGCGGCAGTGTGCGCTACAGTTTATCCAAAACATAGTAATTATTGAAATTATGCGCAGGCACTGAATAATTATCAGAATGATTCATGTTTCATTTTATGGTTGGAGATTGGATTTTGTTTAAAAAAATGACAAAATATAACGCACGACAATGGTAGGTATAGCATTATTAGCAAAATTGCTTAAATTGTGCTTATTTTATGTGACATATTATAAGTCTACCGTGGTTGCATTTGTATATGTTTTTAGATCTGGTAAGTTTATTAAGGCATTATTAAGTTAACTGATCGACGGTATTCCTGCGATTCGAGTAACTAGAATTTGTTTATGATTTAGCCAAATGACAAGTTTTGACTTATTAGAGTACCGTACCTCAAAAAGAGCCCTTATAAGATCGCACACACACACACATAGAGGTCAAACTTATATATAACACCCTTCTTTTTTGTGTCGGGGGTTAAAAATTAAAGAATCTACATGCGAAGTGGGGTTTTTTTTCATCTAAATCTTTGAATAGGTCCTTCAGTAACAATTGAGTTGCTAGAATCATTCTCCGATTTCGGGATACATTTACGAAATATTAAGCTTTCATATGCACTGAACTATACTACACTAGCTGAACTATTGGCTTAAAAATCTAATAAAAGTCTGAATACTAGTATACACATGGTAACGAATTTAAACAGGGAGACCATCACAGCTTAGTAACGTTACATTTTAACTAGTAACCGCTGACCAAACCTTTTTTTTTTATGGAACATTGATCAGATAAATCGAACATGTCAGTTCCAGACCAAAACTTTATATTCAATATTTGCCGTCGCATCTACCATACATAATTATTAATGCGCAATCGTGGACTTAGCCGGTTTTATTCCTGTAAAGTGCAAAGCTCCCGCGGGATGTAAAAAAAGATGAGGACAACAATTAGTTGACCATGAAATACGACTCTCTCTGTGTAGGTATAACAGCACGAAAGTCAAACACCACTCTATTTTCCAGGTCAGCAAAATAATAAAAAAAAAAACAGTTACATATTTTTCATTTTCATTGAAACATTGTGAACAATAGATTGAATAGTCGTAATTACAGTCGGGTAGTTAACTGATTCATACAATACCAGTCATTTATAGTGGGAATTGAAATCGCTGTTAATTTCCATTCAGAGCGGTTGCACGAAAAATTGGCGATTGAACCATTGAGTATAGCGTGTGTGGTGTCTAGTTTGTAGGCGACTATTGTTTAGTGATTGTTGAAGTTAATTACTGGGCATTTGCGGTGGTCGAGTTGGTTATGATTTGCGCTTTGATTGCATCAGTTTCAACAGTAACTATAGTTGGATAGGAGAGGCGAAATGCGATTCACATCGATGCCTAACCTAAAAAAACACTGATATTATATAAATAGGCCGACAAGAGTTTTTTACATCTCTCTGTTTTTTTTTGTTTTGTTTTCTGCCAGCTCTTTTGGATATAAACAAAAACACATACAACTAGTTCGAGTCTTCATCTGATTTTATGTAATGAATAGAGAAAGTAAATTGCTAAATTAAGGATGGTAGGCTGACTTTACTGTAACTCCGCCTGGACTGCTACCACCATCTTTATCAATTTCTCGATGTTGTGTTCACGCATGGAGAGTAAGACAGCCTGTGGAATTACTGGCATATGAGGCGTTTCTATCTTAGCTCTCTAGACTGATAGCTCTCTAAATAAAATACCTATAAAGCTTGTAATTATGGGTACTTACTTGGTAACGGGTAAACATACTTAATATACATAAATATTAAACGTCCTAGATTCGAGAGAGAAAATTATTATTTTGCATACAAATATCTGCCCCGACTGGGCATTGAACCCGGGACCACGAGCTTCTTAGTAAGCTCTCTAACCACTTGGCCATCCGGCTCATCTAATCATCTGCTGCTACATTATATGCCATTGTTTGCATCTGTAGGTAATCATTTAGTGTCATAGGTGTCTATATAAAATTACGTAGCTGTATTTACTTATTGACCTAACGACTCGTCTGCATCTCCATTTCATAAAAAATAGAAATAAGTTATTTGTCTTTTTTTTAATTTTCCTCTTCGTTAATGTTGAGTTGACTTAACCTTTTTAAAATAAAAATAATACGAACATCTTGCCAATATATTGTTTTATTCTTATCTACAAACTTATTATCCATCGAAGGCCAAAATACGGCGTCGTGTCGATGACACACCGCCGAGAAATATCGACCACTGTTCTAGGCGTAAACATTTCACTAGGCAGGACTATCTCGGCAAAAAGAAAATCGTGGCACGCTCCCGATGCAATATAGCACAATTTTTATCTTGCAGATTTATACTAGACTACACACACGTAGGCCCAGTGCAGCTGCAGTCGTGTACGTACGCGACTGTTAATGTGTGCGCGGAGGCTGTGTGTATCGGGAGACGCGAGCGCGCGAAAGTTTTGCATATGTGTAATGTTTCAAGATACACAGGTGACAGAGGCGATACGCGGTAGGCGGGGCCAAGGGTGTGGTGAGACCTATTGGAAAGAGATGGCCGACTCTATGATAATGATGTTATTGCTTTTTTGATGTTCGCTCTCCTTTTATTATTTCTCGATCTGCTTATAAGGCGATACCTAAACGTTAAGTGTGAGCGTATAAAATACGTTTATTGTGTCGTTATGGCTCGAGCCTGCAGGGAATGCAAAAAGTGGAGATTACAGATTTAAGATTCCCCGAGAACGGGTTGCACGGAGACGGGATCGATAAAAGTTAATCAGAGATGACATGTGACAGCGGTGATACACAGCAGCGGCATGATGCGACCGCGGCCTCGGAATGTCATATTTGTTAATTGTTATCAATCTCCAGGCTTCTAAAGTATTACAAAATGATCTTTATAAACAGGGTGTTTTTTTCCTGTACTGAAACCGGTACACGCAATGCCAAAATGGATTCTTAACGAGTTTTATTCTGGTTACGAAGTAACCGTGTAGTTGCATGTTGACCTTAGTTTAAGTATGAACTCTTGAAGTGAAATAAACAAAAAAATTTTGGAGGGCTATGCGGGGAGGGGAACGTGGCTTTTGTTTTGAACTATTCTTTTTCCCTAATTTTTCACATATACTTACATCAACTCCTGTGCGTTTTCTTTTAGTATAGAGAAACGATCTTACGTCATCGAATTAATATCATGCTCTTCTTCTTCTTAGCCGTTTTCAACCAACTTGCTGTGCGCCTCTTTCAGATTCTTCCATTTTCATAATATGGGAAGGAAAAAAATCACGCAATTAGCATTAATTACATCGCACTGCCAATGAGATAACGAGTTTTAAATAACCGATCGAATGCCGCAATATAGTGCTTACATGATATTAATTGTATAAATAATGTAAATTTAGGATCATTGTTAACATGACAAACTTTGATGTGTCTCCAAAAGAGCTCTTGTCTGAAACATTAACTAAAATGGAATTAAAATAATTCATATAATTTCTACTCGTTCAATCACAACAAATCAACCTCCATACAGTTCAACCCTCCATAATTTCTACAAACCGCTACATGAGGTGCTAAACCGATATTAATTATGAACAGAATCGTTGCGCCTGCGGCGTGCGTTACTGACCGCAAACTAAATGAATCCGCTGATACGGCCTTTTGTTGTGCGCTCATTAATACTTTGAGGTGGTCGCATGCTTTGGTCGTTTAAACAATTGAAGTTAAGTATTCGTTGAACAATAAAATTAATGAAATAAAATAATATTCAGTTTCAATAAACTGCAGAGGCAGACCAAAACGGAGAAGGCGGGATTATTTGAACCATTTTAAGCCATTGTGACAAAATTTTGCGAAGGATAGCAATGGGAAAACATCCAATAGAGTTAAAAAAAACACTATATATTATAAAAAAAATATGAAAAAAGCCATGGTACCCATGGTGGCCTGTTGGTTTGACCAATGGCCTGGTCTCAAGTAGAGGTTTGAGGGTTCAAGACCGGGCTCGCACCTCTGATATTTTCCGAATTTACGTCTGAAATTACATTCGAACTTTACCATGACCTTTATGGTGAAGGAAAACATCGCGAGGAAACCTGTACGAACATACCTGCGAAGAAATTAAATGGAATGAGTGATGTACAATCGCGGAATTAAGAGGTTCGTCACTCATCGACTCTATGTCAACGACTTAAGATAGAAAAGTGACGGACTTTTTCATTCCGCTACTATACCCAATCCGCACTGGGTCTGGAAACTACGGCCCAGCCCTCTCATTTTGAGGGGAGGCCTGTGCAACTGCTGTGTGTGTGGAACTGCACGCAGTTTGACGTATTACAGACTGGGACGATAAAGAAATGCAAAAAAATATTATAAGTACTTATTTATGTTTTTTGTCAGCAGGACATTTGCTCCAGGAAATCTGAAGAACATATTTTAAAATAGCACCCGTCCGCAGCACCCAAAAAACTTCTAAGTTTAAAAAAAAATCTTGTAAGTCTAGGTTGCTACCTCTCAGTCCCGCAACTCTTGAGTTTATTGCACTACTGATAAAAGTTTTCTATGGCTTGGCCCTCGTTTATCATCCATCGTAATTATAATTATATTCGATCCTTTTTTTTACCTTATATGGTTAAGATAATTGTGGCAAATTTTTTCTGGCAACTCTGTGACATTATAATGACCCCCATCTGTAACCTCAGGAGGAGTTCATTCAGGAGGGTCACATTTCGAACAAATAACAGATAATGCAGAATTTACGATGGAATCTTAGGCTTAAAATAAGTAACTTTAATCTTACAGTTAGTTCTAAAAACAAATAATTTATTGAATCAGGCGTTACTTTGCGGAGGTCCATATTAATGAACTAAAACAATTACTTTGCTCACCCGCGACCTTAAGCAAGCTTTGAGGTCGCGGGTGAGCAAAGTAATTGTTTTAGTTCATTCTAAAAACAAATCGAAAAGACCAAACTAAATATGCTAAAATATAAATTTTACGATCGCACAATCGTTTTGTCTCTTTTGTATTACTAAAGTTATATTCACTATACTTTTCACGACACTGCTCGAAAATGTGGCCATAGATAACCTAAATCCAGTACTCAAAACTGCCTTTAAATGTACATTTAACAGCTGACTCATTTATGGCGCACAAACACGACAACAAAGTTACACTAATCGAAAACAGAACGTATCAGTATATGTATTTCATTATACGATACGACTTTTTGAAAGATAATTTCTGAATTTCATTCCTGGCGTGCTGAAACGACATTATTGGACCAATCAACAGTAGTAATCTGCTGCATGCGATGGATGGATGGATGAATGGACGGACGGACGGACGGACGGACGGACGGACGGACGGACGGACTGGATGGACGGATGGACGGGATGGACGGGATGGACGGGATGGAAGGGATGGACAGAATGGACGGATGGACAGATGGACGGGATGGTCAGGATGGACGGATGGACGGATGGACGGGATGGACGGGATGGACGGAATGGACGGATGGACGGGATGGATGGACGGATGGACGGATGGACGGAATGGACGGGATGGACGGGTTGGATGGGATAGACGGGTTGGACGGGATGGACGGGATGGACGGGATGAACGGGATGGACGGGTTGGACGGGATGGACGGGATGGACGGGACGGATGGACGGGATGGACGGAATGGACGGGATGGCCGGAATGGACGGGATGGACGGGATGGACGGTTTGGACGGGTTGGACACGATGGACGGATGGACGGATGGACGGGATGGACGGGATGGACGGAATGGACGGATGGACGAGATGGATGGACGGAATGGACGGGATGGACGGGATGGACGGGATGGACGGGATGGACGGGATGGACAGAATGGACGGATGGGCAGATGGACGGGATGGACAGGATGGACGGGATGGACGGGATGGACGGGACGGATGGACGGGTGGACGGGATGGACGGGATGGACAGGATGGATGGATGGACGGGATAGACGGGATAGATGGACGGATGGACGGATGGTCGGATGGACGGGATGGACGGGATGTACAGGATGGACGGGATGGACGGGATGGATGGATGGATGATTATGATGATGATGATGATAATGATTTCCTCGCATTAGTCGTGAAAAGCACAATGTTTAGTCTCGGCCAAAAGTGCAATAGATGGACTCGTACTTTCGAGGGCCTCCGCTACGCGTCGGCCCTCAAACAAACTCGTCCATCTATTGCTTACTTTCCAGCCTCTACAACAATGTACTATTTATACAAGTCATAAAACTCATAAAAACAACTAAATCTTAGTCCCCTTTGAATTTGAAATTTCATGCAGAGATTTACTTGGCTTTTGTTCCACGAACTCAAGTTATTGTTTCTAAGAGAATATTATTACTCATCTCTTATTACAGTGTTCGCGTAAAGCTGTAAATAAAACACATTAATGGCTACTTACATTAAACCATCTATAAGATGTTGTCACAATGAGCTTAAAGGCTTGATACTTTTCACAAGATCGTTCTTAACTTAACCTTGTATGTTTATTATCTTCACATATTTCTAATGTATATTGATCCACTTCAAGTAGTCAGATTATCTTGCAATTCGGTACACGTATAGAGGTCCAATGATGATTATAATAACTAAATATACAAAACGCAAAACGTTTTTTTAAGCAAAAGTAAGCAGCATTACCGAAATGTTTGCAGCAGCAGGTGCCATTCGTATTTAATTTCCTGCTACTAACAATATGTACATTGCTTCTTTAATTAGAAAGTGAGCAGCAGACGGCTATTTCGGAATACGCAACGAGTATTGAATATCTCATGGGTAATTGATAAATCCCAGTGCGGCAACTTGAGCAAATAAAACATTACTGATACCTAAAGGACCTGGGGCTAAATTCAGGAACGGCGCAACACGGTTTGCGAGCGGTAATTCAATCGTTTGCAAGAGGATAGGGATGAACTGCTATTCAGGAATGCCAAAAACACTGCTTTGCGAGAGGTTTTGGCTGAGATTGGGATGAGCCTCATTTATTTATTCATTTATTTATTTACAAAGCGAATTAACAGGAAAATAAAGCTCATCCCAAGCTCAGCCCATTTCTATCCTCTCCCAAACGATTGAATTACCGCTCGCAAACCGTGTTGGGCCGTTCCTGAATTTAGCCCCAGTTGTATGTATGTAGTCGTTACGTGTGCGTCTAAAGAAATTGACGTTCCAGAGAAATGGCTTAAGCTCCATATCAATTCTGCGCGCTACCACTTACTTACAACAGGTCTTTTATTCAAATTTTTCACCTATAAGGTAAACGTACCAATGCTCGACACCTCAACGCCCAGTAGATGACACCCATCTGTCACCTCTCTTACTATGACATAAGATTGAAGGTACCATGCATTGGGTCTGTGTCGAGAACAGGGACGTTTACCTTACACTGTATTACTCACGCATTTTATATGTAGGTATGCCTATTGTCTGCCTGATTTTTTATTGTTATTATTTTTTTCTGTACTTTTTTGGTGATCAATAATAGTACATTACTGTAGAGGCCGGGACTTAAGGGGTTGCCGGCCTAGTATCTAAGTTGATACGAGGCCGGCAACCCCTGTTCCGGCCGAGGCTTGTATAGTGCTTTTCTCAAACATGCACCATCACCATCATCATCATCATCATCATCATCATCATCATCATCATCATCATCATCATCATCATCATCATTACCCATCACCATCACCATCATCATCATCATCATCATCATCATCACCATCATCATCATCATCACCATCATCATCATCACCATCATCATCATCACCATCATTACCATCACCACCATCATTATCATCACCACAATCATCATCATCATCATCATCATCATCATCACCATCACCATCATGATGACGACGACGATGATGATGATGATGATGATTATGACGCTAACGATGATGATGATGGTGATGATGATGATGATGATGATGATGATGGTGATGATGATGATGATGATGACGATGATGATGATGGTGATGATGGTGATGATGATAATGGTGATGATGATGTTGGTGGTGAAATATTTCTCTAGGCAGATCACCATTACCATCACCATCACCATCTTACCTTACCTTAAATAAGCGTAGTGGCAGAATGTCATAATGAACCAAAACGCAAATATTGCTTATAGTTTTTTTTTAAATGGCTAAATGCTATGATGCCATAGACCTATAAACATCATGGTGCTGTGTGACATGAAACAATAGACGATCGCATTGCCGGCCTAGGCCTGCAACGGTGTATTTTGAAGCCTGTTTTAAGGAACACAACGTAAACATTACATAGCATGTTTGAGAAAAGAATATTTGTATTGTATTGTACTTATTGTAGGTATATCGAATAATCAATGCTGCACTCCATGACTAAGAATCGTGGATAGATTCAAAACTGTCGGACGACTATCCGATATATTGTCATGAATAATCCCGTATATTTCATTTATATAATATAATATAATAATATAATAATATAATAATATAATAATATAATATAATATAATATAATATAATATAATATAATATAGTAATATTTTTGACAAACAGGATCAGTTAATCGAATGCACTAACTATGATACAATTCTGAATAACCAGTTCACTGCGGTGGTAAACAACGCACATAATTGTTGTTGATATTTCGCCGACTCATACTTGCTCGTCATTGTATTACATTTTATACCATCGTTTAGATAATTTCAGGCACATGTAAGCCATTATATTATAACTAGGGACAGTTTTAGCTGTGCCACCTGAGCTGGCCATTAATTGTGCAGATTTAAGATCCACTAGCTACTTTGTAAGACAGCAGTAAAGATAATCGTGATCGCTTACGGAAAATCGATGCGAGTTTGACAAAATTGAAGGTGTTTTATTTACTATTCTTGATTCTTGATGGATGCTGTAAATGTTATTACCACGTAATATCTAATGACAAAAGGCGAGTTAATTTAAAAGATACTGGCGTTTTTTATGGCCAAGTTCATATTTTTAAATTAGAATGTGAGGCTAGCCTTAGAAAACTTTTTAAAAAGGATTTTAAACCGATCGGTAGGTAGCGCATACAGAAATATATTTTGAGTTATTTCTATGGTAGTGCATTGAATTTGATTTGATTTTAATTAGATTTCCGTTTTCAATATAACTTGTTCTTTAGCTTGCTTTTCCTTAACATACTGAGACTACACTACACTTAAACTACAAAGTAGCTTTCAGAATTATGAATAATTTTGAAGTTTTGTTTGTGTTTTGTTTTGAGTTTAATTTTGAAGGAAAAACCTTCCGCATAGTTATCAACAATACCAAGACAATACTAGGGAGCTGCAATTAATTCAAATTTATTAGAACTTCGACTCTGTAACGGATGAAGGACGCAGTTATTTGAATTTCTTCTTAAGTATCATAAGTACTAAGTCACTCCAATGAGAGTACCCTTTGGCATGCCAAGTAAATGAACCCATTGTGGGGCGTCTTTAAGTTTGTTTCAGACTAGTAAAATCATACCTATAACTGTCACTACCGTCCCACTGATACCGTTCGAAAGAGATGCATTGAGAACCTACGTGGTGGTTACACAGTAGAAGGAAAATCAGATAAACAGCCGTTATATTGCGGAGTAACACAGCGTCTTAAAAGAAACCCATTGTGACAACTAATCAATGTTCTGCTTGCCTCATTTTGCTTGCAATTTAATCAGCAACTAACCAGTGGTAAGCCTTAGCAAAGTTGACACCCGTTATAAACTAGACGCATTCCATCTCACCTAATGTCTCGTTTACGGAAAATAACTTTAGTTAATTTACAATTAAATCCCACCTTTACTTCGCATCGTTTAAGTTAATTCTTGTACCGGGAATCGCAAACGGCGCGGTTTTGTGGCCATTGTTTTACGGTCCCATGTAATTTAATCACTTCTGCATAGTGACTACTTTGTTATTAGAGGTGATGATCATCTACTGGGTGGCGGTTTTATATTTAAACATGAAGTCAATGACTTGTTGATTATTTATGTGGCTTAATTTTGTTAGGTAAAATAAATACTTTTTTAGACGGCCAAACCTAAAATGACAGTGGTCATCAACAAAGTATTTAAAATAAAACACATTCTTCATCTGTCATGAAATGAGAATAGAATCGTCGTTCTAATTTATATATTTTTTAAATGTCACTGGAGTTTACCAGTAGATAGTACTTAACATGAAATTCTACCTATATTTGGAGTCTCTGCAAAACAACGTGACGAAATAGATGAATTTTCGCTCAAACGGTGATTTCATTATTTCATAAGTTTCGTAATTGCACCCAGCCATGGGACAAATAATAGCATAAAGACTGAATAATTATCAAATGAATATCCGTACTTTAAGACTTGACATTGCGGCAGACCGGGAGTTGTACCTACTACACACTGTATTAGATTACTTATAAAAACACAAGTTAAAGCTCGTTTACAGCAGTTTAATAAACTTGTCTCTCTATAGTACATTAGCAGCAATATGGGAAAGCTGCATACATTTCTGTGAACACGATTTTTCACGTCACTGACTGAAATGTCGAAGTTCACAGAACTGAGCACACATGACAGGTTCGTGCTGAATTGAAAATAGATATCCCACTTTTCATTTGCCAGTTATTTTTACTCAAAGTATTTCTTATCTAGATTATGTTTGACGAAGACATTGAGATCAGAGTCGTAATAATTTCGCTGTATCTTTTGTTTTTGATTAATAATAAAAAGTTATTAAGAGCTTCGCACAATTTTTATTTTCACAAATTATGGTGACAGGGTGATTTACTACATAATAACACGAGTAAAGACAATGTCAACGAGTGCAAGTGCGTGAAAGCAACTGAAAACACGTCTTACGTCTTGGAACAATAGACGTTACCACTCGCCAATGTCATATTGTTTCTGCGAGTTGTTTTTTTAAGAATGTGTTTAAAAAATATTTAAGACCGGCCACCCCAGTGGCCAGCGCATCCCAACATTTCGACACTAAAACTTTGATTTATGACTTTCGTCTGCCGATTGCGCACTAAAACACCACTTACGTCACTTTCAATTTTAAAGGTGAACGGCTGTCACACCGTGATGTTTACGTACAGATTAAGTAAAATTCTTATTCTAAATTCTGTTTATTCATACACTCTTCAGGCTATAAGATTGCGGCACTGCTTACTACTTATAAAATTAAAGCGCCCTGAGTCTTTGTTTATCGTAAAATCCCTGCTTAAGAAGCACTATCTGTCTTCACGAATGCGAATGTCAACTGATCAATAGACTACAACTATGAATCTGTGGCACACTTCTGTGATATGTCTGCCAAATTTCCAGTCTCTATGTGCAGTAATTTAAGTTATGCGTTGGTTTTATGTCAATCATTCACTGGCTTATAAGTATAAATGTCCACTCAAATAAATAATTAGCTCTTCACTAAACTTAAATGTGGCCATGTGGCATACGACAAAATTGAAGTTTGCAAAATGACAAAGAAAGCGACGGGCGAACGGACGAGGGGCAATTTTTCTCATAACCTAAAATAGATCGGAATTAAAGCGGTTAACGAAAACTTACACCAACATTTTGGTAGAGAAATGTTGAGAAGAAGAGAAGATACTTAAATTCTCATAAGGTAGACGTCAGAAAGCCGGTCACTGTCCCAGTAGTTGCCATCTTTCATCTTATGTCATTTACAATAGAAGTGACAGCGGGGTGTCATCTATTGGGTATTGGCATGTCAAACATTTACCTTATATACTTTACGGTCAGTTATACGCAACAATGAATGGTTTTAGAACTCGAAGATAACTGGCCAATGGTTAGGGCAATAGCATTATTAAACGCACTTCTGTCTGAGGTTTCGGTACCGGTGTGCTTGCTGACAGATGGTAAATATTAATAACTAATATAACGTTATTTAAAAACGAAAAAGTTTTTCGGGTGCGCCGGTGGGATTCGAACCCAAACTGTTGGCGTATGTAAGCGATTAAGAATTTCGGGGGAGTCGGTTGGATGCGACGTGGTTCAATTGGTAGAACACCCGTTGGGGCGCATACCCAGGAGACGTGGGTTCGAATCCCACCGGCGCACCCGAAAAACTTTTTCGTTTTTAAATAATCTTAGATTCGGGGAGCAGCCGTACTGCTAATAAAATAAAAATAATATTTGAATAAATAGACGTGGTACATCATTTCTTACGCATTTCTAATGTAATTTGGAACGTAGGAGTCGTAGCTTCTAATAGTTGCGATGGATGTTACCACACGCCACTGTTGGCGTATGTAAGCGATTAAGAATTTCGGGGGAGTCGGTTGGATGCGACGTGGTTCAATTGGTAGAACACCCGTTGGGGCGCATACCCAGGAGACGTGGGTTCGAATCCCACCGGCGCACCCGAAAAACTTTTTCGTTTTTAAATAATCTTAGATTCGGTGAGCAGCCGTACTGCTAATAAAATAAAAATAATATTTGAATAAATAGATGTGGTACATCATTTCTTACGCATTTCTAATGTAATTTGGAACGTAGGAGTCGTAGCTTCTAATAGTTGCGATGGATGTTACCACACGCCACTGTTGGCGTATGTAAGCGATTAAGAATTTCGGGGGAGTCGGTTGGATGCGACGTGGTTCAATTGGTAGAACACCCGTTGGGGCGCATACCCAGGAGACGTGGGTTCGAATCCCACCGGCGCACCCGAAAAACTTTTTCGTTTTTAAATAATCTTAGATTCGGTGAGCAGCCGTACTGCTAATAAAATAAAAATAATATTTGAATAAATAGATGTGGTACATCATTTCTTACGCATTTCTAATGTAATTTGGAACGTAGGAGTCGTAGCTTCTAATAGTTGCGATGGATGTTACCACACGCCACTGTTGGCGTATGTAAGCGATTAAGAATTTCGGGGGAGTCGGTTGGATGCGACGTGGTTCAATTGGTAGAACACCCGTTGGGGCGCATACCCAGGAGACGTGGGTTCGAATCCCACCGGCGCACCCGAAAAACTTTTTCGTTTTTAAATAATCTTAGATTCGGTGAGCAGCCGTACTGCTAATAAAATAAAAATAATATAACGTTGCTTTTAACAATCTAGGCATCTTGATAAAATACTGTAAGGCTGTTTTATAATTTCACTAGCTGTTGCCCGCGACTCTGTCCGCGAAAAATAGGGGTATAAAAAATATCCTACGACGGTAATATCAATATCCTACGCGGTATGAAAAATATTCTCAGACCTATCAAATATACAGAAAAAAAACATAAAAATCAGTCAAGCCGTTTCGGAGGAGTTCAATAACAAACACCGTGACACGAGATTTTTATATATTAGAAAAAGATAAGTAAATAAATATCCACTGGTTTTTATTTAGTACACCAACTATCGGTCTGAGAGCCGCCCACGTTAAGGCGAACCTATTTAGCCGCCCCGTTGTAAAACTGCTCGCATCGCGATTGTCCGTGTTACGCAGTAAAATGCCCCATTCTTAAGCTGACGAGTAATGCATGCGTAATAATAATCTAAATAAATACTACTTTATAGTCCATGGCTGGCCAGCAGCTAGGATGTAATTTTACAGTCAATAACCTATAAATAAACTGCAGCTGATCAGGTTTATCGAGCGCTGTCTATGGAATAGTAAATGCTTGGGCTTTGGTTGGATGAAAATGTGCAGTTTTCTTGGTGCTAGATGGTGCCTTTTTGTATAAAGCACTATTAACTGGAATCGTTTTAAGGTGAAATCCCTTCAGAATAATGACGTGTAACAGTACGAGTAGACGGCGGGAAGACAAACAATAGTTTAAAGTTACGTTTAAATTTGACCCAAAAATAGCTACTACAGCCTTGATAGAAATCTTTCGCAAAATCACCTTAAAATACACTTTTCTTCGGTATTTGTAGAGTTTCAGAGCTTGAGAGCATATCCAAAAAAATATTTTTATTCTAATTTCTGTTTATTCATACACTCTTCAGGCTATAAGAATGTGGCACTGCTTACTACTTATAAAATTAAAGCGCCCTGAGTCTTTGTTTATCGTAAAATACCAGCTTAAGAAGCACTATCTATCTTCACGAATGCGAATGTCAACTGATCAATAGACTGCAACTATGAATCTATGGCACACCTCTGTGATTTGTCTGCCAAATAATATGTATGCCAGTAGCTGGCACACGTACGTCGAACTACATGCGAGCTACTTGCACGAAAATGTGCAAGCTACTGGCTGTGTATTCTATAAGTTATGTGGGATTAACCATGACATGACCAATATTGTAGGCAACCCAGTCATAGTTTTTGTTAAAGGGAAAAGCGCGCGTTTCGTATATAACCATCTCCCATTTTAAGCGGCATGTCTTTTTATAAAATAACCTTAGAGTGAATACCAATACAGCAATTTAAACGAGGAATGACATTCATAAGACACTTTTCTATTTTTTACGTATCTGTGTCAACGGTAGTGAATACATCTCCGTATCATTATTAATGATAGAGTTGGCCGACGTTTTAATAACTTTTTTATGATAGTACAGGAATAAAATATTACGTCAAAATTTAGAGAACCAGGGCAGACCTAGAGTATACATTGCTTATGTATACTCTAAGAGGGCAGAGCATCAATTATTGCCACCATTTTTTTTTTATAACTCTACAACTTATCATTTACGCTGATCAGTAGAGTTAAAATGTATTATTTTTTCTTTTTTACAAAACTTTCTGTAAATAGGTATATTTTATGTGAATGTTAAGTACCATGCAATACAATACAATACAAATATTCTTTATTGATCACCAAAAACAGTACAGTGACATTACAAAAATAAAAATTCAGGTAGACAATAGGCAGTCTTGAATGTTAAGTACCAGTTTATCTTGTGAAAAAAATCCTTGCTAAAATATAATCGCGGTCGAATTCAAACTAATTGATTACAACTAGATAGATAAAACAAGTAAAGGCCCTCTTGCATGTAAAAACAACATGTCTTCACAGACAAGTTGGCGTTCCAAATTAGAAAAACCGGCCAAGAGCGTGTCGGACACGCCCAAGCTAGGGTTCTGTTGCTACGGAACCGCTGCCGTACCTGCTGGTACGAAAAAATCTTTGCATACTTTATTAATGTGGTTGTTTTGGTCCCAACTCCCACCACGCACAGAATTTCAACGTCAGCGGTACAGAGCCATCTATCGGCGAATTGGGTAACTAATCTAATCTATGCAGTCTTACTAGAACTAGTTTTTCAGATGTAATTCTTTATTTTATGAACCGATTTCAATTTTATTTTTTTTATTTGAAAGAAGATACTGTTAGCGTGATCTTAAAGGTATTTAAAGAAAAAAATGCTTGCAATGGCGGTTAAATTATAATCTTTGTTTAGAAATATTTTTTCAAAAAAACTTAAAAACTGCTCAACCGATTAAGTTGAAAATAATTTTCCTAGACAGTTTTTATTAAGTTTAACTTACGTGATTTTTTTCATATTTTTTTAGACTTGCTGTTCAAAAGTTAGAGGGGGGGACACATTATTTTGAACTTTCGGAGTGAATATCTCCGAAAGAATTCACTTTATCAAAAAATGGTTTTAGCAAACCCTTATTTATTTTCAAATACCTATTCAATGATACCCCACACTATAGGGTTAGTCGAGAAAAAAAAAATCAGCCCCACTTTACGTCTATGGGAGGTACCCTAAAAAAAATTGTTTTAGTTTTTTTTATGTAATCACTTTGTCGGCGTGACTGCTATATATATTCATGCCAAATTACAGCTTTTTAGTACTAACAGTCTCTGAGCTTAGCCGCGGACGGACAGACAGACAGACGGACAGACATGGCGAAACTATAAGGGTTCCTAGTTGACTACGGAACCCTAAAAATGACACAAGTTCCTTATCGGTTCTATTACACTAGGTATTCAAATTACTCAAACTCTACAATGCATTCATGCAAGAAGATGCTGGTCTTTCTTCTTTTCTTTTATACAAAGCGATTTTGGAAACGTGATCAGGGCTAACCCTAATCAACTCAGTTAATTATAGACTAGCGTTTTGTACTAGTACTAAGTGAGATAAGTATGCATTTGTTTTTAGTTTTTTCGTCATCTGAAATGTGGGCTAGTAACAAATACTTATGTCCATAAAAATCAAAAATACGGTGGAAAACGACTTGCACATTTACCCTGCCCTTGATGACCCTTACAATACAGTACAATGACTCTTTATTGTACACCGCAAAGTACCTTACCTTGATGACATTTAGTGTACAGTATAAAGAATGATTCTACAGATACGATCATCGGGATCAACCCTATACAACTCAATAAATGTATACAAGTCGTTTACCACCGTATTTAGGTGAGACATTCGACATATCGAATAGGGGATCATTTCGTTTCCCATGATTTCACTTGCCATATCAACGTTTGCTATAAAATACGCTGTAAAATACGTACCATATTTTATTCAGGATTTTTCCAAATGTTAACTTAAAGAAGATATTAGGTTGGGTTAGTTTATCAATGATTCTAAAGAAAATACTGATTTAGAAATCAATTACTTTATGACAATTGCAAATTATCAAAATGGTACGGTCAGCTGCAGAGAAAAAGTCAGGTATGGTGTTGTAGTTACCGCCGTTATAGGGGAATACCTTTTCTCTGCAGTTGACATTATGGTATATGAAATTCAAGCAAGCGATAGATAACCATCGAATAGCGGTGTATAGGATTGATCCCGATCACATCGCCAGAATCAGCCTGTATACTACACTAATATCGAATAAAGTAATACAATAGTACATTGTTGTAGAGGCTGGAAAGTAAGCAATAGATGGACGAGTTTGTTTGAGGGCCGACGCGTAGCGGAGGCCCTCGAAAGTACGAGTCCATCTATTGCACTTTTGGCCGAGACTAAACATTGTGCTTTTCACGACTAATGCGAGGAAATCATTATCATCATCATCATCATAATCATCCATCCATCCATCCCGTCCATCCCGTCCATCCTGTCCATCCCGTCCATCCCGTCCATCCGACCATCCGTCCATCCGTCCATCTATCCCGTCTATCCCGTCCATCCATCCATCCCGTCCATCCCGTCCATCCCGTCCATCCGTCCATCCGTCCCGTCCATCCCGTCCATCCCGTCCATCCTGTCCATCCCGTCCATCTGCCCATCCGTCCATTCCGTCCATCCCGTCTATCCCGTCCATCCCGTCCATTCCGTCCATTCCGTCCATCCATCCCGTCCATCCGTCCATTCCGTCCATCCCGTCCATCCCGTCCATCCGTCCATCCTGTCCATCCCGTCCATACGCCCATCCGTCCATTCTGTCCATCCCGTCCAACCCGTCCATCCCGTCCATCCCGTCCATTCCGGCCATCCCGTCCATTCCATCCATCCCGTCCATCCGTCCCGCCCATCCCGTCCATCCTGTCCATCCAGTCCAACCCGTCCATCCCGTCCATCCCGTCCAACCCGTCTATCCCGTCCAACCCGTCCATCCCGTCCATTCCGTCCATCCGTCCATCCGTCCATCCATCCCGTCCATCCGTCCATTCCGTCCATCCCGTCCATCCGTCCATCCGTCCATCCTGACCATCCCGTCCATCCTGTCCATCCCGTCCATCCCGTCCATCCCGTCCATCCGTCCATCCAGTCCGTCTGTCCGTCCGTCCGTCCGTCCGTCCATCCATTCATCCATCCATCCATCGCATGCAGCAGACGATTACTGTTGATTGGTTCAATAATGTCGTTTCAGCACGCCAGGAATGAAATTCAGAAATTATCTTTCAAAAAGTCGTATCGTATAATGAAATACATATACTGATACGTCCTGTATTCGATTAGTGTAACTTTGTTGTCGTGTTTGTGCGCCATAAATGAGTCAGCTGTTAAATGTACATATATAGGCAGTTTTGAGTACTGGATTTTGGTTATCTATGGCCACATTTTCGAGCAGTGTCGTGAAAAGGCATTATTCATCTGACATTTAATGTAACGAACTTTTTCATAACTTAAATTTCGAACGTCATTCGATTTAAAATTCGTATTACGCAAACGTATTCGAAATCCGCGAGCCCTCCGGACGAACGCAGGCGTCGCCGCCATTGTCTTCTTTGTAAGTGGTCAGTTGAAAGAAATAACGTTTCATTATAATATTAAAGGGCTGACAGGCGATACGCACTTCCGTTCGGACGCCATATGGCATCTATTTAATTTCTCGTTTGACTTGTGTTTATGTTAATAATTTTCATAAGCGTGTATACGATTTGGGTTCTTGTGTTGCAATTGTGTAGTATGAATACGAGTTACAGCTGGACCTTATAGGGTTTTTAATTTTTGTACTCGTTGAATTTGGAGACCTCAATTCAATTCAAATTTAGGAAAAGGTGGAACCGTCAGCTTTGCTGATTCTGCCAATATCGAAGTTGACTGAGATACGACATGTAGACTTTTTCTTTGTATGGCGATGATTTTATAAGTAAATACATCATCATCCCAGCCTATACATATACGTCCCACTGCAGGGCACAGCCCTCCTCTCAGAATGAGAGGGCTTGGACCGTAGTTCCCACGCGGGCCCAGTGCGGATTGGGAACTTCACACACACCATTGAATTTCTTCGCAGGTGTATGTAGGTTTCCTCACGATGTTTTCCTTCACCGTAAAGCTCATGGTAAATTACAAATGTAATTTCGCACATAAATTCCGAAAAACTCAGAGGTGCGAGCCGGGATTTGAACCCATGACGCTCTGCTTGAGAGGCCATGGGTCAAACCACTAGG
Organism: Archips crataeganus; assembly: GCA_947859365.1. NCBI lineage: Eukaryota > Metazoa > Arthropoda > Insecta > Lepidoptera > Tortricidae > Archips > Archips crataeganus. The sequence continues at coordinate 12,500,759 of OX402058.1, forward strand.
CCACCACGTAGGTACATCTTCCCTTTATAATGTGTCTTAATAATGAGTGAAAATGGCGAAAGCTTAAAATATGTTCAAAGCACTTGTTTTCCTGCCAACAATGCTCAGTAGAAACCGTGCCACAGAATATTAAACCAAAGACCGTATACAGCAGCGCGCCTGATTTACGAACGCAATAAACAAAATCAATTTCTTTAATTAACAACCTACTTCCGCTCACCCAATGGCTCAATCAAAGCATTCATTAGAATATTCTCATAGGATCATAAACAAAAAGGCTTTTGTTCGTCTGTACGATTGTGGACAGCTCAAACGACCGGCAGTACTTAGCTCAATGTTGGGCGGAGAACTGACGTCAGTGTGAAGGACTCGTGAATACAACGTAAGTTATAATTAGGCCTTCAAGGACTTAAAGGGCTTTAAATAGCGCGCTAAAGAGTCTTTTTATGTTAATGATTCAACGAATAATGAAGATGTTTGGTGATTGTCTAAAAGTTTCAATCACTCGTTAAATAGAGTTCTGTATCTGATACTGACACTTCCGTCTGTTAGTCTATCCGTTTGTCACAGGCCTAAAACTTAAGGAACATAATGACAGCTGAAATTTCTATAATTATTATTATTATTTTAAATTATTATTTTCTATAAATTTCTTATCTATATAAGGTATTTTCTTGCCGTTACAAACAACAAGTAATAGAAATTAAATTAAATTAAAAAAAAAATGTTGTCCCAACTTACCATTCGAGAACGATCCCAAATTACATACATTTTACTTAGAAGCAGGGCTCTGCTATCACTGGATTTTTATAGAAACTGTTGTTTATAGCGTATATTTTTAACTACACGTTTGTATGGAACCTTGTGTGTGAGCCCAATTCGCAACTAACTGGTTTTTATAAAGTTGGAAGCTTTCTGAGGATATTTGAACCGATCGATGTCACTATTCGGCAATATTTATCAGAGTGTTGTGAGTAGCTTGAGTAAGTTTTTCTCAAAAATGTCATTTGTAATGTAATACAAGTCTTTTCGTTAGCTGTTACTTTCATTGTCAATTTTATGTATGTTTGGTAGGTACTGATATGTGCCTACATATCAGTACCAAATTTGATGTCATACCGGTCACTAGAAGTGGGCAAAGTTCGACTTCCAAAATTTGAAAACCACTAAGACCACTTATGTACTCGTAACTAGGTATGGTCGGCCAATTAAATGCTTTGTCGTTTTTTTAAGACAGTTCCTTCGTCAGGAAAACAATAAGGCTGTTTGTCATATTGACTTCGTAAAATAAAAGCTTGATAAATGATGAAGTTTGTTAAGTTAACGTTAGACAATGATAAATATGAAGTTACAGATTAAACATTAACAGGTGATAAGTAAGTGTGATAGTGAATTCTTTTGAATTTAATCTTCTAATGCGACTTCCAACAAGCGTTGCGTTAAATGCTTTGCGTTAAAAACGCAACGCAACGCAACGCAACGCAACGCAAGTTGACGTTTACGAGACGTTTGCGAGAGGGTGAGGTGAGGGGGGTGAGGTGAGGGGTTGAGGGGTGAGGGGGTTTAGGGGTGAGGGGAAGTGCGGAGGGGGGTGCGGGGGGGATGAGGGGGAGCGGGGGTTCCAAAGGGGGGATTAAAATTTCATTGATTTTGCCGTAGGATGCACCGTTTTCAAGATATTTGACAAGAACACCGGGGGGGTGGTGGGATGAGAGGGGGGGGGGGTGCGCGGGAGGTGGTGCCGGGGTTTCAAAGGGGGATGAAAATTTCATTGATTTTGCCGTAGGACGCACCGTTTTCAAGATATTTGGCAAAAAACACTGGTTCTCGTCCGATCACCGAAGTTAAGCAACGTCGGGTGCGGTCAGTACTTGGATGGGTGACCGCCTGGTTTTTTTGTTTTATTACCTATGAAGTTTCACTTCTTCCGCGCGGAGGGACTCCACGCACTATTTTTTTCTAAGCGTGTCATTGATAATACGGAAAAGTACCAACTAGGTAATAAGATTAAAACACTGTTTCTAAATCGTCGATTATACTAGCTTTTGCCCGCGACTCCGACTACAAAGAATTCGTTTATCGCTATCCAGCGGGAAATATGCTATTTTTCGGAATAAAAACTATCCTACTTATGTCCATCCCGGGGTCTCAAACTATCCCCATACCAAATTTCACAGGCGTTACTAATGCTAAGAATCTCCAAATTAATACAAGTTTTACATGTAAACTTGAAATCGTAAGATCTCCAAGAACCAAGGCACATTACAGCATCACATAGCCTGAGCTCGCATTTTTATACTCTTAGTCGGAAAGAATTTTCTATTTCCTATCGTTGCAGTTACATCGGCGACGTACGATATCTCGCGAGTGCGTACTTCATATCGCAGTATCGTGGAGAGATGAGGCGAAGTGAGATTTATGATTCAGAAAAATCTCCTAATGGACCATACTGCGCTTGGCCGTTGTGATAAATGTGCAATCTTTACTTGGAGAATGCACGAGAGTTTTGACTTCAATATATCCTGTTAACTGTTCGATTAATGTTTAGACCAGTTTTAAGTGCCGAGGACTCGTTTTAAAGGTTGACGTGTGATATTGTTTTGTTTTGTGAGTTATGAACGGAGGTGGCTTATTTGTGGGCTTGGCTTAAGATTTGAGTCATCGGAGTTTCACTGTATGACTTGCTTATGAAATTGCAGCTCTATGATGATCTACTTCCAAAGTATTTTTTTTTTAAAGTAGTATAGATTTAAAACAAATAATAGTGTCAACAAAAAAAGAGTTGAAATAGGATAAATAGAATTAAGGTAAGTTGATATTAACCATATTTCAAGAACTCTATTACAAACATACAGACACGAAAAAGCTGAACTTTAATTTTCAAACACCCCACTAGACCCCATTGCAAGCAGTAGTGGTTAAAAATACTTGATTGTTATAATGTTGTCACGTGGTCGTGAATGCTCAGACTTTAATTACGCGTTCCATACTTTGTTACAAATAATGTGTCGCAAAACAAAACGCAGGGACATTAATGTCGGCCAAATTGGGGACTTAAGTGCTCTGGAGCACCAGGCCGGCCCATAAACAATGCGCATCGCTGTTCCAGGCAAAACATTGCTCGACACTATAATTTTTCCACATTCATACAATAAGGGCGGCAGTCAATGAGTCTAGGATACTACAAGTATAGCACACGCACACACGCGCCGGCCCCACTCGTCCGACTCTGAGAGATCGCGTGCAAAAGCTCCACACACGCACACCGCCGCATGGCCGGCGCCCTAAGCTGTGGTCAGTACTAAGGCAAACTGTGTGACGGACACACGAAAAACGAGCTGAAAACGGAACGTAAAAGTCACAAAACCATAAGAATTTTATTTTAGTAACGCGCGATACTACCGGCCGCTTCGTTCCACGCTCGACGCGGCGAAACGCGTATGTAAATGTGAATGCGCTTGTGTTCGTACTTTATGATCATCTGTCAAAACTCGGATACATGTGACGTTTCGCGTCTGAAATGTAAACAAAAGTTGTTCGACTGTTACTGTATGGAATTTATTTTGACGTTATTTACTAGCGTGGCGATGTTACGTGAAATATGAACTTGAATATGTTGAATTAATTGCATGCAGTGTCGCACAGGAAGAGGCCAGAGCGTTTATTTGGATTATTTTTGCGTGAGTAAGTAATGAATTAGTATGTTTTAAGGTTAAAGTGTTGGTTTAAGACAAATTTGAGCGTAAACAAGGCGATTTGAGCGCGTAAAACATTAAGTTAGTGCTCTTTATGAGTGTTTGAGCGCGCTGTAAAAAGTTTATGATACTGCTGTTTCAGTTTCCATAAAGTCTATGGAGCACCAGTTGTGGCTCGTAGGTCTTAATAAAGAGGGCTATATCGTGAATATACGCTACTGCGTCGAGGTAGCTGGTAATTCTAGTTAACCGTTTAATCTATGGCTTGCTAAATGAGCTCCAGCTGCAATGAAAACTTTTTCCAATACTAAACTATTGATCGTACGTAACCTCTTCACAGGCAACTTCGTGTTTCAATTATTTCTGTGAGGATATAATAAAATTTTAGTACAGTTTTCATACTTGATGTATTAAGTACCTTATCTAGTAGTTGTAGTACTAACTATAGTCTTGGTAAGTACTTAGTTGTAATGAGTTCAGGATCCTTAAAAACTATGTGTTTTTTAGCAGCTTTCAATTTTGTCAAGAAACACATTGTTGTTACTATGAGTAGACAGTTACCATGGTTCAATTATTGTACTAATATACACTACCTACTCAAGTCAAGCTTAACTTCTGCTAACTATTTCTATACGTTAGTGATTAACACACACGTGGATCGCTATATGGTAAAGAACTATCCTTATCTGTAGACGCTCCTTACACAAGCAATATTACTCGCGAATTACCGTACTTACTTGACGAAATATCGCATAGAAACATGTTTTAATGTCAACTTGATTTTATAAATTGACTGCATTATACCGTTTTCCAAAACTTAAGCGTTATAATTTTTTATAGTATATCGTAGTAATCGTAACGATCATATTTTCCACATTTTAGCAACCAACTTAATTGCAATCAGTAATTCTTCATTTGCAACTGAATGTGGTAATCCAATAGCCACACCGCTAATCCTTAGGGGTGATATCCTGTAGCTTGTATGATGCTACCAAAGTTAGGGCTGCCGCTTCATACTTTGCTATTATTATTTGTAAACTTAATGGATTAACCAAAAGGTTAAATTAATCTTTGCATTCTATGTTTGTTTCGTTTCGGTATAGGTACATTCCTAAGCTGCACCTATTCAGCTTTTATGTATGTACATGTAGACTAAAATTTTATGAACACATTATTTCAAGTTAACATGTTTTGAATAATCTTAACGATTTTAAAAAGTAATAGATTTGAGACCGTAGGGCGTATCGATAAGAGGCTCTCGTATGCTTGTGAGTGAAGGTTACCAGTCAGTTTTATAAAAGTCTTTCTAATAACTAACATTTTTCGAGACTTAATCACGAACTGTTTATTGATAAAAATTACCTCGACGTTTCGACTTCATCGCAGCGGCTGAGGTCGAGTCAACTGAAGTGTAGGGTACCACGGTAAGACACACGCGGTCGCTTAGCTGCGCGAGTTTTTCGAACTACCCGCACTTGACTTTCTTGTACTTAGTACATAATGGAGGAAAGTCTTTTTATCTCACGAAAATTCAAAATAGTCCTTTTTGCTGCCTAGATGCCATAAGTTTTAGCTTTGAATGTTTTTCTACTACCAATGTTTTTTCTCCTTGTTATTTCCACTAGGTATTGGATAGAGGTACCCATCAAAGAGTTTCAAGCAACTTTGCAATAAGTTGCAAGCAACAACCATGTAACGTATCATTATCAAGGTCACCTTCTAACTCTCCGATTTCAACTTTACAGGCGTAGTGGCCACGCCACAATATCTGACAAACACTTTTAATTACTTTTTGGCAGCCCTAACACGTACGAACAATGATTTAAATGTGTGCGTGGCATCAGCTCCCCTAGACGTCTCGCGGCGTCGCCGACCTTATTGCATTCCACTAAAATATGACAGTTGAGTTTATCTAGTGCCACAGCGTAGCGTCATTAATGTTTTTAAAGAGAGGTAATCAAATACTGTAAGTTTTTGGCGGTGACAACCCTATTTTTATAAAAAAAACTTTTTTTGTACGCAGTATAAACTGTTAATATAAACTGTTGATCTTCGTGGAAATACTTCGGGAATGCTTATGTCAAGCATTGGACGTCTTTTTGCTTGATGACGATGATAACGATGATGCATTTATCTAGTAATTTTATTATAGTGAAAATGTTGATACCATATAGCTAATGTAGCATACGTAATGATCATTTTCCACTGAAGTAAATATAGCTGTAAGAAAAAACGTTGCTCCGTTAGCGATTAAAATAATCGCAACTACGTCATGGTCTTTATTCTTAGAAAGGACTTAGCTTCCAGAATAATTATTGTTTCTAATACGAGTACAGCATGAAAATTTGTTTTACTTACATAATAATATGGTTAATTTCAATAATGGACGCAGATGTTCAACAGCGAACGTCTTTCGGCTGAAATGATGATCATGATAATGTATTTCAACAACTTCATATATATTCCTTATTAAAGCGTAACGTAATCTATGTCTACATTATGTTGGGATGATAAAGACCTTCGCACCGCAATGTGACCCTCTAGGCCCTTAATTAAAAATAGGTTAAACCAAAATCTCATCTAAAAAAACTTTCATTAAACAAAACAAACACATAAACAGTAGACGTTATTGCGCTCATTAACAAACCTTAGGGTTTTATTAGAACAAAAACCATTTGTGAAGACAATACACTCACTTAGGCGGCGCCTTAAGTGGCGGGTAGACGTTGCCGGCGTTTTCTTAATTTCTTAACCACTACACTCACGCAGCGGGGATGAAATTAAGAAAACATTCACCGCATTAACTGTCTTGTGTGTTATGTTTGTGCTCTGTGTTGTCTGGGTTATTGTGGAAATTGTGGCGCTCTATTACTCTTTGTTGATTTATAGAAAATGAAATCAAAACAGGATGAATCGCAGCGCTCGAAAAGTCAAAAATCAGCTTTTGTTAGCGACACATTCAATGTAGACTGCTGAGTTTCTTGCCGGATTCTTCTCGACAAGGTTTTTCCGGAACTTTAGTAGATTCTTTGACTTTCAAAATGCTTCTTATAGCCTATATTGAATAAAGAAATTTTGTTACTTACAAAACTATCTTAGTAAGCACTGAAGGTTGCGTATACTGGGTAATTTTGGAATCGTAATTCCAACCCAAGAACCCAAGACCAACATTAACACTTTAAAGATTACTACGCATAAGCATCCAAATATATAGCTTTACAACGCATAATTGAAATTACTATCCATCTATGTGTTAACTGACGTTTCGTAGCAGGATTAGTAAAATTAGTGATCTTTTGTTTCCATACTTAGTATTTTAAACTTTCGTTATTTTCACTCACAATTACTAAACTAAATGGGACTTATCACACAATAAATATTTATTTATTTACCTCGACGTTTCGGCCACATTGCAGCAACCGTGGTCACGAGTTAACTAAACCACCTTTTGTTTCTAGTTTTCAGTCGCATAAGTAACGTTCATTAATACGAACTTCTGAGGAACGGAATTCACACCGCATCGTCTGTATTTCCAGATAGTTACAACCTTGAGCAAGGCTAGAGTGAATAGGCTGTTACTGAACCGGTGAGATATACATCGGGTGAGATAGGGGTTACTCCCTGCTCAGATGTATGTAAAAAAATGTGAATGTTTCTAGTAAATACGGCGGTAAGCCACTTGCAAACATTTTCTGAGTTACGTAGGGTTGATCTCGCTCTTGTCACCAGAACCAGCCTATATATCAGCTTATGTCATATAAGTATTGACATTAGTAAGAAAAGCATGGTTCAATTTATTTAATGGATGATAATGAGCGCGTAAGAAATGGCTTCACATGATATCAATGTTACAAAGATGGTTAGGACGTCAAAAAAATATAGCTGGCACGAAAAGTAATAAAAGTCAACTTAACGACTGCAAAGAGCCATTTATTAAAGTTCAATGCCGACATTAAGGCCAATAATATCTTAGGAAAAACAAACACTAGGTATCTCCAGCCAGCATTTTATCGAAGGAAAACTCTTTAACCGTCGACGTCTTAGCGGCCAGCCACGAAAGCAATAAAGAGCGCAGGCTTCCACGTTCATTAATTAACCCCCAATACCACTGTCTCACCCGCACCTAGGCAAACTATTCGCTAAATGAGCCAACCCTCTCTCTCACACCAGCTTTGCGCAAAAATTAACTACTACACGGTACGCTTTCGTGGTACTCACACACATCGGACTTAAAATGCATATGCATTCAGCGCTTATAAGAGACTTAAGTAAAGTTCCCAGAAACAGCGAACTGGTTTTAATTACTCTGTTAATAAGGCACAATTTTGTTCGTAGTAATTTTGCTGTATAGTATGCTTTGTATGCGGGCTTCAGTCACGTGTGGTTAGTTTCCTATCCTCGTGTAATAAATCTTGTAGTCTTCGTAATTACAATGTTCTTGTCTGTTGTGTGTTTTCATTAGGGACAAAACACAAACGCTGTCTGAACACTGAAACGTTTTCATTCAGTGCACTATTAAGTAAATCAAAAGATAATTAAAATTTACAGTATCTTAACTATATGTTTACAATTTTCACTAAATCGTGCGTACTTACAAGTTGTGAGCCAAGTTGCAGGACTCTGCGAAGAGAACATTTGTCTGAGATTTATTTCTGTGGCCAATTTCATTACTATAAATGCGAAAGGAAAATCTTAATCGGACTGCGTTTTGATTATAAAGATATGTTTCAACAAATCGGAAAGTTAAATATGCTTGAATACTCGTATGATTGTGATGAGGACAATGATTGGAATCGAAAATAGTCGAATGAAGGGCTCAAGAGAAAACACTTCTTTTAAACCTGACGTAAACTTAGCCAAATGATCCACGGTCATATCGTTTTCATATACCTAATTTAAAAAAAAATCCCGGTCATTGATGTAACGTAATTTTAGGTTGAGGTTGAGTCGTAAATATATTACTAACATTCTCTATTCATTGTATTTATACACCTGGTATAACTTGAAGTGCCTACGTGTCTAATTACAGCTAACGTTTGTGTGAACCAGCGGCCCCCGTCCGTAAAGAGACTTGGACGGAATCACTTCACGGACCGTCATTAAAGGGTTACGTCGAACTCATTCATGCTCTCTCTTCGTTCTCTCAAAATTTACTTATCAACCTTGCGCGACGACGGCGATAAATTTACTTTCATCCCTTTCGCCGCTGCGCACTCTAATTTTCCTATATGCAAAGGCAGTGCATCTTTATAAAAAAACAAATGCGAATCGCGTTTGAACTTCAATTGAAATACAATCGAATAGCTCGTTGAAAATTGGTGGTTTGTCGAGATTTGTGGTTGTTTTAGTGGATGATTGTTGTCGCGCGGATGCTCCGTCCCTGTCTCGCGGGCTGGGCGGCGGCGCGCGCCTGGGCGGGCGGTATGCAAATACTTTGAAACGGTACCATTCAGTGTGTGTGTGCCCTATACCATTGGCCACGCTAGAACGGCTAACTTCGCCACCAGTTACGGTTGTTTTTCGTTCCGTTCCTAATTAACTTCCGTGTATTCTTAACGTAACTTTTCTCATCTTGTATTTTTATTTTTTAATAATGAGGTTTAAACGTGAAGCTGGAGTGGAATGCGAAATAGTGCATTTCTTGTGTTTTTCGCCGAAACGTGGTTAAATAAATTATGTAAATGCAAACGATGTGCAATCGTTAATTTTTTTAGCGCTTTTTAAGTTCTTAGTGTCATGACAAAGTTGAGTTTGACCAGTGATTTTTATTAAAAGAGTTAAATGGCGGTCGGTAACATCGCTAAAATGTTACTTTTATCGTTAAAAGAGTGAGATTTTACGAGCTTTAAAAATAAATTACCAGTCTTGGACGGGTTAATCGCAGTTAAGTTCGCGGACGTATGTAGTTAACAGTGCTCAGATATACATATATGTACAACTTTGAAGTTTTTGTAGTTTGTTACCAAGTTACAATCAGGTAGGTGGCATACTGGCAGCGCAATTAACGTCGCCAGTTCGTGTTATTTTTCCGGCCTCCAACGACGATTATAAAGACATTAATTTTTAAGAACGCCGTAGAAAAGTCATAGTTCTATCATAAATCACGCACCGATTACGGTTGTAAAAAAAATAGTAATAAAAAACTAAACAGTGACGTTGAATTTAATCGGAACACGCTCCGATGTGTGCTGGCGCTTAATTGGGTAATAGGGCAGCGATTAATATTTTCTTATAAATTAGAATACGATTATTTACACAATAAATGGCCAGGGCCTACCGTCAGTCACAAGATTATTTTCTTCTGCCGAAATAAATGTGCTGCTGCTGCCAAACGTATTTATCCGTACTTTGTGTGATTTACTTACGCATGTGACTACTGCTTAAGTAGACATTTTTGCATTGAAATTATACTAGCACTAAATAGAAAACCTCACGTCATTTTGATTAAAAAGTTAGGAGAAAGAACCGCAGCTTTATTATTACCGATCTTTTATGGCAACCTTTAATTGCTACTTTGACAGACGTTAAGAGCCAGCAAACTGACTTTCGGGTGTGGTCAGAACAGAATGGGTCCCGTACAAGCCACCATAGGACCTTTCGCGGAGGTGTTGTTTTTATTGTGGAATTTGCATTTGTCGGAGCCGCAAATTAGAAAGTTTATGCGCGAATGACCGAACAGATACCATAAATAACATTCACAGGTTAGCAACTCGCATTTCGCGTTTTGAAAAGGGCTCTTTTAATTAGTGTCAAATGATTTATGCGCCATCAACATTTATGAATAAATCACAGTGTCCCGATACCCGAGCCGGTGAACGATTAAATCTTCACTGCCCGCCTTTACGACACTAATATAACGTTATACTCTTATAACTAATTGGTTAATTTTATTATTTAATACTCGCGAATAACTCGGCTGTTTCCTTTAACGCGTTTCGGCTACTTTATTGAATGTTTAATTTCGTTTTAGTATCAACAATAGCGATCGTGATCATCCCACGACGGTTTCATATTTTGAACGCGCCGATAAATCACGTAAATGTATAAATGTTCTTTTTTGATAAATAAAATAATAAAATGCACCGTGGTCGGCGCAGGCGACGAAAAGTATTCGACGAGGAATGCACTTTTGCATGCACAATGCCCTTTTGTTTAGAGAAAGTATTTCACATTTTAACCTCATGAGTGATTTATTTATTTCTTTTTTGTATGATTTATTCTCAACCGCCTTCAGAAGCTTGCGTTTCTTCTCTGTCTCTTTTTGTGAGCCAACAAAGTAATTTTGACAAACAATAAAAACAAGCTCGAGCCACAATGGCCGGCGGTTGATTTTTAAATAAGTATCATTTTGTATTTCAGATAGTTTTTAATTTAGACAAAAGTGTTTAGTGTTGATGTTAAATTTATGTATATGTGTATGACATAACTGTGAGACGAGAGATATAAACCACTGATGGCTATGATAACATGTACCGGGTCCTCTTTGCTAAAGGTAAGTCATTACTATTTTACTGATATAATATAGTTTATTATTACGACTATACATTTATTATTAGGACCATTTATCGACAGCTACTACATAAATGATGCTCATAACTTATATATTTCAGTACCTACATTAGGTATAATTATTAAACTATTATTACAATTCGCCACATTTTAATTTTATTAGGTATAAGTTAAGTACATTTTTTATTTTAATTGTAAACATGTAAATAAAATTTTCAATAGACCATAATTAGAATCTTCTGAGTCTTGAATTTGTCTATTTAATTTAACCCCTATTTTGCCAACGTGACAGATGTGACACAATTTTGACAGGTCGAATTGTATAGTATAAATCTTCCCAGGTGAATTTTTCGCTTCGAGCCTTTACATTAAATTTTAACCTTAATACTATGACGATACCGTTTGTTTTGAAAGATAAAGGGCTCGAAGCGAAAAATTCACCTGGGAAGATTTATACTATACAACACTATAATAACAAACAATTTATGGATATTTTGTATGGAATCAATGTACATTTCCGTGGATATTATGACACATAGCAAGTATTGCAAACAGTTACAGCTCAGCTACAGGGTTGCGTGTTCGTTGTTCAATGCAAAGTTCAATGTAGGTTGTATGCAAATGGCTATCGATTTTAAATCTTTTCTTCCGATTACTCGACTAATTACTGTTAGTATTTAGACCTAGATGTAATACCTAGGTGTTTACACTTATGTGAAAATTGTTATTTTGCTAATTCATCGTCATTTATGCAAAGAGGTTATGGGGGAAACAACTTTTTCTTGCGATGGTTAAGCCCAATTTAGAACCTGCAAGAAAAATCGTGCAAGTTTCATTACATTGCGGCAGTAGATTGATCACTTCAAACTCGTTCACTTTACTACCTCGCAAAATACGAATGTTTGTTCTCGGGTCTTGGGTGTTTAATATGTATATAAGTATGTTTATCCGTTGTCTAGTACCCATAGTACAAGCTTTGCTTAGTTTGGGACTAGGTCAATTGGTGTGAATTGTCCCATGATATTTATTTATTTATTTATATTTATGTAATACAACTTCCACGTTTTTTCTTGCAGATCTAAACTCTGCTTAGACAAATTTTGTCTCTTGGACAACCTGAGCATTTTTCTATGAAACACTAGGTATGAGATGTCACTTGAACAATTGGGGATTAAGTAAAAAAAAACCGGCCAAGAGCGTGTCGCACACGCCCAAGGTAGGGTTCCGTAGCCATTACGAAAAAATCAAGTAATATTTTCCTAAGGATTTCGTATGTGTACGGAATCATCCAAGTTTAGGTATGTTTTACAAATACAAATACAAAAATACAAAAATACCTTATACCTTACCCTATATAGTTAGTTTAGTACCTTAGTTTTATACCTTAGGCTACTATTTACTCTTAAACTACAAATATTTTCCAAGCAATCTTAGCCGCTATAATTTTTCTAGTAAATTTGATATATTTACTACCCTTCTGAATTTTTTCAGATTTTTCCACCCAACAGTTTAGATTTTAGAGGGGGGGGGACGGCCGATTTTAATGAAAATTTTCACTTTAAAGTTGAATATTTCGCAAACAGATCACTGAATAGAAAAATCATGTTAGCAACCCCGCAATAATTTTAAAAGACCTAGCCAACGATACCCCACAGTATAGGGTTAGCCGAGAAAAAAAAATCACCCCCACTTTACGTCTATGGGAGGTAGCCTAAAAAAATTTTTTTTACTTTTTTTTATTCAATCACTTTGTCGGCGTGACTGATATATAATATTGATGCCAAATTACAGCTTTCTAGTACTAACAGTCTCTGAGCTTAGCCGCGGACAGACAGACAGACAAACAGACAGACGGACAGACATGGCGAAACTATAAGGGTTCCTAGTTGACTACGGAACCCTAAAAACGAAAAAGTTGATTCACCCTCACAATAATAATTCAAAAGTAAAAATATTCACGAATATTACACTTTCGCGGATATTAACTTAACCGATGTCTATTATCAAAAACCGTAGATAAACTGAAACTTACTGATCTTGTAAACTTGTAAGTCCTTTAGTTCATAAAATTATGATGCAGATTAATATGAGTTTAAAATCAGTATTCGCGTTTTGACCGCCTCATTTTGGTGGTCACAATTTTATGAATTGGCTACAAATTTTGATGGTATTTTTGGTTATTTACTAGAGGTCCTGCCGGTGCTGCTGAGGTAAGCCGTGGGGGCCTAGCGGTTTGACCTATGTTCAAACATGAGTGCGTGAGTTCAAATCTCGGCTCGCACCTCTGAGTTTTTCGGTATTTATGTGCGAAATTACATTTGAAATTTACCATGAGCTTTACGGTGAAGGAAGAATCGTGAGGAAACCTGCATATCTGCGAAGACATTCAATGGTGTGTGTGAAGTTCCCAATGCGCATTGAGCCCTCGTGGGAACTAAGCCCAAGCCCTCCCATTCTGAGAGGAGGCCTGTGCCCTGCAGTTGGACGTTTATAGTCTGGGATGATGATGATGATGATTCGAGCGTTTTAACCGCCTCATTATGGTGGTCACACTTCTTACGAATTGGCAGTAGATTTTGATGTTATTTTTGGTTATTTACTAGAGATTCTGTACTTCTACCAGATGACTGGAAACTGTATCAGAATCTTCTGCCATTTCTACAAAAATTAACACAGGATCAAACCAATGGCAATAACTTAGAAACACATCTGTAAAATACTCCAGCGCACCGGTACTTATCTGTACCATAAATGGCACATTAACTAGTAAAAACTTAATAGGGCTAGTTTTGACATGTCTATTCCATTAACGACTGTTCTAGGAACGAGGCAGATTTGCGGTTCCGCTCTGCGGTAAGAGGGACAATTAAGAAAATTTATTTTTACTGGCATTTCTTGTGGCGAGCACTTTCCTCCTAGAACAATGTAATAAACTAATGGGTGGGGTTTGAGGCAAGCATTTATAAAATTTCCTTCATTTGTTTTGATATATTAAAGTTTTTACTGACTGACACATCAAGGCTTAGGCTAGAAAGATGGAATTTTACATAAAGGTTCCCTTGAATTCTGTGAGTTCAGCAGCAGGGGCGAAGTCGCAGCCACAAGCTAGTTCAATAATATTAAACTACTAGCTGTAGCCCGCGACTCCTTCCACGAAAAACAGGGGTATACAAAATAGCCTACGACCTATTCTCAGACCTACCGAGTAGAGATAAAAAGTTTAATAAAAATCGGTCAAGCCGTTTCGGAGGATATATATATTAAACACCTAAGACTCGAGTACGAACATTCGTATTTTCACACAAATCAGTCAGTTCTCTAACCACTAGGCTATCGGGTCGTCAAAATATAAATATTAGACATTCTTACTCCTCGCTCGCACCTTGGATTTTTTTGGAATTTTATGCAAACAAACATCGTGAGGAAACCTGCACAAACCTGCAAAGAAATTTAATGATGTGTGCAAAGTTCCCAATCACTGGGCCCGCTGGGGAACTACGACCCAAGCCCTCTCATTCTGAGACGATGCCATTGCCTGTATTACGCTGCTGGGATGATGAAATCCTTAGTATGCTCCACCGCTACCAAGAACGTTGAGAATGGCTCTTCCCTGTCATAAAACGTTGACAGAGTTCTATCTACATTACACATTACACACTTTCGTTTTGTAGCTTTGAGGGTTTTTAATCAATTATTTAAAAGCGTTGATCGAAACGATTAATAGGTATTTATAATTGAAAGTGCGGGTAGTAACTTTTGTTTGCCGTGAAATAGTACTGTCTATAATATCTCAGTTGACTCGCGATACTGGCCGTAGTGGCCGTAGCCTCGTGGCTACTTTACGATAATGTAAAACAGTGTACTTGTGTAGTGGCCATGTAGGGCTCAGTGTAAAAAAGTGTATGTAAATCCTGTCAAATGTGTTGCGAATTGGTTTCAATTGTGAAAGTCGTAATGCGGCATCGAATTGAGATTAGCTATCTCCGTTAGGGAAATCATGATTCTTAAGCCAAGTTTAGACTTAGAAAGAAAATAGTGGCAAGTACATTGCGCGGGCACAAAGCGAACGAGTTTGAATTGGATAATCTAGTGCCGCACTGTAATAAAACTTGCAGGACTACATTGATGTTACCAAAATAATCACAATATTTCTCGCGTCGTTTAAATGAAGCTTCACAACAGACACAGAAATATTCCCCAGTTTGGAACATACTTAGGGTTTCTTCTAGTATTAACGTGGCTTGAATACCTCCATTTTACATGGCTAGGACTTCTAAAACTACTAAGAAACTGCACCAGAAGCAAAGTATTTGAAGAAGGGAAGTGGAGGAAAGTATTTGATCGTTACTTCATAATACTGTTCAAGGTGATAAACAATAAGATTTTTTCAACAAAGCCAAGGAATCAAGTTAATCACAATTATATTATTCGGAGTGTGGCAGTAAAAATAAATATGGCCCCATTGTTAAGATCCCAATACTTTCAATACAAGGGATGTGAATGCCTAAGTCAAGTCATAACAATTGCTACGATGGATCTGGAAGTCGGTTCGCGATTGGTTTGTATTTTTCATATTTCATACTTGGGAAAAAAACAAAAATTCAACAATACTTGTACCAGTGAGATGAAAATTGATTGATAACGGTTAAACCAGATTAAATAAATCCGAGCATAAAAAGATATTTGTAATGTTTTTTTTTTATTTTAATGTTTGTTTTTATTCCAAAGTAGGTAAGTAGGTATGTAATTATTTGGGTAGTTCTACTAACGTTGGAACCGCTATCAATATCTTAACGGGCTACAGCAAGCGGAAACAAATTATTTAATAAAACAAAACAATGTGCTTGCAATACAATTTTAATTTGTTATGTCATGCAGATTGATGCTCATTTTCTTCAGTATATGCGCTGAGAAACTGATAGCGGTTGAAACGCTAGTAGAACTACCCGCTTGGTATTTGTTTTTTATTTATATATGTAAGTCTGTTTTTTATTCGTTTTGAATTATGTTATTCGACGTTTTCATAAAGGTAGATATTATTATTTTCTAAGCCACCTAGAGAAAATGTTCAAATTGTGCTTTTTATTCTGCTTTGATACATGTGTTTACAAATAAATAAAAAAAGAGTAAAGCACTTTAAAATCAAATTCAAGGCATACAGTCCGCAGGCGTATACAGTTGCATATAAACAAACTCTTCAAACTTAGAAGTTTCTATCAGCCCCTTTTTGGGGCTTAAAAACGCTCGACAAATTATCACCTTCGAAACTTAGACTAATAAAGTTGAACGAACTATTTGTCTTCCAGACTTGTTTATAGTTAATTTCAAATAATTATAAAGTAAGTTTCTACTCAGACTATTGGTTGGGACGCACGCGATGTCTGTCTGTGTTCTCACAACGTCTTGGCTGGTTAGGCGATGAAAAAAATGTTGTCTTTGGAAATTAGACTAAGGCTCTGTGATGTATTAGTAGCAAATTGCGTTTTTTTAGTTCCTAACCATTAAAATAAATTTCAACTGATTCTTGTGAAACTTTTAATTGAAATAGTTATTTCATTACATATTCCTTTATTCTTGAAAACATAAAGACTTGTCTTTAAATTATATAGGTTGACCCCCTGTTTCACCATCCATTGATCAAATTTATTTGACGGATAAATGTGATGCCGTCTCTGTTTGTTTTGTTCGAATAGACGGAGACGGCATCACATTTATCCGTCAGTTAAAATTAATCAATGGGTGGTGAAACAGTCCCTTAGTCTCGCAAGGGTAAATGTCAAGGTGACGGATACGGACCAAAAAACAAATTTTAGGTTAACATGAGCTTCAAGAGCGCAAGAATATTATGGGTGGGCCCCTTTTTGGGAAGTGCACACAGTAGTTGAATAAAAATACTGGTAGTCATTTGTTCACTTAAGTTTTTAAAACATCAACATCTACCAACTCCTGAATAAATAAACGCCAATAATCGTATTAAAAAAAAAACAATCATTCTTAAAATTACTGGCTTAAAATAATTATTAGACGAGCAAAAAAGAATAAAAGCCAAGTCATAGACTAAACAGCAATTAGACGCGGCAAAATTATTATTCGAAAATCGAACGGACAATAATCGACTGCATGCGCCATCTTGCTAGCGGGCCTGGCCAAATGTTTCCGCTTTAATTTCTCCTTTAATTTGGAGTTTCCGCTCGCAGCCAATCCGTCCCGTCAGTCGACCATAATTATATTATTTCGGCAATAAATTATCGAATTTTGAATACAAAAGGTGGTTATAAATATACTCCTTAATTTTGGTTAGACAGTATTGTTTGATGCATAATGGATAAACACAGGTAGCTTAGATACTGAAGTCTGATATTACTAAGTATTTAGTTACTGCTTTTTGTACACAAATAATATATTTGAATACAATTGAGTTAGGTTAATTCATAAAAAATTTCATATTGCCACTTGATTGGTACTTAATTATTTTCCTAAAAATAAAAAGGCATTTGAATATCAATAATGCTGTAGGTACGTAGTACTTAGAACCTAGCTACATCCTGGTGTTTATTTTCTAATATTCACTAATAACGTTTCCAAATACAACTTATAAAGAGTCAGCTTGTTACAAAAATGCACCAAAAGACTAAGCTAGCCCTCGTGTTAATAGTGACGTACACAATCGATATCGAGCGAGTTGATTCGATTAATTCAGTTCGAAATTAACGCGGCGGGTAAGCAGGGCACCGACGCGGTCGCCATGGCAACGCGCCCCATACTTGCAACGCACTAATTATGCCACACTGATTGCTTTTCACTTTTTATTCCCCACGAGAAGAAGCCACCCCTTCGAGATGACGTGCGGTATCGATTGCGCTATCGAATGCTGGCGATACGAATAGTCGTTTGATTAGAAGTGTCAATAAACCTAATTTTTGTATTAAACTAAATAATTTACTGAAGCTTTAATTTTTTTGTTATTTCTAAAGTAATACATGACATCATTATCATTATGTGAAGCATACGTCTATCAGTAGCATTTAGTAGGTATAATTTGATTAAAAACAACTTTAACCTTACATGAATCCTACTAATATAAACGTGAAAGTATGTATGGATGTATATATGGATGTTTGGATGTTTGTAACTCTTTCACGATAAAACAGTTTGACAGATTCAGGTGATATTTGGCACACTTGTAGTTTATAACCCGGATGTTATTCCAGGAGAAATCCAGGAGAATTCATTGCAGACGGAGTCACGGGCAACAACTAGTAGTTAAATAATTAACAAACGTCAATTTTAAATTGGAAAAAAATTCTAACTTATCATAAAACTGTGTTCGCGGAACTGTAATTATAGAGCTTCTGAATTAAAAACTTTAATCGACTAAAGCCGTGTCCGACTAAGCATCGGCTCAATGCAAACAGTGACTTTGCATTCGAAATGTGATGACGTCACCGCCGTTCTAAGGAAACGGGTCATTACAGTGTTTTTATTCGCCGCTGATTAATCATTTGATTAATTGTAGTTCCTATTAGTCGGGTCGCTTTTGTGTCGTATTGACTTTGGTTGATGCATTAAAAAACGGGGAAATTAACTTGGAAGCTTTTTGTTTTTCTTTAGATTGATTAATTTATAGTTTTATCGATATCCAAGGAAACGAAATGGAAGGCGATAGAAGTGGAAAGTGTATACATAATGGATTAAATTTATAGGTAAGATTTAATTTAAAAAAATCAATACGTACAATCTATTTTCACTGTCTGGTCCTCTATTAACATCTAACCTATGTTGTGTAATTTCCTAACTAACAAAGTAGGATAAAAGACAATTTATTAACACTAAAGAGTGTTAATAAAGTTATATAAAAGCAACGCGGAGACTGCTTGCTGTATATTGGTCACCATTAGTATCATCATCTAGCAATATAATCTTATATAGCCAAATCGTGATAGTAAATAATGACATGAACGTTTACTTGACTGCTTAATTCAGCACATATAACACAGTTGTACAACATTGTACGCAACAGCGATGTAAAGAAATTTTGTTGTCTGTGAGAGATAAAGGTACTTTTATACAGCTAAGTTACTCTATTATAGTTTCTAAGTCGCTGCAATATCACTGGTGATATAACCGGCACGAATGAAGCTAATCTGTGATACATACCACAGCTGATATACGTATTATTTATAGTATAATAGGAATCTACTGTAACACTAAGTAGTTGTAAATATAATTTTGTAAGACTTTATATACCACTGGATACATAATAATGTTTATTTTGCCAATATAGTACTAGAAAAGCGCATAATAGTGTTATGAAGTCTTTTATAGAAAGATTATGCTTTATAAGAGAACTTCTAACACTTCTATATCGCAATAACGTGGCGTGGCGTGGCGTGGCGTGGAAGAAACGTTTCGTGGATCATTATTATAATCACTGGAATCGGTTTTTGTTCGTAAAAGGGGGTCTCCTTCGTAATCCATAATATCGTTTGTCCTAAACTCACCACACCATACCACATTTGTCCTAAACACTTTTGACATATCATACATTTGCCATAATGATTATTTGCAATAATGATATTATGTCCTAATGATCAAAATCCATAACATCACATGACCTCTAAATTCCTAATATTATGATTTGTACTAATATAGTAAGACAAAAAACTTACGAGTCATAATATACAAATCCATAATATTAAATGCCATACCAGAGCACTTGTTGGTAAACAGCGACTTGCGAGCCAGAAAAGTAGATTAGGTTAGGTTTGAACTGACACCCCAACAGTAACGAACCAGTGCCAGAAAAGTAGGTTGGGTTAGGTTAGAACTGCGACCCCTAAAAACGAACCGCAGCCAAAAAACCAAAAATTAACAAATGTAATTCAAATTAAAAATTAAGTTCAGATGTATGTCGTGGTCCTGGAGCTCTCAATAGCAAAGACCCAATTATTATAATACCGTTTATCTCGCTAGTGAGCTATAATGTTAAAATGCATAGCATACCGTAGCATAAAACTTCTCATAGATAGAAACTTGCTCAAAATAAATAGTACATTGTATAGAGGCTACAAAGTAAGCAATAGATGGACGAGTTAGTTTGAGGGCCGAAGCGTAGCGTAAGGTATGTGAAGTTTCATTCACTTCACATACCTTATTAACAACTATTTGAAATTTACCATGAGCCGTAAAGGTGAAGGAAAACATCGTGAGGAAACCTGCATACACCTGCGAAGAAATTCAATGGTAGTGTGTGAAATCCCAATCCACACTGGGCCCACGTGGGAACTACAGCCCAATCCCTCTCACTCTGAGAGGAGGCCAGTGCCCTGCAGTGGGACGTATTATATAGCCTGGGATGATGATGGTGATTAATGATTGTCTCATTCTACTTTTCATTTGTTTGTTTGTCGTGTCATTGGAACAATTACAACCTGGGCCCAATTGCATAACAAAGTACAACTAATATTACAAGCGGAACTCTCGCTTCAATTATATTAACTAGAAAGGGAGTTCCGCTTGTAATATAAGTTGTACTTTGTTATGCAATTGGGCCCTGAAAGACAATAAAAAAAATTGAAGGTAACCCCTGATGTTAAAACAGTACATAATATACCTACCTACTTATTGCCATTAAACGTAACAGTTCGGCGAGAATACCTATATATGTAATAGTATCTAAACTATAATTTGATTTTATAAATAAATAAAAAAGAACTAGTCCTTAACTAAAAAATCATAACTTTACGCAGACAAAACCGCAGACAGAATATTGTTTAATGTATGATTTATTTAATTTTGATTATTATATAAACGGAATTGGCTAACTAATAATTACGGTTCCAGTACCCTTGCATGCTCAAAGTTTAAATGTAAAGCCATTCACTATGACCGGTACATTAATATTTCTCACGCTGTTAAAGTTGTTTATATCATTCGATAAGCTTCTACACGTACTATAACTTTAAACAATATAATCATGTTAAAGATTGCAGCTATTAGTTTGCTATGAACATATTCGCAAGGTAGGTTTATAATACGAATAATTCGTATTTTTTCAGAATTCCATTCTATCGCTTTTTAAGGCATTATTTGGTTTAAAGATTACAATGAAAGGTCAGATTTTTCAAATGGCAACAAATCTAGGTATAAAGTCATTCCAATTTGGATCTTGCTCGAAATCATCAAAGTATAAAAAGTAATTCAAATTGGTTTGTGGTATTCTAACATTTTAAGGCATTTTTTTTTAACTGGCCATGATTTTTTGAGCCTAAGCGTTTACCTACTAAGTATTTAACGACATTAAACATTTTGTCTTTTAAAATTAGAACGCAGCGATTTGTATCTGGCTGTTTTCACGAACGAGATTGACCATTGATAGAGCGCAGCCCTGACCTTGCCCAAGGCACCCACACAAGCGCAGAGCACACGCGTTGTACGCACGCAACCCGCACACTGATTCGAAACTGTTTTGAGATTCGACGACGTACATAGTTTAAGTAGGTAGCTAATTTGTATTTGGAAAAACTTGTTCGGAGTAAACAGACACTTAACACCTGTTGTTAGGTAGCTTCTACAACGATTCTCATCTACTCCCTAAGTGTCGAACTTTTATTTCAACCCTCTGTTTTCAGAAATTTAGTTTTTCACAGTGTAATTAAAATGGTGTTTTTTCTACCAAGATTATGTGTACCTAACACGCGAAGACAATAAAAATGCTTGTTGATTAAAAAACTTTTCATATTCACACCAACAAAGGTAAACGAGGTAGAAAATGTAAGCGCGCATTTCAAAATTCAGTGTGAAACTAAAACTGTCGTCAACACTAAAACCGCAGAATACTGGCCGAAAAGGAAACAAAAGAAAAAGAAAACGAGTTTATGTATAGAGTGAGGAGCGAACGAGTAAATTTACACGAACATTTCACAAGTCAGCTCTCGTCTTGAGTTCGAATTTGGATAAAAATTAGAGTCCCCTTCCATAAAATCTCCGAACGTCCCATCACCGATTAACATTTCAGCAATCACAACAGCCGAACAGCACGCGATCGCCTCACGAAACAAAGAAAATAACTATATCTGACTCCATATAAATTCGATACCGATTATTGATTTATTTTTCTTTAATACTTTTAATGCGGGTTAACACTACCCATTAACTACACATGTGTGCGTGTGTACAAAATGATAATAGTATGCATTCGCAACACACATAATTAGTGAGAAAGGGGGGTCGTATATTATTAATGAGGGGTGGTGGGGATTGTTATCTACTCAAGCTTTTGTGTTCTTTTGTATAGATCAGACGGCTATTGATTGTTCAGTCGATACACTCGATACTTTCGTCGTCGGTCTTTAATTATAGGGGCTAACTGCGAACACCTCGCTTGACACAGTAATGGAAGGGGGACGGTTACAATTTTGTGTAATTATTCAGTTGAGCACGGAAACTTTGGACGTTTACTGGTGCCATTGAATTTTAATTTGATGTTTCTGCTCCGCCTTGACGCGCCAATGGGAAGTCGAACTTTCTAAACTTCGTTTTTTTTAGCTTTCGAAGTAAGGTGAACAATCTTGACGAGTATTTTTATTGAAAAACACTTTAAAATAAATAGTAACTATTACTTATGAAACCAAAAGAGTGCAAATGACCATATTTGCTTTCAAATTGTAACATATTTGCCGTGACTTATTTTTTATAAGTGTTTTTCAATAAAAAGTCACGTCAAGATCGCTTAACTTCTTTCTAATGCTAAAAAAAACAAAGTATAGTTAGTATTAATGTAACTAGGTGATTCGAATCTTTATGCGTTTTTGTTCTTTAATTGGAATTAAATAATTTCAAGTTTAAAATCGAGTGGCGACCATGACTGGTAAACTAACGATATCACGAGATTCGGTGGCAACGGTGGATGTCTTTAGGCTAATGACGAAGAAATTTAAAATTCTCGATGTTCCCATCGGACCAATAATTATTGGGAGTTTCGTAAAATTCAAAAATAAAAAAAAATAAACTTGTATTTAAATATAAAACTTATAAGACACCTACACGTTATAATATGTAATTTCTTTAAGAACTTAATTTATTTCAAGTTCAAAAATGGTGTCATAATTGAGTAAGTTTGTAACATAATTTAAGCTTGTTTAGTTTGATATTATATATTGAAAAAAAATATATATACGGCATTAGTTATAAAAATAGTATCATCAATCAAAATTTTACAACAATACCTAATATAACCTACGAAATAGATATTTTCCAATAAGAAAAAAAAATTGCTCCATCATAGTTCGTAGTCGAAACTGAAGCCACGTTTTGAGAAAGTTATTTACTGTACTGTCGTTATTCATTTTATCGATACTAAACTTATCGATTTCAGATTTAAATACTAGTTTAAATAAAAATCGTGGTAGCCTAGTATTATCCTATGGCATCTCAATCAGAGAGTCGTCGGTTCGAGCCCAGACTCATTTGAAATTTATCATGATCTTGACGGTGAAGGAAAACATTGTAAGGAAACCTGCCCAATCCGAGGCTCGCGTGGGAACTATGGAGGCCTGTGCCCTGCAGTGGGATACATTATGCTGGGATGATGAACCAAAAAGCTAGTACTCGCACAATCTTTCCTAGGTGGCCAAGTCGAACTGACATGTGAAGAGACGGCCGGTACTTCACTGATTAATAAGATGGGGTTGCGCCAAGCAAGGGGTACCCGCCACCCCACGCTCCCTCGCGCCTTACCCACGAAACAAAAAAATGTGACTCATCAACCCACACCAAGAAACAACAACTAACACTGCCCCCCAAACGCATAACGCGTCATAACAAAAACCCACCATTAAAACAACCAACCTTAATATAACAGCAAAAAGTTCCAATTAGAAACCCACTTCAAACTACATACGACCGTTGCTTACTCACCCCGAGTCTCCTATAATCGTTCATTACCGCACACAAGCATAGGTCATTCACGTATTGTCCAGACACGCATACAAGTATGCGTTAATTATATCGGAAAGTAGTGGGTTGGGGTTAGTTGATTTGATTAATTCTAGCCGGAGTAGCCGACGGCCTTGTTAGAATATGCCATAAGTATCGGAATATTCCGCCCTGGCCATTCGTATAAGTATCACTCTGATGCTAATTGATTAATTTTCCCGTCTATTGGTCTGCTAAGACATTGTATGTGGCGTTCCATTTCTATCTTGAATTTTTTTTGAAATAAATTCAATCACGGAGGTAACTCCGAAGTTTTTAATAAGTTTGTGTTTACAACGTTATACATATGTACTCGTATTTCGGATGCTGATATGTTTTAATTATCAATTTGATTAATGACGTAAAATTATTATTATTTTATTTTTTATGTTAGAGTGGCCAGACAAACGAACTAGTGGGTCACCTGATGTTAAATGATCACCACTGTCCATAGACACCCGCAGCGCTTTACGCGATGCCAGTGCGTTGTCGGCCCTAAAAGGGAGAGGAAAAAGGAAAGGGAATAGAGGAGGGGGAGAGGTATTGGGCCCCCGGCGCTCTCGCTGACCGTACGAAACGCAGCAGGAGTACTGCTGCTTCACGCCGGTGTTCTGTGAGAGGGTGGTACTGCCCCGGACGAGCCGGCCCATTCGTGATGCAGCGGCGGATTACTACAAAATCCTACAAAAGAAATCATACTTATCCTACTTATATTAGGTATATTAGCTGTTGCCCACGACTCCGTCTGCATAGATATTGTTAATCGCTATTCCGCAAGAAATAAAAAAAAATTTTGGATGGAAACTATCTTTTGTCCTTCCCAGATTCCCAAAATATAACCATGTCAAATTTCATCTAAATCGGTCCAGCGGTTTAAGCGTGAGCATTTTTTTTCTTTGCACTAAAACAACTTAACGGATTTGAATGATATTTGGTATGTAGATACCTAGTTGGAGCTCTGGAATAACATAGAATAACATAGATAACTTTTTATCCCGATCCCAAATAAAAAATCCCAAAATATAATGGTAGTTTTTATTTCGCATGTTCCTGTGTTCTTTACTGAGTTTAAATTGTTTATGATTTGAATTCTTCGATTTTATCTGAGTCACATTTAAAAAATCTTAACTTAATTTATTTACAGTGTTTTATTTTCTGCTTTTAACTTTGATATTTTTTGTAATTTTAACAGACGTCTCGCTTTATGGTCAATGATATGTACTGTGTAATTGTCGTATATATCAGAATAATATACATGTAACTAATTTTTATGGCTCGGAATGTAATATATATGATGTAGATGTACTGAATAAATAAATAAATAAATAGTGTCCGACCGAAGTTTCGGTTTCGGTTTCGAATTCGGCCAATTTCGGCCAAAAAAGTGATTTCGGCCGAGGTTTCGGTTTCGGCCAGAATCCGGCCGAAACCTTCGGCCGGGCCGAAATTACTTCGCGGCCTCTCGCGGCTCTCGCATCGGGAGCGCTCGGCTTAATTCGGACACGCTCGGCCGGGTAGGTATAGGTAATGCATCGGTGGCCGGCCCAGCTGGGACCAGCGACAGTAGTATGTATGAGTGTTGTTTATATATTAAATTATTATTTACTTTTTAGAATCTGTTTGGCGACCGCTTTAGCCTAGTTGGTAGTGACCCTGCCTACGAAGCAAGAGGTCCAGGGTTCGAATCCCGGTAAGGGCATTTATTTGTGTGATGAGCACTGTTGCTGGCAACACAAAGTTAATTGTTTAACGTTGGCACAACCTTTTTCTCTCTTGCTTCCGCTACGTGTGATGGCCACGCTCCAAACAAGCACGAATATTTGTTCCTGAGTTATGGATGTTTTCTATGTATTTAAGTATTTATTTATCTATATAAGTATGTTTATCGTCGTCTAGTACCCATAGTACAAGCTTTGCTTAGTTTGGGACTAGGTCGATTTGTGTAAGATTGTCCCCTAATATTTATTTATATTATTTGTTACTGCATTTTATGCTGTGATTAATGAACAATACGTTTGATATTAGGATTGTGAATTTAGTTTAGACGTGATAAGAATAGGTTGTTTGTTTTGAATAATATAATACCTACGCCAAGACATTTTTCATTAAAAATAAACGTTTTTTATTTTGTTTAACAAAAAAAGTAACTGTTCTCATATAAGAAATCCTTGCAATAACCTTTACCTTACGATTTGTACAGTAATTTTGAATATTTTGTTTGATATGATACGTCTTCAAAAATTTCGGTTTCGGTTTCGGTTTCGGCCGAAATCAGAAAAAAACCGAATATTCGGTTTCGGTTTCGGTTTCGGCTAAAAATCGTGTTTCGGTCGGACACTATAAATAAATAAATCTGAGACATGAAATTTTGCATGGTTGTTTTTGTTTTTCATGCATTGATAATAAAGACCACGGTGTATTATTTATCCCCGTGATAGTTAAATCACAATTTCAATCCTCTCACATCTAAATGCAAAGTGTATCTGTCTGTTTATCTGTTTGTCTGTAACCTCTTCACGCTTAAACCGCTCAACTGGTTTAGTTGATATTTGGTATAAAGATAGATTGAGTCCCGGGAAAGTTTTTGCTTTTATCCCGGAAAATTGCATAGTTCCCGCAGGATAGCAATAAATAATTTTTCGCAGACGAAGTCGCGGCCAACAGCTAGGTCTATATTATATTTCACGCGAGCTAGTAAAATTAAAAGCTAGTATAAATTAAAAGCTAGTAAAATTAAAAGCTAGTAAAATTGTGTAATCAAAACGCTACTTTTGTCTAAATAAGGAAAGTGTTCCAGGCATTCGTCCATCGGAAGTCGTTCGTGAGCGCTCGGCAAATCGCTCCAAATGGCGCATACGCTGCCAATTCTAGTCTAATATGCTTTCATAGCACTGAGCGTGCGCTTTGATAAATAGCTCTATTTTCTGAAAACAGTTTTTATTTCACTATAATTTCCGTTATGACTACCAATTGAAATGTTCGGCCTCCTGATTGAAATGGGCAAGGTCGCGGACGATATTAACTGTGAATTATTTGCGAACTTGTCTTTGTCCAACACTACATCATTTTTGTCAGCGTACAATACTTTATTGTTCGATGACGTAGAATATAACATATCCCTCGTTCAGTTCAAAGCAGAAATATGTATAAATCAATCGCGTCAAAATATGTAAAGATCAATCTTATGGTTATCGAGCTGCTGCCCGCAACTCCCTCTGCGAAGAATTCGTTTATCGCTATCCCGCGGGAATTATGCAATTTTCCGGGATAAAAAGTATCCTATATGTTAATCCGGATTATAAACTATATGTGAGCCAAATTTCATCAGGATCCGTCAAACCGTTTATAGCGTGAAAGAGTAACAAACATCCATGCATCCATCCATCCATCCATCCATAGTTAACTTACAAACTTTCGCGTTTATAATATTAGTAGGATGGCACAGAGATGTATAGATAGTTTTGCACTTGACCGTGCAAACAATAGACAAAAACGTTGACATCTTATCCTATCTTACTTCTAAGATTGTGTATTAACAATATTATGGATAATGCCCGAAATAAATGGCTTATTATTACTATTATTTTATTATCCAACTAAATTACTCCCTAATACCAATTAGGTTGGATCCTATGGTGACAGCACGTTATCGCGATGCATGGAAATATCTGTGTTACCGACGATTGGACTACAAAGATCATTATTATTGCATTATTATAAATACCTACCTACACCTTTAAAGAGAGAGATTTGGCTATAAGTCACACACAGGCCTAATGCGTATTGGAAACTTCACACACGCCATTGATTAGCTTTTCAGACGCTTGCAAGTTTTCTCGCACTGTTTTTCTTCAACGAAAATCTCATGCTAAATTCTGAAAATTTCAGAGAAAAAAGTCCAGGTTCGGAAAGTTCGGGCGATCCGATGGGCTATCACGGCTATTCTAATCATAATATACCGGGTATTACATTTAGATCGGTCAGCATGGCCAAGTCTAAAACTATAGAAAGATCTGTTCTAAGGAACCATTCATCGATTTTACTGACAAGAAAAACTGCATTCATAGATTTGAAAAAAAAATATTACTTGGTTCGGGAATCAAACCCGGTCATGTTGGAGAAAAAAAATTACATTTCAGTACTCGTCTGTCGATAACCAAATCAAGAATGTTAAATTTGACCCATTTTTCGTGGTTAGATTTAACATATTTGTAGATAGGATGTATATAAAAGTACAGTTAACAAAAATGCAGTCAGCAATTTTTTTTATTAAAAATTAAATTAATAAAAAATAACTTTTTCTTTATATTTCTGAACGCAGTATTTCTTGTCACCAAAATCAGTGACATGGTTCCTAAGAACAGATCTTTGTATGTATGTCTTATAATTTCAGACTTACCCATATTGACCGATGTAAATGTACCATCCTTTAGGTATATGGACGTAACAGACAAGCTTCTAATTTTAGTTTTTGTATTAGGTAACGTTACTACAGACTTCCAGTCGGCCTTAATAACAACTCCTGAAATTTAGCGATCACTAATTTCGCATTAAACCAATAAATAGACCAACCACAAACCAGTGAAGCCAAATATTTATAGGTACCTACCGTGAAAGTTTTCAGGGCAATTAATATAGTTTTTGCAACGTTGTTCTACTATGTCAGGGGTAAATAATGAAATGTATACCGTCTTCGTTCCGCAAGGGTTCGCGTGTTTAATATTACCCGAAAACGAGAAAAAAACATGCTAAAAATGTATTATTGACTGAGCCTTGCCCGATACGGAACACTGACAAATTGCTACGGTTTTTAAATAAAATTTCCTTGCACTAGCACGTTTACGGTGAATTTGGTGCAGTGGAATTGAAATTGTGTTTTACTTTTTCCGTGAATGGCTAAATTTCGTGAATGAATTGTTACTGGTTCTGTGATTGCTTAATGTGGCTTTAATGTATTGTCTTATTGGCAGTCAGAGCCTTTATTTGAAATAGGTAGATCTATGTTAGTTTCCGATCAAAACAATATTTTTAGCCGAATACGAAACTTATGTTAACACTTATATTTAAAAATCAATTGTACCTAATATGTAGCATGTTAAAATTTATTATATTATGTTGTACATACACAGACCGTTATTTTTTTTTATGTTAGAGAGGTCAGACAAACGAACTAGTGGGTCACCTAAAATGTTAAATGATTACCACTGTCCATAAACACCCGCAGCACTTTACGCGATGCCAGTGCGTTGTCGGCCCTAAAAGGGAGAGGAAAAAGGAAAGGGAATAGAGGAGGGGCAGAGGTATTGGGCCCCCGGCGCTCTCACTAACCGTACAAAACGCAGCAGGAGTACTACTGCTGCTTCACGCCGGTGTTCTGTGAGAGGGTGGTACTACCCCGGACGAGCCGGCCCATTCGTGATGCAGCGGTTAGCTACAACATGGTTCTACCACTACAAAATACATTTAAAATTAAATAAAAACATGAGTATGTAACGAAAGTACTTTGTTTATGTTATATTCATCATCATTGCCATTGTCATTTCGGCAATCACGTTTACTCGCCCGAACGCGACAACTTACAAAGTTTAATTTTCGGCCAAAATTTGGTGAAAACCAAAATTGGTTTGGTCGGTCACTTAACGTATTTAAAGAATAAAAGCAGAGGTAAAATCTTTATATTTGGTTTTAGCCCAGCTCATTTAGTTCTAGCTATAGCTAGTAAAAAACCTAGTGGGTGGAGTAGTGTAATTCTGATACAATAATGAAGTTAGTTACCAAAAAAATAATTTCTAAAAAAAGTCGATTTAACATACAATACAATACAATGACTCTTTATTGTACACCACACAGAAAACAATACAGAAAAACAAGTACATGGAAAAAATATACAAGGTAAGCAATAGGTAACATAATCCCATTAATGCTTGAAAAAAAATTACGCAGCACGTGACACTTTTTAAAACGTCATCCTTTGTACGTGTATGAAGTACTTATTTGAATTTTAGAATTAGCATAGATTTCGTATACCTTACTGTCATTAGCATACGCTTACCTAACAATGAGACCAATATAGCTCCCGACAGATATGTACCATTCCCTTTAATACACACCACGCTTCTCCGAAGTGTTATCTTCTTATGCAAAATATTGGCTCGCGCCGGACTTTATGTAAATTCATCTACCTATTATACTAAAGTATAAAATATCTTATGAATTGCCCACACCTCGTGCTGCAAGGGCACAGTGTGGGGTGTCAAAATGTTAGATAAGTTGGACCGGTTTTGGGTATGCAAATATACGCGTGGACACTTTTTATGCTAGTTTAGCTCGTGCTTATGCCTTTCTTATGCTGATCTAAGTACCTCATCGCATCTATGTGAATGGCAGTTTGGTAAAAATTGCTCTTAAGAAAATTAACCACTGTTTTTTTTGGGTAGGTAATACGAACCGGTGTTAGATTCTTCGACATTCACGTGCTTGTTAAAATATTTTGACTTTGACTTTAGAGTTTACTTTGAATTACAATTTTGATTTGTTTAGTTGTTTAGTATAAAAGTCCGGAAAATTTACGTAGGAAAAAGTTTATTTTTTTCGGTACATTCTAATGTAAATAAAAAATAAAATTCCATCTTATATCGTTTACCATCAAATAAAAATCTGAATGAAATATGTCGCAACAAATTCCAACTCCATCGGCTTCTAAACGCTTAAATCCTTTACAAAACAGTTATTTTCCCGACTGAGACGTAATAAAAGAAATGATATCGTAGTTACGTACGTACGTTCGAATCGAACGTCCCACCTGTCTGCCGCTCCCGATGGGTAATGCCCCGATATTCTTGAATTCGATATAGCTATACGTATCTCTAATTTCAATAACCCCTGCGCCATCTCATCTCCATATCAATGTTCGCAGCGTCTCCCGAACTTTTCTCTAAATATGCATCGCCCGTGCTCCATATCATTACTACAGGAATTTCGCTAAAATTGGATCGCCCCACTGTCATACCCTTCAGTAATAGTAACGGTTTCTTTTTGTAACGAACTTTTTGTAACGCGATATTCGCCTTGTCTACGCTAAGGGTGGGATTTGTTACAAAGATTTTTGATTGGCGTTTGCTTTCACGATAGAGTTTCTTTAAGTTAACGAGGTCATGTGATTCCAGGTGATTGCTTGGCATCTTTATTTTTCCGAAATTATATCCCACTGTCTTTTTGAATATGGAACGCTTGAAGATCATGACTTGAAAAAGTTTAAACCACAGATGCAATAATTCGTTACAATTATCTGATAAGTATCATTCAGAAGCGTACCCTTCTTCCCACACGACGTCGTCCAAAAGCTCAATAAGCATCTCGATACATCCACCATCATTGTAAGCATCTTAACCCTACGTCGTATCTACAATGAAATACCTTCAATTTATGCATGTAGACGACAATGGTAGCATCGGCTGCATAATTTGATTACTGAACTTTTGTAGTGACAGGGGCAGGTATCGGATCGTAAAATTAAATTTGGTCCTATCATTGGTTAATTTTGAACCGAACTCTCGATCCTAAAGGGTCTATGTATCATTCGCAACAATAGTCCTCAATCAATTATTATTTCTCGGGCACCTTTGATGAAATTTTAAATTGTTGCGATAACGGTCGCAGCATTGAGACCTAACAATGTCTATTGTTAATTTGCATATATCAGTTATTGATTGAAAAAATATTTAAATGTGCACTGTTTTGAATCACTCACTCGATCGATCCGTTACGGTTCTCGCGATAAGAGTTATAAAATGCAATTTTGGATAATAATAGTGATTTGCATAAACGTTAGGTTTTGCAGTGTAAATGGTTTGTTAGACAATGAGTCGGTCGATGTGGAGTGGGAGCTGCTACAAAACTGTACCCATCTCAGTAGTGGACTGGACCTAATTGTGCCGTGTCCGCCTCTCGTACTAGTATAGTATTATATTATCTGTGCTCTGGAAAACATTGCGACGCACGTCACGGCTTCCGAGGCGGCGCATATTTCTGAAAGGCTTTTGTTCTTAGTTAAACAATGTTAACAAAACAATAACAAGATAAAACAACTAATATTTTAAATGAAAGTTACTTTCAGTCATACCGTGGGATGTCGCAATTTATACTATCTGTTTTCTATACTGTTACGTAATAGGTAATAATAGTCAAACTTGTGTTTGTTTGTGTGTAGGAGGAGTTTAAAAATTATTTCAGTATTAGACAGCTTCATTACTCCGGATTTAGAAGCCATTTTTTTATTCCGGAAACTTGTAAATATTCCGCCAGACAAATATAAAGTTGCGGGTAGGTAACAGCTAGTATACAATAATAATGCAAAAGATATTATGATTTCTGATGTAAAATTAATAATGTTTCAAATGATTGAACTTAGTGTGTTAAATAATTTTAAAATATCA
Organism: Archips crataeganus; assembly: GCA_947859365.1. Lineage (NCBI taxonomy): Eukaryota > Metazoa > Arthropoda > Insecta > Lepidoptera > Tortricidae > Archips > Archips crataeganus. The sequence goes on from OX402058.1 coordinate 12,533,373, forward strand.
TTAGTTGGATTAAAAATTAAAAACATAATCATTTGAACACATTTAGAATACCTACACATATTGAAACACTTATCATAAGTAAATATATTACGGAATAATTACAACATTTTTTTATGCTGACAAATCGAAACGACTAAATATGATAAAAGTATGCTAGTTATATTAAATGTACATAGGTACTGAAGTGCATATAAATAACACATGAATGCTGTACATAGCAACTTAAAATGATAATAAAATAATCTAAACGGTAAAATAATAATAACAAGCAGTGATTAATATTAATTTGTACAATTGAAGTCGTGTGTCTTCTCAACCTTTATGTGTCTGCCACTTGTCTGGTTAATTCTCACATACATTAACATACATACAATTTATTATTTCTTTCGCTCCATTATCTTTTGCCTACTAAAAGTTTTGCATACATTGCAGACGCGTGTTGCCAAGATTGTCTTCCTCCTTTGCATAACTAAATCGAATAGAATTATACTACCCTTATGTCTAGTTACTGGAGTAATGTAGTAAGGAATCGAATTGATTGATTTGCATATCGCAGTGTACCCTTAGCACGTGACACGTCGATTTCCATTAGATTTTACGGTTAAATTGCCTCCACACGTATCTGCGAAATTACTTGCAGCCAAAGATATCCCAGAGAACCAAAAACTACCCTCAAAATATTCCAAACATTTTGCATACGAATAGAAAATATAACCCTTCCGATGCGCTCGTGTCACCAGAATTTGCATACCATTTTTTTATATTCAACCGTTAAGATTTAAATTATAATAATCTATTTTTATTTAGATTCGCACGCGACAGATCTGACTCGTGCTAGGATAGCGCAAGTCACGGTATGCAGTTTTAGTTCCTTATTCAATATAGCTTAGGAGATTACTAAGGAAACTTCAATTTTATAACAACCAATGTTTATTAAACTTAGTTGTAGATGATGATGTGTTATTTTAAAAATCATTTGCACAGTGACAAATTCAATAGCAAATAATTTTAACCAAGACCCGTCATTTTCATCTTGTCATCTAATATCCTTGATTCTCATTAATCAATTGAAAGCATCACTTTTATTATTATTTAGTGGATAATTAATCTAGTTATAATTAATATCAAATATGTAAATCTATACCCGCTAACACAGTAGGTACTACAATGAATCGAAAATAATAAAATATTCATTTTATATCGAACAATAATTTACGTCCAGCAGTAAAATTACTCAGCAATTAGGGTTAGTGAAATACTAGAACCTAGTTAAATACGTATTTCATTGCAAATAATAAGCTCCAATTCCTACTTCAACAGAAAAATATTACGAATAAATTAAAAGCGGGCATAATTTATGTTTTAAATTAAAGTCAAATAAAATGCTTATGAAAGTTGTCGTCTTTCTTTTTTTATTAAAAAAACTATCGTCTGTGCGTGACTGATTATTCAAAAGGTTAAAAACTGGCATAAAATTTCGTGCAAAGTGCAGGGAATGAACCTAAGGCTGTAGTAGGGTTGTCGATTTTGAAAACCATTTGTGATAAAATTTAAATTTTTATTTGATATCATCAGAATCACACAAATTTAGATGTAAATTTATTTGCATTCTTTCTACTATTAAGTCCCTAATTAGAGGAAGAAGAAGAAGAAGGACGAAGGGGGTAAAGAAAAATTAGTTTTACCTGCATACCTACACATTTTCAAGAACAAAATCAACACAATTATTATTGTACTCATGTCTCAATCACTTAAAATAATAATATAATGTTATAAATAAATAAATAAATAATGTTTAAAGTGACATCGACGTTTTGCCTACATTAAATACCCGATTTCAAACCCGAGCTACTAATCGATATTGAGTCAACTACTCGATTAATTCGAGTTTATTCAGTTAATTACCACAATAGTGATTATGAGTGAACATCATGAAAGTTATAAACATTATATTATGTAGAATCACAAATAAAGTATAACCATGATCAAACATTCATGTTTTATTGGAAAATAGTTATTAGGGCCTCCATATAGATGGACCGCTTCGAGCAGTGAGCCAACAGCTTGAAGCGGTCGCTATTATGTGATCTGCAGTTTGAGAGAGAGAGAGAGAGAGAGATGTTTATTTACACATATTCGATACAAACACAGAAAAAAAAATACAATTTCAATACAAAATGCAGAGCATTTGGTTTAAAGTCAACTAAACCTTCTAAAGGGTCACTATTTGTCACTAACGTAATCCTCGCTCTTTGACCCTTCTTTATTCTTTTTCTTTTTTGTTTATATTGTTTCTTTAATTTCCTTTTTAAATCCTTTTCTCACATGCGGCCTTTTGACATTTTTTTTTTCCATTGATATTTTGTATTAAGTATATGTAGTGTATAAGTATTATATTGAATGTATTTGTTTATTTATATAATTTATAATATATTTGTATTGTTTTTATTGTTTGTTGTCTATTAAGTAATACTGCGTTTCTCTTGTCTGTTATTTTTGCCACCTACATTCGTCTGTTGATATTTATTAATTTCTGAGTAATTGGTTGTCTGGAAGAGATCGCTTTTTAGCGATAAGACCGCCTATTGTCTACCTGAATTTTTATTTTTGTAATGTCACTGTACTGTTTTTGGTGATCAATAAAGAATATTTGTATTGTATTGTATTGTATTGTATTGTATTGTATTGTCAACTTTAACCGTAACAACAAACAAAACAACTGCTCTAAGCAGTCCTTCTATGGACTGTCTTATTAAAGTAAAACCAGTATTTTTTGCTTTTATTTTATTTAAAAATGTCCGTTGACGTCACATCTTGGAAGTCGAATTTCTGCAGTCACTTCTAACAACCGAATTGACTTGAAATTTGATACCGATACGTACCTACTTTGGATGACAATGCAAATTCAATGAAATAAAAGTGCAGTCCTCCAAAAAAATTTTGATTAAAAAGAAAAAAAAATACAAAAATATTTTGTACATAACTCTGAACAGACAGACTTTCGCATTTTCAATATTAGTACAGACGGATTAGTGCGTCATGTCACAACTAAGCCTCGAAGTATTCTTCAAGTACTCGTGCAGTAAGTGCATAGTGCATAGCAAGTGCAAATGAGCGAGGTCGTGGAAGCCCTACATCGCCGTGTAAGGCTTCGAAATTAACCAGCTCAGTAATTAAATACACAGTAATTACTAGCCACGCAATACTGCGAGCATTTTTGCTTTAAAAATTTCACGATGCTTCGGTGAAAGGGGGTGTTTTAATCCGGACAATTGGTGGTTGGTGTTTTTAATTCTGGAGTAACTTTAGGCGTTGAATACCGATTTAGTAACCGTTACAAAATAACAACGACACTTCGTATATTCTAGATAGGTAAAGATCATGGCGTTTACGAGCCGGAGACGAAGCGTCGACCTGGTTAAGGTTATGGGAACGTGATGGATGCGGATGGCGCGGGATGCAGTAGGCGTCTTTCGGCTGAAATGATGATGATGATAAACGATCAAATTGGTTTATGTTTTCAAGTCAACTGAAGACAATAAATATAGGGAAATAGCATAGTTTTATTCTTCCACGAGAGCAAAAGCTACGAGTGTAATGCTATATAGCTAGTTTAATATTACATTACAATATAATAAAGAGTGGTACTTAGTGTTATTTCACATTTTATTCACAATTTCCGGTTCCTCCTAGTAATACGCGTACTCATCGAAAATCGAGATATATGTAAATTCATTAGATTAAAAGTACCTACCTGACTGTGACTAGTTACTCAAGTACATTATATAGAAGTTCCGATGTTTGTAACGAAAGATTATCGTAAAATCTTCTTCTAATATATACAAATCTCGTCACGCTGTTTGTGGTTGTACTCCTACGAAACGATTCGACCGATTTTTAAGATTTTTTTTGTAGTTTTGGTAAATATGAGAACAGTACGTACAGTATTTTTCAACTTCCTACCCCCACCCCCATTTTTTACCCCAATTTTTATATGGCAGAACAACGTTTGCCGGGACAGTTTATTTATATTTTATTATTAAAATAAAAAAAACGCATCAACTATTTTAGGCTCAAAAAAAATTAAAAAAGAGCTATGTTACAAACTATCAAGCATACCTTTTCCAATGTCCTAACTTGCCACTACCCAGGTAATATTAAATTCAGTCGATTTATACAGAAACGGGTGACGGACACGGGTCGCGTCCGGCCGGACGCGCTGGACGGCCGTCGCCGGACCCTTGCCATTCATGTGCAATCAATGTAGGGTTTGATTATTAATTAAATAAATACTTGGTTGGTAGCTGGTGTACAGTGAGTCAGGGGTTGGAAAGTTAAAGAATGGCATTCTCTAACTTCTTAGAATGTTCTACAAAATTTTCTGTCTCACTTTGTTACAAAAGTATTTGTAGTCCTACTAATGTCATAAACGTGAAAGTTTGTATTGATGAATGAGTGGATGCTTGCTAATCTTTCAAAGCGGTCTGACGGATTCTGATGAAATTTGGCACACAGATAGTATATAACCTAGATTAACATAAAGCATACTTGTAATCTCGGAAAATTGCATAGTTCCCGCGGGACAGCGATAAACTATTTCTTCGCAGACGGTGTCGCGGGCAACAACTAGTTAAAATAATAATAAAAGATAAACAAGTTAGCTATGAAGTATCTTTTGGTATTTATTTATTCAACTTCATTTTTTATTACTTTTACGGTCATCCCGTGAAATCATATATTATACAAACTGAAATATAGATGCACAGAAAAAACCCCAGAAAAAAGACCAATGCTGGGAATCGAACCCAGGTCCTCAGCATTCCGTGCCGTGTGCCATACCCCTACACCACCACTGGTCTAGAGATTAGACACGAATCTTTCTTATACATCATACATTTCAGTCTGCTAAATCATCACCTTATGCAGTGACAAGCGCACATCTATGTTACACCCTCTATCAAGAGATTTTAACACTCCTTCGGAACTAACCGCTCACCAGGACAAGAGATGGCGCTACTGTGCAACTTTAAACAAGTTAGCTATGAAGTATCTTTTTGTATTAATTTTTTCAACTTTTTTTTTTATTACTTTAGAGTCATCCCGTGAAATCATATATTTTAGATTTAAAATCTCTCGATAGAGGGTGTAACATAGATGTGCGCTTGTCACTGCATAAGGTGATGATTTAGCAGACTGAAATGTATGATGTATAGGAAAGATTCGTGTCTAATCTCTAGACCAGTGGTGGTGTAGGGGTATGGCACACGGCACGGAATGCTGAGGACCTGGGTTCGATTCCCAGCATTGGTCTTTTTACCCGTCTGTTTCTGGGGTTTTTTCTGTGCATCTATATTTCAGTTTGTATTTAGTACGAAATAAATAAAAGATAACTTAAAATTTGGTAGACATTGAGTTTCCTAGACGTGCACTAGAAGAGACTTTCCAAAATGCCCCGGGATAGAGACCTAGCCTATTTTAATTCTACCACAGAAAAAAACCAGTGTAATTATTTATTGCATTTATTCTATGCTATGCAGAAAAATCTTTAAAAATAAATTTTCATGCATTGACGACCAAAACCAAACCAAACCAAATGGCCTATTGGTTAGAGAATCTGACGAAGCTTGAGGTCCCGGGTTCGATTACCGCGTCGGGCAGATATTTATATGAAAAATACGAACCTTTGCTCTCGGGTCTTGGGTGTTTAATATGTATTTAAATATGTATCTATCTATATAAGTACATTTATCCGTTGCCTAGTACCCATAACACAATACTACAGGTATGCAGGTACTATAGGTATGCTTTGCTTACTTTGGGACTAGGTCAATTGGTGTGAATGGTCCCGTGATATTTATTTTATTTATTTGTTTATTTATTGTGGCAAGAAAAGTTTTAACTATTGGCCGCAAGCAAAGTCATACGCAATCTATACAAATACAAAAGGTATAACAATACAATACGTAGACACCGGTCACTACATCGGATGAGTTCAATGTATTGATTGTAAAACAGGAGACACACTTGTGCTACTTCTAATTAGATTGCATGTGTACGAAGTTCTACGCTTACACTGCGGAAAGATATTCTATTCATTGTAAATCTTGTCTTAGAAATAGTAAAAATACACTTCCTTCCAAACTGCTAATATTTTTTGAATATTCTACGAATACCGACACGAAACCCTATTAATGTCGCTATACTGTCCTTCCGTCCATTTGTCTGTCTGTAACAGGGTTGTATCTCAACAAGTACAATTAATACATGATATGTATTTTTATTAGCTGCAACAAGAAATAATAAAAATAATATAAAATTTAGGAGGTTTCCAAATAACCAATATAAAATAAGCTGACACTGTGTACATTTTGCTTAAAAGCAAGGCTCTGCTGACACTGAATTTTCATATAAATACACGGCCGTTTATGGCGTATTCAAAATATACAGTCATACTAATCACCCACACATTTCCTATTGAAGAGAACTCACTTAAACATAACTATTTTTTTTTCGCTATAGAGACACGGGCCATTCATTATCGAGCAGGTTGTGACGGAAGTTTTGATTTGATTTTCTTCCGTTATTCCTCGTTACAATGCCCAAAGGTACAAAAACAAAACATATTTGTTGATCCATCTCTTGGTCCAGGTGAGCGGGTAGCTCCGAAGGAGTGTTGAAGTCTCTCGGTAGAGGGCATTAACATAGATGCGCTTTATCACTGCCTAATGTGATTATAACAGACTGAAGTGTACGATGTATGGGAAAGATTCGTCGCTAACTTCTAGACCAGTGATGGTGTAGGGGTAAGCACGCAGCACGGGACGCTGAGGACCTGGGTTCGATTCCCAGCATTGGTCTTTTTTCTGGGGTTTTTTCTGTGCATCTATATTTCAGTTTGTATTTAGTTTGAAATATTTGTTGATTTTATTTTAATTATGTGTCAATAGAAATTTCACGAAGACCAACAGACCAAACAGTTAGGTACTATTCTTGTAATTATCTTGGACACGTTATAAAAAGCAAAATGAGATTCCAATAACTTTCTGAACTAAAGAACAAGCGCAAATTAAACTCACCGCCATAGCTCGAAGAATCGCCAGACTCAAGTCAGGGCACATCGCTCATAGAACTGATGGCCGATAGGGCCAAAAGGTTCTCGAGTGACGTCCACGGACCAGAAGACTAGTTGGTAGGCCTCCAACGAGATGGAGCGACGACCTGGTTAAGGTTGCGTGAACGCTTTGCATACGGATGGCGCAGGACCGATCTGTTTGGCGAGCCTTGGGGGAGACCTATGTTCAGTGAATGTCTTTGGGCGAAAATGATGATGATGACGATGAACTTTTTTACGGTTGATTCTGATGAAATTTGGCACACAGATAGTTTTATACTGTTTTAAACTTTCGTGATTTTCACTCATAATTACTATACTAAACGGGACTTAACACGCAATAATTGCATGATAAGTCCCGTTTAATATAGTAATTATCAGATAGTTTATGGCTTGGATTAACATATAGGATACTTTTATCCTGGAAAATAGCATAGTTCCCGCGGGATAGGAACAAACGAATTCTTCGCAGACAAAGGCTCGAGCAACAGCTACTGTAATAAATGATTACCTACTGCTGTGCAGTGCGCCTTGACAGTGAACAGTTGGGTTTACAGGGGCCGTCACAGGTGGGGTTTCCTATCGCGCCATCTACTGACTGACCACTTCACGCGCCTTTTTGACACTTGGCCCTTTTCTAAATAAAGATATTTCGTCCAGTGGTTATGAGTGGAATAAAAACGCTTGGTTTTATTGTAATGAGCGTTTATCAAGTGACAGAGCTGTTTTACGCTGTGTTTTAAATTGATTGATTGTTATGAAGTGTTTTTTTATTATTTCGTTAAAACAGTTTTGTTTGCCTGTTATTATTTTTTATATTAATATACAATGTGTTTTGTACCTACTAAGATCAACTTCCCCTAATTAATAAAAATGTCTTTAACCAACATAAACTATCCCAACTCATAAACTAGCTCTTAACAAAGACTTAAGAAATAAAAAGACTTGTATTATGATCTGCTAATGCCATATTTATGGTTACTATTACACTATTACAATCATTCATGATACATTTTCCTGTATTCAATTCTGAACCTTATGCTATAAATGAAGGGTTAAATTTTGCGTTTATTTTATGTTCTTTAAGAGAACAGGGGTTCATTTTCTAGTTTATGGGATTTAGAACACTTACATGTCATTTTCACATGCTTACCGACTACCTGGGCAAATTTCACTCGTTCTTTACTGCTAGGTAGGGTTATGTATGTAAGGGTAAAAGGTTAAAGTTAATTGTTAACGTTAAATTATTAACTGTAGTATTAATCACACCTGTATTCTCAAAGGGAGTAGGCTGAGCACACGAAACATTACATTTATACGTTTTCAGGCCACTTTTAACAATTTTACGTTTAAAGGTAAATGTGGTATAATAGTGCCACTGTTGGCGTATGTAAGCGATTAAGAATTTCGGGGGAGTCGGTTGGATGCGACGTGGTTCAATTGGTAGAACACCCGTTGGGGCGCATACCCAGGAGACGTGGGTTCGAATCCCACCGGCGCACCCGAAAAACTTTTTCGCTTTTAAATAATAATAGTGACATGTTGCTGCCCTGTCTACCTTAACCTATGTCCGTTGTCGCTTCTTACAACATCCACGGAAGAAATGAAGAGGTGTAATTCTAAACCCGACACCACACGGCCACGCAGTGGGGGGTAGTATATACTAAAAAAACCGGCCAAGTGCGAGTCGGACTCGCGCACGAAGGTTTCCGTACCATTATCTATAAAAAATTGCGGTTTACGATTTATGACGTATTAAAAAAACTACTTACTAGATCTCTCGTTCAAACCAATTTTCGGTGGAAGTTTACATGGTAATGTACTCATAAATATTTTTTTTAGTTTTATCATTCTCTTATTTTAGAAGTTACAGGGCGGACACAGATTTTGCCACTTTGGAAGTGTCTCTCGCGCAAACTTTTCAGTTTAGAAAAAAATGGTATCAGAAACCTCGATATCATTTTTGAAGACCTATCCATAGATACCCCACACGTATGGGTTAGATGAAAAAAAATTTTTTGAGTTTCAGTTCTAAGTAGGGGCAACCCCCAAAATTTATTGTTTTTTTTTTCTATTTTTGTGTGAAAATCTTAATGCGGTTCACAGAATACATCTTCTTACTAAGTTTCAACAGCATAGTTCTTATAGTTTCGGAAAAAAGTGGTTGTGACATACGGACGGACAGACAGACAGACATGACGAATCCATAAGGGTTCCGTTTTTTGCCATTTGGCTACTGAACCCTAAAAAGCCTTGGTGGCCTAGTGCTTTGACCTATGGCCTCTCAAGCAGATGGCCTAAAGAGCCACGGCTCGCACATCTGAGTTTTTTGTGCGAAATTACCTTGGATTGGAATTTACCATGAGCTTCACGATGAAGGAAAACATCATTGAAACCTGCACACACTTGCGAATAAATTCAATGGTGTGTGTGAAGTTCCCAATCCGCACTGGGCCCGCGTGGGATGTAAGGCTCAAGCCCTCTCAACCTGAGTGAGGTTTGTGCTCTGCTGTAGGAAGTATATAGGCCGGGATGATGAGTCTTAGCTCAGCTAGTTTAATCCCTTAATCGAGGAAATTACACAAACATTTACCTAAGTATTTTCATTTCGTCATTTAAGCGACACAGACTACTTAATTGCTATTTTGATGTTTTGCGTTGTGTATATTGTGCTAACGAGACAAAAGGCTAATGGGACGTGTGACATTCCTGACAGTTCTTGGTCAATTTGCGTCAATGGAAATTTTGCTACATAGACGATTCTGTACTAAACGACCCTATTTGGGTAACAAACACCTTGTATCTTCAGCTCTTATCTAAAATTTAACGACTTTAACCTTAAATCTAATATCAATTTATAACGCTTACAATTGAAGCTAAAAGTCCGCAAAATCAATGCTTACTCTGCAGTCAGTGAACGTGTTAACATCCAATTTTTTACGGTTTACACTCAACTAGTTTGTATACCCATTTTAATACACCATTTAGATACACATTTAACCCGTACTATGTCTGTACCTTTTACGACAGATAAACCGTGAGGAATGGATCTTTTATGACCCCCAAATACACCATAGTGGCGTTAGGGCGTACAGATTCTGACGTCATAACATTTTGAATTCTAGATACGTCATCTGACGCGTGTGAAATGATAAGAAGTTTTTATACCGATTTATAGTAGTTCAGCTATAAAGTTCTTGATATGGTTTTTATGTATTTTTTTAACGATTTTGTAATAGTACTGGCTGGATTGTGTGACAATTTTGGAGAAGGAAAATGTTGCAAAAATATAAAGTACCTATTTGAAGTGTGCAAAAATCTTGTGTTTTTCTGTTATAACCTCAGAACCTCTTTTTCTGTTATCAGAATTTGAAACTTAACATCAATCAAGAATGTTGATATTAGCCTAGCTAGACGTATTGTCCTAAAACTTACCTTGTTACTAGGTAGTACTCACTTCATCGTCATCTTGGCTTTATAGGCCCAGTCCCACTGTTGGGCACAGGCCCCTCAGAATGAGAAAGATTGGGCTATAGTTCCCACGCGGTCTCAATGCGGATTGGGAACTTCACACTCGCCATCTAATGCAGCTTCGCAGGTGTGTGCAGGTTACCTCACAATATTGTCCCTCACCGTAAAGCTCTTTGTATATTTCAGATAAAATTTCGCAAACAAATTTTCATTAAGTCAGATGTGCGAGTCCGAATTTGAACCTACGATCCTCTGCTTAAAAAAGGTCATCTAGTAGTCACTTAGTCAGCAATAGGGTTTTATATTATGATTGCGCACGTATAAATCCAAAGCTTTATTTTTTATTTTTTTGGCCTGAGTTTTTATCATATTTTGTGTCCCACTGCTGAGCGAAGACCTTACTCACATCACATGAATAAATACGGAGCAGAATAAAAAGTTCAAACAACGTCGCGCACGCATTACACTACTACACGCACAACATATGTGTGCGTGACCTGTCACAGACAAGACGGGGGGGGGGCGTGCACCGGCGCCCGCTCGGAGACAAACCGGTTTGAACTAGCTCAGTGAGTAGACAAAGTTCAGGTGTGCCGCAAGCGACGACGCGACCGTTTAGCGTTTAGCTACATAGTTCGGGTATTCGGTTGTTTTTAAAGATGCCTACCTGTTGTAGTGTTTGTAGATATACAGATATTAGATACTTAAGTACTTGTTTGAATAAAATATTTAAATTTTTAATTTTTGTTTTTACCGAGCGACAACCCTATGATAATAGGTAAGAATTTCGAGCACTGTTCGGAAGCTTTTCTTCTGCTCCGTATTTATTCATGTGCTCACATCTTCTTTTTTACTCTACATAGATTAGATTATTGAACGTGAGTTCTTGCCATACCGCGTAAAAAGCATCTAGGTCTTGTTTACTTCTTATCTTATTAATAAATAAATCTATACATATAATAAATCTGTAACAATTCGGTGTCTGTACACTGAAGATATTTGACAAAAACTGTCACTAGGGCTATTTATTAGCGCAATAGAACCCAAAACAATGATGTTTAGAATTATTGTCTGTTTGTCTGTTTGTCTGTGCGTTTGTGCGCGCTAATCTCAGAAACGGCTTAACCTAGAAGGATGCGGTTTTCACTGATATGTTGGTAGTTTTTTGGATTAACATTTAGTGTTTGTTTCATTTGAATCGGTTCACAAATAAGAAAGATACGTCTATTTTAAGAATTTATCGAACAGGTTTTTTTGTTTGAACGCGCTAATCTCAGGAACTACTGCTCCGATTTGAAAAATTCTTTTAGTGTTAGATAGCACATTTATCGAGGAAGGCTATAGGCTATATATCATCACGCTAACACCAATAGGAGCGGAGCGGAGCGGAAGAATGTTTCAAAATCGGGGGTTTTTGAAGTAAAACTTCTATAGGCACGCTTGACTTGGGAGTACGGTGTTGAATGTGAACGCGGGTGTGCGGGGGGGGGGTGCGGGGGCGGGTATTTTTTTATATCGAGGAACTAAGGAGAGCCATAATTGATGAAAAAGCAAATTGGATAAAAAAAAAATAAGCTGCTAAAATAAATTACTAATTCCACGCGGACGGAGTCGCGGGCAAAAGCTAGTAAATAATAAAATTCACGGCATACTTGACACCAATTCACTTAGTCTAAAATAAGCAAAGCCTATAGCATCATAAATGAACGGCTCGGAGTCAGATATAAGTAATGTAAACACCAACCTTATGATTAGTGATAATGAGGTGTACAGATGTTTTTGACTTCTGGGTACTGTGCGTGTGTTTGTGACCTTGACTGTATAAACAAAAAGACTTCTTAACTCAAAAATCTTTTTAAGTTAAGATTAAGTAGTTAAGATAATGCATGCAATATTGTATTTTACTGAAATAAAGTCTAAATTTTTTTTTGAAATACTTTCTTAAAATACATAATACTCACCTAAGACTCGATGGTAAAAATTCGTGTTTTTCGTACATAATATCTGCACCGACCGAGGATTGAACCTGGTATCTCAAGCTTCATATTCAATTTGTCTCACCACTAGGCTATGCGGTTGCCCAACTGATATCAAATGACACTAAAAATAAAGTTATAATCAAAGTTTACATATTGTGGATTTTGAGTGCACGCTGTATACTAAATTTAATAACGGTAATATTCTAACATATTATTAAAAAACAATAACAATAATAGAAATCTATTGATAACTGTATTTCTTAATGTGTGAGCAGGACACAAAACAAGCACTATCAGCAAAGTAAACACTCTCAAAAATAATCTTCTATAAGTTAACCAAAATGTAATTTTTCAAACATTTCTCAACAGCTTTCAACCCCATAGTAAATACGTATGAATATTATACAGAGTATTGTTGGTAGGATTTGGTTGGGGTATCGAAAATAATATAAATATATCACTTTACAATGTGCAAACGCAGTTCGGAGTTCATTGTAGTAGAATCAATGGTTACAAAGTTCTTTCTAATGATCAGTGGCTCTCAAACATTAATGTATTATTATTGATATCCAAATGAAAATAAACACTTAGTTTTGTATCAGCATTAGAATTAGCTCAACGGACGAAGAAAGCAATCTTCTCTTCTTCTTCTCTTCTACACAAAAATAAGTGTTTTGTCTCGCATAATTATATAAAAAACTAGCTGTTGCCCGCGACCTCGTCTGCGCATAATATGGCCTACCGAATACCCACAGAAAAAAAGTTTCATAAAAATCAAGCGGTCTCAGAGGAGTTCGATAACAAACACCGTGACACGAGATTTTTATATATTAGATTAAAACTTTGAGAACCACATTTCGCCAAGCAATACGCTTCCGATCTTCCTAATCCGTGCACAAACTTCACGCTTATCGAACACCATTCAAAACAATTTCTGGCCTATTAAAAGGACCAGGTAAAAACTTACAGCCCTTACGGTCTGCCACAATCAACACATGCTCGATCGATTTTAATTAAAATAAACGTGAGTGCCTTTTTAAAGTCCCTTGCAGTTGTCAGGCTTAAGATGCGTTTACCCTACACATTCATAGTAAGGATTTATCTTGTACATTTATTGAGAACAACGGTGGAATGAAACGGTTTATCATAATTTCACGTAAAAAAAGGAGTTTCTTGAATATTCGACCCGAAAAAATAAATGAAAGTAAGAGTCATCATCATCATTTCAGCTGAAAGACGCCAATGCTGAACATAGGCCTCCTCCAATGTTCGCTAAATAGACCAGTCCTGCTCCATCTGCATCCAACGCGTTCCTGCAACGTTATCCAGGTCGTTGCTCTATCTTGCTGGAGGCCTACCTACACTGTGTTTCCCATCGGCCTTCAGCTACGCGCGATGTGCCCAGATCACTGCCATTTGAGTCTGGCGATTCTTCGAGCTATATCGGTGACTTAAGTGCTTGCGTGGATTTCATCATTTCTAATGCGATCCCGCAGAGAAACTCTGAGCATAGCTCTCTCCATCGCTCTTTGAGTGATCTTGAACTTTCTTATGAGGGCCATTGATGGCCACGTCTCAGTGCCCTAAGTTATCAATGTAAAGTAAATCTATATAATGTTAATTTTTTTTTATGTGGCCAGATAGATACTCTTCCTTCAATGGTGCAAAATCCGTTACAAGAATCGTTAAAACTAGGCCGAAAGACGAACCCATACTTAACTCCGTCGACAATACAAAATAATTCTTTAAAACAAAATTAAGTTCCAAATTTAAACTGCGAGAAAGTCTTTCTCATGCAACCGTCTGTTTAAAGAAATTTAAGGGTGCGACACACGGCAATCGATAATTAAGGCGTATTCAGGCTGTGATCGGAAACTATAAATAATAGAAAGCCTTTCCTGACCGGATCTCCTTTGTGCGCAATTATTATAAGTTCCTTGGTAAATCGAACCCTTTTGAATGGATCGGATTGGTTTAATAACATACTTGGAGATTTTCACCTCCTGTCTTGCAGGTAGCTTGAGAGGATGTCAAATGACAGAAATAATGTGTCATTACATAAAAAAAGTGAAAAGAATCACAAATTAATATGCACAGCTTTATTGTCTGTAGGTGTACGCGGAATAAATTTATTTTTGTAATTGGATTACTAAAACAAATTAAAAAAATAATGGACGCTTAAAATCGTTTTAAACTGAAATTAAACAGCACAGCTATTCTGCTTCGAGCTTTAAAAACTGTTTTTTTTTTCAATTAAGCCCATCTCAGAAGCTGTTAAAGAAACTGCCATCTTTTAATCTCGCAAAAAAACTGTTACAATTAGACGCTTTTTGTTCGTTGTATCTGAATCAAGAAAAAAATCTTTTAAGTGACAAAAATAAAGAATCACAATGACACGTCAGGTTAGGGTTGATGGGTTTTGTCCCCCAAAGTATTGGGTGACATCGTGATCGCAATTTTTGACGAAGGCCTTTGTCAGTTTTTTTTTTATAATAACCCGTAGGATCGACTTGCATAAATTAACGCGATCTTATTTAGAGCGGAACATGAATATTCCCATGTCTATTATTATTTCGCTTGCCCTTAAATTTAAAACCCATAGCGTTCTTTAATGCAGAAATTTAATGTCAACAAACTCATTTTTTATTTATGAAGGCGCGGCCTTTATGTGATTTTAATTAATTTTAAAGAAAATCCTTTTAAACGAATATAGCTGACTGATTCTTTGTTGTACCTACATGTGTCGCCATTTCTTCGCTTCGAGATATTTTTGTATCCATGTTACCGATTCCATTTTTTCAAGTACCTAGTTGCAAAATATTTCATCATCATCTTCCCAGCCTTATACATCGCACCGCTGGGCACAGGCCTCCTCTCAGAATGAGAGAGCTTAGGCCGTAATTCCCACGCGGGCCCAGTGCGGGTTGGGAACTTCACACACACCATTAAATTTCTCTCAGGTGTGTACAGGTTGTCTCACGGTGTTTTCCTTCACCGCAAAGCTCGTGGTAAATTTCAAATGTAATTTCGCACTTAAATTCCGAAAAACTCAGAGATTGAGAGACCATCGGTCGAACCACTGGACCATCACAGCTTCTATTAAATCTTTCGCTTTTTTTTGCAAGATACTTAGGAATACCTAAGTCAGTTTTAACCATACTTTTTTTCACCAAACTTCCAACATTTTAATGTAAGTAAGCCCTAATGTCACCCTAACTGAACAGGGACGATATTCCGTGTAACCGATTATTTATTGCCCCCTATTGTCTATATCCAAGTGGACAAATTTACGACACTTTATCTATAAATCATTTTCTTTGGGTAGGTTTTTAAATACATTTTTATAACCGATCCCAATGTAACAGCGTCTACGAAATGTGATTCGATGTCGAGTTACCTCTGCGACAAGCGAAAACATTCCTCTATTTCACGTAACTTTTATCTGCCAGAAAAGGATGGGATGATCCTAAGGGGCACGTTTTTGATCCCGAATGAAAAGGCAAAAGGTAAAATTTATAAGTAATTTGCGAATAAATCTTCCTTGAGCTAGGGGACTTTTTTTGGTATCTCCGGTCACAATGTAAGAAGAGTATTAACGTCGTGTACCGATAATTGTCACACATATTTTAAAATTTCCTCTTCAATAGACATCGAATTATTCTGTCCTGGGGATATTAATGGGAACGAGAACGTTATTATTTTTGATAAACACAATAAGTTTCGATTTTTTTGTGGAATTTCGGATAATATTTTATTCGTTTTGTTTAACTCGGTATTGTGATTCTTGCTATTCTTTGGCAAACAAGAGATTATAATGCATTTCTTTTTGTTACAGAAGGTGAGTTTAAAAACGTCAGGACGTATTACGAGCAGCTCTTCAAAATTGACTTGGTTTTGTAAGTCTTTTATCTACAGATATTTTGATAATTTATACTGGTTGTTATCTGCAATCCCATCAGCGAAGAATGCTTTTCTCGCTTTACCGCGGGAACTCTGCAATTGCCGTGAAAAACTATCCTTTTTCCTCCCAGAGTCCCAAACTATGTATAAATCCCGGTAAGGGCATTTATTTGTGTGATGAGCACGAATATTTGTTCCTGAGTTATGGATGTTTTCTATGTATGTAAGTATTTATTTATCTATATAAGTATGTTTATCGTCGTCTAGTACCCATAGTACAAGCTTTGCTTAGTTTGGGACTAGGTCGATTTGTGTAAGATTGTCCCCTAATATTTATTTATTATTTATTATTTATTTATTTATATCTATACTAAATTTTGAATACTACACAGAAATAAAATGTCTAAGCAACTTTTTGAGTTATTGCCTTTTGAAAGTTAGTCTTCACGAACAATTACTATGGCAATAATTTCTTTCAAAGTGAAAAAAATGTACCTATAATTACTTTTTTTAGATATCCATTTATCCTATGGCAAGCTCTACATTCTCATTCATGTTAACATTCATGTTCTTTCCGTGTACCCTCATTTCATCTTAGGCCATTAAAATCTCGCCAGGTTGCCGCTGTGCTGTTTGTACCCAATTTCATGTGTTTATATTTTTGAGTCATACACAATCCTAAGTATATATACATACCTAATCGGTAAATGGCAATGTCGCGAATACCTAATTTTGTGATTTTAAAAAGACTTAGGTCACAATGGGTTAATCGTTTCAGTGATTTAAGCGTGAAAGATAACAGACAGATAGAGTTACTTTTGCTTTTACAATAATATGAAGTATATATATGGATAAAACACGTAAGTATCATTGAGATAAGCGTATTCCAAGAACTTTCCTTCACATTACAATGATCGACATCAATCAAGAAGAAGAAACTCATGTAAATGTTATAAATGCGGCAATACAATACTAAATCAGACATTGTACAAGACCCATTTAGTAGACAAGGCAGTGATTATACTAACAAGCTGAAGCGATGCACGACGAGCGAAGCGGAAAACTGTACACCCCCTTTCCCCCCTAAATCGTCTATTTACGCAATCACGACAATACGTAATGATAAGTAACTGCGACTCAGGCAAGCTTGTAGACGGTAATTGACATTATTTTCCAATTTCTCCATTTTTTTCAGTGTAATGAAATCCGTGTTCAGTAGCTTGTGAGTTGCCTGTTCGTAAAAACGCAACGAGCTCAAATCACCTGTTATGCCATATTTACTACCTATTTGCGGATAACTGCCGACAATAAAAATTACCCGGTCCCCGTGTAATTAGGTGATACATTGTATTTTGCAAGCCTGTTGTCCGTTTATATTTAGCCATTATTTTCAGTGCACGAAGTTGTTATTCCTAACGTGACTAATTTCTGTGGAAGTCAATTGAATTACGTAGGTAGGTACGTACTTATTCTAGACAGTTACACTACGAAAGTGTGATAATTAATGAGTCACTTGAGATCTCGGAACTAAATGAAATCGTCCGTGAATCACAACATTTTTAATCTTGCGTAAAGTAATTTTACAATGTCATTTCCTCATGACCGTAACCTTCACAATCACAACTCCCAAACTCATAGACGCGGGAAAGTAATATCAGGGCACTATCTATCACCTACTCACACAGGCACACAGCAGTTAGCTCTCTCTACATATAATTTAAAGCCATTAAAGACATCTGCAGACCCCAGCAATGAGCTTCGCTTACTTGGGATGCGTAACGTCCCTTTGGTGCCCTTTTTTGTTTCTACGTACGTGCGGGGGTGACTTTTTCAAGCAAGGGGTGAAAGTGTGGGGTGGTATGTTTATGACTCCAATGTTCTTGACTCATATACCTCGTTTTATGAAAAACTCTGTCTTGAATTGCCGTTTTGGAGTCATTATCGTGTTTTTGATGGGGTTTGCATTTTTGCGGGAACGGAGGACCGTCCTTGCAAATCATGTAAGGACTTTTTCATGCGTGCCTACTTACTAATCCCTTATGCATTAAAGCTGGATTAGCAAAGATGGAAGATATACACATGTAGGTATGTATGTAGGTGTATGTGAAACTCTTTATTGTACACAAAAACACACATTTATTATTTCTTTACTTTCCGATTTTTTACGGCTGTCCCGTTCGGATTTTCTTATAAATAATTGATGCAGATAAAATTCAGCGTGTGTTGAAAATTACTCTGTCAGTCTACCACATTTCCACGCTTAAATTACTAAACCGCTTTAGATGAATTTTATATCAAAATGGACGAAACCTTGTAAAAATATAAAAATTCTACCGTTCATAACGTATAATTTACATACGTACAAATCCATACGGAATACTTGGGCCGCGAGTCCGACTCGCTCTTGGCCGGTTTTATTTATTTATGTGATCACAGCCCAAACTGCAAATGTGAAAGTCACCCAAATATGCTGGCAACTTTAATCAAAACGCGTTCCCCTGATTAAGGCGATCCTCCACGGCCATAAAAACATTATCGCCGTCCCTCCGTAAAAAAATAAAGAATACACAATGGAACTAACGTAACCGATGCATCAGATATTGGCAGTTAGCTTCGCTCGACGCCATGCGTCTTTGCTGATTAGATCCAATAGCCTCGTTTACAGTTGATCTGTCCGACACTTTATTGTTGTTATCAATTGCTAAAGTGTTATAGTTGCTTCAGAAGGAGTTAGTGCCATTGAACACAGTGGTGGACGGATTAAATAATAATGACTTGACGCGCAATGTCAACTCGGAAATTAAATGATAGTAGTCACTAAACCGATATGCGTACGTATTAGTGTAAGTACCTAACGTAAGATAAGAAACTCTGCATCTTTGTGATGCGGCCTTTTATTATCTTGCTAAGCTAAATTTAAGAGATGAGGCTTAACGTCCGTTCAAGAACACTTCTGTTTAGAATTTACTGGCGATCCGTGGGGAAAATTAGCAATACCATTAAGTAAATTTAAAAGCGGAAGATTTTTCTATTTTCTAATACGTCCGAGGTGGGCCGGCAAAACAAAAATAGCCTTGGGGTGAAATCTGAAAGCATTCAGAAAAACATTCGGGTACAGTTCTGGCGATATTCTTAATGCACCCCCACACAAATTATCGATTAGAAGCTTTTTTATGCAAGAGGGAGTGCGTTAGGGGAGCAAGCCTAGGGCGAGGAGCCGAAACAAAAAACGTGAGTGAAGAGTAAAATAAAAAGTTTAAACAAGTAGGATTGCAATGGTAGCCTCAAGACGTAAGAAAATCAATAGTCGATGCCGCCCCGATGCAAATCTCCTTGCATCCCCATTTGAATTTCAATGCAGCAAATTTCAAGTTTGGCGCATAATGTTTTTATTTTCTGTAATTCCGACGTGCCAGTGTTTCTAATGATATCAATAATGATACCGGGTGTTCCTCTTATACGAACATTAAATTTTAACATAAATATTTCATCAGTAAATGCGTCTAAGTAGATTTAATTTCGTTAATATTAAAATTGTGTTTATTTTATTTTCTAAAGAACTCAATTGTGCCAACAATGTATAGCAAATACTCAGAAAACACAAACAAAAACACTCAACGCTAACGGATAATTATATCACGATGTTAATTATCCATTGACTGCGAAATTTAACAATGAAAGACTATTTTTCAAAATTTTTGGACTAACATGAATTAAATTAGATGACAATGAATGGTTAAGATTTTAAATAATCTTTTCAATTTATTTATTCTGGTACAGAAAACACCTGGTATTATTATTAAGCAATGAATTAAGTTGGATCTTGATAACACAGTGTTTAACTTTTTTTTGTCCCCATTAAAATGTTCTAATAAAAATAAACGGTGTTGGTTCATTATAGAAACGAAGTAATATGTAATTCGTTTGGATAAAATTACGCCTATTTAAATAAACATCCAGCTTCAAATGCTACTCAACACGGAAGCTCTCAAAAATTTGGCAATCAATCAACGACATCTTTCGTAAAAAATGCTATACACTTTGGGATACCCTAAACATAATAATATACAGTATACACACGGCCCAATTAAAGCACCCCAGGGCTCAGATGTGCACTCTTCTTGATCGTTCGAGCGTCATCTTTAAATTTCCGTCGTTAAGATTTAATTTTTATCAAGGTCCCCCTTAAGGGGAGCGAGGGGCAACCTGTCGCGCCAAATATTTTCCTACGTAGTTTTTTCCTCCTTCGATGGCACTTACTCGCCTCCCCTGCCTCCCCTTCTTGTAGGTACGCATTTTTTTATCATTAAAACTCGGAGTGGGGTCGCCGACCCGCCGTTGCCAACTCGCGCTGTCATAACACGGCATAATCATACGGAACCACGGATTGGATACTACATGCAACATCGCTTTTTTGAAGAGTTGCGTATGACATGTAAACGATAAGACAGAAATTCCTTGAGAAAGTAAAAATATTAGTACTTATTACTAATTGGATCAAGCGATTTGTGACAAAATACACAAAGATGGTAAAAAGTTAAGTCTTGTCCATTTTAACAATGTTTTCGGATACTCCACCGAAAACACTGACACAAAGGACTTGTTATCTTACATTCACGTTAATAAGGATCATGAGCCTTAGCCGGTTGAAGGCATTACCCAATAAAGGCAGCCAGGGATGACACGTTTCACTTAGCCTCAATGTGGCTGTGTAATTAAGCCGGCTACGTGTTAATTACCAGAGCGTTGATGCCTCACCTTGCCCCGATAAATTTCCTTTGACATCACTCTATCTTTGTTTGTTGCTAATGTTACGCTGATTTCGAGACCAGACTTGGTTTTTAATCTAAAAGTATCTATCTTCTAGAAATTATAATGTTTTAAAACAAGAACTTAAAGTTTAAAAATTACCACTCCTAGGAATATAAAATAGAGTTTTCCGCCTATCCACCTTTAAAAAAATCACTGATGACGTTCGATGTGCCGAGGTCGAGCGGATCTGTTCTAAACAGATTGACTATGGCATTGGTTTTGAACGAAACAAAATTAATCCAATTGATAAGAAAACTTTCACCGAAACTCCTATAACAGTGTTAGTCTACATTTGCTCTAATCCACCCATCAGCTAATTAATCCTCCCAAGTTTTTCACAAAAAGTTTCAACTTGCCCGGAAGTAATTTCACGCCGAGGCATTAGGGAGGCGAACTTCACACTTAGCTCTCTCGGTAAACACTCATGACGTTTCCTAATTAACGGACGCAATTAGTGGTCGGCCCCGATGGAGGGGAGTGGGGGTGATAAGTGGTCGGAAAAAGTTCGGGAGAAATTCGACGGATTAGGAGACGTGGGCAGACGCGCGCAGTCGGTGGTAGCTGTTGTAGAATTGTGAATGTTTCGTGGGGATGTCTGGGAATGTAAAACAAGTAATGTTTAGCTACACGAGAAGCTATTGCGTTATGTTTAGTGATTTTTTATGGTCTTAGTATTTGTGAGGTCTTTCAAAGCTTTTATTTAACTTCCAATGTTTGCACCTGACTTGATCAGGTCAAATCTTGCAAATCGAATTTCAGCTATTCCTGGTGATCGTATTATCTTGAAATTTGCTACTATTATGTAGTTTAGAAAATAATGCAAGTACATTTAACAAAAAGTACAGACAGCAAAAAAGTTTGTATTATAAATGTTTTTCACTTCTCTTTGTCGAAAACTTCGTATTTATATCGGATGTAAGTTGCGCCAAATGACTGTTTATGTTCTAAACTAAACTAAAACAGATTTAGCATAAATTAACATCTTCGTCAAAGACCAATGCAATCAGACCTATTATATTGAATTTAAAGAAGAGTGTTTCTGACGATAGCTTATGATAAAAATACATTAGAGACATTAAGTATGTTTAGGTGAAATTTAATTTAATAAGATGGGACAAATTATTTGCTGACACCTGAAGAGCGAGGAAAAGTTCGATTGTTATTTCCAGTCTTGATTTATAATTCGAGTCGCATGTTGCAATACCGATATCCATATACGATTTTGGTCTATTTCGTCCAACATTTTTCAGACTTAGCGTCCGAACAACGAAATCTAGTGGCCTTAGTAAAGCCTCATTCGTCGATGTCCGAGGACAAAATGAAAAATATCTCCCGCCGTCTCGTCTTATTAACATTCCGCCCCCGTGCGTTTCCGATGAGTAATTACTTTCTTAATTTGCGTCATCCATCCTCAAAATAGGGCAATTTTTCTTTCGCGAACCTTGTATGAGCTTAATGGCAATGAAAAAACGTAGATGTAGACAGTACCTACCTTTTGGACAGGAGGCATTTAACAGTTTAATAAAATAGTGTGAAACTGTTGTTTTTTATAACAACAGGCTGGCTCTTTGTTTGTGACTCAGGTGTTGTGAGTTTAGCTTCCGATTCCAGGTCAACTTAAATATAATCATCATCATCATCATCATCCATTTCAGCCGAAAGACGTCCACTGCTGAGCTGAACATAGGCCACCCCCAAGGCTAGTCAAACAGATCGATCCCGCGCTATCCGCATCCACCGCGATCCCGCAACCTTAACCAGGTCGTCGCTCCATCTTGTTGGAGACCTACCTACACTGCGTCTTCCAGTCTGTGGACGCCACTCGAGAACCTTTTTGCCCTATCGGCCATCAGTTCTACGAGCGATGTGCCCTGCCCACTGCCACTTGAGTCTGGCGATTCTTCAAATTAAATGTAGGAATGGTTTTTAAGGGATCTGCTACATTGTTGGAAGTTGTGGAAGGGGTATAAGGTACGTTAGTTACCTACAGGACAGCAATTAATCCAAAGTGACATTTTAGAATCCATCAACCACAACCAATATGGGTTTATCTTTCAAGGTTTTGTCATCGTTGTTTAATTGTTCTACTGGATGACAGGTGTTAGTCGTTTTGATTCTTTTTCTGTGATTTTTTTGGGACTGAATCCTAGTAATCTACACTAATATTATAAATGCAAAAGTGTGTCTGTCTGTTATCTCTTCGCGCTTAAACCGATTTAGATGAAATTTACTATAGAGATAGTTTGAGCCCCGGGAAAAGACATAGGATAGTTTTTATCTTGGAAAATTACATAGTTCCCGCAGGATAGCGATAAACGAATTCTTCGCAGACGGAGTCGCGGGCAACAGCTAGTATTGAATATGCGAAACTAATTAATTACTCTTTCACGTTGAAACGGCTGGACAGATTTGAATAAAACTTGAAATGTAGACAGCTGGATCTCTAGACAAACCCATACGCCACTTCTATCCTGATATTCCTACTAAATCAGGATGCCCACGTCTAGAAACATAAAATTTTGCACGTGTGTATGTATGCAACAGAAATAAACATTTTGTAAAATCCCGGAATTCCAATTCAACGACCAGACTTAATGGCGTAAGCACACGGGCAATGCTGCGGGCAAAGACTAGTTTGGTTCTATAATTGAAAACCTTTAAGGTTTTAAGAACGCTTCCAAGGTCTTCAAAACCCCCGAAATAATAGAGCATCGTTAGTGAAATCCCGGCTTACCGACATTGAAACGCTAGTCGTTGTTTGCGCCTTCCCTTCCTAGGTTTTTAATTTATTCCCGAAAAATATAAAAAGGATTCTAGGGAGACGGCCCGAGTCGTTAGCGATATTGTAATTTGATTATTTGTATTTTTTTCGAATACTTTTAATCACTGGGGCTCCACTCAATGGTAACTTGGTAAGGGGAAATCAGATTTCAATTTCAATTAGTGGGAGATCTTCGTCGAAAACCGAAACGAGTAAATGAGTATTGACGAGGTTTTAGTCGTTAATATAAATGAGTTGATTGAGAGCGTCAGTCAGCCATTTTTCGACTTTTATTTAATTTTGGGAGGTATTTTTCTATAGTCATAATACTGTAAACTCACTTGTCTATTGAAAATTCATGAAATAAGGTTGACAGAAAAAATTGCTGGTAGGTACATAACTGAAAGCTAAATAATACAGGACACAGTGTGTATTTATGTATTTTATATTTGGTTGCAGATACATTAATGTTTTATTTATGTTTATGTATTATAAGTAATACATATAAGTATATTGTATAGGTATTCGAGGTCTATATATGCATTTATATTTATTCAAATGTTTTGCTCTATTAGTCGATCCTCGCTTTTTGATTGTTTTTCTTTGGTTACCTATATGAAACACTAAAAACGATAGTCCGATTTTCATTTCTGCAAAAACTATTCGACAAATTTTTTTTTACTCTTTTTTCGTTTGTCCGAAAATTCATTTCGAATTATTACGATTAGGCATTTATTGTTTTGTTTTTTTAATCTTTCGTCAAATTATATTTTTTCCTAAATCGCATTCGTCCTTAATATCGGTTATCCGATGTAAAATCTCGATTTTTTAATCATTCGACATTTCTTGATTGACTTTGATATTATTTGTCCTATGTAACGATTCGTTTTTTAAACTTTTCGGCTTTTCTCAAATGGACTCTTTTATTTCTGTCATAGTACACACACACTATCTATTTAATTTACACATCGCACGTGTATTACCGGCGTTATTTTTACATCTGGCAAACTAGTCTGCAGGAAAGTACCCACTTTGTTCTTTGGACTTTTCACAACCCTACCCGCCACATAAATATTGTTAGTATCGCGTATTAATAAACTAACAGTAGCACAGTAGGATAATAAAGTTGTAATTAACTGTAAATATTTTCTGGGTGGTCATAAAAAAAATAACTAACACCAAAGGCTAATACGGGAGCTTCGCTCCGCTACGCTCCCGCATTAGCCTTTGAACCTGACCTATCCGAGTCGCTTCCGCCCCGTACCGCCTTGCTCGCTCGCTTCGCTCGCTCGCCGAGTGCTTATCGTTATGATTATAAATTATTACTGCAAATGTTGTTATGACAATTGAGCAATATGTTAAACGTTATTCCAAACAAAATCATGTACTTTATTCTTGCCAAGATTCTTGCCCACCTTTACTACATCCTGACCAAAAATTTAGATCAGTGAGTAGACGAGAGAGTAGAAGTAAAAGTATCTCTGTCGAAAAAAAACTGGGGGTATCGTTAAAAAGTGAACTAAAAATTTGTCTAAACGTAGGTAGTGTCAAAAGTACCATTAGGTAATGAACTAAAACAATTACTTTGCTTACCCGCGACCTTACAATAGTTACGTTTATGCAAGAAATGTGCGCTCATGCAGTTCCTCCACCTCCACACTGTACGAACACACACAAATCACATAAACCCAACCATCACCACCACCAAGCTACACTGACGCGTTTCGAACTCAACCAGAGCTCATCTTCAGAGTTACCACAACCGTATGCTATGCTACCAAACGTTAAACTAACAAACCAAAACAAATGTTTTAACTTGTCACTGTAACTTCTCAAGTACCC
Organism: Archips crataeganus; assembly: GCA_947859365.1. NCBI lineage: Eukaryota > Metazoa > Arthropoda > Insecta > Lepidoptera > Tortricidae > Archips > Archips crataeganus. Next base: position 12,559,249 of record OX402058.1, read on the forward strand.
ACTTTATTTTTCTTATTCTCAAACTACCCCACAAAAATTAACTTTTATTGACATATTTAAAACTACCTTGAATTTTTTTGTTTATTTATTTATAAGGCATATTTAATTAATACTAACTGTTCAAATTCGACCCAAGCCGCAGTAAAGGAGAAGATACTAAATTTACCTGTTCATTAATAATAGACCCCATAGTGTTGTACCTAATTATTTCCATGCATTCCAGAGCATCCAGACGCAACCCCTTGCCGCAATAATGTAACACTTCATAAGAATCTGAATCTAACAATGAATGATTTGATTCCAACAAATGTTTTGCAAAATTCGATCTATCTGGATGCTCATTCCTATATGCCGAAACATGCTCTTTAAATCTAGTATTAAAACTTCGGCCTGTCTGTCCTACGTATATCCCATTGCAGTCATTACAAGTAAGCTTGTATACCCCCGATCTAGTTCCCTTATCTACCTGTTCTTTGTGGTTACATAGCCTAGAGTACAAAGAGTTGTTAGTCTTAAAGGCAACATTAATATTGTTAGATTTTAAAATGCCATAAAGTGTTACATTATTGCGGCAAGGGGTTGCGTCTGGATGCTCTGGAATGCATGGAAATAATTAGGTACAACACTATGGGGTCTATTATTAATGAACAGGTAAATTTAGTATCTTCTCCTTTACTGCGGCTTGGGTCGAATTTGAACAGTTAGTATTAATTAAATATGCCTTATAAATAAATAAACAAAAAAATTCAAGGTAGTTTTAAATATGTCAATAAAAGTTAATTTTTGTGGGGTAGTTTGAGAATAAGAAAAATAAAGTGGGTACTTGAGAAGTTACAGTGACAAGTTAAAACATTTGTTTTGGTTTGTTAGTTTAACGTTTGGTAGCATAGCATACGGTTGTGGTAACTCTGAAGATGAGCTCTGGTTGAGTTCGAAACGCGTCAGTGTAGCTTGGTGGTGGTGATGGTTGGGTTTATGTGATTTGTGTGTGTTCGTACAGTGTGGAGGTGGAGGAACTGCATGAGCGCACATTTCTTGCATAAACGTAACTATTGTAAGGTCGCGGGTGAGCAAAGTAATTGTTTTAGTTCATTAATATGGACCTCCGCAAAGTAACGCCTGATTCAATAAATTACCATTAGGTAAATGAAAAATTGGCTAAGAAACAAAATACATATCAATTCATAGGGCAAGTGAATGAGACGGGGAACGTTTTTCGGACAAACGATACTTTTACTAAACGTGAAATGGTAAAAAGAAAAATTCACGAAACCTGCCATCGGACAAACGATAACAATTCGGATGGTTTTCGGACAAATGAAATTCGGGCAATGATTTTTAGTGTTTGAGATAGGTTACCTTTTTCTCTACCACTCAAAGGTTAACTGGCAGAGATCCCTTCAGGGATAAGTCCGCCTTTGTACTTATCTTTTTTTTCTGTAACCTTTTTGTTTTCCTTTTTGTACAATAAAGAGTATAAACAAACAAACAAACAAACAGGCAGCCCCAAAACTTAACGATAACTTGGTACTTACCGGGCGAGAGGTTCTGGAAAAAAAAATATAAGAAAAAATATCGTTTAACTAGGTGACATTCCCCCAAAGCTGGGATGATGAGGTGACATTTGGTTTTGGATTTTTTTTTCCAGAACAGTTATAACCAGAGATCTGACAAATGGGCGTCATTGCTCGCAATAATGTGGAATTGCCACCAAAATTAATTAAATAAATTCATTCCATAACCATCCAGTCCATAACCATCTCGATAGCACCATCCTTAATGACTTGCAAACTTTCGGCGACATGGTTTGGTATACTATAGTATACTGTCCAAATAGGAAAGATGTTAAAAGTAAAAAAAATCAAAGACGTGACTATAGCAAAGAATTTTCTTTTTGCTGCTTTAAAGCAAATAAATTATAGCTAATCGATTGAGTTGACATTGAAATTACGTCATAGCTAGCTATTGACTTAAAGAGATCATCTGAGAATTCGTGCTTTGATACTCATAAAATTATCTACGTCAGGTGATTGGCGATGTCACTCTATTGATACATGCAACTCGGGCAAAATCAATATCGATTGAATAAAAATCGCCAGCACTTCATTATATGTACAGTATAATTATCAGTTACCGATGCACGCGATGCACAAATAATTCATTACGGTGGCCGCGTACAATCACTTAGACTGTCATGCAGGACGTTTAGACTTAGCAAGTGGAGTAATTACAGAACCGCTGAAAGGTTAGAAATAATTGGATAATAGGGTGGGTTATGCACGGTAATGACACTACTTGTGCCTTTGATATCAACTGAAACACGGTTGAAGGCTTTATGCTGGTGAGATTAGCTTAGCTGAGACTTGAGTTTGATTTTGATAGAGCTATGATGTAGCAATGTCTAGTTGTAGTACGCATGGGAGTTAAGAAGTAAATAAATAAGATTATACTCGTACATAGTAGATTTGTTTTGAAAGTATACCTTGTTGAGTTTCTTTTTCGTTTCGCAACAGGTTTCTTCCGAAACGGTAATAGATTCTTTGACATTCTTAAGTGATTGTTTATAGGTGAAAAACTTAAGGAAATGCTCTGTTGTATGTAGCAAATAGTGCACAGAATTGATATGGAGCTTAAGTCATTGTTCAAATTAGGAACGTCAATTTCTTTATACGGACACGTTACTACTAGGTACATAAAACAGGTCATTTTCTTAAGTTTTTCACCTATACCCGAGTTTAGACTTTCAGGAAAAATCGTGTAAGTTGTAGGTACATTGCGAAGCCGTAAAGCGACGATTTTTCTTGCAAGTCTAAAATGGGATTTATAACCTAAATTAAAAATAGATTTTGACTTTTACTTTTTTACTTTGAACCGACTGACAGTAGCGTGACGAACATTTTTCGATTTAGAAATTCGTTTGTGAATTTACTTAGTACTAAAGCGTTATTTTTTGCTAGAGTAATGTGTCCTCCCCTCTGCAGGTAAAACCGTTGCCTTGAAAAATCTGACATAAATCATAATAATAGTGTTCATCATAACAAATTTAAAAGGAAAGCTATAACAGGTTAGATGCTTTACAAGTTAACGAGTAATAAATAAATAGTACGGAACCTTACGCTGCACATGACCCGACACGCACTTGGCCGGTTTTAAGGAACGTGATTGAGTGTACGGTTATACTACGTCTCCGGGCTTGCTGTCCTTTCTGCTGATAGTACGTGCTCGTTTGAAAACGTATTGTCTGAGGTCAGTGATTGAAAAGAGTTGTCAATTTTAATTTTAAATCATTTTTTATTACAATAAATGACAATACAACAACTCTTTATTGAACTCCATATAATGTTCAGAGCAATAGTAAATCAAGAACATTTATAGTATGGTATGCAATGCAATGATATTAGTTATTCTTCCCTGAATAAATACAAACAGTTTTTTGTGTTTTTGATTTGTATGTAATTTGTATCGTAAAACCTAGTGTGCATCACCATCACAACTGAACTCTAATTTTAATGCACGATCCTTATTTTAAAATAAAATTACTGTTGGGTAGTCTCTAATGAGAAAAATAAATTACAAATCGCCTGAAAGAAGGTTTCACGACAAATTCAATTTGTCAAGAGTTATTCGCCGACACGAACCAATTAGAAGCCGGATGTCAAGGAAGCCGCAATTAAAAGGAATCCTCGAATATCTTCCGACTTAATGACTTCTTTGCTTGTTAATTCCTTGTCGCGGAGGAAAAAACCGGAGTCGGATTAATTCCAAGTGCGAGTCGATTGTTTGCATAAGCCTCGGCTGCGGGGAAACATCACCTCTCTGCCACCGGCTTAAAAAAATAATTAAAATCCGTAATCACTCTTGACTCGGTCTCCCGGGGGGACGCCAGTTTGTCTTGGTTTGAGGCGAGCGCTTTGTAAAATAACTCCAGGTTTTAACAGCGCCCCAGCCATCTTGCAAATTCGTTTACGTGACATTTTAAATGACTCTCGCTGCTCTCGATTTATAAAAATAGCTACATCATGAGCTCGATTCACTCCACAATATTGTTCCAATAGTGGCATAAAAGGTATGTCGGAATGTTTATTGTCGTCTCAGAAATCCCAACGACACACGACAGTTCGGAAAGTTTGAAAGTCGCTTCGTTATAGGTTACCCGCAAAATATGAAAGCTTAGTTCATCCCTCGCATGTTCGGTAGTAGTTTTCTGCCCTCTTAACAACATATTTCGGCATATTTCGATTACCATAAAGCGCTTGGCATGATGTATATTTACGTTTCATTATACATACTCGTTCCAATACATGCACCCATGCGGTGTAGTTATTACGGCAACTCATTCTTTTATACGTCCAAAGATGTTCGTGCAGTCGCTGAGTCGAGCCGTATTCAAAAATTTTCATGGTTAAATTTATATTTCACGAACTCAATAAGATGTGAAATAACTTACAATAGGTAAAATTTCCCATTCTTCGTTGAAAAGAATTTGAGCTTATCACGGTCCTAAATTAATAAGCATTCAAGTCGAGCCAAGTAAAAATGAATAAAGCTCGTAACACGAACAATGGCGTAATAAGGATGGTGCATTTTGTCTCTGAGAGCTCGCTTGCAAAACAACAATAATTCTTCTTCCCGTGAAAAGATTTTCAGCGTTATTCCACTTGAAATTATTATATTTTTTTTCTTGTCGTCGTCTTGCCATTGTCTCGGATGGAGGTAAGTAATGAAGGAAATTGGGGGTTCTTGGCCGGGACGGAGGGACGCTAAGATTTGCGTGGCCGACCGCCGGCTAATGCCGAATAATGAAACAGCTTTGAGATATTCTCCGCTCAGCGGTTGGGATTTATTAGATTCAGCCAAACGGAATTAGGCACTTACGGAACATATCTACTCACACAAGCATGAATTGCTGTCCTTACAGTTTAATATTTATTGTTTTTTTTTTTTAATTAACATTCCCTTTTGGCTATTCACCATTGGGCAATTGTGTTTACGAGTAACGGTAGGGTGATGCACACTGAGAAGAAGAAAAAGATGAAGCTTGGTTAAATTATAAGTTTTATCTCTTAGATATTGTCCCGTTAAATTTATATTTTCATTTCTTTTTCTTGAGGAATGGCCAAGGGCCCATCATCCCTGTTGAGTCACAGTTGAAAATAAAAGCAACGGCCGTCTCACAACGCGATTTCATCTCGGTTTTGTTAAGTCTTACAAGATTCAACAACAAGTTACGCCCCAGCACTTTTTACGCTCTCGCTGCATTTCAAGTTGTCATTATATTTGCAGCTTCCTTACAATAGTTAACTAACTTTTTTAAGTTTTCCTTGTGTTTTTCTTATCGTTAACTTATAGTTTGATTGGGTGTTTAATCAGTGGCGAGATCGTAAATTGGATCCAATTTTCCCCGCATACTCGTGGTCGCAATAATCCTGCCTCCACTCACTCACACGACACGTCCCAACTCAAACATTACTTTTGTAGTTTCCTATTTACATATCCCCAAAGCGGCTTTCTTCGTAAACTCCAATATTTCTTGGCTCATACTCGACCCGGCTCAGGGCGGTCCGCCATCCAGCATTTTTAATCTCGTTGCCCGGATCTCGGGAACACGTGGGCCCCACGACCCTCTATGTTTACCTTCCGAAATAGTTTAACGGGAACAATTTGCATCTGCTTATGCGCGGTCCGTCCTCGGTTGTTAACTATGAGTCTTCGAGGTCTTTCCTTTCGACAAAGGCAATCGCGAATTCGAGAGTTCGACCCCGCTGCATCTATTTACAACCTGCTGATATTTTGAGACGGAGGTAGCGCACAATGTATTTGTTGATTATATTTGCATGTGGGTTATTATAATTTCTATCAATACTGTAATTACTGATGATGTATTTACATCTGATCAAGATGTTATGTCTTGCTAGTGAAAAAATTTTAGTTGCTCGCTCTCGATCAGTTTCTTCAAGTAGTTCGAAAATATTGTTCTAGATAGATAATGTTTCATTATTTAAATTATCTAGCTTCGAGGAAACGATGTGACTAATAATGACTCTAAAAATTTCATCGCGTGATATAAAATGTAGTGTGTGCTGCTCAATCCTAAGCACACACGAGTGTTCCCGAAAGATATGGGCAGGTTAGAGACGTGGGCCTAATCGATATCCTTATAATGATTGCCAGAGGAGCTCGCATACGAAATAAGGAGGGCGCTTGACGTTGAGGTGTCCGAGGGGGGGTGGGCCGCGGCGGGGGGAGATATGAGACGATTTAGATTTTTTCCCTCTTCTATTCTTTCGTTTTTTTGGGGGAGCCCCCTCGAAAAGGGTGAGGAATTTAAGACGGTGCGCGATCGATTTTTCGCGCATGCATTGGTATGCTCGTAATGTCATACTCGAGATTAGAGTTATGCTTTTTTTTATGTGCGTCATTGTTCGGAGTTTGGATAACGTATTGGCATAGCAGAATTAGTTGCTTTGGTATGAATTGAGTCTTTATTTCTGTTCGGAATATGATTATTTTTCAAGTATTTATTTATTCAAGAACATATTTATACATATTATTATGAATAGTGTGTAAATTAGTACAGTCAATGCTAAAAACCTCAAAAATGTGCCACTTGCTATCGACGAGTGATGGCTACAATGTCATCAAGGTAGGTATTTGAGTCCTTCAAATCAAGATGTAGGCTCCATCTTGGTGGGCACACTGTTGAGCAAAGGCCTCCCCCTTATAATGCCACAATCGAAGACAACTCGCCACTTGCATCCACCGAATGCCCGCAAATCTCTCGATGTGATGAAATGCGCAATGTGACAATGCCCACTGGTTAGGAAGCATGCGAAGCCACGTGCGTAAGCTAATCGCGAATACAGAGCTATCGCGCGAAGCAAGTATACTTTGGGTGCAGTTATGCATGATTGCTCCTTATACAGGATGTTAATAGATTTTTAACGCAATAAAAAAATGTAACAGCGTTTTCCGTCATTAATAGATTAACGTCAAACCGGCACAAAGGCAAGGCGCGAGAAGCGTCAAAGGGGCTAAAAGCCTTTCGGCCCACAAAAAAGTCTCAATTAAAATGCTGACGGAAGCTTTTAGAAGGTAATCCTTCAAATTGTTTCCAACGCCCCCTCATTAGCACCGAAAGTGTTAAAAAATAAACTTTTTAATCTTTATTACTCGACTCCGCTAAACGGGTTAAATTTTTATAGAACAACAACTCTGATCTCCTTTTTTTACCCTTTCGCCCTCGTAATTTATTAGTGGGCTGGGAGCTTTGAATTCCTGAGTCTATTCTTAATTTAGTAAACAGTTGCTTTCATAATTTCGGGGAGAATTATAATGTGATCAATCAGACTTTTCGCTTTTTTAACATTTGTTTTAATTGATTTGATAAATGATTTCTTTATCACCTTGAATAAATGGAATATCCCAATTTACTAACTAAATAATGTATCTAAGTAGGTACTATTATTTGTTTTCTATCGTACCTACCGCTGGTAATTACCACAGTCTCAGGATACAATGTTACTGATTAAATATAATAAGAATGAAGTAGGCATTTACTTGGTTAATAATTCATACCAATTGCATATTTAAATAATCGCCACAAATCAATTGCAACAACGTTTACAGCGACGTAAAAAGCGCCCTATTACGAGTATTCATCCGTAAAAACAACAACGAAACAAAATTAGAAATTTACTGTTTTACCAATAAGTATCACAAAAACAGAATTAAACAAACCGAATGAAACAAACTTCGCTAATTACAGGAATAAATCCAAACAATCCAAACCCCCGGGCGAACAAACCCGCCGAATTAAAAAGAAAAACCGACAGATTGGCAAAAAAGCATTTCCATGACAAGTTTTATTTACCATAAACATTGTTATGGCGGTCGGGGCGATGAAAAAGTTCGCAGTCATTAGATTCGTTAATTAATTCAAATGAAACTGCGACGAAACATTTACATTCCCTTTCGTGAGAATAAAAGGAATTTCGCGGGAGTTTGGCGAAAAAAGCTGGCCGCTAAATTTAAATTAAGGTTTTTTTAAAGCGGGTGTTCTACGGAATTAATTACTTGTCTTGCAAGTTTCAGCCCCTGTTAAGTTTCATTAGCTGGTATCACTGAGTCGAGGGTCGAGGGGAGTGGCTGCTCTATAATGGTGCAATAATTAAGACAAAGCCTCTTGTTGCTGTGTAAAGTCGACTAATTATTCATTTTCCTGAACCCAACACTGAGATTTTATAGGGTGACGATTTATAATGACTCTCTTGTTATCTCCTTCATCTGTACTCCGTCTTCACTTTACATTATAACGTTTTTAATGGACTTTTAAATCGGAATGACGCTCTCGATGGTTATTGAATAATAATTTAAGTGAATCTTATCTTTTTTTTAATAATAAAACCATTTCGTAAGATATCTTGAAATAAAAGCTGAAATCAATGGATTTGATAAAAAATATAAAAGCACATCATCGCGTTGGGCTTAAAGATTCTATTTAACTCAAAGTTACTTATATGACTTGTCACGATAAAATATACAGCATCTCGTGACAAGTTTAGCACGTTTTCGATATAGTATAATACAGTCAATAATGTACTCTGTAGCTGTAGAACAAAGTTCATGTAGTATCGACCAGTGTGACCATAATTCGATTGCTTGTGTAATAAATTTAAAGGTGGTTATTAAGCTTTTTAATTAGTGCCTAGCAGACGTTTCTTTTTATTTTAAACATGGAATGTCGCGGCTAAAATAAGGTTTCTCCAGCCAGTAAAAGTGATTTTGTTTTAAGGCCTGCAGTTTATAGCTTTTCATTGTTTTACGGCCAGTCTCCGTCACTACGACTGTGTCACTTGTTAAACCTCTTTTATGGCCTTACTTTATGATTTGAAAATAAATGATGTAATTAAATTGGATAGTGTCAAAACACGTGGATGGAGATTGCACCTCATGCCACTTAAATCTTCGCACTTGAATATGTCCATCAACATTTAGGTAAAAGACTGTTAAAACATAGACACAACAATTACATAAAGGAAGGTCCATATTCCAGTATTGTCCGAATGGTATCATCTTAACCCACTTCTCCCGACACCTACGCCGAGCGCTGACATGTAACAAGCATGAACGAATTAAAAAAGTCCGTACACAAAATTATCTCAGCATAAACGCCATGTACGAGGCTCGATCTGATAATGCTTCCCATTAATTTGCGCAAAGTTCGCGTCGACACCGACGCGCCATATAAAGGTGAGAGGACAAAATTTATAAGTTCGATTACTTTAATCTCGGTTAACTTATACGAGTACAATTTCGAAGCTGGCAAAAGAAATGCAAGCAATAAATCGCTGTCCTTATCGTGTAAATATAGCCGTATTGTCGTGGTGTCCACGATAGAACTAACATGGTGTAATTAATTTAATGAAGTCCCGTTATAAAACACGCGAAGTTTTTCGTCGCGTGTAGGCCGCGGAAATGGTCGGTTTTGAATGCAGATGCAGCACTATCGCGGTAGGATTTATAATTTATGCTGTCTGGAGACATTTTTAATCGGGCAACACTGCAGTCTGTACCGCATTACGTTTAAACCAATAGACACGGGGTATCTAGGTTAGCCGCGGAGTGTCGGGTTTGCATTATCTAGAAGGATGGCTGTGCCGGTCCAGTAGACACTTGGACAATGCAATTATTACAAATATCGTACAAATGACATTACATTACATACATTTTAACATTTTTTTGTAAAACTAATAGGTATTTGTGTCCGCCGGATTGAATTCGAACCCGCATCTCTTGGCTGTACGCGCCAAGTGAGCTACCAACTGCACCACGGGGCTCCCGATCAAATACCTACCTTTAATACTTTTTATTCAGATAGCATTAGAAAGTACAAATAAAATCATGACTGGCAATATTTATTAAATAAAAAAAAACTTAAAATTCGTAAAGCATTCCAAAACACTATCAATTGCAATCTTGTAGTGTTAGGTCCATAGATGAATTATCCAGGATGATGTAATTTAATTAAAACAGTAGATAATTTCTCAAAAACTATAAATCTATATCGCATGAACTGAAACAATTACTTTGCTCACCCGCGACCTTACGATATTAAGTTTATGTAAGAAATGCGTGTTCAATGTAGTTTTTTTTTTTTTTTTTTTTTTTTTATGATATAGGGGGCAAACGAGCAGACGGATCGCCTGATGGTAAACGATTACCGTCGCCCATGGACACCTGCGACACCAAAAGACTCACAAGTGCGTTGCCGGCCTTTTAGGTAGGAGTACGCTCTTTTTTTGAAAGCTTGAAGGTCATATCGGTCCGGGAATACCGCAGCAGGAACCTCATTCCAGAGCTTTGCTGTGCGAGGCAGGAAATTTCTGGAAAAACGCACAGTAGAAGACAACCAACCATCCAGATGGTGAGGATGGAAGTGTTGTCGCGTAGGGCGGTGGCGGAAGGATGCGGCAGGGATCAACCCGAATAACTCCTCGGAGCACTCTCCGTTGTACATGCGATAGAAGATGCACAGTGAAGCTACATCTCTACGCAGCGCCAAGGAATCAAGCCCATCAGAAGTTCGTTGGCAGCCGACTATTCGAGTCGCTCTCCGTTGTATGCGATCCAGAGGGAGAAGCTGGTACCGGGGAGCCCCCGCCCACAGATGAGAGCAGTATTCCATATGTGGGCGAACCTGCGCCTTATAAAGCTGAAGGCGGTGGGCTGGAGTGAAATACCGTCTCGATCTGTTGAGCACGCCGAGCTTCTTCGAGGCTAATTTAGCCTTACTCTCCAAGTGGTCGCGGAACTGGACTTCACTCGAGATGTCAATACCAAGGATTCCGATACTGGCTGTGGTAGCAAGGGGAGTGCCTTCGAAAAGAGGTGACGCGACAAACGCAGACTTTTTTGCGGTAAACGCGCAAACCTGTGTCTTAGTGGGGTTAAAACGGACTAAATTAAGTCGACCCCATTCTGAAACTTCTTTTAGGGAAGTCTCAATTTCAGACACAAGTTTATTTCGGCACTCTATAACGTTTTCCCGAGAAATACCGGCGCGGCCGGTGTAAGAGGCATCAACCGTACTATCATCCGCATAACAGTGAATGCCGCCGGATGGCAGCATATCATTGACATGCAGAAGGAAGAGCGTAGGCGATAGCACACAGCCTTGAGGGACACCAGCATTCACAGACATGGAATCAGAGCATGCACCGTCAACTACAACCTTTATGCTTCTGTCCGTTAGGAAGCTGCTGATCCATCCGCATAATTTCTCAGGAAGCCCAAAGGACGGAAGTTTTGAGAGGAGCGCTTTGTGCCAAACCCGAAACTCCTACCTTCACACTGTACGAACACACACAAATCACACAAACCCAACTATCATCACCACCAAACTACACTGACGCGTTTCGAACTCAACCAGAGCTCATTTTAATTTTTAATGCATATGCTTACTGTCGCAATAAATTATGAGATCACGTAATGTAAAAGGTACTTACTCAAGCACAATATAAGTAGGTACACGTTTTCCTCCAATAAGCAAACTTCTAAAATTAGTGCTCTAAGCTACTAATCAACTTAGTACTAATGAGGGCTATATAAATCGAGCGTCTTAATCCGGGCGGCGCAATAAATACGGGCATAAGCGCACGCGCCATATTTCTCGATTAAGTGCGAAAGCGAATGCGTTACGCGACTCGTGCGCATGTGCGCATGTGCGCTAAGCGCGGGCGCGAACACGCTGTTTTTTAACTGGCTGCATAAAAAAAGATTTTATTCGACTTGTTTTATTTTTCGTTGATAGATGAGTGTAGAAAATCTGAGTGGTTATTTTATTAAACCCCGACACAAAAAGAGGGGTGTTAGAAGTTTGACGTCTATGTGTATGTGTGCAGCAGGTTTCTTGGCAATTGTTCTTAGACATGTTTCAGTAAAATTCTTTCAGCCGTTTCAAAGTTCTTTTGTTAGCTGCGGAAGGGATCTTAGATATATAATGGGCGCTTACTTTATTTTCAAAAAAATTGAATTAAGGGTTTTTAAAAATTTTAATTTTTTCATTTATTTGATAGAATTTTGATGGGCGTAGACACTCTGAGTGGTTTTTTTATGAATTATTCGTGTTTTGTTTACGGAGATTTAGTATTAAATAACCGTTTAATAAAATTCGTACCTATCATAAAAATATGAACAAACTTTTACTATGCGACCCAAGTAAGTATGCGTTACACCTTGTAGTATCGAAATAGCAAGGTAAAAGCTCACAGTGTGTTCATATGAAAAGTAGCGCATGAATTAATAAATTACGTAATAAAATATACCTCATCATCCCAGCCTATATTATGTCCACTGCAGGCCACAAGCCTCCTCTCAAAATAAGAGGGCTTCTTGAGGGGTTTTTTTGTAATTCCCACGCGGGCCCAGTGCGAATTGGGAACTTCACACACACACCACTGAATCCCTTCGCAGGTGTGTGCAGGTTTCACCGTAAAGCTCATGATAAATTCCAAATGTAACTTCTGAAAAACTCAGGCGCGAGCCCAGGCTCGAACCCACGACCCTCTGCTTGAGAGGCCATAGGTTTAGACCACTAGGCTACCACGGCTTTTTAAACACCTACTCATCAATATTAGTTATACAGACAATCACAAAGCTTCAAAACAAGCTGCTACAATAACACAACTTCCCTATTCTCCGAACTTCACGACATTACTATACCCTGCGAAAAATTTCCCTCGTCACATGTCGCACGAAATCAGTAAGTTAGTGGTCGATTCTCAAGTCCGCCCCAGCGAGTGGTAGGCGTCATTAAGCCGCATTGGTCACGCGCATCAGATCCGCTGTCCGCACAATTATAATCAGCGCAAGCGCACTCGTAATTCTAAAGCAATCAAAGGTGTGGCCATCTGTTTGCAAATAAATTTCGTTGCGACTGTGAGTGAAGTATCCCTGTTTATGGGCTAGGATTCTCAGAAGGAAATATCGTATAAGTTTACTAGGCTTCGTATTTGATATGGTCAGAGCGTTAAAATATATATTTTTTAAAATTTACTGTAATGTCGCACATGAATTTTGAAAAACTCAGAATAAGCCCGGATTTGAAACTTACATTTGAATTTTACCACGAGTTTTACAGTGAAGGAAAACATGGTGAGGAACCGGTAAAGTCCTATAAAGCAAAGCAACACAATGGTGTGTGAAAAGTTCCCGATCCGCACTGGATCCACGTAGGAACTACAACCCAAGCCCTCTAACTGTGTGAGGAGACGTGCCTTACAGCGAGACATGTATAGGCCGGCGACGATGATGATTTTGTTATATAATATCATGTCAATAAATTAAAAAATGTATCTTCGATAGTTATACAATAAAGTTGAAAACGGATCAAAGAGGAACTAACTCTTTACGTGCGAAATTGTAGCCATATACAATAATTTACTTTAATAAATTGACTGTTGTAAAGAAAGTAGCAATATCTTTTACTTTCTATTCTTTACCGTCGCATGCTACATGGCTGGATTAAAAGCTAACTTCAGTCAATCAATCACTTTCGTACAAGCTACAAGCAAGCAAACAAAAAAAACACCATAAGCCAATAAAATATAATTAACAAGCAAAGTCAACGCCCGTTTCAAACAGCAACAACTGATCAAACCCGATTATTATTTAGCCTTGTTGGCACTCGATCTACATAATCCTAAGCAAAGCTTCTTACCATAAATAATGCGTGTAGTCTTCCAAAGATAATAGTCCACATGCGTAGGCGGCTACGGATCGACAATCCTGATTGTAAATCAGCGTTGGCGATTCTATCTCGGCAATCGACAATAGTATCGTACGGTTTGATAATAGAATCCTTGCTTGTGGTGTGGCTGAGACGACGCTATTGAGTTTTCAGGGGCCATTTTGAATCGGAACGGGTTTTACATTGCTGCTGGAATGACGAGTGCTGTTAGATAATATACCTACTTGTGGTGTTATGTATACTTTAAACATTAAGTAGATATCAATTAAATATTGCAGCTATGTACAATCAGCAGCACAAGTCGATGAGCGGTTGTGATTCCCAAAATGATATACATCCCGTCTTTACCTTGTCAATAAATCGTGTGCAGATCAGTTTGAGCACTAAAACAGCTGTTCTTCAGCCTATTTTTATTTATTTTAAACTCTGCATTTCTTTCAGCTAGCAAACGCATATTTTTATTTGCCTGTCACCATATAATTCACTAATTTTTCACTCGTGCCTTATGATGCGCTTCCATAGAAGCGATCCAAAGACATACGGAATCAGACCGTAAGTGAAATGTGACACGGGTGTAATTTTATGTGATTGGTTGCGCACCACGACTACAATTACAGTATACAGCTTCTACGGTTTTCATCTTCATAAAATGTCCTTCTTTTCAATAATTAATTGATTCAGGCTTTACTTTTCGGAGGTGCCTTGCTTCTACATTACTGGCCTTGTACTACGGAATTTGATTACGATACGAACTTCGAATTTCGAATGTCGTAGTAGCCCCCCTGATCGTGCACCACAGCTACGTTTGTGTATTATTTTCTTAAGAAACTGGCCAGTAAATTATGAATTAACAAATATTAAAATTCGAATTCCATCTGTTCTTAATTCAAAATCCTCAAATCCATCGCGTTAATAACTGTATCCTAAACAACTATGTTAATCGAGCAGGAAATACCTCGGAGCAGATTTATTGAGCTGTGAACAAAAGAATAACGCCTACAACCCCGGACCAGATACGAGAGTGTAGGTGTCCTAATAGAGAAATTACTTGGAATAAAATAAACATAAACGCGTATAATATGTATTTGTTGTTCTGGAGTCTTGTTCGAATAGGTACGACTGTGAGACGTCTTCATTTGTTTGCAAAATCGTCTATAGCAAAGCCATCAATGCGTCTGGATTTTATGAGGGGAACAATACAATACAATGACTCTTTATTGTACACCACAAAGAAAAACAATACATAAAAACAAGTACATGGAATAAAATTTACAAGGTAAGCAATACTTACTAAGAATAGTTAGAGTGACTTTTTTAAATGGTAAAAATGAGTAACACGAATTTAAGGTAAAATCTGTAACGTTGAAGATTTTATTGATTCGGTTACAGTTTTACTGCATAGTATAGACATACCCATGAGCCGCTTCGTTCATGGCTTGCATTATTATTTTGACTAGAGTATTTAATGTCATAAAAATAATCACAATCATGATAAAAAGAAAGTCTACTACTTTGATTATACTATTCATGAAACTTATCATGATTATATATTTGTTTTATTCATTAAAGAAGCTGATTAGTTGTTTTTCGAAAAGGTTCGAATACAAGTATTAATCTATAGTTAGAATTTAAACACGAAACAAGGCCTAATGTGCATTTATTCAAAATTGATAAAGGAAGTCTACAACCAACGTGCAAATTTTTGGTGCTCGTACTCGAGCACTTATTTGTAAGTAATAAGTGTCCAATCATCATTATACTAACAGTGAATACCTATGCCCTAGTTATCATTCGATAGCCTATTCTTTTTCACCGCATTAAAGAATTCCAAAAGCTTGTCCTCCGAATCCAGGCAATGCAGTCGCATCGGTTTGCACAGGGCTTAATATGTATTTGTTGTAAATTGATAGGGAAAGTCTGGTACCCACGTGCGAACATGTCCGCCGTGTTGATTGTAATTTGTAGTGCGCGAGCGCTTGTCCGGCCGCAGGGCGATTCTGCGCGGGATTCACTTTTGGGTCGGCTGAGTACATGTTTTTGCGGTTTTGTCGTTTGGTAAAAAGGGTTGAGTATAGGTATGCTGTACTTATAAAATATTTCTAGTACCTACCTAATTCAAAACTGTAGAAAAAGTACCCATTTTTATAAAATGTTTATCTACTGAAATGTACACTATAAAAAAAATCCATCCTATATTATAACAATCATACATGCGAATGTATGATCCAAAACTTTGAAAGAAAAAGAGAAAATAAATTCCAAAACTTTAAAAGAAAAAGATTCAAATCATACGAGGGGCGTTCAATATAAAGTGAGAATGAGATGCAAACTCTTTTAATATTACGAATTTAAATACTGGCCGGTAAAGCTAATCTATCTAGCTGATTGCTATGAAAAAAAAAACTAACTGTCTTTTGTTTAAAAAAATATACGGTATTTTCTTTGCAATGCTATTGAGTACGTTAGCGAAAATGGAGAAAATTGAACTGCGCGCCGTTATCAAATACTTGTGTTTGAAAAATTTTTCTACGGACCAAGTCAATTTGGATTTGCGGGACACTTTAGGGTCTAATGCTCCTCCGTATTCGACAGTCGCACGTTGGTGCGCCGAATTTAGACGTGGAAGAACATCGACAATGGACGACCCCCGCTCCGGACGCCCTACTACAGCAGTAACTGAAGAAATTGTGAAAAAAGTCGAAAACTCAGTTTTGGCGGATCGTCGTGTCACGGTTCGTTTTATTGCTGAAAATGTAAAGATTTCAACGGGGAGCGTGCATAATATTTTACATGAACGCTTGGGTATGAAAAAGGTATCTGCGCGTTGAGTACCAAGAATGCTTACTGACACGCAAAAACAAACTAGACTAGAGATTTGTCAAGAAGCTTTGAACCTGATGCAGCAAGACCGGGAACTTTTTTTGGCGCGATTTATAACAATGGACGAAACATGGCTCCATCATTACGACCCAGAAACGAAACTGCAGTCTATGACATGGAAAAGGCCATCATCTTCAACTCCGAAGAAATTCAAGGTGAGCCCATCTGCCGGTAAGGTCATGGGCTCTGTTTTTTGGGATGGTAAAGGGGTATTAATGATTGAGTATCTCGAGCATGGAGCCACTATTACGGGCACATTATACGCCAAACAAATAGCAACATTGCGCAATGAGATCCGCGAAAAACGGCGAGGTAAACTCTCGAAAGTTGTGCTGTTCCACCAGGACAATGCCCCGGCAAACAAGTCCGCCGTTGCAATGGCTGCAATTCGTGATGCTGGGTTCGATATCCTTAAGCATCCTCTGTATTCATCAGATCTCGCTCCCAGTGATTTCTATCTATTTCCGAGACTGAAACAATACCTGAGAGGCCAGAAATTTGAAGACGACGACGCGGTAGTCGCTGCAGTACAAGATTTTTTAAGTCCTCAAGATGAGACCTTTTTAAAAATGGAATTTTAAGTTTAGAAAAAAGATATACTAAGTGTATTATGCTAAAAGGTGACTATGTCGAAAAATAAAATGACATTTAGTAAAAGTTGTTTATAACATACTCATTCTCACTTTTTATTGAACGCCCCTAGTATACTAAACAATGAAATAAAAGAATAAAACAATAACAAAAAACCGGTTGTCTGTAAAGTCGGTTTACGGACGATAGTTTAACGTGACAACGTCATAACAAAACATTCAAAAAACAAAAATGAAACCAGGCGGCACCCATCCAAGTACCTACTGACCGCGCCCGACGTTGCTTAACCTCGGTGATCGGACGAGAACCGGTGTTTTGTCAAATATCTTGAAAACGGTGCATCCTACAGCAAAATCAATGAAATTATCATCCCCCCTTTAATACATAGTAACAACACAACACTTACTGGTGCTGAAAAACGTGTAAGCTTTAGCGGGTATTTTAAATGGAGCATAAAAACAGGATATTTTGGTGTTTTTTTACTCATTGTCAAAAAAAAAAAGACAATAAGATTTGATGATAAAAAAAGTGTCCCTAATACAATTTTTTTGTGTCCGTGTAACGAGCCAAACAAACTACATAAAAAAGTCACAAAAACGACTCAAAAATAAGGACACTTTAAAGGGTAATTTTTTTATTAAGTGCACAAATTTTAATATGTGATTCAGTGTCGTTAAAATAACAAATTTCAGTATTTTTCGTTATAATATTAATCACTTTTTTTTTTTGTTTTTCATAGTAACTCGACCAAAATTATTGGATGAATTACTATGAACAACCCAAATTTCAACTCAACGATACTGAATCACGTATCAAAATTTATGCATTGATTAAAAAATTACCCTGTATATTTATAAAAATGAATAGTGCTCGTGATTCTGAGTAAGAAAACACCAAAATTTCCTTATTAAAAAAAGTTTTCTGCTCCATTAAAAGTGAAAAGGTCGTAGTACTTATTCCCTGCCATAATACACAATGCAAATGTGTACGTACTTAAAACCAAAATGACTACAGAATGGCCGCAATCATTGTCTCCAGAGGTGCCGATCGCATAAATTATGCTGCGCTTGCGGCGCGACCGGGATTAGTCCATCACTGGTCGAGTGCTGCGACTTATGGCGGTCGCTTAATTGGAACACGCGATCACAGCTGATAACGATTGAAGTCTAGAATAAAAAATATATTATTATACTAGTGTCTTCGACAAAAATGCCATAAAAAACGTATCTAACCGTAACCGTATCTTAAGTACGTATCTTTTGCATCTAATCAGTAATAAAATAATCAACGATCAGCCACTTAGTTGCAGTGCTCAAATATGGCACAAGTTTTTAGGTAAACTAAATTAAATAAGAAGTGCGATTGTAAGATGGTCAATGACCACTAAGACATAGTGAGAGATATGAATAATAATATGATAAGAACGTGGAAATCTTGCGTAACGTTTTAGACAAGTATTTTTTTTAAATATTTTACCACAAAAAAATGAAAATTCAATAGTGATAGCAAGAATATAGTAAGAACGTGAAAATAGAGATCGCCTAATTTATGCCGCGCTCGCGCGACCCGGGATTAGTCCATCACTAGTCGAGTGCCGCGACTTATGGCGGTCGCTTAATTGGAACACGCGATCACAGATAATTATGATCGAGGGGCAGAATTCGATATTATTTATAAAAATATGTGGTGAGTATATGGTTCAGCATATTTCCTTAGCCATAGAACGTGGCAATGCGGCCACATAGGAACTTTTCGACAGAGTCCTGTCCAAAGACCTGTGGCCAGCAGTGAGAAACATATACTTAGGCCGGAGATGAGGTGAATACGGCATTGTTGTACCCCAGGGCTAAGAACAGATTTGCAATAGGTTTTTATTTGTTTGGTATTCAATGGCACTATTCACTACTGACTGAAGGCTGCACTTTACCACAGACTAAATAAGTACCTGACAAAGACTGACTCAGACAACTGCGCTACGAGAGTTTGGTAGTAAACGGACCTTAAAAAACCACAACCGAATCGATAACCTCCTCCGTTTTTGACGTCTGTTTAAAACACAAGATCATGATTATACACGTGTGCCTAAAATAATTGCCCTCTAAATCAGAGACCTTATTGTTAACTTTCGCGAAATCACAATCGTTTTCACCTTTCTTTCTGTCACACGGTATTAAATGACGATAGAAAAAGACGAATGCTATCGCTAGCAACCGCGTTTTAGGCAATACGGCCTCAGTCCATTCTATCCGCGAGTAAATGAACTAGTAAGAAGCTACTCACAGTATGCTACCCTTGTACAGAATAGTGCCCCATCTTAGGTTGAATGAGTCTTTATCCCTGTTAGGGCTATTTAGGTTCTCACTAAATTGGTATTTATTCACCTGTCAGTCTCACTTTGTACAAATAACTATAAAGAATACAACTTGCTGACGTTCATTTCTTAACTAGCCAATCAGCCAACATTGTCCGCGACTGCAGGCGTAAAACACATCATAAAGGTAAAGAGTGATGTATGCCAGCGATTTGTTCTAAGGCTACCCGTTTACATAGTTGATTTGTAACTCCATTTGTCCGTCCGTCGGTGGCAGATGGCGAGCAAGATTTTCGATAACGTTCCTGTTAAGTTTTGTTAGCTTTTCATGTCATTCGTACGAGCTAAGGTTTTACGCATTTTGTTTTAAAACATGCCATAATATTATTATTATTTTATTATGAGAGGGAGACAAACGAGCAAAGAGAGTTACTGATCTGTTGCTGCGTTGCCGGCCTTTAAAACACGAGAGCAAATAGGGCTAGTTTTGGCCCCCGGTGCTCTCACTGACCGTACGAAACGCAGCAGGAGTACCTGCTGCTTCACGCCGGTGTTCTGTGAGAGGGTGGTACAGCCCCGGACGAGCCGGCCCATTCGTGATGCAGTAGCTAGCTACAATATGGCTCTACCACTACAAAGCATGATTATGTAATACCTACTAATATTAAAGGGATTTCGAACATTTTAACCGTTCTCTAAATAGCGACTAAATTGAACACCTTTTTCAATGCAAACTGCCAACTCTAACCAGAGAGTTTCGCAGATTAAAATATTATGTGGTGCGAACATGACACTTTGCGGCTGTGTTACGCATTACAAACGTGTTATGGAGAATCGACAGTTTGTTTTCTTTTATCACAACACCGTGCTGTGTATCTTATAATGTTTAGAAACGAATTTAATTCGATAATCTATTTCGAATTAAATTTTAAAGGCGCGCTAACAAATTTAAGTGGGCAGTTTAACCCAGCACGATAAATCCTATAGCCAAGTCATTTATCATAGGGAATTTTCAAAACTTGATAGTAACGTAATCAAGCGCCATCATTACTCTTATAATTCTAGAAAATTGCTGGCGGGGCGAAATTATCGGCCCATTATCAAACCCCTTCTTTAATTACCTGCATAACGTTTGTTTGTTTGTGTGTTCCGCCGTCATTACTTTAATAACGGCAACCCAATTGGAGATACGAATGATTAAAGTTGATTAGCAGTCATTTGTGTACTTGTTAGATTATTAAAACGTTCTTCTTATCGAATTTGGGGTTACGGTTGAAAGTGTTTTGGCGCCGGAGCGAAGTCATAATAACAACTTCTTAATTTATAAGTAAATAATAAAAACTTGTCTTTATTGGATGAAGAAACTCCATTTAAGATGTATTTACAGAATTTATTGGAATTAGAAAATTACTCCAATCCTACTGACAAAGCATTTTGATTTGCTTAGTACTTGCTGTCCTTGTTGATACATGAACGTACAAAAATAATCTGGAAACATTCACTTTCAACATGTCGTCAACATATGGTATTCAAAAAAGCGTACCTGCAATAATCTCTAACTCTTATTGTAACAATCTTCATTCCCATTCTTTACAATTATTGCGCATTTTTTCAAAACACAAAATTCAAGAGCCCATTAAATATTGGTAAACACGCGCCACTCGGCCTTACACAATTAATTACTCTACAGTCACAGATATCCATCAGTTTAACGTGCGCCAGCGCTATCTTATAAAGACGAGAGTCATCAAGAATCATTTATATTGTTTTGATTAATTAATTATTGATAGCAGTTGAAAAAGCACGTCGGACCGGTCCCTGCCCGGCGTGCCGCGATAGGATTAACATAAAAATTTTAATTGCCTTCTCACAAACGTCATTAATACAATATACACATTAGCAACATAATCGTACTGATTGTGTTTTGATGTTGGTAAATTTGAGGAGCGACGGCGCGATTGGATGAGATGTGAAGCTGCGAGAATAAATTTTACTGGCAAAGAATGTTTATATAGCATTAGTAAAGTTGAAGCCATTTCAAATCAACGAATGTTTATTGCAGTCAATTTGACATAGACTTACAATGTGAATTGAAATTTTTATAATAAAATATTGATCTCATTCAATTGTGCCCGCTTTCCTCTTATAAATATAATTTTGAGATAAGAATAGAAGTTTATAATATTATAATATAACCCATTAGAATGCTATGCGAATTAAGAAAATATTCTAATTTACAGCCCACGTTATACCTATTTATTGAAGCGTAAAAAATAGTTCGACATTCAAGTTTTTGTTTTATTTTAAACGACATAATTAATGAGCAGAAACTGGTTGATGGAACAAAAGAAGTCTGTATTGGACGATCAATATTTGAAATTAACGTTTTATTTGAAGGAATAAAATGACAGTGAGCTGAAATGGAGACGCAACATTATCAAAACGAGTGCTGGAACATTATTTAAAAGCTTTTACGATAAAATGGTACCGGATGAAGGAACAAGATAGGTATATTGTTTAGAGAAAAAATATAAGTTAATAATAGAATAAGAATAGATGAAGGAGAAATTTTTTTTATCGATGACAAAAATACTACAATTAAATTTATTTTTATTTCTCATTCTATCCGGAGGAGATACAGGTATAATAGAAAACTAGTATTAAGGAAGGTAAGTCTCATCGGTCAGATTGAAAAGGGATAAAAATAGTTATAATTACCCTTCTATTAGGTAGTTATTCTTACACAACTTACACATAAAAATACCTTGGAAACTTTATGGTCTAACTAGCTGTTGCCTACGACTTTATCTGCGAAGAATCCGTTTGTCGTTATCCTGTAATTTTCAAGGATAAAAGCTGTCTTATATCCTTTCCTGGGACTTATTGAGGAACAAATATCTTCACAAATATTTTATATTTTATATTTTTTTGTCTTAATACATCTTCTCATTTATAATATTAGTTGGATTCATGTTTAATTATTGAGAAAAGAATAAATGTACATAAGGGCCAGTCGCCTTGCACATCACTTATGATCGTATTTGTTATTTTCTGCCCTAGTTACGTGTATTTAAATTACACACTGCACGTTAACAATGTATAACTAACTTTATTAACATGTCATCAACGTAGAAAGTACGAGCAGGATTCGCGACTATTTCTTCGCTTTACACAAAAGGGCATCATATAGCGTATGACTTGGCACAACTCATTGATTATATCAACATAAGCAACGTATACGCAACTGACATTATCACAGGTAATAACCACGACGAAGCAAACGAGACAATTATACCAACCTGGACAAAAAGACATGTCATTTGAGTGTTGTGAAGTTTCCCTAATGGCAAATAGCGGATGAGCTTCGATGTAACGCTGGGTACGTTGGTAACACTTTCACGGTGTACTTGTTCCCTGTAATTTTAGAAGCAAACATGGCGGATGTTCGATGTCTGATTCGTCAATTGTTTTTTTAGATTCTTCTTTAGACTTTTCAAAATACGCAAATGACAATCCAAATGTACTTTCGTTTACACAGACTTTTATTGTTCAGTGACATAACAGGGATACCTTTACAAAGTGAGTTATTTACGTGTTGAGAAACTCGACTGACTTTGCCTAATGTAAATACAATTGAATGTAGGTTATACATGTAGGTAGCCTTATTGTTAGTCAGTCTAGTATAATACAATAGAAAACACCAAAACACTAAAGTTACAATCTATTTAGAATGAAAAAAGTTCAAATGTGAGTCGAATTCGTTAAAACCGTCCCAAACAAAAAACGCTGTTCTTTTATCCCACTCCTTTTTAAAAATTTAATTTATTTTTATTATTTTGTTGTTATAGCAGGCTATATGATTTTAGATATAGCCCTATGACAGACAGAAAAATAACTTTTGACAAATATTTAACAATTTTTTTGCACGCGTATTGCTATATCAGGTGAAGCTACCTCTTATTTTAGAAAATCGTTTGTGAATCGTGCTTTCTACAACATCCTAAACTATCAAGCATTCATTACGATACGTCGCAAACGATTGTGAATCAACAACCGTTTACTCTAAAACTTGCTATCCTTTGTACGGCCGTACAATTAAGTAAAAGCTTCATGCTCGAATAAGCGTTGTAAAGATTCAAAATTACAGGCGTGAAGAAACTGCTGTTTACACTAAACTAATGGTATAAGAAGCGAAATTGCAGCACTTGTCACTCATAGTCATATAAGTGCTGCTTAAGGGGATCCGATGAGGACATGAAGCCATGTAACATTCAATTACAGTTTAAAAAAATAGCCTAATGACCACCGTGTACGAGTATGATGAAATGAATACGTGTGATTAAGAGTGGCATAGAATAATTTTGTGTATGAAAGGTCTACAATAGGGCTAGCCGTATTTAAATAGAACTGGTAATTATTATCTGACTTGCTTTTAACATGAAAATATGTGTTTTTATATTCATTGAAATCGGTTTTCTATAAGATTCTAAACATTACTTGTATAGATAAAATTCGTAAGAAACCATCCTGCATGTTTGCAACGTGTTCGCATAGACGTTGACGTTTGCAAATTAGAAAAATGATTTGAATTCCATATCGATTCTGTGGTCTGGCATGCGGGTAAGTAATACGAGATATAACAACTTATTATCTAATATTCATAATATATACGATCACTTTATATAAACTCTTTTAGTACCTATAACGTTCACTGGATATAATGAACAAAAAGTATAATTTTAAAATATCTAATTTTGTAATGTATAACGTTGTTTATACATAATATCAATTGATATAACGATCAAAGCGTATAATGTTCATAACACCTAAGATTTAAAACGTATAAATTCATTAAAAACTTTTATGCAAGCAAACAATCAAGCAATCCATTCATTTTTTCCGCTCTGTTACAAAAAAAACCTAACCTATCCAAGTCGCTTCTGCCCCGAAAAGTCTTGCTCGCTCGCTTCGCTCGCTCGCCGCCACATAATTTAACATTTACGCATATTATTATATATCATGACTATTATACCTAATGTTTGTTATTTTAAAAGAAATTAGTCCATATAAATCTCATACGAATTGAAGTTATATTAAAATAACGTTATATAATTTAAGCGTTTATACGTTAAAAAAATATACTTTTTGCTGTTATAGCTAGCGTTCATTATATCTTGTGAACGTTATTAAAATGAAATTAGATATTTTGTAATTATATCTCGTGGGACGCAACCCTGGCATGCAAGAACGCCCTTGCATGTGTTTTTTTTTACTTCTAAGTAATAAGTGAATATAAACACGTTACTTAATTCATCCGTGGTCATCTCAGTAACATACCTTTTTAATCACATTAGATCCTGTCATTTCGCTATATTTTAAAGTAATGTTTTATTCAAACGATTCCAAAAATCTAACTTATTGTGCGTGGGTTTCTAAGGGGGGATGAAAATTTCATTGATTTTGCCGTAGGATGCACCGTTTTCAAGATATTTGGCAAAACACCGGTTCTCGTCCGATCACCGAGGTTAAGCAACGTCGAGCCCGGTCAGTACTTGGATGGGTGACCGCCTGGTTTCATTTTTGTTTTTTGAATGTTTTGTTATGACGTTGTCACGTTAAACTATCGTCCGTAAACCGACTTTACAGACAACCGGTTTTTTAATTTAATATCAGTACTGTACTTGTACGTCTGTGGATTGTAGGTATACCTATAAAACTTTAAGGGCAATTAAACTCCAGCTGTCAGAGCTCTTTCTATATGGTAACCGTACTATAACCTTAATTCTTGTCATCATCATCATCATATATTTAAGAGCTAGGCTCTTGTCGGTGGAGTAATTTCCAGCTTATTCTACATTCCGCTTTTTCTTTCACTTAAGTATTTATATAATTAAACTTTTATTTATATTTTATTATTAAATATTGTGTTTAACCAAAAACATTTCAAAGCGTTGCAACGCAACAGTCTTTTGATACCAATGTTTTTGAATGCAATCACTCTCACAGAAGTTGTTGTCAGCCATCACAGCCCTACCTCTATGCGGCTCATTCGACTTATTAAGATTCTCGGCAGCTGCAGACCCGTTAATCCCGAATCTAAGCCGATCTCGACATTTATCGTCTCGTTATTCCGATACAAATAAAATAAAGCGTTAGGATTCGCGGAGTTTCAGTGTCCATTGTTTCAAGCTGCCATCAATCACCTATTGGGGGATAAAGGTACTTCGTTTTTGGAGTCGGTTAAAAATAACGGTTATTGAAATGAGACGAGGGGCCTCCTTACGAATTTAAATTTTGATAAGGCGATGCCTGGTTTTGCGCTAACCCGGAGTGAGGTTTTTTGCTGTGTGTCTCCTAATAACGTTCGTGACAGGGATAACATTGGACTTTTGCATTGTTTAGCTGATTTTATTAGTTTCGAATATGAATGAGGCTTTACAGTTCTGATTTTTGGGCGGAGTTCAAACAGTTGGACACCTTAAGACCGGTAGTTTACATTTGTATGATAGTTTCCCTTTTTTATATGATAAAGGGCAAACGAGCAGGTGAGTCACCTGATGGAAAACATTCACCGTGGTTCATGTACTCCAGCAACACAAGTTGAGCTACGGATGCGTTGCCGGCCCTTTGAGAAAAGAATAGGCTCGTTTTTTGTTTTTGAAAATCGCCAAGTTGTACCGATCCGGATCCGGATATACTCCCGCTGCAAATACAATTTTATGAGTATTTTTCGTGTCACAACGGAACTTTTTCCAACTAGCCAATTTGTATGGCTAACTACGTTTTAACGTGGTCCAACTGTTTGCTCTCTATTCTCTTACTATTTTTCATTTCTTCACTTTGACTTCCTCGCAATAGAGAATGAGGAGTAGTAATATTTTTGTCTGATTCTTCTCCACCAATAGAACTGTCACTTTTTAAAATGACAATCGACGGTACTGGTGGTACCTACTTACAGCGGTCTACAATCTAAATATTTAATCTTTCCATTATCTAATTTTTGGAGGTTAGGTACTCATAGGCGTTTAAATATTAAATCGGGATATGTCTAACTATTAAAATTATCCCCCATCAATAGTAAAATGTATAGTACACTTTGAAGTCTCATTGCTGGGTGGTTACTAGTAGGAACACAAAACAATACAGTAAAAGTAGGTTTACTGTAACCCAACTCTTAAAACTTAATAACTTTTTCTAACAATCACTCACTCTTGATTATCAAAAATTTCAGCAATCTAAAAGAAACCCGACTCGTGATATATTTGTCTCGGGCTCGTGTTAATTCGTTTTACACCAGTAAAAGCGCCAGCACACGATCCCAAATATTCGAGTTTTTGTCGTCGGCCGAATACGTTGGTCCGAGAATAAAGCCACATTAACATGGGCTCAAACAGACGCGATTTTACGTTTTTGTCGCTGGTCAGTCTCAAAGTGACGTATTAATATTTCATTTCATATTATAACTGAGCTTATGTATGGCGAAAATTATCGATAGTTGGGGTTGTAATATACTCAAGAAAGACTGAATTTACCTAATCACAGCCGTTTCTGAATTTTGAATGTGACGTCGTCTTAAATTGATTTTAATTAATTTAGCACTGTTTCGTCGGTAAATAGGTAAGAAAATTTAAAATCTATTCGCTTAAGTTTGACGAAAAAAAATTTTTTTCGATGTCTATTAATAATGTTTTAGTCTCAGAGCTGTATACGCAATTTGTTTTCTCTCCTAAAGCCGAGTTTAGACCTGCAAGAAAAAACGTGCAAGTTGCATTACATTGCCAGCCAGTAAAGCGAACGAGATGAAGTAATCAATCGAGCGTCGCAATTGCACATTTTTCTTGCAGGTCTAAACTGAACTTTAAGCAAAAACTTGCAGTCACAAAAGCTAACTTTAATATTTAGCACACAGTCTGAATATAAGAAACCGAATAAGCCCTTGCCATTTTAAAGGTTCAACAAAAGATGTTGAAATCCGCATTAATACGAGATAACCAATATTATAGCTCTCATATACACGGCAACAGCGCAATACATTTTTATGACGCGCACTAATTTTAAAATTGGAATTTTAAATTGTTTAAAACAGCAACTCATTGACACCACAACGGTTTTTTACCTCGATACAGTATTTATACAATCCCGATGTCCGAGGATCGAGAGTTGTAAAAGGCAATAAAACACCATTTTTATATCTCCTGTTTAGACTGTTCGAAAGATGATAACAAAACCTGAACAGTCAATACTGTATGTATAGGACCGGATATCGCTGGCCATTCACAAAAAACGCACACACACAAACCCAGCGTGTCTGTACAGTACAGCAAACACGCGCGAAGCGGTCAGCTCAGTTCATTCATGAATGTTTACAACGGTCACAAAATAGTTGATAGCGTTACGATAAAATTTAAAAATCGAACTTTAAATGATCGTTTTTTTAATTCGATATTGTAAAACAAGGTCTTTAAATCTAATAGTACTTTCTAATGGGTAGATATGAAATTTTAGTTACTGTATTTCTGAACAAAAGTCAAATGTCAAATAATTAAAACAGCAATTATTATTGTTAGTTGGTGATGCGTAAATGATGATTATTTACAAAGTATATGAGTACTTACTTATGTGCTTGGTATCTCTTGGCTTTAATGAGGTTTAATTTTACAATCTAGCACTTATCATCCTGGCAAAATACTGGTCGCTATAATAACAAAATGTTTATGCGTTTAACTTACACAAGGTAACACTTTTATATTCATAAAGGTACCTACTTAGTATTAACCGAACATTAAATTTATGCATGAGCCGAAGCGCGCACTGAGGGTTTCGTACAAATTTAAAAGCAAGCAAAAATAAATTTATTTATTTTTTATGGTATTTCTATGAAAAATATTATTGTTTTTGCAGAACCGCTTTTCGGAAAGTAACCTATAGGTTTTGATTCCCACAGTTTATGTAGCGATGAAGATATGTATACGTACTTTCAAAATGTTGTTCACTTGATTTTTTCGTATCTTCAGAAAAATCGCAGGATATCATAATGGTCCTGTGTACATGTGTTATAAGTTGTATGAACAAAAACAAGATCAAGTGCGGGTAGTTTGAAAAACTCGCGCACCTACGCGGTCCGATAATGCAATAATAACCTGTTCTAACCTCTGTTACAACGATTGAAACTGGCAGTCTAATGCTAGATTTGAGTGCATTTAAATATAGAAAATAGAATCATTTTAACAGAGATACGACAGTATTGCAATGGAATCGAAAGAATAAACACATGAAGAGAAAAAGTCTGTTTTTATTAAGTATCATCAAACACATATGGTGGAGGTGCGGGGTAACGATCCCCGTACCTCCACCAAATACAGATAAGCGAAACAAATATTACTGACACAGCAAGTGCCTGCAGGTCAGTTCTAGCTGAGCTATGGTGAGAATTATTATTATAAGATTTCGCACCTAGGTAGGTTAGTCCTAACCTCAGTCAATAGGTGGGAGGGAGTGTTGTAACCTCTGTTACAACGATTGACACTGGCAGTCTATCGCTAGATTTTATTGTAATAGAATCGAAAGAATAAAGAAAGAAGAAGTTCCGTAAGCGATGATGGAAACGGAGCACTATTAATATCGCTACACTGTCTATCCGTCTATCCGTCGGTCCTTTGCAGTGCTGTATCTCAAAAATCTTAGATAAGTAGATAAACAGCTAAAATTTCCACAATGTGTATTTCTACTGCCTCTACATCAACATAAAAATAAAAAATTAAGGGGGTGCCAAACATCCAACATAAAATGATCCTACACTGCGCACATATTGCTTAAAAGCGGGCTCTTCTGACGCTAGATTTTAATAGATATGGCCGTTTGTAGCATACAGTCAGCCAAAATTATGGTCTACTACCCTACGGTTGAAGTTCATTTGCACGTCATGATACAGCGAGGTTGATTTTCCTTTAATAAAATGATGACAGTAACTAATGACTTCACTCAGAAATCTCAACCTTAGCGATATTTAAATCTCACTGAAACTTTTGTTGTTTGAAAACTGGTAGACCACTTTCTTGGCCGACCGTACCTATTATATATTTTAACATACCTACAAATTTGTGCGGAACTCTCGGTGCGCGATTCCGACTCACTGGCCGATTTTGTAAATAGCTTCTTCTAAAATGTTAATATTTGTTTTATCCACATTGGTGTTCCTGTCACAATAGTTATGTAACATTAGCACAGCCACACCTAAGATCACCGTGCTATGTGGAGATGGAATGACTCATTGAAGTCTAATCTGGTGTCATAAAAATGTCCATGTGTATCGCCTTTATAGTTCCGTTCCGTTTCACTGACCTGTTGTTGGCTGTAAACAACAAATAACAGTCCACTTTTATCGACTTTCGAAGGAAAAGAAAAAGTTTCAGGGACAAAATGCTTTCTTTACTCTGTTGAACCGAATATTCTTACGAAAAAAGGCATTGACATTTATAAGGAAACATATTTTAACGCTGAACTCCAACATTATTCCTTAAATGATGGAATAAAAATGGAAGAATGAGATGCCATTAAAAAAAGAATATACCTAATTATTTAGTGTTAGTCGTTTTATGTCTGCCTCCTTGATTGATATAAGTATGTGAATTTGTTTACAAAGAAATACTTATAGTGCCGATTTAAATATCATTTCCTTTTTGGCACTTCGGGGGCTGGGATTTCATTATAAGCGGTTGCAATCGATACTAAGATATTTTCAATAAGTAATATTTCTTTTCCAAAAAGTGTCACTGTCAGAAATTTTCTTAGGATTAATGGGGATATCTACCCACCTATCAAATTTACAGTGTTGAATTACTAGGCCAGCAGGCAGTGGGGCAGGCAACGGAGCAGCAAGCGTGTTCTGTGTTCATTACGCGGCCGAAATTCTCGCCGGATAGTGGTTACCTAAACAGCACACGCAATGAATAATAGACAGAACGCTCGCTTCGCCCAATCACCCCTGTCCACTGGTGTCCAGTTCGCGGTTCAAGTACTTAAACTGGATGTTTCTGACAATCCCTTTTAGCTCCCTGCTCACGATAGTTTGTATAGGTAACGCCACGAGAGTTGAAGTCACGTACACAACAACACGTCATGTAATGACAGCGCGATTTTGAAATTTATTCATACCCATAGCAAGTTCAACAGACTCAACATAGAATTACAAGATTGACTAAAAATTTCTTCAACCTATTTCGTTAAGAATTATTTAGGAAAATACATTTAAGTAGTTCAAACAAAACAGAAAATAAAATATTGTGATCTATTTTATTTAAATCAGATAAGCATATATATATTTTTCGCTATTTATAAAATACTGATTTTTTTGTTGCGAGAATTTCTCATCATTTTCGAATTGTTTTATTTCAAAAATAGGTTATATGAAAAAAGAAAAATTATAATACGCATAGAATTAGTATTTCATCATAAGATCATATAATTCACATTTTCATTCATTCACTCATTTCAAAGTCAAAGTCAAAGTCAAATTCAAAGTTAATTTATTTGCATAAAATGTGGTACAATATGGTTCTTAGTTAATTAAGCGGTCGCACACATTTTGCCAACTACTGGCATACAAACGGAGAGATTAAGTGCTAAGTATACTAGGCAGGGCATGCTCTACAAAATTTTATAAGTCTTATCAAGGATGATATAGACTGGATTGGCAGTCGCCACAGTACGAAACATTCATTCATTCACAACTTTTATGCAATCAGTAAGTACTTCTTGTAGCTGTGTGTGTAATCATTCGCCTCAACTCTCGTGGAGTTACTTATACTCAACTGTGCTGTCTGTAGATTGTCTGTGGTCCCTATTCTATCGATATCTAAGCCCGTTGTATCGACCGTCACATGTTAATTAATTCCAGCGTAGGCGTCTGCTACCATTATCGACAGAATTATGTGGTAGGCCCTACTTTATTGGGACTATAGCTCTTGTCGGAAAATGATAAAGATGTTGTATGATGCTCGGCTAAACTTATGTGACTATTCGATGTTAATTGAATTTATTAGTGCTGTGCGCCTTGGAATTTTGTCGTCGATAATTTCACATGCTCATGTATTTAAGTTAATAAATTATTTAAACGTAAGCGTGCAGACACAAAATTAATTTTTATTTTTTAAAAAAGTACCGTAACTTTCGCCCTGAAGGGTTAACTTTGGCCATTTCGATTAATTCGGTCCAGGTTTTATTATTGCATTGAATTTATTGGACATTGCCATATATAGGTAGGTTCTATCTGATTACCCACGTCTTTAGTTGATTACTAGACTGAGATTTTCTATATGTGGTTTTTACATGGGCTAAAGTCACCCGCCATTGGGCCAAAACACTCCGATTTCATGATTCGCAAAACAATGACATCAAAAGAAATTAAATAATTACCAAAACCGAACACAAACGAAATCCGATGGCAGGCAATGAGAACGTAAATAAAATTAATTCATTAGGCACTTCGCAAAGCAATTAAGATACGGTCCGAGTCGCATGAACAAAGGGCGGGAGCGATACTGAAAATTTCATTTGGGCTCAATTAGAACGTTCTAAAATTGAATTTTCAACCGGGCGTCGGTTATACCCGGTTGGTCGTGTCGGTTATCCGGATACGGGCCGGTTCAGCCTCCGGGATAACCGGGGAGGGACGAGCAACAGGTGGCATTTTCAGGCCAATTAAAACGGGGTCTTAATTAATAGGGGAGCTTGATTATTAGCGATCTCACTCTGGGGCTTTTGAGTGGGATGTTTAAAATTGAGAGGGAACGTAATGGCCAGTGTCATTCGGAAGTTTAAAAGTAAAATTTAAATCGGGTGCTTTGATTATTACTGGCTAGGAGGAATTGAGGATGCCATAAAATAGGGTGAAAAGTTTTTCCGGTTTTTTTGTCAAAGTATCCGTTTTATTATTTATCAAAGTTTTGATCAAGAGTTTTGACGGTTCACGGTATTGCAAATCTAATAGGTATGTAATTTTTTATTTACGTAAATTTTATTAAAATATGCATGGCCAATAGTGGGAGTTTAGTTTAGCATTGGCGAAATCTAATGACCAAACTTACAGGACTATTGTGTACACGTACCTACACTACGTGCACGTAGAATTATTATTGTTAAAAAAAAACACTTAATACAAGCTTTGTAGCTAACTGGTCTCGGATTGTCATCCGAACTAAGTACATATTCGGAGCAAATTTCAAGTCGATACCATTAATCGTTGAAGAGTTTCCTCCTGCAGTGACAATCGTGGCTGTACCACCAGAATCTCACTACAGGATTATTATAATTGTCACCGGATTTACATGAATGTACCAAATTTCAGCTTTATCGGATACTAGGAAGTGGCCGAAAAATGGTTTGCAAATTTTAAAACTACACGAACGTTGCAAGTTAAATTAAAACTTGTAAAAATAAATTAACACCTCATAAAATGTCGCAGGAACGTCTCTGTGACAAGCTGTGGCAGAAATGCAATTAAAATAAGACAATAAGTGCTTAGTGCAAAAATATCCTCTTTAGACATTAATAATCATATACGTCCTCCATCCAGTCTATATACGTCCCGCAGCAGGGCACAGGCCTCTTCTCAGGGCCGTAATTCCAACTCTGACCCAGTGCGGATTGGGAACTTTACACACACTACCAAATTCCTTCGCAAGTGTGTGCATGTTTTCTCGCTATGTTTGCCTTCACCGTAAACCTCATGGTAAATTTTAAATGTAACTTTGCACATTTTCGAAAAACTCAGAGGTATAAGCTTAAACTCGAACCCACGAGGCTACCATGACTTAATACTATACACATTACTATGTTATGACGTCTCTATTGCATTCTGGGGCTAAATTCAGGAACGGCCCAACACGATTTGCGAGCGGTTATTCAATCGTTTTTGAGAGGATAGGGACGAACTGCTATTCAGGAACACCAAAAATCACTGGTTTGCGAGAGGTTTGGACTGCGATTGGGATTTGCCTTATTTATTTATTTATTTATTATTAACAGGAAAATATGGCTCGCAAACGATTGAATTACCGCTCGCAAACCGTGTTGGGCCGTTCCTGAATTTAGCCCCTGTTCTATTTCCGTATCCGTTTTAACGACCGCTTTAGCCTAGTTGGTAGTGACCCTGCCTACGAAGCAAGAGGTCCTGGGTTCAAATCCCGGTAAGGGCATTTATTTGTGTGATGAGCACGAATATTTGTTCCTGAGTTATGGATGTTTTCTATGTATTTATCTATATAAGTATGTTTATCGTCGTCTAGTACCCATAGTACAATCTTTGCTTAGTTTGGGACTAGGTCGATTTGTGTAAGATTGTCCCCTAATATATTTTTTATTTTTTTTATTTGTCGAAGCTCAACTGATTAAGGTAAATAGCTATTTTTTTTCTGTGCTAAAACATACGGTATAAAGTCACTGGCAGCTTACAAAAAAGTTTCCACTTTTACAACTGACCGTTCCCAAGCCAAGTTCCCAACTTCACTTCACATAAAGTCTTGTATGTTGGTATCGGTCGCGTGCGAACTTCATTCCGTAGGTAAATAATGGCTCTCAATGCTCGCGGTACTTAGCTTTTCTTGAAATGTCTGCATTTCCTTATCAAAAGACTCCCGTGTGTGCGGGGTGATTTTTAAAGGGTGTGGGTGGGGGCAGCGAGCATGTGTGCGTGCGCTTAGCGTGTGTGACTATTCATATATGTGTTAATGCGTTTTCTTTTTACCAATTTATGGGGTGACGATGTTGTTGAGTTGAAGGAGACTGGAAATTTTAATGTGATGTTTTTAGAGATGTTTAAATGTATACGTGGTTGTGTTGATTGGTTGGTTGTTGGTTAGTTGGTTGGTTGGTTGGTGGGTGGAACATTGGTTGTGTGGAAGAGTTCGCTTTTGAGCGATAAGACTGCCTATTGTCTGCCTGAATTTTATTGTTATTAATTTTATCTGTATTGTTTTGGTGATCTATGAAGAATATTTGTATTGTATTGAACGTCGAGAATCAATTGATTAAGATTTAAAAGTTTGAAATTATTAACACTAAAAGTTTTTGAATAGGATTTGTTTTATGCGAGAAATGCTGTCAAAAATATTAAATCTATGGTCTTTGAAGTCTTTTTATTTAAACTATACCTGAATAACTAGTCATGCTGTAAGCTCCACGAACGTCAGAGGGCGGCATCAATATGAAAAATAAGTGAAACCAAATTCAATTAAAATGAAAATTGCGTAACAAATGTAATGTGATTGTATATATTTATTATTTTTTTGTATATGTATATTACTTAGTGACACACATATTAGTGATTACTAATACACATAATAACGTACCTGCTTGACTATCATGCATACATGATACATAAAGTAAAAGAAACACAAATTTCCATATCAACACAAAACCCACATCATCCCAACTCATAGTCACCCTACAGAATGTCTTCGTCGCACACATGCAAACCGTGCATATGATTTGCTCACACCGCCCTCTACATGTGTGCGTCACTTCGCTATTCACGATTTTCGCATCGATGGTGTCGGTATTGATTTCGTATTGTCGTTAGCTCGCGACATGTAAAAAGAAAAGGGGTGACCAAAAAGATTAGAAAATGGAGGAGCAACAAAAAACATTTATTATTTTTGCTCTGGCGGTTTGCGTCGTTGGTTTGTTGAAGCCAACTTTTTAATTTCTTGATGCGGACGAGAAATGGGTTGTGACATTCGAAGTTCTGTCTGTTAGTAAACGTAGGTGCACTATTGGCTAAATAAAAAAAGTCGTCGGTGTTTTTTTTTAATAATTTTGGTGGCATTCCCAATTTTATAAAAGAAAGATCGGAAAATGATTCGTCTGTCAATTCTCTAGCATTGTCAGATCAGTTACTGTTTGTTCCCTGATCGTCGCACTACCTATCTAAAAAAAAATATGTACTTAGCTGATCAAAACTAAAATCTAACACGTATTATGTAAGCCCCTTTACAAAGAAAAAGGGTCTCAAACACGAGCTGCCATTAGAAAAACGTCGCGATAAGGATGTTCAATCATTTCGCTACCAATAAGGGGGTGATATCGATTTTGCGAAAATGTCACCCGAACGATATCGAATATCACTCGAATACACCCCCGTTTTAGGGTTGCTTAATGTTTTGTTTAGTAGTTTTCTTCATCGATGCAAAATACACGATGTGTGCATAGTTCTATTTTTCGTTTCTATATTAATTTAAGTATCTACCCGAATGACTATAATAGTTATTTATGATACAAGTGCGGAAAGTAGGCTATTCCCAACGAATGGCGGAGATCTAAACAAACGAGCGAAGCGAGTTTGGTTTAGCCGACATGAGTTGGGAATTTCCTACTTTCGACACGTATATCATACAACATTTTACAATGCATTAAGCGAGGAAAAAAATTGGGGCAAGAGCGCGCGCAGACAGAGAGCGGTCTGGAGTACCGAGTTCCGCGTTCAGAGTTCTGTGTTTTCATCGCTCGAGAGTTCCAGTCGACTGCTGTGTGCGTTATCGTAAGAGACTCAGTACATTCGAAAGAACGCAGAACACTGAACTCGGAACTCCAGACCGCTCTCTGTCTGCGCGCGCTCATAAACATTTTCGGAAAAAGATGTTGCGTTCTTATTTACCTTTCATTGAGGGAAAGTCTCGTAGATGTTTACATATTTCAGCATCGGTTTAGTCAGCAGGAGGCTATCACATTTAATTTTGTGCTTGGTCTAGGACGTCAGGCGGCGTTAAGTCCTATGTAAATTCATCACTTGAACTCTCCATTTTAATTTACTAAACTTAAATTAATTCTCCGGACTGAATTCATGAACATTACTGTGGCAACGGTTTTCATTGCAGGCGCGAACGGAACGAACCATGACTGGTTCGTGTTACGCCATGCGCGCGCACTGAAAACTCATTGGTTGACAGGCGCGAACGGGTAACCGTGATTGGTTCGTGTTACGCCCTGCGCGCACACTGAAAGGTCATTGGTTGACAGGCGCGAACGGGTAAACATGATTGGTTCGTGTTACGCCATGCGCGCGCACTGAAAGCGCAGATGTCGTACGGTCCGAAATGGAGTCAAGGAATTATTTTAGTACTAATTTTTTTATTTCAAAACTTTTGACGAAATTAAAATTTGTGTGTTTTAATATTAAAACAATCTGTTTTATTATTTTATTAGTAAATATTCATTTGGTTGCATCAAACATTTTCTTATTTGTGCAAAGCTGAATTATGAAGACACAACTCTCTAGTCTTATTTTTTAAACACTAGTTTGGACACAACTTTTTGAGATTTGGCAATTTAAAAAGTTACTTTTCCGCACGCGTGTGGAAAGTAAAATCCATACAATTTTTTTTCACACTTGCGAAAGTGTGCTGGGATGACTAACTTTCTATAGATATGTTGACTCGCGTCAAGAGGCACTTTCCGAGCATATGCATTGTAAAATATATTTTAAGTATGTCTCTACACCTGTTTCTGGAAGTATTTCATGTTTTCAATTTTTAATATTTTTCTTTAACATATGCCTAATGTAAAATAATTTCTGTTTCAGGTACTTTATCCAATATACAGTTCATCCATAACCTAATTAAGGCTTGTAAGTGTAGATACTTTATTCCATTCTGCTGCCTGAAAACTGTTTAAAAAAATCTTAAATTACTTACACACTTTCAACACTGTAATAAAGAATAATTTGGTAGTGCATGTAGATCGTCAGTAGGTACTACCAGTCGGCCAAAAATATGGTCTACCGCCCTACGGTTGAAGTTCATTTGCACTTCATGATACAATAAGGTCGATTTTCCCTTGCAATAATATGATGAGATGACAGTGAATTTAATGACTTAACTCAGTTATAAACGTCAACCTTAGCGATATTTAGATATCGCAGAAACTTTTGTCAAAACTGGTAGACCACTTTCTTGGCCGACCGTACTAATAACTTGTTCGTATCGATTTGTGTCTATCTATAATATGTAAATAATGAAAGAGAATTCTTACCAAAAATTTGAATAAGGAGTGTAAAATGTTCAGTAAAATGTCAACCAACCAACAAATGCATGTTTGTAATCAATGAAACACACTGGCCGAAAAGAAAGCAAGTTGCCTCATAAAGAAGAAAAAGTTTTCTAACGCGCGGTAACTTAATTAGTTCGAGGGAACTAACACATCTCACTACCCAATAACAGATGGCAGCACCGTACACATGTGGTTCGTTTCTAAGCCACACACGACGGCAGCGCTCCACACATGATTTTTCTACAGTTTTCCTTGAAGGCGGAAAAGTTAGGGCGGCTTTTCTGTGATAATAGTTTTAACGGTGTTACATAGGGGGCGTTGAAGCATGTGATAGTGAAGGTGTTCTTTGACTTATGTTGTTACTTCCAAACAAGAGTAATACCAAGTAATACGTTAAGTTATGAATATTTTTTTGAATTTAGCTGTGAGATTTATTTTGAATAGGTTTGCTGTAAACAAAAAAACATCGTAACAGGCAAATAATGGTACACCACATTCTTACTTAATTGGTTCTATGTAACTGTGTGCATGTTAGATGTACGGTCAGCAACAAAAGTAGCTGGTCACTTTTGTACTTTGTCGTAATAGCACAATTGTCAATCATGTATGGCATTTGCACCTGACCGTAAAGCGACAAGGTACGGTCAAGTGCAAAAATAAGTATCGATTTAATCCTCCCATCGTTATATACCTATACCTTAATTCGACGACATAAAATCTATGGGACATATTTATGAGCAAGTTGTGTGCACCCATATTTTTACACTTGACTGTACAAAAGTGACCACCTACTTTTGATGCTGACTGTACCCCTACTAGGAACTTGAGATCATGTAATAAATCGAATGTTAGTTTACTTAGGTCTTAAAATTGGGAGAGTACTTACTTAACAAATATTTATTTAATTAGGTATGTACGTTATTGTAAAAAAAAACTTTTTTGTGTTCTGTTTTTGCATTGTTATCTGAACTTCCTATCTGTACCAAATTTCAAGCATTCCAATCACTAGAAGTAGGTGAACTTCGACTTGGCAGATTTGACCTTAACCAACATAAAAAAAATTAACATACACAATTGCAAGGCAAAAAAACCTTGTAAGTATATAAAAAATAAACGGTTCAACACTTGTTATTTAACCTTTTTTCTTACTTCAAGGGCACTTTGTTGCTAAGTTTACCTGCTAGTAACATTATTTAAAAAAATGCTATAGGTATATTCAAAAGCGCACACTCAATCATATTATACTGATAGTGATAATACTGATCGTCATACATTCCAAAAGCGTATTTACGCCGTCACAGTGCCAGTCAGCTGGAAAACGAGCATCGCGTTTGGCACAAGGTCAGGGGTTGGCCACGCGGGTCAACGCCCGCACCGCTTTTGTAACCGAATAGGCCAAACTTGTGTTTACGCGCGAAAACTTGAATTTGACATTGTTTTTTTTAAAGGTGTTTCGGCCAGTGTTTTTAAGCGCACCTTTGTTTTTAATTGAACGGAACTCGTTGTGAGTAGTGTGGTCTTTTGGCCAGTAGGTACCTATCTATTGTGTGTTAAAGATTTATACGTATTACAGTAGGTACGCATTAAAACCTTCAACTTTAAATTCATATGACAATTCGATTGGTTTAATTTAGATTTCATACTAGTAAGTATAGAAATTAGGTCACCATTACAAATAAAATTTAGGTATAATAGGTACCAGCTTATATTTTTAGGGAAATGTGTTGCATTTCGAATAGACTTAGGTACCTGTTTATTATAAGTACCTAAATCGATGACTCTGCGGATTTTTTTTACTCTTTCTACTTAGCGCGTCAGTTTTGTGGAAATCTACAGTGCTTTCAAATTTCAATTCTTTAATTTTATGGATAAAAGACACAAAGTGGGCGAATAATATTTTTAGCGATTCTTAAATTTGATGCCTCTATAGGTACTTAGCGGGTGAGGTTTCACGATTTGACATAAGTACCTACATCCCGATGCCGTGGGAATATCGAAATGATAATATTCTAAAATAATAGTTTTAAAATTATCTCGGAATCTAATGTGCCTAAAATTTTGGAAAAAACGTTAAGTTAATAGACAGTGTACGTAGGCCTCTAACAGGATGAAGCGACGACTTGGTTAAGGTTGCGGGATCGCGTTGGATACGGATGACGCAGGATCGAATCTGTTTAGCGAACTTTGGGGGAGGATGATGTTCAGAAGTGGATGACTTTTGGCTCCAGGTAATGATGATGACGACAAAAAACTTATGATCATAAAATAATATGATTAATCTCGTAATGTGTATACCTACTTACGGAATGTTCGATTTGCATGTCCGACTCGCACTTGGCAGTTTTTTATGTCAGTGGTGGGTGAAATTAGCCTGATTCATTTCATTCGTGCATTATAAATTGAAAAAGTCTATGCGTGAAGAGTAATAAGTATGCATGTACAGGGTGTTATGATATATAAGAAAATACTAAATTTATTTAAAAGATAGGTACGTATATAAGTACTTAAATCTTTTTAAATAGACTTAAACTGTTAGATGTGCTTAAACAAACAGTTAAAAGAAAATTGTAATGTCTCTGTACTGTTTTAGGTGTTCAGTAAAGAATATAAAAAAAATGCATTGGAGTTCTTCATTGAACGTAGGTAATTTCTGATAATTCCCACGAAATTTTTATGACTGGAAATTCAGTAAATGTACCGTCAGATCTTATGGTGCAAGCAAGCGAAGTCGCTGTTCATAAAAGCAATAAAATGGTAAAGTTTGTTTGTTTATATGTTAGAGGTGATCTCTGGAGCTACTGAACTGATAAAAAACTAATAGAAAGCTACACTGTACCTGATCAACATAGGCTATTTTGAAAAAGAACCTGGAAAATTATAACAATACTACAGTTAATGTAAAACTATGTGGTGAGAACATTTTTTTACCTATTTTTTACAATGATTGACCTTTCGATAAATAAAATAAAATAGATTGATAGAAAAATTTATAGTACCTAGAGTATTGAGGTCCCGGGTTCGATTCCCGGTCGGGGCAGATACTTATTTGTGTGAAAAATACGAATATTTGTGCTCGAGTCCTGGATGTTTAATATGTATTTAAGTATGTATGTATTTTTTAGACGACCAGATGGCCTAGTAGGTAGAGAACCTGACTACGAAGCTTGAGGTCCCGGGTTCGATTCCCGCGTCGGGGCAGATATTTGTATGAATAATACGAATGTTTGCTCTCGGGTCTTGGGTGTTTAATATGTATTTAAGTATGTAATCTATATTAGTATGTTTATCCGTTGCCTTGTACCCATAACACAAGCTATGCTTAGCTTACTTTCGGACTAGGTCAATTGGTGTGAATACATATTAAACCCAAGACCCGAGAACAAACATTCGTATTTTTCATACAAACATCTGCCCCGACACGGGAATCGAACCCGGGACCTCAAGCTTCGTAGTCAGGTTCTCTGACCACTAGACCATGTGGTCGTCTAGCATACCTATAACAAGTAAGTTTTATTCAATACGCCATGCATAAACTAAATATTTACCTACTAGTTTATGTTCCGTGATAGTAAATCTGCTTACGAAACTCTATAGTAGGTACCTATCCTGCTTAACCTTAGACCGTTCAATCAGAATACAGCAATCGCCGCAATGGTTAACATTTTCCTTTCATGAAATGTATACAAATGAAAATGTGCGATGTAATGAATAAATATGTATAACTACCACGTTAAGTAGGTACAGTAGAGACTAGCTGCTCTAAAAGCGGGGCTTGAATTAAAATTTTAAACATCCTATACCTACATAAATAAATACTTAAAAATAAAATATATACATTTATTATGAACATATTTATTTTATGTGTGACACATTATTATATTATTATTGGTACGAGTGTAATGTTTGTTTAATTTTTCATGGCCCCAGTTTTCAATCTTTCTGCATGAAATTAACACGCATTACATTTTATTAGGTGTAATCTTGGTATAATGAAATATTCCATATTCCGCGTGTATATTGAATTATTCGTTAAATAGTAGGTAAATATATTGAACCAACAATTGCGTCGTGACTCTTGACCTAGAGTGGAAATATAGGTAGTCCAAGAGCCGGGGCAAATTTTGGAGCAAGTAAGTATTTGAGGCAACGTAATAACTTCCACAGTGCTTCTTTTAAAGCATCTACACAGGTAATTATATAAAACAGACCTGGATAAAGTATAGTAGGCTAAACCGATCTTTGAATTTATAATTGTTCTCAAACAAGCTGTTGCCCGCGTTTTTGTTTGCGGAGAATTCGTATATTGCCATCCCGCGGGAAAAATTCAATTTTACGAAATAAATACTATCTCATATCCTTTACAGTGAGATGAAATATATCCATACGAAATTACATCATGATCAGTTGAGTACTTTAAGTGCGAAAGCGTACCTATCAATTGTAATATTAAAATTCAATATCTGAAGAGTGAAAAACTAATACTTAGTCACAGATAAACCCAAGCAATAACCAGATAAGCGATAAAGCCTATTAAAAGTCAAAAGTCAAAGTCATTTTATTTTTATTTTTATTTATTGCTTACCTTATGTATTTGTGCTCGGGTCTTGGGTGTTTAATATGTATTTAAGTATGTATTTATCTATATAAGTATATTTATCCGTTGTCTAGTACCCATAGTACAAGCTTTGCTTAGTTTGGGACTAGGTCAATTGGCGTGAATTGTCCCATGATATTAATTAATTTATTTATTTATTTTATTTATATTTTTTCCAAGTAGATAGGTACTTGTTTTTCTGTATTATTTTTAAGCAGTGTACAATAAAGAGTCATTGTATTGTTTTGTTGTCATGTTATTACTTAGTTAAACGATAATAGATTTTTTTTAGATAATTTCTAATACTAATAATGATATATTATGTGACTCTATCTTTCCAGAACTGGTATAACTTGACCTCTCGCCCGAGACCGATTATTGTTTTGTTTTGAGACACCACGTTTTAGTTTTAGGTTATATCCAGAGACATGAAATTTGGAAAGGTTGTTCTTCATGTAAAATAAAAGGAAACCGTGATTGCAATTTCAGTGGTAATTTAATGAAATCCCGAATTTCATTTCAACTGCCTGATATAATGTTTTACCAAAGCAAAGCCGCGGCTAAGGCTAGTTTGAAATACGAGTAGAGTAGGTAGTGGAAAATGACAACTAATTAATATCGTCAACTAGTTCATAATTTAATTTGAGCTTAAGTTCTTTAGCAATGCCTAAAGTAAGTAGGTACGGTGCAAAAATATAATTATAATTATACGTTAACAAGGTGTCAGAAATATCTATACAATTCTATGTCATTAAACATAAGGTTGATGTTTACATATTTTGACGCGATGACACATACATACATATTTATGCTATAAGTACTACAAAGTTTTATGCTATAAACCCTTGTAGTATACAAACACACTGAACACTCTGATTTCTTATTGGAAATCATACTTGTTTTAGGTACCGTCACTCTCGGACTATGTGTTTTTTACTTAAGTACCTTACTTACTTACTTACTTACTCCGTTGGCTCAGCGACCCGAAGTGGATCTTGGCCTCCAATACGAGTTGACGCCAGCGCGCCCTGTTCTCAACGATCTCCTCCCAGTCTTGTGCGTGTAGAGCGCGCAGATCCTTTTGCACTTCATCTTTAAGTACCTACCTATCCAAAATCTAAACACTTCATCATCATCCCAGCTTTTATACGTCCCACTGCAAGGCACACGTTGTTCGCACGCGGGCCAGTGAGTATTGGGACTCACACACACCATTGAAATAGGGATGTTGACACCACCAATCAACTGACGTTCTTTTTATGAGCTGTCAAAACACCATCTCCCATAGAGTTTGAATGACAATAGCGACATATGACGTCATTGTTCGCATACTCAATCAACTAACTATTTATTTGTTTTAAAGCAACAAAAAATCTAATTTTGCATTTAATCGAAAATTAATCTGGCTTTCAGGGGCTGAAATAAAGCGTTTTTTTACTGGAGTCGTGTCTTTAAATTATTTTTTAATGGTGTCAACATCCCTATTCTTCGCAGTTATGTGCAAGTTTCCGCACTATATTTGCCTTCATCATAAAGCTCATGGTAAATTTTCAAAATAAATTTCTCACATAAGTTCGGAAAACCTCACGACCCTCTGCTTGAGAGGCCATAGGGTCAAACCACTGGCCTACCACGGCTTTTTACAGTTAAATATATATTAAACTTACAGCCAACGGCTACTATATGAAGTAAATCCTGGCTCATGGCACTATCCACGAAGTTTTTAAATGTTGACAATGTCAAACATGAGAAAATAAATGCTTGATACCTTTGATACCTACATACCTACTTGTTGCATGTCACAGATAGCATTTTTTTCCCATGGCTCATATTGTCAATATTCAGAAACTTCATTATCTGTGCAATGTATCAGAATTTACTTCATAATGTCCATTGACTACAAAATACTTAAACTTTATGCAAATCTAAAAAGGGCCCCAGCAGCAATAGGTGCAAGCCACACAGATGAGACGTGGGACGGGGGCGCGTCGCACTCCGCGTCGTTTGTTCGCAGGACGCGTTTCCGCCCTGTCTCTTCTGTCTGCATTGGGTCGCGACGTTTCTATACATTTAGTATGAAAACTAATTCAAGAGGCGCCGTGACAACGACGCGCCCCCGTCCCACGTCTCTTCTGTGTGGCTTGCGCCATAGGCTGGCAGCATTTTCTCCTTGAATGGCAATAGCAATTCTTCGAATTAAGAAAGATAGCTGCCAAAGTTTTGTCCTATAGTTGTGTAGGTATAGGTAGGTACACAGCGCTTTTGCGCTTCTTTAGTGGTAGATTCTTTGACATTCATCATCATCATCATTTCAGCCGTAAGACGTCCACTGCTGAACATATGCCTCCCCCAAGCCTCCCGAACAGATCGGCCCTGCGCCATCCGCATCCAATGCGTTCCCGCCACCTTCACCAGGTCGTCGCTCCATCTTGTTGGAGGCCTACCTACACTGAGTCTTCCGGTCCGCGGACGCCACTCGAGAACCTTTCGCCCCCAT
Organism: Archips crataeganus; assembly: GCA_947859365.1. Lineage (NCBI taxonomy): Eukaryota > Metazoa > Arthropoda > Insecta > Lepidoptera > Tortricidae > Archips > Archips crataeganus. The sequence continues at coordinate 12,603,911 of OX402058.1, forward strand.
CGGTCGTCAGTTCTACGAGCAATGTGCCCTGCCCACTGCACTCTCACTCACTCAGTCTCTTTGTCAGTCTAGCGATTCTTCGAGCTATGTCCGTGACTTTAGTTCTTGCGCGGTTTTCATTCATAAGTGCCTGAATTTAAAAGCGTAAAATAAACAAATAAATATATTTTGACTTTTCCTAGTACAATAATTATATAGTTAAGTGCGAGACTAACTCGATAAGTAAGGGTTCCGTGCAAATTTAATGCCTTCAAAAATTATTTTGTATTAGGTAAGTACATAATATTTGTATGAAAACAAACATTGCAAACTTTACTTCTAATCAAATTTCATAATTCTATGTCAAGCGGAAGTAACTACCTACCTTAATAACTACCTACCTTACGATAAGTACTAAGTAGTTTAGTTTGGGTTCCAACGGTTTTGTATGAAAACGCATTTTTCTATTGTATTTTTGGATGTGTGTAGAGAAACGTATTTGTTGCGATACCAAGAGACTATACAGGTAGGTATAAAGGTTGATTGGTAGAGATCGCTTTAAAACCTTCACCTATGCAAATGTAGGTACCTACCTCAACGATTGTCAATAGTGTTTTTTTTCTTTAGGTTTATCTGTACAATAAACGGTTTACTTACATGCTTAAATATTATTTTCAATAATTTATTGAATCAGGCGTTACTTTGCGGAGGTCCATATTAATGAACTAAAACAATTACTTTGCTCACCCGCGACCTTACAATAGTTACGTTTATGCAAGAAATGTGCGTTCATGCAGTTCCTCCACCTCCACACTGTACGAACACACACAAATCACATAAACCCAACCATCACCACCACCAAGCTACACTGACGCGTTTCGAACTTAACCAGAGCTCATCTTCAGAGTTACCACAACCGTATGCTATGCTACCAAATGTTAAACTCAAAAGGTTCAAAGGTTTAACATTTGGTAGCATAGCATACGGTTGTGGTAACTCAACCAGAGCTCATCTTCAGAGTTACCACAACCGTATGCTATGCTACCAAATGTTAAACCTTTGAACCTTTTGAGTTTAACATTTGGTAGCATAGCATACGGTTGTGGTAACTCTGAAGATGAGCTCTGGTTGAGTTCGAAACGCGTCAGTGTAGCTTGGTGGTGGTGATGGTTGGGTTTATGTGATTTGTGTGTGTTCGTACAGTGTGGAGGTGGAAGAACTGCATGAACGCACATTTCTTGCATAAACTATTGTATGGTCGCGGGTGAGCAAAGTAATTGTTTTAGTTTATTATTTTCAACTTGATTTTGAACCTCCGCACGTGACAGAGAAAAACGCTTTTGAAAGGCAGAGAGACAAACAATGAAGTGATCATACGTATATAAATGTTAGGTAGGTTAGGTAGGTAGGTACTTTCTTACTTTTGTGGTATATATGGAACCCTAAAATAACAGTAGGTAGGATCTTAACACCTTCGATTTTAGTCGGGAAATGTCGTTATCTTGCTCCATTTTTAAGATATCGAAGGCATCAAGATAAAGCGTTTGATATTTGTTGACGAAATCCGAGTATTTAAATCTCACAGATAGATAGTAAAGTAAGGTAGGTAGGTATTCGACAAAGTTAGTGCTTTACCATTTTATATGCCAGTTCCTACATCAAAATCAAAACAATAAGACTGATTGTCACATTGGCTTGTAAATGAAAATAGCCTTTGATGTTTTAAGCCGTAGAAATGAAAATGAACCTTAGGGTATAGTAAAAAAATTTCTTGGTCGACTACCTATACCTACCAAGATATGTAGCTAGTACCTACAGTCGAAGAGACTGAATCGCGTATCAGAGTGGAACCTTTTCGCCGCAAATGTCATATTGACATTCCATTTGTCTGCCAAATAAATTATCTTCAAATTGATTGTGAAAAGGCTCTACGATGGTAGGTACGTAATTCAGTTTCCTCGACTTTACAAACAAACATAACAAATATTCAAAGTCAACCTTACCTAAATTACCTAAGTAGGTATGCTTTTTAGGGTTCTGCTCTGTAAAGTATATGATAGTCTATTTTAATCTACTTTATTTGCAATATGTACCTAATGACTTAAATAAGTAATTTATTTTAATCTTAGAGTGTACCTACCTACCTACCTAGATTTCTGTGAAAGAATTATTAATTTTAATTCAGTCTTAGTTCCTATGAAATTTTTCATTTGATAAATTATCGCTTGGTAGCTACCTACATACCTACTTACAGAAACAAAGAAACTAATTCTACCTATCTACCTAGGTATATAGCTATTTCTTTTAGGAACTTATTCAGTACCTACCTAGGTAGGTACGTACCTACCTAATATTTATTCAAATTCGAATAATTTATTTCCAGGCGAAATGTAAAATGTAAATGTTATTGTATTAGTGGGGACAAACTTATTTCTAGACACATTACATTACATTTTTTACATTGTTTACTTAATAATACTATTATAGCTATAGGTACCTGTGTGGGTAGATAATGTACATATTTGGTTACTTACTTATCTACTAATCTTTACTTATTAAAATATCCTAACATTACAACTTTACTGTACCTAGGTATTTAAAAATTACTTACTTTCAATTGGTTGTTTCTGCAAGGCTTATTATGTAGGTAAGCTACGCGTCCATCAGAGCTGTGCGACTGCGAAGTAGCTACCTTACTGGTGTACGAAGATAATTAAAGCTATGCATAACGAGGCTAGAAAAATGATGTTGGTAAATAAGTAGGTAGGTAATTTTTTCCTCGACATCGCTTAGCTAGCTCACACAGCTCCAATGGATGCGCAGCCTTAACCAGGTAGGTATGTTACGTCTGACGGCAAGTCTCTACAAGGAAAGTACTACTATCCTTTAGTAGGTACCTAGTAGGAATGTAGGTGCCTACAAACAAAGTAAAAGATCTTATATCTGTCTTATACAGATTTTGTCTAGAGAAAAGCTTTAAGAAAGTAAACTGTATTTTTAAGTAGGTAGGTATTAATAGAGCTGATTAACGCTCATAATGATTACAATGCATTGGTAGTTAATAGCTTCTTTATCCTAAATAAAACATTTATATAACGGACATGATCATTCTCCCATCATTGAATTAACGGCCAATTAAAACGGTCAAAGACAATATCCCCATAAAACACCTCAACAAAACGCGTTCGAAATTCAAACCGGACAAAAACAATTGCCCGCGATCGTTGACAATTAAACGTCGCGTAATTAAATCGAGGCGTGGCCAGGCGTTAATGAGGGCCTCAGAGGCGGCAATCAACATTAAAGATTGGCGGGAGATGCGACTCCGGCCCCGCACCCCTCATTACTTATACAAAATACTTAAGACGAGTCGTCCCGCTCTCCGCGCGCTAATAGCTCGCGCCCACTCGCTATCGCCGTCCCGCTTTGCCCGCCGAGCGTAATTAAGCCCTCGCCTCGCCTCGACTCGCTCGCGGCCCCGCCCTCCGCGGGGCGCGGGGTACCGCTCCAGGCGGGGGGGCGCCGACCGACCGCGTAGTGTGCCGGCGACCGTTGCCAGTGAAGCGTCGCGCGAACTGCCGACGGCGAACGACCGAACATCTACACTAACAACTTTTGTTTTATTAACAGTTATCAAGTGCTACACGGTGTCGCAAGTTCCTTGTGTTTTGACTGGCCACTGTCGCAGTGTTGTACGAGTTTGCTCTCCTTTGGATATTGGACAAGTGATATTTAGTGACTGTGCGTGCGATGCCGCAACGAGTTTAGCAGCGTTCTGCGGGCGATGCTAAAAGGTTGTAATTACTTTTTTATTCGTGTGAGAATCTCGTTTGAAGACCAGTGGTTGCCGTGATTCATCCTGAGATTAATTTTGTAATTGGCCAAAAGCGCGGAAGTCGGGGGCGATTTGAAACCCAACGGTCGGTTGCGAAACTTATTAAACTGACAACAAAAATTTAAAAACAAGATCCTGTTCGCAATTTAAAATTTTATAGCTCGTTTTATTCGTTTAAAACGTATCGCACAAGATAGTAGAATTTTCCGTTGAACACTTTAATTAAATGATTTTATGACTCTACGGTGATAACAAGCCTTAATGAGATTCTTGATTAATATTTGCATTCAGTTCATTTCGCTCGCATAGAGCAGATTAAACGTTTTCTTTGTGCGCAAAATCTAATAAGAAATAATTTCTTGTGTTCGCCAGCTTATAAGCACAAAAACAACATACCACACGTAAGTAGATACTACCTGCATTCGCTCCCTTGGAACGATACTGACACAATTGGAATTATTGTAATTTCAAAAATGAACTTTATGTGAAAATAAAAACAGGTTTAGTTTTGAAAGGACAATAATTGTAATTGTGTGTGTCGTTCTAAAGGAGCGATGTGTAGTAAAGCAACTGTAGGTAATAAAGTTAAGTAGGTATCTACGGAATAACTAAGATCAATACACCTATTTAGAAAAGGAAAATATGTTTAAAAAAAAATCTCATTTAATAGAGTAGGTTCTTAACTAAACCATAATTCTGTTTTGGTAAATAGTAAATTGAAAACCCTATTTGATCAGTGATTTCTGACTATAAAAAAGATTATAATTCTGACATCTTACTTAAAAATCTACACAATATTTTCCGATTTAGATGGAGGAATGTTCCTTTTATGTATATGAATGAATGTTTACTATTGATAGGTATACCAGATGCCTTATAGGCGCAGTTTTTACTAGAATTTCTTGCATTTATAAATACCTACGCGATAACTCAACACTGAATCAGACTGATTAGGAGTGATAACTTAATAATTCTGAAAATGTATTGCGAATTTCTTTATTGTGCAGAAAACTAAAAAATGCAATCACAGATTCCTACCTACAGCAATGAAAAATTTTTAAGGTGTAAGTATTCTCTGCAACTAGGTAGGTAGGTGTACCTAGGTAAGGTATTTACAACACAGTATAAAACTACCTACCTAGTAAATGCATGCAAATTCTTTACTACACATATAATTTAAAAATAAAAATACAGATACACAGAAAAAGTATAAAGATGACCTTATCCCTAATAAGGGATCTCTTCCAGTTAAGCTAGCTGAGAGAATAAAATTGACAAAGATAGGCAAACCATCACAATAACGTGCGGTAAATAAAAAATAATATGTACGTAGGTACCTAGTACCTACCTACCGAAAAAAAAACCTGACTAGAAAATTAATTTAAAAAAAAGAGAACAGAGATGTCATAGATTCTGATATGGCCCTTTATAATTTAGATTTGTTCTTCTGTGTTTACTAAATGCTGCATTCCAGGTCATCAATCAATATTTTTATTGTTTTCTATAGGTTTTAACGCAAAAAAACTGTCATAGCTATTTGAATTTTACTCGTAAAACGATTTGTAAGTTTCTGTTTAGATAGAAAATATGCATTTAAAGTGGTGAAAAGCTTAGTATAACCATAATGACAACGGATGGTCCGTCGTCGATGTTTTGTTTTGATAAGTTAGGTTAGGGTAATCGCGCCTGATATGGACGGCTTGCGAAAAAATATAGGAAGCAGGCTGAAAAGGTGCCATCTTTGCGATTTTTGGCATTCACCCCGCCCTAAATAAAATAAGTGCATGTTACCTATACCTATTTCAATCATGTATGTCGCTTGTTAACAAAATATTTTCGGTTATTTACCGTCTGTTGACAGTTGAAATAAATAAATACTTACATAAGAAATATATTTTCGATCTTTAAGAAATGTTGACTAGGTAGCTATATCTTTCTTAGATTAATTAAGTAGACATCTTGTTAAAATTTAGAATTTTATTGACCTGAACAACTTGTTTAGGTACATATGTGCGTCTTACTATTAAATTACATACTAAAGTATCCTGTTTGGTTGCTCAGCTTGTATGTTTTAATGTCATCTTTATAAATAAAAATTGAATGTACCTACTCGTAATGTAAGCGCATTACTTGAGAATGGTTAGACCTATTTGGCTTATTCTATTTTTTGTTTGTAATTGTCAGGTCAGGACAAGATTAGTATGAAAGAAAATGTATTCAAAATGTGCAGGTGGTAGGTATATCAATATTAATTTATTCATCATCATCATCATCATTTCAGCGGAAAGACGTCCACTGCTGAACATAGGCCTTCCCCAAGGCTCGCCAAATAGATCGGTCCCGCGCCATCCGCATTCAACGCGATCCCGCAATCGCGATTAATTTATTATGTGCACCCAAATCTTTTGTTAAGCTTAACATTGGCTTTGTATTTCGCAAGTGCTACCTAGGTATTTACTACATGAAATAAGTAGACAACCTGCCTGCTTAATACACGTCAATTATGGTAATATACCTAAGTACTTAAAAATTATTCATACTAATTGGCAACGTGAAATGGTGTATAGGTAATATATACTATTTCATTTCTATGTTTATTTATGTTTTGTTGACCCACTATGGGTAACATACCCACCTAAGATCGAAAGCATCAGAAAAAAGGTGCAAGTAAAAAATATCAAATATTAAATAAAATAGCTCAAAAACCAAGACTCCAAGTCTTGGTTTAAAAATTTAAAAAGCCGCTAAAACAAACGCGTCGCATTCCCTCGCAACGGGGCGGCCATATTGAAATCATTTTCCCGCGCCCCGATTAAGATCGATATTCACAGATTGATTCATTAATCAAATACCCTCGATCGTTATCTCGAAGGAAAAGTATTTAATTTATTACGGCTAGATAATTGATCAGGCTGCGTAGGAGACAATGCCACTGTTATATGGAAATCGGTTTGCATAACCGCTGTTTAGAATTCGCAGACCTCCCAGCTGTGAAAACATGGTTAAGGAGGTACCGGATTCATAATGATAAACCGTTGACATGATTTTGATTTTAGTGAATAAAATGATTGTATTTTTTGGGTTTACCTATCAAAATTTAGAAATATTTGTTTCCGAATATTTAAAATCCCGAATGCTTCATTTATCAGAATGCATTTTTTTCTGAAACAGTAAATATTTCAGGAATTTTATAAAACGACCCTAACCTAACCTAAAGGGTTCTACACGATGGTCCTGAAATAAATCCTGAAATATTTACAGTTTCAGAAGAAAATGCTTTCGGACAAATGAAGTTTTCGGGATTCTAAGCCTTCGGAAATAAAATTTTCTTAACATCGATAGGTTCCCAATTTTTTTTTTTTTTAAATTTAAGTTGCGATTTCGAACATGATTTTAATGATGAACGTCTTTTTGTTTTCTAATCGGAATTTTTTAATAGAAAGTATATTTGCATCTTCGTTTCAAATGTAGGTAGCTCCCAAATTTTAGTGAATAGAGAAGTGTCTAAAAAATTGGTGAAAAACTTAATCACATGCACGAGATTGTTAGTAGGTTTTTATTAGACTGCAAGGAAAGGGTTATGTGTTTAGCTACTAAAGACACGTAAACTGGTTTTAAATATCTTTTATTACAAAGAATTTAATGAGAAAAAATGCTTACGTAGTTGTCTCATTGAACTAGATCTGGTCACATTGCACCGACCACGAAAATATGAGAACAAAATCAACAGAAATATTTATTGATAGGTATAAATTAATTTCAATAAAAAAAACCTTCTGTATAATTCCCGTACCTACCCATGAGAATTCCGGGAAAATATATATGTATCCTCACCTCACACTTCAAAATCCATTGAGCCGTTTAGGATGCAGGGCGTAACAAAGAATGATACATACCTACATACATAAATACATACGCTCGAAAAACATAACCTTCCCTTTAGTCGGGTGAAAACTATAAATATCATTTCAATTTCTCAAGCAGAAATACCTGTAATGAAATATCTGTTTTATTTACATAAATAAACAATGGTGCGTCTTACGCAAAACATTCTACAAAGAATATCGTGATCTGGCTTCACAAAGTTTCGGCTACGGGTCGCGAACAGCGCAACTGCTAACGCCATCTATCGGGCGGTAGTGGAACTAACCGAAAGGCCTGGGAAACTCGTCAGCCACTACAGATAAGGGCCATCGTGACGGCTCGTTGAGATGGACAACAGATAAGACGATAAGCTCTAGATAGTGTGTTTGTTTAATTTAAATTTAAAATTGGGACGTTAGCGTGGGCCGTGGAAAAGTCGCTTTGTTCATATATCCTTCTTTATTTCGCTTGTTATGATGTATTTAATGCTACATTCAATGTGCCTCGTTTGACCCTTTACCCTTTTCAAAATAAGTGTTTAATTTAATACTTCCACTACTTTAAAAGTGATATAAAAGTATAAAGATTAAAACTTCAATAAAGCTTTAATAAACAAAGTTTCAATATTGATTTAAATTTTGCCTTTGTCAGGCACAGACAAAACATAATTACCTATAATGGGTCTAAAACCTTTATTGAATATACGAGGGGCGTTCAATATAAAGTGAGAATGAGATGCAAACTCTTTTAATATTACGAATTTAAATACTGGCCGGTAAAGCTAATCTATCTAGCTGATTGCTATGAAAAAAAAAACTAACTGTCTTTTGTTTAAAAAAATATACGGTAATTTCTTTGCAATGCTATTGAGTACGTTAGCGAAAATGGAGAAAATTGAACTGCGCGCCGTTATCAAATACTTGTATTTGAAAAATTTTTCTACGGACCAAGTCAATTTGGATTTGCGGGACACTTAAGGGTCTAATGCTCCTCCGTATTCGACAGTCGCACGTTGGTGCGCCAAATTTAGACGTGGAAGAACATCGACAATGGACGACCCCCGCTCCGGACGCCCACTACAGCAGTAACTGAAGAAATTGTGAAAAAAGTCGAAAACTCAGTTTTGGCGGATCGTCGTGTCACAGTTCGTTTTATTGCTGAAAATGTAAAGATTTCAACGGGGAGCGTGCATAATATTTTACATGAACGCTTGGGTATGAAAAAGGTATCTGCGCGTTGGGTACTAAGAATGCTTACTGACACGCAAAAACAAACTAGACTAGAGATTTGTCAAGAAGCTTTGAACCTGATGCAGCAAGACCGGGAACTTTTTTTGGCGCGATTTATAACAATTTACGAAACATGGCTCCATCATTACGACCCTGAAACGAAACTGCAGTCTATAACATGGAAAAGGCCATCATCTCCAACTCCGAAGAAATTCAAGGTGAGCCCATCTGCCGGTAAGGTCATGGGCTCTGTTTTTTGGGATGGTAAAGGGGTATTAATGATTGAGTATCTCGAGCATGGAGCCACTATTACGGGCACTTTATACGCCAAACAAATAGCAACATTGCGCAATGACATCCGCGAAAAACGGCGAGGTAAACTCTCGAAAGTTGTGCTGTTCCACCAGGACAATGCCCCGGCACACAAGTCCGCCGTTGCAATGGCTGCAATTCGTGATGCTGGGTTCGATATCTTTAAGCATCCTCCGTATTCACCAGATCTCGCTTCCAGTGATTTCTACCTACTTCCGAGATTGAAACAATACCTGAGAGGCCAGAAATTTGAAGACGACGACGCGGTAGTCGCTGCAGTACAAGATTTTTTAAGTACTCAAGATGAGACCTTTTTTAAAAATGGAATTTTAAGTTTAGAAAAAAGATATACTAAGTGTATTATGCTAAAAGGTGACTATGTCGAAAAATAAAATGACATTTAGTAAAAGTTGTTTATAACATACTCATTCTCACTTTTTATTGAACGCCCCTAGTATATCTTCAATTCAGAGGTTAGGTACTGTCTCAGATATCTGAATCAAATCCACCGTATCTTTCTATCGTCATCTTATGCAGTTTGGCAGATAGGAATAGTAGATATTTACTCACTTGTGATTTATTTGCGCCAGTTCTACATGTTGGGCCAACGTCAACCAACCTGAGGGACACCTGAACTTACCTGACCTAAGGAATTAGAATTAGTACCATGTATGCCCATTTCATCTTGTTTGCTTGTTTGGTGTTTCAAAGTTTATTCGAAATTTTCAGTAGATGGTTGGGTTAGGTTGGTTACTCTGAATGAACACCTCTGTAAAGGTTTTACATCGTTTTTTACATTCAATATTTAGTCCACATTTAACCCTGTACGCTTTGAATATTGATCAATTTATGGAAACATTCGTGAACCACAATTAACCAATTCTGAAAAATAATTACGGTGGTATTGAGTAAAACTAACCCAATCATTTGCTGAAATAATACTAATGAATTTTAACACGCCTTTAATAATATGTTAAGCGGACATTAGACAATAAGCCTACATACAGATCCAAATGTCAACTTTATCAGAAATTGGCATAATATCGGTATAAAGTCACCGACCTGCCGGGTGTTGGCTCCTCGCCTAGATACATCGCATTACGGCGCGGGCGCAGAATCACAATGCCGCTTAATATTCACGCTCACCGCACCAGAATAACATACCTACGTGAAACTATGTAACTTGAGAAAAACTGTAACTATGCTTTAGTAAAAAAGTGACAACAATTGAATCGTTTACCCTAAACTCTAGACTGGTATTTTTGGCACGATAGCAGTTTTTGGTTGGTATTTGAACATCAATAAAGCAAGAAAAAACTGTTGATGCAACTGTCAATAATTGGGCTATTACATAGACATAGAATCATGATCTGAAACGAGATAAATATATGTAAGTACCTACATTAAATTAGCGTTCCGAAAGTGTCAACAATAAGCCGATATACCCTAAGATCTAGGAAGAAGAAATTCAAGGGCAATATTGAGAATAAACATACCTAGACGTACTTAAACTATTGATTGGACACAAAATGCTAGTATTCTGCTGTCGGATTTAACGGAATATCTACTAATGGTCACATTCTGGAAAATAAACAAATCTCGATTTAGTGTTAAGCTCAATTTATTAGTGTTAAATTTATGGAAATGTCAAGCCTAAGCCAGGATTGACGGCTAAATCTGGATATTTTTTTATAGCATCAGATTTTTTACTCAAATTGATTTCATGAAAAAAACTGTGTGTCCTTAGTAAAAGGTAGATGCCCATTTTTAATTATCTGTGTGCCAATTTCGTCAAAATATTTCTTATTAAAATAACTGTAAAAATGTAACAAACAGATAAAATCGCTTTCGCGTTTAAAATTATTATTCAAGTATCTTTTTTTAAGTTCAATTCATCCATAGATGACACAAAACTGGCTAAACAGACATTGTGCGAGTAAAAACCGTTAAAAATTGACACGAATCTCTCATTCATCGCATAAACCGTTTACTTAACAAATTGTTCCACGTCCGTTAACTTTTTCAAATTCAATCTCGAGGTGTTCTATAGGTAAATTTCCGGCAGCGGTGGTCCGCCGAATGCCGAATGTCAACAAAACATGGCGTCGTCGAAATCGATTTCCGAATTCGCTTTTCAAACTAGTCCAAAATAGTGGCGGTTGCATGGCGACGCAACATTACGAAGTGGAAAACGCAATCATGATTTTCTTTACAATTTTCTATAATGATACAAATTTAATAGAGAAAAATAGTATTTCGTAACGGTTACACCTGGCTGGTTACAAAAATTAAAACTCTAATTGATTTACTTTTTCATCGACATAATGTTATTAAAACATTGGTGGCCAGTAAGTTTTCAAGTGCAAATTGAACGTAAATTTCCTTTTAAAATTATTAGTGGCCAGTATTTTAAAACGTGCGCTCTAGTTTAAATTTTCTTAGAGCAATTTATGAGGAGCGAGCGACATCAATAAGTTTTTCGTCGATTCCGTACGTGCTTATATGGTATGATAATTTGTTTCCGGTGTGCGCGCGTGCGCGGGCCACGACAAACTATTACATTCATGGCGTTAGCACGATTTGCATTTGAAATATTTCGTCTGACTCGCGCTTCTAGGACACACAATACCTTCGGGAGAGCGGTGTTCTTAATAATAGATTATGTGCCATATCAAATTTCGTGGTACATTTTTCAGAGGCTCGTGCTGGAGTTTCTTTTGCCGTCTATAATAGGGCCCATTTGGAGTGCACGTGCGTGGAGAATGGGTCAGTTCAGTTTGTGTTTAGCTTCTATAGACGATATAGACGATCTAACGGATACCATTTATTACCTAGCGTAGCATCTAGTTACTGATATACACCTTTTAGTTTTTGGACCGAAACCGTATCAGGATAATCTTTTGTATTTTTTTTTGTTGACATACTTTAATTCAACACTTGAGGACTATGGCCAGTGAAGACGGAATCATTCTAGTTCACACGAAATAATTAGGTAGGTATTTTAATGTCGAATCGTTTGCCATTTTATAATAATTTTATGTGCAATATCGATATGCCGTACTTATGATTTATTCGCGCAGCTAAGCCTAGTTTCAGAACGATAATAACATTTGGAAATTGGAAATTTGAAATGAAATAATAAAAAGGCAACTTTGCATTAGGTACATTAATCACCAATTGACTAACAAAACCAAGTTAAACAAACAAAAAGTTAAACAAACTAAGCACGCGTAACATGAATTCTAATTTAGATTTATAATATGAGTCTTCTTCTAAAACGTTGGATTACGATTTAATTAATACCAGAAGTACCGATCAAAGATAACTTCGCCGTATAATATTATAGAAAATCAAATCAATTGTCGCGCCAAAAAAAAAACCATAAAAATTTGCATCACATTTCTTCGTTAAAAAGTAAAATGGCGCGATGCTTTTGTTTTATTCAATAATTGCCGAGTTTCGGCGAAACTGGTTCCGCCAAGGCCAGCCGTCGAACCTCCGGGGGTCTGCTGCATATAACTAAAAGTAACATTTCTTCTTACCATTGTTATGTTACTAAAGCTGGAAAATTGGTACCCTATTTCATGTGAGAATTTCAGTTTTATAAACCATAGAGTTAGACTGAGAAATAGCTGCTTCTTTAAATAGAGCTGTATTTCGTCATAGGTATAGGTGAATTCTGATTTTCACCCAGTCTCGCGAAATTGTCACATGGTCCTCTAATATTTAAGAAACACATGATACAATAATACTGGTGAATAATGAGGAAATTTAAATAATATTTTATTTCTTTCAAATCAGCAGAGATATCTAAGAAGCGCGAAATTAAATTTTCCCCCATTGGAGAAGGTTGCAAATTGTCTCGCTATTGGGTTAATCAACTTTTTCTTGGCACACGTTGCTATGGTTACACAAATTTTGTCTCATGGACAACCTAAGAATTTTTCTATGAAACAGTATGAAGATGTCACTTGGGCAACTGGGGACTGAGTAAACAACACGAAAAAGTTGATTCACCTATAGGATTAGGAAGTATATATTTTATGTAGATAACTAATGCTTATTAGTCCTACATGGTCCGAGTTTCTTTACAAACCATATGAAAAAAGGCATTTCTGCAATTAGTGACAATATTGCAAGCCCAGTGGGAGCTCCTGCAATCTTGTATAGTATACCTAATAATGTTTTATATAGCACAATTTGTCCTTAAGATGTCTGGTGAGATAAAGCTAGTTTAAATAAATGACTGTTAATACTGGCCGCTTAGAAAAATACAATTTGACTGTTTAATACTAACACAGATTATAAACAAAGAAAAGTTCGATTTTCAAAAAAAGCGCTCGCTCGATCGTGGCGGATGCCTCGCAGCGTTTCGAGTTGACATAGCGCGCGGTTTTTGACGCCTCTGACGAATTACGTTTTTACAGGATCGGAAATCGATTGTGCTGTCACCCGAATACAGCTTTTTAGCATGAAATATTTGCACGTATTGAACTTTATAGATATTTCTTAATTAGATTTAGAGTGTTTTATTGGGCTACGATTTTGTGAAATTTGCGGGACTAATTTATAAGACGCATTTGTTACATTTAAAGATTATTTACTGTATTTTAGTTCTAGGGTTTGGTGCATTAATTAGTTTATCAAAGTTAGAAAATACCGAATATATTAATACCTATAGCGTCTAGCTCCATGTTGCCTCCCCCCCCCCTCGGATGAGCGACGAACAAGGCCACTGCGTGACAAAAAACAACCTTAATTCGTCATCCCTCGGACTAGACAGCAAACTTATCAAGATACAAATTAAGTACATGAATTATGTGATAAGAGTCATATCTTGTAATCCTGTCCATATTGTATATACCTAAGTACCTAAGTACATTGTCGAGCCACTCCAGTACAGTAATAAACTGGTTATCTGGCAATAATTAACGATAGTGAATGCCCAAAACCTTATCACCAATGTTTGCTATTAAATAATCGATACGACACTTAATCGATAAACGGTCATTGCTATGGTTAACAAGACAATGTAGGAAATAGGGGAACGCATTAGGCGTGTTAGGAGCACTCGTTAAAAAAAATTAAAGCGACTTTTATTCAGTTAAGTGTTGCTTCTTCAAAAATATTAGGTGGAGTGCGAAATATTTAATGGATTTTTTAAATATTTCTTTTTGGGGTCCGTACCCAAAGGGTGCTAACGACTATTACTGAGACTCCGCTGTCTGTGCGTCTGTCACTCACTGGGCATCTCTTGAACCGTAATAGACACTTGAAATTTTCACCGATTATGTATTACGGCTGCTTTTATCAACATTTTTTCGTAACGAATTGAATTATTCTACATTGGGTGGCAGGAGAGTTTCACATTTTTAAACCAAACATAAGGTAAACGTCTCTGTGCTCGACACTGACCCAACATGGCACCTTCAATCTGATGTCATAGTAAGAGAGGTGACAGATGGGTGTCATTTACTGGGCGTTGAGGTGTCAAACATTTTTGAATTTACCTTATCTATCAAACGAACTGAAGTAATTGAAGATGATAAAATCATGATACCGTCACTAAAATACAGAAAAAGTTTAGTACAATATTGTAACAAAAACTTAGTGTGACACAGGTATTTCAAATGGAATGGATCAATCTTCAACAGAACAAAAATCCAGTCTCTCCATATTTTCTTCTCACGCAATAAAATAGGTACCTAATAAATAATGTGATTTAATTATAATAACAAAAACAATATTGTCAGTAACTACATTAAATTTTATCCAAATAGAAAATAATTATATATGTAGATTATTTACGATGAAGCTAAGAAATTGTTCAGTTATAATATAAATAGTAAACAATTATCTGTTTTATGTGTTTATAATAATTTAATTACATTAGTTTAGCACTTATAACAACCAAGCGGGTTGATAATTATCCTTTTTATTACCTACTCCTCGGTTTCTTTACATAATTACTTGATTTTACTTGGAGCTATCAACAAAAACCTACAGTTTCTCAGAAAAAGTCTTAAATGTTGTTTTCATATAGGTATACAGAATGTCCTAAAACTCAACAATACCTTGGTACCAGGTGAGAGGTAAAAAATCCATATCACTCAGGTATACTTCGTTTTTTTAGCATTAGAAAAAGAGTAAACAAACTTGTCGAGACTTTTTTTTTAAATGGCTTTAATAATAATGGTAATTATTACATATGAAACCAAAAGAATGCCATCATCATCATCCCATCCTATATATGTTACAATGCAGGACACAGGCTTCCTCTCAGAATGAAAGGGCTTGGGCCGTAGTTCCCACGCGGGCCCTGTGCGGATTGGGAACTTTACACACACCATTGAATTTCTTCGCTACTTTCAAAAAAAAACATGCAAAAATAATAATATTAAATAAAAAACCATTTATTTCAGAAATTAATAAAAAAATACTTTAAAATCGTCAATGAGAAAAAAAAAAGAAAATATTTTGTTATCCGCAACAAGCTTCGTCATAGCAACAGACTGAGATCCGCAACAGGCTTCGTCAGCTAAACAAAAATATAAAATCCGCTACAAGCTTCGTCATATTACTTAAACCTAAGCATTCAAACCTGATTCAAACCTGGTCCAAACGTCCCAAAAACACTTGCCGCACTACCCCGTTGTATCGCTAAAGATATGTGTTGGACCAGATAAGCACCAGAACGCGGATCGCTCCCTCTATCCCTCATACGCCGTCCTAAATCCTTAATAAACCGCTTAGCCTCAACGCACCAAGACCCAGCAGTCTCAACAGCGACCGGAACGAATTCATACATTTTCTCTAACTCGGAATTATTTTCCGTGCTTCAACTTTGCCGCCCCTTCGGCAGCCGCCCCGGCATTTCTTCGCAGGTGTATACAGTTTCCTCACGATGCTTTCCTTCACCGTAGAGCTCATGGTAAATTTCAAATATAATTTCGCACATAAATTCCGAAAAACTCAGAGGTGCAAGCCCGGATTCAAAGCCACGACCCTCTGCTTGAGAGGCAATAGGTCAAAACACTAGGCCACCACGGCTCCTTAAAAAATAATGTAAATTACCTTATTTCCTTGCTAATTGTTACATTTTTGCTGTGGCTTATTTTTCTAAAGTGTTTTTCAATAAAACGACACGTCAAAATCGCTTACCTTCTTTCCAATGCTAAAAAAAAACAAAGTATAGTTACGCGATAATAGAGTGACATTATATATATCACTTTTGGTATTAGACATTTTCGAAAAAGTTACCACTATCGCTTAATTAAAAGACATAATTTTGTTTTCTTATTTTTTCCAGAACTGTATTATATTATATTTATTATTACTAGCTGACCCCGCAAACGTTGTTTTGCCATATATCACCTAGGTGTATAAAAAATAGCCTACGACCTATGTATTCTCAAACCTACCGAATATAGAGATTTTTTTATAAAAATCGGTCAAGCCGTTTCGGAGGAGTTCGATAGCAAATTTTAATCTCTTTTAAATTAATCTTGAGTCAGCTAAATACCTACATATAAAGTTTTAGATGTATTATAAATAATAGTAATAAATATTTATATCGGATAATTGTATCCATGGAGTTAATGTACAAAAATATAATTGTAAAATAAAATACTTGATTGGTCCTCTGATAATGCTGTGTCCTAACAGGGCTTCACATGAATACCTGCCTATTTATAATTACATCCATGTTTGTAATATGATATTGATATGCAATAAAGAAATGAATGTGAACAACGGGCTGAAAAATCCCAAATTCATTTTGTAATACCTTGTGTACTTATATTTTTACCTAGCTAAATTACCTACCACAATTAAGAATATGTAAGGGCTTAAAAAAGTGCGTTTAACATTGCAAATGCAAACCACGCCGCCATTTTGTTTCCCTCGATTGTGCGTGAATCATTTCATTATGCATGCGAAGTGTCACTTTAATTAAGTTTTGTTTCTGCACCGTGGACGTTTGTAGAACTCGTTATAAACGATCCTGTTGTTCAAAAATAACTGCGGTACAGTGTTCACTAATGAAACGCATAGAATATTTTGACCGAATGTTCACTTGGTCGAGTTGTTGTTTCACCGAGATTTTTAGTCGGCTGTGGTTGGCAGAGTGGCTCGTTTCCTGTTCGTACCAAAAAACTCTGGAGACATAATCATCACCATCATTAGCCTGAAGACATCTTCTGTTGTACAAAGATCTCCCCCTTAGAATGCCACTATGTATGACACATGTCACCTGCATGCAACTATTTCATCAGTCCTCCTAGTGGGAGGCGTGCCAACGCTGATTTTCTGGTTCGTGGTTGTCACTCGAGAAACTTTCTCCTCCGACGACACAGTCTCACATTAGTATCTAGATATGTATATACGTAGCTTCATGTTTTCTATATACATATCTTATCTTAACCCTATTATCTACAGCTTGCAATTCGGGAAATGCAAATCAAGCAGCGTTGTTACAACACAAATTGAATAATTTATTGTTTTAAAAACAAAGCAGCACACATGAATCACGTGTTCAGCCTCATAAATAGTTTCAGTCCGTACTTTCCGATTTTATTGATAATTAAAATTGGTGGCAATTAAACACGATGTAATTACGACTAATTGTAAATCAGTGGATTAGCGCGGCGTTTTTATTTGATCGGTTATCTTTATCTTAGTTTATGGTTTAATTACTTTTTCATATAGGACCTCGTTACTGCGTATCGGCATGTGTAAAATTTAATGTGTTTGCTTTCAATATCTATGGCTGTAAAAGATAGGGAGTGGTAGAATAACTAATTAAACAGAACAAGCATTCATAATAAAAATAGCCCACTTAACGTAGGTTCTTTCTTGAAACTGTATAGTGTATTGTTTTTGAATATAGGTATCTTATTTAGTGTCCCTAAGGGGCCTAAGGCAACTTCCATTCTATCCGGCTTGAAAGTCTTGAAATTTGAGCTTGCCGATTACATTTTAAGGCATAATTACGTGAAACAAAACCTCTATTAAAACGTCTTTGTGGTGGAACCGAAAAGAGATAATTCCCTGCATGTCCCCTGGCCGAGAAGTCAAGCCGACATCCCAAATTACCCTCCGAGTCTCCCATTGTTCAAAGTCTGCAAAAGCAATAAAAATGCCCTTAAAACAATAGTTTCCCCCGGGCAACGACTGGAGATATGCATAATAATTACTTTGCAACATACCGCCTTAACGCTCCTTGTCGGGAACAGGTGTGGCTTTTAATGGTATAAATATTTTATAACCCATTAGATTTAAAATTAGTCTAAGAGTGTGAAGCGTGGATGATTCAACACAAACAAATGCACGTGAATTTAAATTTGAAATTGATACGGGGATTATAGCTGGGAAACCCATTTCACGATGTAAATATCTACAATTGTTGCAATTCTACTAGTGATATCGTGGTCTGGTAACTTTTTTCAAGTACAATTTTTTCAAGTAAAATTTCACTAATAAATTTAATGAAAACCAAAGCTAATTTTTAATACTAATTAAGGTTGTGTATACCGAACCGTTTACCAACGAGATGAACCAATCAAGTAAAAGACTAGTCGTCTACCTTACTACACGTTCCAAAGAGGCGCTGTACAGAAACCGGTGGAGACAGAATATCCGCTCCCGATGCGACCCTGAGGCGCTACTACGAAATTCGAAAATCGAAGTTCGTATCGTATTATCCCTCTCACTCTCGTGTCAAATCATATTAGCGTGAGCGGGACGTCACAAAACGAAGTTCGAATTATGCACTTCGTGGTAGGGCCTCTGATACTGACCACGATTCTCAGACATGAGCACCAACCAAGGAGGCGAGAGTCATTTTACAGGCCTAAGCTGGAACATTTGAACTGTACACGGAAAGAACACTTTTTTGAAAAATGAAACTTTAATTTCAAAATGTAGAGCTCGCAAAGTACTATATAGGGAACGTGCACATCGACGGTGCTGCCATCTGATGCCATCAATTTGACTGTTTTACCCTGATAAGTTTCTTTTACTGTCCGCATAGTGTCTCTTCTGCCACATTAGTGCTGCCGCCTATAGTTTCTGCACGTTACCTATAACTTACCATTGGAATTCAAACTAAATACAAACTGAAATATATGTAGATGCACAGAAAAACCCCAGAAAAAAGACCAATGCTGGGAATCGAACCCAGGTCCTCAGCATTCCGTGCTGCGTGCTTACCCCTACACCATCACTGGTCTAGAGGTTAGCGACGAATTTTTCCCATACATCATACTTCAGTCTGTTATAATCACCTTATGCAGTGATAAAGCGCGTAGCTATGTTATGCCCTCTATCGAGAGACTTAACACTCCTTCGCAACTAACCGCTCACCTGGACCAAGAGATGGCGCTACTGTGCCAACTTTAACAAGTTAGGTATGAAGTATCTTTTTGTATTTTTTTTTTCAACTTCATTTTTTATTACTTTTATGGTCATCCCGTGAAACCATATATTTCAAACTAAATACAAACTGAAATATAGATGCACAGAAAAAACCCCACCAATACCATTGGATATCTGAATATATTTTTCACTTTTATAGAAATGGTTACCATAGTACCTTTTTATTCGTGATATTAACTTTCAAACAGCTATAGCTCAAAAAGTTGCTCAGGTGAATGAAATAGACATGTTCTTTCCATGTACCTACTCATTATTATTTTTCTTATGGTTTTTAGTTTTAGGATAATTTTCCTTGTACCTAGGTATGTAAAATGTAAAAATAGTATTATTCCTTAACAATAAATATGTAGACTAGGTAGCTAGGGCACGGCAATGTCAGAGAGGAAGAGGAAGGTTATTTTTTACAAATTTAAAATGATTGCCTATAAACAAACCGAAATAGTTCTAACTTTTATGCACTACGAGCCACAGTAGCTTGCAAACTTAGGATTTCTTAAACTGCCTCGAACACCCAATTTCTTTCCTCATCATTTCAGCCGATAGACGTCAACTGCTGAACATGATAGGCCTCCCCAAGGTTCGACAAACAGACCGGTCTTGCACCATGCGCATCCAACGCGTTCCCGAAATGTTCACCAGGTCGTCGCTATACTACTTCTACCGGTACGTGGACACAATTTGGGAACCTTTTTGGCCCCATGGGCCATCAAGTTCTACGAGCGATGTGCCCTGCTCACTGCCACTTGAGTCTGGCGATACTGGTTAAGATTTTGATTAAAAATGCTGGTTGAGGTTGCGGGAACGCGTTGGATGCGGATGGCGCAAGACCGGTCTGTTTGGCGAGCCTTGGGCAAGGTCTGTAGCAATGGACGTCTTCGTTCTGGATCAGGAATAATTTCAGTTGATTATTATGTTAAGGGCTCCTTCGACGTCTTTCAAATAATTTAGCAAATGATTGGTAACTTTTACAGTCATATAGATCATTTACCTAATCGATATCGCCTCGTTATCCTATAGAACAGGACTATCACTAAGCCTAAGTAGATAGCTTGCGAGTTCATCCATCCGTCTTTCTCTAAATTAGTCCTATCTGTAAAGAGTTAGGTATACACTTTGAACCGTAATAGGTAGCAGATTTATGCCGCCATGTTTTTAAGCAGCCTCTGTTGGGTTTCTCGGTTGGGTGCCTGTTAATTGGCTGGTTAGGTAGGTGGTCTTAAAGATGCCATAGAGTGAACTATCCAACTTCAACATTACATATTTATCAAGTTTGTTATAACGTGTAAAGAAACGTAATATCCTACTAGTATTTAAATCCAAAAGTCGTTGACTTAGCCCGAAGGATTAGCACGCTGATGTGGTAATTTGCTGGTCACGTTTGCCATAGAACTGACAATCGTTGGAGTAGACGTGACCTAGAGTGGAGACCACGTTTGGGAAAGCGTAGTAGAACGCCCTGCGGTACGTTGGACTGTCTGTTGGAGTTGGCAGCGGCTGGATAAGGGAAGTCCAGGTTCACGAGTGTTGGCGCAATATGAAGGAGTCCTACGTCCAGCAGTGGACGGATAATGGCTGTAGCTATCTACAGCTACTACATAGATTTAAATGCAAAAGTTTGTATATTATTGACCATTTCCCATTAAAACGGTTGGTATGTAGATATTCGATATCAAAGATAATATATAGGGTACTTTTTAATGCGATATTCTCACAGGGTCAGGGCTTAGGGTGCCTTTCACATAGCATATCTCTAGTGGACACGGGTCCAACTAAACCATGTATTTTATATGGGAAGATGCGTGCTCTGGATGCGTGATGTGGCTGCATGCTCTGTGTCTTCCTCGAACGGCTACATATAGGGCCGATTTTTCAATCCCCAGATAAAATTATCTGTCAGATAAATGTAAGCTCTGTCCTTTATTTGCCTACGACTTGAGAAAAGGAAAACGATAGTTTTAAGTGACAGATACTTTTATCTGGGGATTAAGAAATTGGCCCTTAGTTAGTGCAAACACGGTCACATTTTCGTAGCGTAGCTTGCTCATTTCACATTTCTTGTGGAAAAGAACTCTAACAATGTACAATACCATGAACCTGCTCCGTTAGTAGTAGAGGAGCATGGTAAAAAAGTTGTAATACATTGATATGGATCTCCGAAAAGTAACGCCTGAATCCATAAATTATTTAAAACCCTGATATCTTACCTACTAGGTCTAGCTTGAGGCATGACATTTTGCACAATTGACAACATTTCATTTGTTTGAGCCTCTCATTTTATTGGTTCCCTGTTCGTGGTTTAGAAAGACTAATACGCTGATAGTTTATTTTTTTTCACCAGGCTTTGTATTTAATTTATTATTAATGGATTATTATTCACTTTTTCTAAAATGGCGTAACTCCAGTTCTACGGTAGAATAGACCCTATACTTTAGTCTTTATCTCGTTCGAAAAAAAAATGTTTTAAATGATCCGTTTTTATACCACGAAATTCGATTTTCGAACTTGGCATCGTGCCGTTCCATTCACGCTAAGGGCCGGCGCCCACTGACGGCATGGCACGGCGTGGCATTTTATTACTATCAAGTTATTTTGAATCTTATTTCAATGAGCTTAGAATTCATGTTACTTTATTGGTTATGCGTGGTGTCGGCCCTCAGGACTTCGCGGCATCGTGGTATCGAAATAAAGTAACATGAATTCTAAACTAATTGAAATAAGATTCAAAATAACTTGATAGTAATAAAATGCCACGCCGTGCCATGCTGTCAGTGGGCGCCGGCCTTAATAGTACTAAGTTCAATAATCTAATTTCGCAGTAGCCCCCCAAATTATACTGTACTTAATAAAATTGACAGTGTCAATGTTAAATACAAAATTATTTAACAGCTTATTTTTTCGTTGACAAAAGGTAGTGGCATTTTATCTATTGTATCATAGACCTGGTAAAATTAGGACACATTTTTCATTTTATTTAAATATAGTGTACCTAGTATGAAGTGAAATGTCTAGTATTCTTCATACAACGCAAAAGAAGACTTCGATATAATTCTTCAAAATTGCCATGGGAATTTAGTAAAATCCCGAAATTTCAAGTCGTCTTCCAGACCAGACCGAGTGGTTCACGGAAACGAAACCGCGAGTAAATCCTAGTGATTCACAAAATTCAGAGAACCTTCTTGGAAGAGTACGAGATGTGTTATTGCGTTATTGTTTTGTTTCGGAGTATCTCGAAATAGGAACAGATAGATCGTAGAAGAAAATCACTTTGTTTCGAACTGAACGAAATCAGCCCTAGTTGATATCCAAAGACAACTCAAACGCTAGACCCACGCTACCCGAAACTTCCTAACTTCCAAACTGACCCTTTTTAAGTACACCAGATATTTCCTCAATTTGCTCCGCTAGCCAAACCGAGTTAAGTGTGTTTTAATAACATTTTCGGATGTGGTTACGTATATAATTATGTTTATATCATCAACACTGGCCAACACAATTAAGTTTTTGGGAATGCGACAATCACGATTTGATTACGGTCGTAAAAACATGGACATGTCTCTCCGTCACTAAGCAACGATTATCCGAGCATTAAGGTTTAAAAACGAAAATATTTTCATCATTCATTTCGCTCGAGTTTAATTGTCTTACGGATTCTTGGCAGCTTCGAGTTGTTTAAAAAAAATCTTTGTTTGTGTGCCAATAGTGTTGGTTGATATCAATGCTAGGTTAAAAAAAAGTTCGATAACTTGATCGCGTTGAGATTGTTTCTATAGTAACGCGTATAATATAAATACGTATTTAATAACTAGAGGCAGTATTATTATATACTAGCTGTTGCCCGCGACTCCGTCTGCGAAAAATAAAAACATTGTCTATAGGTATGTGGTACCTTCCAAATATAGACAAAGAAAATCATAAAAATCGGTCAAGCCGTTTCGGAGGGGTTCGATAACAAACACCGTGACACACCGTGACGTGTTTTTATATATTAGACTAGAAGAAAGATTACGCAACTAAATCTTGAATTAATATGCACGAAAAGTCTCTATATTATTAGATTAAATTTTCTTGTTCAGATTGCTTTACATTTTGTTGTTATTAAAAACATAAACAATCAGATTCCTACTGTTCAAATTTTTGAAGTTACTTTGTGGTTTCACTGGCTAAAAATCATTCAACAAGAAAATGAAAATGGATAGACAAGGGTGAAGTAGGTAACTAAGGTAACTGGTCAGTATTTGAATTTGGGCGCTAAAGTTTCAATATGAGCCCGCCCTTCTAGATATTGCGTCATAAATTAGGTTTTAAGTCAAATATACAATATGTAACCGCTGAAAAGGACTAAATATGCAAACGCGCAACATGCAAATGCATAGATATAATATTGCTCTATTTATACATTAGTAACTTATTGGTTCTTTCTTTGAACACGGATTTTTCAAGTTTGTAATCGTTATGTAGTAGCTCAGTATGAAAGCGCCAGGCGTATCCACATCCAGCTAACGCGACCGGCAATTTACAGTATTTACTAATGTCCGCTTGGCAGTTATGTTGTTTCGGTCACATTTAGGCGTCACTATTTAATTGGTGTTGAAAAAAATATAATTTCGTGTCTCACGGAAGGCACAGCTCAGAGCTGCAGATTATATCGTGTAAACTACTCTTTATATTAATTACGGTCGTTTCCATAGTCATTGTTGGATGACATTTTCCAGTGCTGCGACTCTCACGACCGAATAAAAAGTAAATTTTATACCCAAATGAATTAAGCAGACCTCACACTGTCACACTTAGTCTCAGCGATAACGCACTATGTAGACAGGCACGCTTACACTCAGATTTTAATTTGAAATGTAAACGAAATGGAACCTTATCTTAATTAGTAGTGGAATCAATATCGCGAAGCAGTCACGGTGTTAGTTTCTTAATTAATGTGAAACACGGTCGAGAGATTAATTAGTGCTGTCCCGGCGACACTTAGCCGACTATTAATCGAATAACGAACAATTCGAGTTACAAATTGAAATCTTTAAACCTGTTCTGGACTCCCAAAATTTTATTTTATTTTTTAACTGCTTGAGATTACATTGAACGCAGATTTATAGCGATTTACACATGAATAGCTCGTATTAATGATAACTTACCTTCATAATGGGACGAGAGCAGATTTATGACAATATTAATTAAAAACTTCGTAGCAACTGGAAATGTATGAAAGCGGATATTTATTAATACATGTAAAGATACAATAAATTTGAAATCAACAGTGCCATCGTTTTTACGTTTTTACTGCAGATGTCACCTAACATACATACAACAATGAAAACTACAAGATTCCAAAACAGATTCTGAAGTTTTAAATTAACATTCGAATATTCCAAATTCAAACATATTTAAAAAGAGAAAAGAAGGAATGTGTTCACGTCGACATACGGAATTTCAGTGTTTCAAACACACGATTATCGATGAATGTCAATCGATAATCAGTTGTATATTCGTTTCTAATTCTAACACGAACAGCGTTAGTGGATCAAAAATTCTGGTCGCATAGTTAATCGAAATTAGGTAGTATCGAAAATATTTATACATATTCATATTTTATCGACATATTTTATCGATACTTATTAAAGACCGGCTACCACTCGCGTCTCGAGGTGAGAACGATGGCGCCCCCTGCTGGGTGCATTCACAGTGATACGGGAACACACTGAACAGAATTCAAAAAGAAGTTATGGCTTTACGCATCTTTTTTTCTCTCCTTTTATTTTATTTTATAACTCCGGTCAAGTTTTACTTGTTATGGCCGACGCACAAAATACCAACATTTGGATTTGTACCAACCTAATTAAACAAAATATTGAAAAGATACTAAAAATGAATAAATAAATATTAGGGGACAATCTTACACAAATCGACTTAGTCCCAAACTAAGCAAAGCTTGTACTATGGGTACTTACTAGATGACGATAAACATACTTATATAGATAAATAAATACTTAAATACATTGAAAACAATAAACATCCATAACTCAGGAACAAATAAATATTCGTGCTCATCACACAAATAAATGCCCTTACCGGGATTCGAACCCAGGACCTCTTGCTTCGTAGGCAGGGTCACTACCAACTAGGCTAAAGCGGTCGTTATCTTTCGTATACTCATCATAAATAGTCGATGTTAAAATCAGAGATTTGTAATCCAATAAGTATTTTACCGATAAGTAACTTATTCGACTTTGACGTGCTCTAGTAAAATATTTAAACTAAAACGCTCCCATATTGAGTTTTCTATGTTGTGTGTTAGTTCATTCCGTTAATTACAGTAGCGGTCATGTGAATCTTACAACAGCAAACAACTTCCAAGCGCCTCACGCCATTTGCTCGCGAGTTGGACAAATATCGAGTGTCAGTGTTTGCCGTGTTCGTGTAAATATCGACATCGGAGTTTGCGTTACGCATCACTAGCGCTTGTTTGTCGAGCACCGCTGGTGTACGGGTGTAAGCACGTAAAGGGTTGCCCACTCGACAGCCTCATGTCGATAAATATCCTCGTTTACCTTGTTACCTTAACAAATATTGTCGAGTGGACATTCATTAAACTAGTCTCTTAGCTTTGCTCATTTAGTGCCTTACGTTACTGCTGTGGAATTTGCAATTTTTATTTAAGACTTCTTTCTATTTAACATAATATCACCGGGTTTATCAGTAACGAGCAATTATGCTATTTATTGCCTTAACATAAATTCCCAATAACTTTTCCATTAACTTTGACTGTCATCCATTATGCATGAGCCACCCATATTGTTTCCAAAACTAAAAATGTCAAACGCTTCATGCAATAATTCAGATTAAAACTGTAGTTAGAATTATGTCACTTGCCTAATAGATTTAATATTTAAATGGGAATCGTGCTCGGGTTTAATGTGTTTAATCAATCATAAGGCACGATTAATTACTTAGATACGCGCGTCTGTCCGCCGCCTTGATTGTTGCTCGACTATTTGACTAAGTAAAGATATTTATAACGAGCTCTATTGTCCACTTCTTAGTAACCAAAAGTTCAAGGCTGTGTAATAGGATGTTTATTAATTAGATGGGTGGAAATAAACCGGGCGATTAATTCCAACAAATAATCATTGTGGAGATAACAATGACGTGACTTGAAATTTAGTGTAACATTATAATATGTCATGTCCCACACGCCCGAATTCCGGCTGAACTCGCTCTAATGCCGTAATTTTCAAGCATCTAATGGATGATCTAAATCAACATCATGTTTGTTATTGTGCTATAGACAAATTTATTTAAATCTGTTGTGGATCACTTCCTACTGTTTCAATTATGACTAACGTGGCAATCAAATATTTTACTTATTACATAAAAGTAGAAAAATCAACCCGGCTCGCTTCTCTGAGTTTTTCGGAATTTATGTATGTGTGAAGCTTTGCCTTGCTTACTTTGGGACTAGGTCGATTGGTGTGAATTGTCCCGTGATATTTATTATTTTATTTATCATTATTAATTACATTTTTAATTTACCATGAGCTTTACGATGAAGTAAAACATCGTGATGAAACCTGCATACACCTTCGAAGAAATTTAATAGTGTGTGTGAAATTCCCAATCCGCACTGGGCCCGCGTAGGAACTACGGCCCAAGCCCTCTCATTCTGAGAGGAGGCCTGTGCCCTGCAGTGGGGCATATATAGGCTATGATGATGATGACACAAAAGTAGAAAAATTATCTGAAAAGAAACAGGAGAACGGATGGAACATTCAAATTACACACAAAATAGAAGAGACAGCTACCGTAATCAAGTAGAAAATTAATCAACAGCAGTTTTGATTGAAATCTGTATTACCACATCGTTAATAAACAGAATGTGCAAGTAATGACTCGAGATGGACCTTCCTACCGGTTTTACACAACCGGCATAGCTCTCATTATCGCCGCGGCAGCCTCATTTTTGATTCTCTAAGTTATTCTTAACTTGGATCTTTTGGTCGATGGGTTGATGAAGCTACTTATTCAGCTGATCAATTGACTTCTGCTACAACTTTTTTATTGCTTTCTTCGACAACTTTGCTTTTTATCTTGGCAATGTTGATGTGTGCAGGTTCATAGACAGTGATATTTAGAACCAGTCCATTGGTGAGGCAAGTAATCTTTATCAAGGCTATTTAAGCTTATAAATTCTTTGTTATGTTTGCCACCGGTTTTACGTTCAGATCAGGGGCATTGTCTACAGATGACACTCGGGTGACACCAACGATTTCTATGTTATCTATAAATTATATATTTACGATTATGCAAATAGACTTCGCAGAAGTCAATGCTATGTAGGTATGTATATGCTATAGTATGTTGATTATGTTTTATGTTACAAATAAAACTGAAATCAAGTAAGTTTAACTTAAGCTTAATTTGTTTCTAACATGTTTCTTGAAACCAGTAGGTAACTTAAAAATTTACTCCATTCAAGTCCTTGATATTGTATCCTCCGTAATATTTGTCTTAGCTGAACCTCGTAAAGCCCATTTCAAATTCTGACTATCATAATTTTAAACTTATTGTCAGTCAAAAAAATTTACAATTGCCTTGACGTATACTTATACTAAATTTAGTACGCTGGGGCCTTAGGAGGTTAAATGAATTCAATAAACAAGCTCATTTTTTTATCTTTAAAATGGATGAGCTTATGATGTATCCATTCGCTCTTACGCACACTCGCTAATTGTTTTAACCGAGTCAAATCAATAACTCATCTATCGGTACCTAAGGCAATAATTTATGCATTACTGATTATAATCTTATAAGCTTCCTCGCATACCTGCACCGGCTGTTTCGGGAACTATTAATAGACAAGTCGTTAACCCATAAAACAAAAAGGTGTACTGTATTATAAGGCAACACATGCACGGTCATAAAGCTTGTCCACGTGTGCTCGGAATAATTACGGACTATGCCTACTATTCCTACGAGTATGCGGCTACGAAGCTGAATCACGAACAGCGGTCAACTGAGATCAACAGTAGTCAACAAAAAAACCCGCGCGTCGCTTATACTATTGCATAAATCTACCTCCGCAGGATCAGTTAATTCGTTTCATCTTGCTTAGTTAATTACGTAATTAAATTTCGTATCGGCTGAGCTAAGTAGCGGGCTTACGAAAACACGCTTCGCCGGAGAACCATTAGCCGCGCCTTAACATAGTAAAATTATAATTAAATCATTGAAATAACAGCCGCTTGTTATCTAGGTGCGGATTTTAATATCCAGTAGCGATGTATGGACGCGCCATTCTACTTCCAATAATAAATTCGACAGACGGAAACATCACGCCGCGGTATTATTTACGGCCTCTTGAAATATTTGGGATTCCCAAAGACCATTTCCATTCATAAGTCCAACAGAAACATGGACTCTTTCTAACGCACGAGCGATACTCATAAAACCTGTTTAGATTTTGATAATTTTATTAACGATCGAATGCACGGAACGCCGAGTGCGAGGGACTCCTAACGTCTCATATATTACGGCTTTAACACAAATTATACGAGTTTAAAGCCACAACATAGAGCGTGCGTGGGTGCCTTAATGTTAAAATGTGTCATCTGTAATTATACGATCCAGAGAATTTTAATGTCTTCGAAATGTCGTCTTCTTTATTGGAATAGAGCTAATAGAAGCTTTAGTAAACTGGATCTATTGTGTCACAACATATTTTGTTTAATGTGAATAGCAAACCCAGCCTTTCGGGAAGAACTCCATCAATATTTTAGTCGCCATACGAACCTATACCATCCAGTTTCTTCGCATACTTAATTCGCATAAGAACGAGACTTGGGACTCGACAATTAGCGTTGTGACGATACGCATCAAAGCATCTCCACTGGTGCACACAGTAATTACCCGCTGTTGTCCATTCACTTTACATCATTACCCAGATTTCTACATCTTCTTTATGTCTATTCATATTTGTAGCAATGTCGTCGCAGTGTGTGGCGTAAATAATTTATTTTAGTTGCCCCGGCATTCATTAGGGGCACATTGTCTCATTCGGACTGATTGTAATGGCGTCAGCTTCGAAACTTTATTACAATAATTTTATACAATTACGCATTAATGCATCCATAATAATAACTGTAGGACTATAACCAACGTTCTCATTATCAGAGAATTATAAAATAGTAGTTGTTTGTGATAATCCGCCATGTTGGGATCCTTGGCGGTAACGAAGTGCTAAAACGTAAATCACAATTACATATCTATGAAGATACTATTAGTGTCCACTTATGTAACAACAATATCCACAAGTGATCCGCTAATCATTCGCGCTTTGATCTTTAGAAACGTTAACTCTACAAATTCTTAGCACAAACAGTGAGACTGGAGCCGTTTATTGCCACACAGCGAATCAATTGAACAAATCGCTTTCGGCCACTAATAGAAAGAAAACGAACCGTCGTTGCGTCAGCACGCGGATTAATTAAACTTCTTACGACCGACTATGTACCTCCGCATTTCCATTAATGTAGCTTCGAAGTTAAGTACTTTAATTAGTAGTTTTCCCATTTGGCGGACACCTGCAAGAGCTAGGACATATTAACTTGCAATGTCCGATTACTTAGCTGATGAGGAATTGTAAACCTTAACGTGTTTAAGTGAAGGTTTGAAGGTGCGGTATCTGTTTAAGCCCGTAAGCCGTTTCTCGAGGATGAGCAGTTTGAGGGCGCTCCCATTGGCCGGCGCGGGCGCAGTGTTAACGCAACAATCACGATTGAAACATTTTCAAATAGTTGTAGGTACCATAATTTGGTAGTCTTTACGTTGTTGCCGACTTGTAAATTGACTTATTTTATTTGTCTTTGCATGCTCATGCTAATTTATTTTTTAGCTTTTAACGGTTTCATCATGTAGTTTAAACTGAGCGTGTAACAAGGCATTTTGTTACTGCGCAGCTTTGTCTTGTTACTTGGTTATAGACTTCATAACTACACACATCTTTTTGTATATTTTGCTACATAATGGTATTTATAAGTGTAACGATTGAGCTAAAGCATTTTTTGTGTCGAAAGTATGGAAACCTAACAAAATCATAATGATGAATGATTGAATATCAAATCTAATGTAATAGTGTAGGGCTTTGTCCCGGCCGCTGAATGAAGCCGGGACGTCCAGGACAAATGTGGGAGATCATTCTTCATATTTGACGTTGCCATGCATGGACATAATGCCATCCATTTAGCGACCCCGCGTCTACTATTGTCAACGTACGTTCGAACAAGTCATTAAATTTAAAATCCAATCAATTATTATGGTTTGAATAATTGACTGTCTATTTTCTTCGAGGCGTCGGGCGTCATAGACAATTATCGACTTTCTACAAATCGAAACGGAATCGTTGGCCGGTGAACAGTTTTGCAAACAATTTCTTGTTCACGTAGCCGCCTAATTTCTTGTCGCGCCGTTTTTGGTGTCAGCTCTAATGTCGATAATTAAATTTTGAAGGAAAGGCGCGCTTCCCTGCCTAATAAGTGTTACACGAAACGACCAGTTTCTGTCGCGGGGCGGCCAACAATTAGCATTAGACGTGTTAATTATACGACGCAATCTCTTATTTTAGGCGCGCATTCCACCGAATGACGATTCGTGTTGTGCCTTGATAGATCCATCATGCCACGACTGGAAACATTAATGGAAACTACTTTGATATAAAATTAGACCGTAAAACGTTTAATGGCGTCTCGTCAATCTGTAGTTTAGAAAATAAACAAATGACTTGTCACGCTTTTCGTCGCCGAGACAGCAATCAACAAGCCCACCCATTGAAAATGTAAAATATCCAATAACGGTAAAGCTAATTATAGTTTTGGTAACGAATCGAGCCACTCACGACACCGCACTACGTAAGAAGTGGACGATGGAAACACGCAAAAAATGAGTCGTGAGGTGAACACATTCAGAGCCTTCCGAAATAAATGGAGCAAAAATAGTTAATGTAGCCAAGTGTAAATTTCAAACAGTACGACGCGACTTTTTCTAAGTGGAAACTTAATAGTAATGATTTGTAATGAAGTTCTAACTGGAGCTGCGTAGTTAACGACTTTTTTCTTTGGAGCATTTCAATTTTGATGTGGTGAGCTATCTGAGACGTGACGCGAAGGGCTGTCGTCGCTGCCGTACCAACTGCGACCAACAAAAAGTGCTCTCATTTACTAACATCGGTATCAATAAAACGTGATTCGTAATTTCATACTGCATTTTCAGTTCGACACGCCTTAAACAGCACTTTGCCCTTTCCACTTTCCTTGTTTTTATTACAAAACGTTACTAAGTTGTCTTTTTTAACGTCATTCCTAAGTACCGACTCTTCTTGGAGTTTAATATTTTTTGTGTAGTCTGTTTGTTTGAAAGCTTTTAAAGTAGGTATCGTGTTGCAGCCGGCAGATGTTGCATTCAATAATCGCAACATTATGAAATATCGCAATTAGTTCCAAACGCGACAAACCATACACACATGTGACATTATCACTATTTTGTCTTATTGTTGCCCGCAAATATGAACCCACACAATTTGGGGAATTAGTTATAATCCGCGGCGACTCCATTGTGATGCATTGTTACCGCGGGGACGAGGCCTTGGGGTGAAAGACGAGGGAGTCTGGTTCGTGTAACAATTTACGAATTTTACCAAAAGAATGATTGATCTTAAACCAAATTCGCAAACACTAGTATTAGCCGATGGTGGAGCGCGCATCAATACGGTCATTAAAAGGTACCGTGAATAAATTAAAGGGCTGTGGTGCTTATGGCACGAGCGAGCGAGCGAGCGTCGAGCGCTCGGGGCGAGCGGGACGTTCGGTTATTAATAATCCACATGGGCCGAGGCACGAGCGGGCTCGCCGCGGCCGGCCCGCGACGACATTCCAGCGCATTGTATCGCCCGCTCCGCCCGCGACACTTTTGTCTATTCACACCGATAAATCACCTCCTCCGCCTCAATGCGAGCATTATTTACCTCTAACGACGACCTCATCGCGCTACATCGATTAATTAGTCTAACACTACAGATAAGATAGCAGGGAAAGCGATCGCTTTCAATTTCCTCTCGAGGGGCACTCGGCGTAAAGTGCGCGTTTAATGCGGACAATCGGAGATAAAACGTGCGAGACGAGACTCCCTTAATCCTGCGATCCAAGATTGCGAGAAAACGTTTTGACGTAGGGTGTTCGGTCGTCGCTATTGTCTGCAGCTCTAATTCGATTGCCCACACACGGATGCGTTGACGTGGGCGAGCCGCAGCGCGGATCCCCTAATTAAACCTATAAGACGTTAATGGGAGTCATTCGTCGCGAGGTCAGATTGCTGCTCCACCGCTGCGACGGCTTTATTACCGATATACATAAAACGTGCATTCTTTTCAACGATAATATCTCAGAACCGTGTTCGTGGCGTGAAATTGTAATTTGTAAGTATGTTGTTATACTTGATCTGTCTTGATTAGATGTGATCAATAAGCAAACACTAACTATCCCCCTTATTGAGTTAGCGCGCCACACGCGATGACGCGTTCGACCGTTCTTGCTTGTGTTACTGGCGTTTAAATTGATTGTAATGAGAATGAATTCTGAACAACTGTGATTTGAGTGAGAACATGTCCTGCCTTTCATTAGATGCGGTTTACGTTTACGTGGTCATTCCTCCCTGACCTCGCTTCGAGATCGCGTCGATGACATGGCGCGTCTGCCGTTATGGAGTAAGTGGAAGCGTTGGTTGCGAGGGAACCTTGCTGAGGAACTGGCCAGAAGCGCTCGAGGCCGGGCACTATCTATATAATCGGCCTGGTTAATATGCTTATTATATTATGTCGATGGCAAAAACTGAAGCTGGCCGTTCGTTTAGCTTTAGGGAGTAATTAGCGGAATGAGGCTTATCGCGAGATC
The DNA here is from genome assembly GCA_947859365.1 of Archips crataeganus. Classification (NCBI taxonomy): domain Eukaryota; kingdom Metazoa; phylum Arthropoda; class Insecta; order Lepidoptera; family Tortricidae; genus Archips; species Archips crataeganus. The sequence goes on from OX402058.1 coordinate 12,637,507, forward strand.
TAATCACTGCCTCTAATTATTGGGTTAGGCCGCGCTACATGCGTGCCCTTCTCGCCGTGCCTTCACCTGATTGCAACAATCTTGCCAATATTTTCTGTATAAACGAGTCAAGTTTTTGGCACAAATAAGTAATTTTAATCTTGACAAACACGATTGAAGTACACCCAGGGTCATTATCAATTGCATTTCTAAATACAACTGAACAAATGAAATGGAGCACGGGCCCGGCGGCCACCGCCCGCATCGGTAATGGACAACTTTGCATATCAATACCTACTTTAATATCGACATGCATCATTTCATTTAATTGTATTACCTCAATGGACTGATCACTGTAATTCATCATATACATGTAGGTATTTGGATGGCGCGGTTCCAGCCGAGCCAAACTGTTCAATATTTATAATAGCATAAACATGTCAATTAATGTTATACTGGAATATAATTGACATAAAACCTTTTTCAATTATACAATCAAATAATACCGTAGGCTCGCCTTATACGCTTGTGCTAAAACCACCGGCAGATTGCCAACCAAAAGTAGAACTGCAATTTTTTGCCAGCCTCCACTACCTACTTGAACGGGTTTCGAGAAACGATTTGTAAGAACTTAATATTAAAATGTTAAAGCAAACATTTAACTTAACTGCGAAGATAGAGTGAACTGTATTTGGTTTTTATGACTTAATTAGATAGAGTTACATTATTGATAAAAATATACAGCCTAGTTCACCGTGAGACACTCATGTAATCACTAATACTTGTAGATTGACCAAAGCGGGAATTGTATAGACTGGTCGGAATCTGTGGCCTAACATGGAGTCTGAACCTAGACCGAGTTACCGATAGCGGGTTGACGGATAGCTGCATCATCGAATTCAGACATTGCAACGACAAGGCTTCGTAGACAGGCTATAAATGAACCAGATTGCAGCTAGTGCAACCTTAAATACGCAGCTCTATCATCATCTGCGCGCATTTGTCCCCGCGTACCACCTACCGTCAAAAGAATCCGTTCAAAAGTGTTAAATCGGTTAATATAATGATGATGGATGCCAGCCCGACCAAACAGCCCGCAGCGGGGGTGTTTTACCCCGCTATACAAATAAAATATTTTTATTATTAACCGGTGCACTGTCCTCCTCGCACCCACGCGGGCACCCAATCAAGCCGTTCTTGTCGCACCGTTTAATCGAAATCATATTTCTGTTTTGTCATTATGGTATCACGTTTAGAGAGTTCCTCTCTTTTGTCCCGGTTTTCGAATCGCTGGTTTCTTGTTTCCAATGCAGCTTTACTTTTTGTTTCCTTTTCTAATAAGTCGCAGCGGCGAAGTAACCTGAGGCGTAGGCAGAGCTCCGCTTGGTTGTGTTCGATCTGTGATTGTCATCAAGCATGCGACGTTAGCGCAGTTACCGTTAGATCCGCATTCACGCATCCTTGGTTTCTTTCTACTCGTCTATAATCTTTTATCTTCCAGTAGTGAACTTCTGTTTCCAATACATCATTTTTTGCCTTGTTTACCGAAACTAGTTCCAGTGAATGAACTTGATGTTGCCCATAAAAAGGTGCAACCGTGTCAAAATCAGACATTATTGTTTAAAATCTAAGACAGACGCATATGAGTTCCTTTCATCATCACGGCTCTACCTGTAGGGACGCACAAAAAACATCGCAGGTAGCCCATTTGTTTGTTATTAATTCTCGCGTCGATCTCGTTTTTTCCCCGTCGACCACCTTAATACGGTGAGAATATTAATTATAATTATAAACGGCCTCGTCGCGTTCCCGAGGTGCGCTGCAGCCTCGAATTTTGGTTTCTAAATTTAAATCTGATCATTTATCATGCGACAATGTCAATTTCGTCTTATTTTTATCTTGTTCCAGTTTTGAGGCGAGATACCTGAGTCATTTTTTATTTTTAAATTAAATTGCTTAATGAGTTCTGAAAACTGATATCATGGTGTAAACTTCATACGTGCAAACGTGTTATAAATCGCTAACGAAGGTAACAGAGCTTCCCTCGCCTCGTTTTGTTCCTAAATAAATAATTTAAAGCTGAAACATGGAGAAGGGGTTCCGGTAAGCTGCGCCGGAGCAGGCGCGACTCGAGCAAATTATCAGGAAACGCCCGCACACGCTTTCTGCACACAGTAAGAGGTTAAAAATCATACTTAGCAGCAACTAGGCGATCGAGTACTGCTACAATAGTCGATTGTTATGTTACCTTAATTATAATAATGACGCTCTATTTAAATTGACTCGGTGTTTTAAGCAAAGAATCCGTAAGTGGCAGCAATTGTTTAATGATGGTGGTGCGATGTCACGTGATTTTGAATGTTTCACAAACCAAACGGGCTCAGAAGTAGGTCACAGTTACCTTAGCTCGTGTATCAAATATTGACAAACAAGACTGCAAGTCAGTGCATGGTGGTGCATCGATAGAGCCCGCATCATGTCGTTTTATTTCAACTCTTGCATTTTATATTGCCACCGGATATACAATAAAACAATGTTTTTATGAGGTTACTCGCACACGACAATCTCCTCGACGTATCTAGACTATATACTCACCTTGACTCGGTATTGTAAAGGTTCATCTATGGATGTCGTGCTCGCAACAGATTTGTTTTGTCTTCGTATTCACGATCTATTTTAAACGATGCCAATGATTTTACTAGAAAGTATAGTTTATAAATGGTGCATTATAGCATAATGGTTCCGTTAGGTGTATGTTCACTAGGTGTGGTATGGTAATGGGTCAGCATTAGCTTCTCGGTTAATATATCACGATCTGAGCATTAGCCGTCTATCGCCCCCCCGTTTAGTGGCGAATGGTCTCAGGAAAGCACCTATTGTGACCGGTGAAATTTATTTTCCTCGAGCCTGTTGGAATGAAGCAATTATCTACGACCAGATCCCTGTATCGCGTCTAATCTCTATCGATACAGCTCCAATTGACAGCCACAGAAAGTATAAATTAAAACTGGGTTACTTAAGAAGATTTATAAAAGCAATTTCAATGGCGTTCATCGCAAACATTGACAACGACAACCCTGAGAATTTAAAGAAGAAATCCCTGGAAAACGGTCGGAGTCGAGTAAATAAATAAAAGATGGTGGCTCGAGCTCGCGATACTTCTTAAATTGAATATTAGATTGAAATTACGCGCTCGGGCGGCGGCTCTCTCCGCCTTTTGTTACGCGAATGATACATAAAGCGCGCGCGCATACAAACACGGCAATAAGAGTTTTAAATTAGCATTCTTTTTGTGTTCCAAGCCACCCTACGCAACCCGCGCACCCCGCCATCTTAATAACGTGGAGAAATTGAGTTGTTATACCTACACCCTTTTCGGAGGAGGCGCGGGTGCAGCAGCACACCTCGCGGGGAAGCCTTTTTGTAATTGAATTTAGATATTCTTTCCTCGGATATAACGACGGGGAGGTCGGGCCCGCTAGTTCCGCGAAAGGAATACATGTAAATGTGGTGATATGAAATTCTCGAGTCCTCGTTGTGACGGTGTCGTGCGTTATTATTGCTAACGTTATTTCTCTTTTACTAAAGTAAATCTCACTCCGACTCTCGGTTGTAACTTTTTCTATTAGAGCAGAATTTATCTCATATTTGAATCATTCTCATATCAAGAAATTCCGTTACAGTAAATATGTGTAATCCAAATAACTTTTCCATGAGCCTCACATAAATTTGTATGAGCCTAGATTAATTTAAAGTTATTTAGATTTTTAGTTTCCATATTTATTTTTTGGTTTTGAAAATTTTTTGTTATCTTTTCCTAAAATACAGCTCAAGCTGCTGTAACAGTTACTGTCAAAATAGATTTTCACGGTGATATAGTAAGTTTAATCTTATACACATAAAGGGTATTTTTAATGATCCAAATTCCTTAACTCTACCACAAATATTTTGACAATCTAGATAGATACAGCGTTCCAAACGAAAAAGGTTCTATTAATTTGATCAGCCTTCCGAGAAGCAACGATAGCATGATACTGGTATGTAATTACTTGAAGCTACTAACATCGGCCGTGTACAAACATGGCGGATGATTGTTGGTTTCGTTTTAATTGCGCACACGCATCGACCAGTTAGACCTCTCACTGATTTAGCTGGCGTGAGAAATGAACTTATTGATTTTATAGACGTTCCTTAATACGGAGTAATGGCTATCGCGTGCAATCGCAATCGAGCAGAAAATCTTTGTTTTATTATAAATAGTGATTACGACGCTCATTTCAAATGAACGCAAACGCATCACAATAATAGACAGCCGTTAAATAAAACTTTCTTACATTCAAATCTTAACAATGATGCTTAAGTTCCCACAATTTATTGAAACTCTTTCCACACTCCCATTATAAAACGACATTAAATAATAGTTAAAGTGAACTAATTTACCAGTGACCTCCCCTCCCCAGGTAAGCCGAGACCATTACGTAGTCAGCACATTACGCGACACGATGAAACTTTGCTTCTTAATGCCCTCGCCGGTAATTGTTCCGACATTACGATTCCCCGACACTAGTAATTATCGGGCGACATCGACTCAACCGACGAGAAAGTCTGTGGTCCCGTAGCCGCGTACGTACACGAACCTCGGCTCCACAAAACCATTGCCTATGTTTGCTCACCCCGGAACCCAAATCTAAATCATAACCACGAAACATATAACAATCATTCAAATTAACATTAATGACACATTTCTCGGGAACGTTAAGATGGCGTCACGCTCGTCGCTGAGAAATAAAATTAAAACTAATTCGAGGTCTCAAATTATAGTCGTCCAGCGGCGGATGTCGCCGCGGCGGCAGCGGCGCCGGCGCAGCCAAAACCGCACGTCATTGTTTTTTGTGGCGAGCCCCGAGGTGCCTGGATCCCGATCGACCTCAGCCGCTAATTAATTATTTCACATGTATCGATCATTAATTATTGAAAGACCGACCGATACCTTCCACCCGTTATCATCTTAATGACGGCCAGCAATTTGTCGATTGTAATTATCTTTTGGAGCCGGCTCAAAACCCAGCATAATTATTTGAAGTTTTAACACGACCGAGGCATTATCCCGCGTAGGTATTAATAGCAGAAAGCATCGGGATCGAATCAATCTTAATCTCGTACGAAACGTAATCCAGATTTATTTATGACGGAGCAGCGCGTGTGCTATTATGTTCGTCTGCGGCAATTTGCCTCGGAAATTGTCTTAATCGGCCGCTCAAGGGACTATTTATGTATAATTATTTCCAAATTCGACGCTCCGTTTGATGCCTTTCCGCTCTCTTTGAGGTCGTTCAACAAAAAAGTCATCTGTTGCAACAATTAAGCGAAGAAAAAATAGAAATAAGTATCGAAGGGTCCGCAATAATTACAGGCGCAAATTGACGGTTCCTAAGAGTAGATCGGCCGAGTGGCGCCGCCAGGATACCTGCACTCCACGCGATGTGGAAGAAGCTTCAGCCACTGCTGCTACATATGTTTCATACATATCTACAAAGGAATCAACCTTTTCAAACTTAGGAATATGCATATATTTGACGCATCGTTTTTAAAGAGTGACCATTGATAATGACTGGACTCAGCCTACTGAGACATACCTACAAGAAGATAGTTTTCGATTGCAAACCCTTATTTTTGCCTGTGACAGTAAAAACTTTGCCTTAACCGCGACACCGGGGCATTTTAAATAATTAATTACTCAATTATCCACAAACAAATCTTAAAGTCATCTACTCTATAGTTAGGCGCAATTTCATGTATTTATGTAATCATTTAGTTTCTGTAAATTTTGAATACGTCCTGCTGAACTAAGCTAATGATTATAAGAAGGGCTGCTTTGTTTGGGGTTAATTAAAACAAATTAATGGGAAAGTAAAGTCGTCGTTCGTTAATCAACAAGTGAGAATCTCGTTTCACGTCACAAGAATGCTTTGTAACACGTAATACGTGGTTTATAAATTCGCACTGTCACTTCATTATCGTATGAAATGACAGACGTTTTAATTGCGGCTTTCACTGCGAATTCAAAAGTTTACGAAAGTTTAATTATACTTACATTAAATACGCAATAATTACCAAATAATTATGAGGTTTACGGGCACGGTCCCCAAAGTAAAATTTTATTTATAGCCGACAACGGCAAAGCCAAAAGAAAGTGTTATGATTTTAGCAGCTTATGTAAGTATTTGGTTTTAAAGTTCTTTCTTAACGAAAAAGAACAAATCTAATGATCGTATTCCTTTTTAAACATGAAACTACCGTGAATCTCACTCATAGTGAAAATATATACGGATTACTCACGTCTTAAAACGAGTGCGCATTTGGCAGCCGCCGTGACGTGTGACTCCGGGAAGATGGGCTACAGATTAGCCCGAAACAGTCGAGTTAAACTCGTTTTAAGACGTAAGTGATCCGTATATTTTAACTATGACGTATTCCTTTCCATATCTACATAAATAGTTGACTCGTTACCTTGAAGAAATCACTTTTAAACCATAAGATCACCTATTGTCTACCCATCATTTTTTGTTAGCTCACTCACTGTACTCATTTGTAGTGTTCAATAAATAATATTTGTATTGTATCCTATTAGAATAAATATAGACAGTTCAAATTCTAACCAGGAAACATCTTAACAATCTTATAAGATCTGCGCACTTGACTCCCGCTCATCGGTGATGTGGCAGTCCCTTGTCGAACACGGTTATTACCGTAACGCCTTGCCTGGCGCAGGCGCTGGCAAAAAGAGCCATTCCCAGCCTCCAAGTTCAGCTCCATTACCATTAATGAAGGTTTAAAGTTAAACCCTAACGGTAGACATCGCGATCTTTACCATGTAGTAGCCAACTCCGCTCCTCCATCGGCGTTCCCACGTCTAACGAGACTACCTCCATTACGTACAACATTTTACATACATTCCCTCCACTTATTATCAATGTATTAAGTAAATCGTTCCCTCAGACTTCGCTCAATTTTATTTCCATTAATCGCTTTTCGACATTTTCAGTTCGGTGCCTGACAACGCCGGCTTAATACCTTATTTATTGTAATTCCTCGCGCCGACTTAGTAGATGTTGTTTAATGCGCTTTTGCGATGTTTTCGTGAAGAAAGCTGGCTAAGGGTAATTATTTAGCAGTGTTCTGCGGTTTCGTGGGGCGAGCGGCCGACGACTTAATGAGGGCCGCGTAATAACCGTCGATTATTAATATGGACGTAGTCTGCCGCACTCGTTACCGCGCATCCTCGCTGCGCCTGCGACGCCTGTTTGCTTTGCTCTCCTCATTCGCGAACGTTTCACGCTTTGCGCGATCTATTGTTGCGCAATCATTCCATGTATATGTCACTTGTTATTTCACCTCGAGTGACATGTTTTGACGTTTCATGAGACAACTCGTTAGTTAGTCTCGTCAGTGGCTTACGCTTCTGCTGCATATAGCAGTAAGGTGCTTCGTGAATGTCACCGTTTCCAACTAGTAGGTAAAATCTTATTCGAAAGCAATCCGTGTGTCACGAATTCTCATTTCGCGTCTACCGGTAATGAGAATGCTGATTGACTCAGCATGTTATTCGCTAATTATACGATTTATAGCATTGGAGGTGGATCTCGTAATTGCACTCGGATCAGCTACCAAACATTCTCAATTTCACCGCTATTGAAATCTGACGTCATCGCGACTGTTTAACTTGTTATTGATTGACTTTCTCCTTAAACAAACGAGTCGGATTAGCCGGTGATCATGCAGTTTACTGCTCATAAATTGGCTATTGACAAAAACACACATTCATACGTATTATAATCTAATATATATGTCTACAACATTGTGGGAGCCTCATTAATGGATTGAAAAGCGCGCGTCTTCATTATGACGGACTTTGTAACTATTGTAGGAGACCAGTCTGATGCGGGATGTGTGCTTGTGCGCGTGCATAGCCGGGGCCTGTGTGAGTGAACGCCTTGTACAAACACGGGAATTGCATTTGTATTAGTGCACACAAGCGTCATTATTTCCGTCGTAGTTTTCTCACGCTCTCACACACACTCGGGCGACCAAGTAATTTGCACTGAAATGTTACTACGTATTATATTCGTTTGTATGCGAGTTTATCGGAAATTAGTTCTGGTGCAGGCATCAGGGTATTTATTGGTTAGAATTGACAACACCAGTGATTGTTACGATGGGAATCTGTACACGTGTCTCCTCATTAAACATTAACTTTACTGGGTGCCACCGCGGACTCAATTGCAAAACAGAAATTACAGCCTCAAGCCTTGTGATTTTGCATTAGGTCTTCATGTTAATAATATACTTTTATCAAAGATAATACTTGCCACGGCTTTTATTTGAATAAAGAAATGTTAGCTTTCATAATTTCAAAGTTACAAATATGTAGTAACAAAAGATAATAATTGAAAGAGACAGTCATGAAATTTCCAACTAGAAATTCTTATAAGAAACACTTCTGTCAACAAGTCTGTTCTCATGGAGTTGAGCAAAAATGACCTTTACTGCTAATAGCAAGTAGGTAGGGCGTTCACCTCCAGTCTAATTACCAGCTCTTTGCATAATATCCAAGGCGTACACATTAGCACTACAAAATGATCTACAAATTGCTATTGCTGAGACGACTACAATAATTACATAATTGTTCAGTCGGTCATTTATTTCTTTTTCCTGTTTAAAACTTATTTTAAACTACTACACCTAAATTCCAACGTGTCTTCAGAAAACTCACGTGAAAAAGATAAAGGCACACAAGGAAACTCATTCACACAAAGTAACTGTCGTCTTGGCCAATATTGACTCAGAATATCAGTGATATAATTTATCATGATCAACTAATTTTCAAGGACTATATACTCCATAAAGTAAACAGAGATGGGTGCGGTCACTTGAGCGTGTTTCAAGTAATGTGAAGGACTTAGTAGGTACTTCATAGATTGATTTCCAAAATGTAGAATAATTATCTATACTTATTCCGATTTGAATGCAATGTCTTTGTATATTGACGATATTGTAGTTTACAAAATGACCGTAAGAGATACCTAGACGATAGAAATTAAAGGCGCTTAAACATCTTAATCCATCGTAATCTGCCGTGTATTGTTACATTACTTTAAATGTGTGCACGAAAATTAAGAAGCGTACAAAGACCTATTTAAGAACCTTACTATTTAATAAAAATTGCTCAACAGTTATGTCCGAAAGAGCTCAATGGTTTTTTCGTGATTTTCTATTCTTGTCATGATTTGATATTTTTATTTGCAAAAAACTGGTCACTTACCAACGGGCATTTTCAATTTAAAATGTACCTGCTACCCTTTTTTTTCAGAATACCTAGTTTTTTTTAAGTTACAAATAGTAGTTTGAATAAGAAAACTCCAAAATATCCTCATTTAAACTGAAAATGCCTCAATATTTCATCCCGAAAAATCCAATTGGATTTAATCTATCTATTCTTTTTAATATATAAAAATCTCTTGTCACAGTGTTTGTTATCATATCAAACTCATCTGTAACGGCTTGACCGATTTTTATGAAATTTTTTGTCTAAGTATGCTTGGTGTCTGAGTACAGGTCGTAGGCTAGTTTTTATACCCCTATTCTTCGCAGACGGAGCTAGTTATATACGAAATTATGTTAGTCGGGATGAAATTTGGTCACATGTTTCTTCATGTCCACATCAAAGCAGAGCATTCTTCATGTCTAGATCAAATCAGATCAGAGCATAACCTTCAAACTTTTCAGACAATAAAATTCTAGCTGGTACCTTATCGTCTCACATATCCGGTGTAAGGTTAGGTAGGATACCCGATTTCATGTTAATATTATGTATAATAATTACACACAACGTTATCAGCCACATCCTGCTGTTTATTTATTCATTAGTCAATCCGATTAGTGCATGGCGTAATCTGGGAATTAGTCAGGCTATTTAGTTGAACTGGCGAGTACGTAATTCATTAATGAATGCAGATTTTAAGGAAAATCTGATCTGATTCTTTAGTTAAATGTTGCGTGTGCAAGGTAACTGAAAAATTATTAACTCATATTTGTTAGTTTGGCAGTGCAGTTTTGTTTAGTACCTATAGCCCCTTTTGTTGGTTTCTTTGTCTTTTGAAAACCCAATTAAAATTATGAAATCCAATAAGAATGTTACATTTATATTCCCTACCTGGTCTGAAGGGTTAAAGATTAACTTTGATTGTCATATTATTTAAATGCCTAGGTACTTCGTGAAGACGTGTACATATTTACGAGGATTGTGGCATGGGAGTGTTATTATTAGCCCTATAAATATCTTCGTAACAATATACATAATAAGTATTGGAATTAGATATTCTAACCTGTTTTTTCTTAGATAAAACATCTGTACATATCATTCCGATGTTTCATGATATCGATTATCTTAAAACTGTCAAATAAGTAAATACATAATTCCGGTCCTACTCGTAGGTATATTTGTAGGAGACTTTATCTCTGATAAGAGCCGAGATAACGAAGATGAAGTGTTAATCTTGTACTTTTAACGAATTTTTACTTTAACACAATCATTTTGATCAGTCGTTGTAATCGATTGTCAGAAACGATTCACTATCACTCGATGCTAGTAAGCGGTAATAAGGAACGTTTTTGCGTGAAGAATTCTATAATGTTTATAAAAAGTGTTTTGTTAGGTTCACGCGTTTGTTGGTTTGTTAATTGTAGAAGTGTCAGTATTGACAGCGCTGACAGGCTGTCATGCCGATAAATTGATCGTAGTTGTTTGCGCAAATGTCGGTTAGATAAGCAACGATTACCATGTATTTTAATTTGGGTAAGTTCCAGTACTCGTAAACGAATTCCATGGGAAAGTCTTATCTTAACGGAATATTTGCTAAGGCTTACCTAAGTGAATGAGAACTTTATGTAGTCGCCGCGCCGCTGTAATTTTCTGTGTAACTCATACTTTCGCGCGTTTACATGCTATAGGTTTGTGTCGGTTTGATTGACCAAAATAACAAAGTGTACATTGTATCTTGGGAAACAAAAACAAGTGACATAGACGGGCGACCCTCCCACTTCCGGTCGGGTTCCGAGTTCCGACGCTCAATACAAAAATCCATTCAACGGTCACCTTCGACTAACTAGGTGAAACTAGTCCGTGAGAAATGTTGGACACATTCAATGTGCACTGATATTTTAAATGCCTGATTGAGCTCGAACTTATTGTCAGGGATTACGGATACCAATTAAATATAGGATGAATCATGAATGCTACAAGTTAACTGTTGATTTGTCAGATGAAACTATGTGTAGTCCAATCTGTTTTAATCGATATTTTTTGGAGATGTTCGCTAACTGTTAATTTTTTTTGTTACAGGAGAGCATGTGATGCCGGCCTTTGACGCCCGGCGCCATGCCTACGCCGCTGCAGCCCGGCGGCCCCGCTAGCGGCCCGCCACCGGAGCGCAAGCGGCGCCGCAAGCGCGACGATCCGCAAAGTTCCGCCGCGCTAGAGCCTGACGACGACGACGGCGACATGAGCCCGGAGGAGGAACCACGCAACGCGCCCGCGGCCCCGGCGGCACCTGCGCCTGCGCCGGCCTCCGCACCCGCGCCCACCTCCCCGCCCGCCGCACCCGATGCCGTCGACCTCTCCTCCAGAAGGGATTCCCCGCCGCTTTCCTCCGACGTCGAGCGCTTCGATGGCAAGATAGTCTACAACCCTGACGGCTCAGCTTACATCATCGAAGATCCCGAGCTGTCGGAAGGCGAAACGAGCCTGTCAGACCTGCCGAAAATAGAACCCGGGTGCATCGTCGACAGCCGCGACAGCAACATTGTCGAGAGACAGCTGGAGTTCCCTCAGATAGCGAGCGCTTTCTACGTGTCAAGAAACCCATCCCTGTATGGCGCTCTCTACGGAAGACTGGCAGCGGAGCGAGCTCGAGCGAGGCCCGACGCGCCGGTTATGCACAGCTATCGTGTGTTCAGTTTTCGAGGCGGAAAAGACGCCCCGAGACCCCAATCTCCGCCTGTGGAATGTCCTGTCAGTGTGCCAGTTAAACCGATTCTTATGTGTTTTATATGTAAATTGAGTTTTGGATATGCTAAATCTTTTGTGGCGCATGCCCAATCGGACCATAGTTTATCATTACTTGACTCGGAAAGAGACGCCTTATCAAGAGATAATGCTTCCGCGATCATACAGTGTGTTGGAAAAGATAAAGAAGCACTAGTATCATTTTTAGAACCAGTTGGAGCCGCTGCACCCCCTCGAGCGTCAGCATCGGGAAGTCCAGCTAACGTATCGGAACTTTCAAGTCCGTCAATGGACAAACGACCAGAAAATATGATGACTCCCATTGATAGAGATAGTGAATCAATGCTACCCAATGGAACTTGTGATGAAAGAAGGCCGAGTCCACCGGCATGGAGGCCTCCAAGATCGATAGCAGATGCTATGATACCACAACATTCCTTGATCTCTGTAGCACATCCTCACACAATCAATGCATCAGTTCAACCACGCGCAAGCCCTAATTCTTCCCCACCATTCCAAGTGACACCTCCAGCATTTCTATCTGGCACAACGATAGGGGTTTGTCCAGATCACCTTGGAGGACGACCGTCTGGTGCCGATTGCCCAAAATGTGAATTGATTCTGAATTCTGGAAGACTGGGAGGACCACTGTCTGGGATGCATAGTCGAAACTCCTGCAAGACTTTAAAGTGCCCTAAGTGCAACTGGCATTATAAATACCAAGAAACGCTTGAAATCCATATGAAAGAAAAACATCCGGAAGCTGAAACGAGTTGTATTTATTGTATAGCTGGTCAGCCACATCCTCGGCTGGCACGAGGTGAGACATATACTTGTGGATATAAACCGTACAGATGTGAAGTTTGCAATTACTCTACAACTACAAAAGGAAACTTAAGTATACACATGCAGTCTGATAAACATTTAAATAACATGCAAGAATTACAAAACGGAGGAAATCCAGGAGAAGGAACTTTACCCCCTCCACCACAACATACACCTCCAGGTGTGCATAAGCCCCCTCTACCGCATCACTCTCCTTTAGGTCAAAAACCAAAGCCAACTTTTCGTTGTGATGTCTGCAATTATGAGACTAACGTGGCGCGAAATCTCAGAATACACATGACTTCTGAAAAGCATACGCATAACATGCTTGTTTTGCAACAAAATGTCAAGCATATGCAAACTTTGTCTGCTCTCCATCATAGACAGCAAAGCCAACAGCAGTTAGAAAGCCTGTTACATTTCCACAGTGGCGAGGCCCCTCCTCCTAACCCTGAAGCTGCTCTTGCCGACATGGCGTATAACCAAGCTCTCATGATCCAACTTATGACCGGTGGACCTGGACCTTCCCCACCTGAGTTAGGCGCACACCTCGATGTCGGTCTAAATCCTGACGCGATGGAGCCACCACCGGAACCAGCAGACCCAGAACCGGAGAGAACCTTCCACTGTTGTATCTGCAACTGTTTCTCAACAGACTCCCTTGAAGCTCTCGGCCACCACTTAGCACAAGACCGCACGAAAATAAGAGAGCAGGAAATTCTGGCGCTTGTAGCTGGCCATTACGTTTGCAAACTCTGCACATATAAGACCAATTTGAAGGCGAACTTCCAGCTTCACTGCAAGACGGACAAGCATTTACAGAGATTGCAACATGTCAACCATGTGAAAGAGGGTGGACCAAGAAACGAATGGAAGTTGAAGTTTTGTGGTGGAGTAGGGACTGGAAGCGCGGGAGTTGGTGGTGTCCAGATCAGATGCTGTGCGTGTGATTACTATACCAATTCTGCGCATAAGTTGCAGTTACATGCTGCTGGTTCTCGACATGAGGCAGCGGCATTGCTTCTGCGACATCTACGGGAATGCGCGGCGAGGATCCCTCGAGAGCGCCCACGTGTTTACCGCTGCGCCCTCTGTGGTTTCGGCGCCCCTCATCGCTTACCACTTTTGCAGCATGTGCGATCTGTCAAGCATCTTCAAATGGAACAAATACACCAACTTCAAAGACGGTCGGAAGGCAAAGATCCAACACCGGACGTTGCTGAACTTTTCCAAGTCATTCCTCAACCATCAGAGCTGTCCAGTCCATATGATCAACAAGAAAATGGTAAGTGTCAAAATTAGATACCTGTTATATACATTCTCTATAGGTACTACAAAGGTTTAGGTACAAACTTCAGCTATCAACAATAAACAACAGGTTATGGCGTCGGATTAACCAGCCGAATGCAATATTTGTAATTGTCTTTCACGTGTCGCATTTTCGACGTACTCTTTAGTTTAGTTGCATAATAATCTTCAATAAGTTTTGGACTCCTACCTTTTTACGTCTTTTATCATGGGAAGGTTACGTCATGTAATTTTAAAAATGTTTTTTATTGTTTGGTGCGTGTTGTCAAATTTTAATTTTTGTTTGGCAGTATGAATGACTGCCTTAATAGATGGGAATATTATTTTACTTACATAAAAAAATATAGATATACGACCGTATATATATTAACGACCGCTTTAGCCTAGTTGATAGTAACCCTGCCTACGAAGCAAGAGGTCCTGGGTTCGAATCCCGGTAAGGGCATTTATTTGTGTTATGAGCACGAATATTTGTTCCTGAGTTATGGATGTTTTCTATGTATTACTAGGTCGATTTGTGTAAGATTGTCCCCTAATAATATATATTTATATATATTTATTTTATTTTATTTATTTATATACTTAATTCAAATTTTAAAAGTTGAATAATATAAAATATTACATTAAGTTATCAGAGGTTAACCTATAAAACACCTTATTTCGGTTTGTTTACAATTAGTTAACTACCTAAACCTTTCTAGTATAGAAACCCAAGTTAATGTTTCCCACTTTGACCAAAAATAATTCTCATTTAAGCGATAACGTCCACATTGTCTACCTATTACGTCTTTCGCATTGACATTAACAAAATTAAAACACAATCTATTAAAGTAGGAAAATAAAATAAACAATTACTTTTTTCTTGCATCTTATTATTCCTTTTCATGTTCAGCAGAGTGACAAGAAGGAAACAAAACAACCTGTTATTTGATAATTATCGAACCGTTGATAGCCTATTGTTATATTCTAGCATTAACTTCCTCAAGCTCGTGGCACAAGATTGTGTCAAACTAGCTGTTACAAAACGTTTAGTTTACACGTCGAAGTATGTTCTCCGTCACTCACTCCATAATTCAACAGGATAACGGTAGTGATAGTAAAGAAATTACGAACGCGTGCGCTTGCGCTACAACCTTCTTACTCCTCAAGTCGTTTCTCTACTGCCCGTCAGATGGCGCTTATCACGCGCGCCGCAACCGCTCCTACGCAAACAGCAATATGGCAAAAATAATGTTATTATTATTTTATTACTCTCGTACTAAGCACATTTCAAAACATTTTATTCTATAAAGCGTAAAAATCCCATTAAAATTAATTCAACCAAAACCATTACCGGCGTTCGTATCGATAAAGTAATACTGAGTCGACTTATGAATGTGATTTCGAAACGTCACTATCGGCTTCCAATTTAAACCGATTCGTTCCTTAATCAATTTTCTTTTGCGTTTTTACAAAATGTACTTCTCTCCTTGGATCGTGCTAATAGACATTACAATGTGTTTTGTGTTAATTCGGCGAGTACTTAACAAATTGGGATATTGAGCAACGTGCGCGTCGTGGCCCGGCCGCCGCGTGACCGTCACTTAGCCCGACCCGTGAGCAATCTCCATTTTGAGCGCGCAGCATTTAGCGGAGAATTCGTAATCACAATAATGAGATAATTACACACGGACTAAATTTAATTTAAAGCGCGCAACATTAGAACAGGTTTCTTTAATAACGTACGCCTTACACGGTGTCGCCACCAGTCGGAGGCTGTCATTGGCCGGAGACGGCTCCGCCCCGCGCGCGAGGGAGACGGAAAGAAGATTTGAATTGAGAACGCGAATTTTCCATAAGTACCACACGCGGGACAATGACTCGCATTACGTATGTGGCCATCGCGCATTAAGGATGATTGCCCCCTTGTGATGAGGCTGCTACATCATCGTACAATGTCGCCTGCTGCATCGCCCATCGCATGTTTATGGCCGCGGTGAAATACGATAAACTTCGAGAGAAATGTGGAGGCGAAAGAAATCCGGCTTACACCATTGTGTCCCTCATGTTTATGCTTATTACTTATTTTCACCTTATTGAGAAGCCGTTTTAAACGATGGTTTGTGAAATGTAATACTAAGTGTTCAAATCGATATATTTGTTAATTTTGTCCCTACGCAATTCATTATAAAAATAAATTAACCAAGCTCTTTATTTTTACTCTCCATACCTAATTGGATATGACGCTTTTTTATCCCCCTGGTATCGTTATTCATTAATGCTGCTCATCATCAATTACAATTAAAACCAGATTATAACCGGTTTGAAATTACCCCTTCGTATTGAGTCAAAGACCAGTTGGATCTTTTGCCCGGTTAATATTTTTTTTTTGCTAAACAAGATTGTGTAGCAGAACAAAAATGTGTCCGATCCTGCTTGTAAATAAAAACTTTTCTAACTATAGTCTTTAAGATTTTTCTCGGTTCTGTCGTTAAAATTGCAGTAATATCAATTCCTTAAAAGTGGAACACAAAACGAAACACCTCGGTCTCGGTGACAGCAAAAAATCGTTCAATCCCCATTGTTGCTCTGACGCCACGTTGTAAAAATCCTGACCTAAATCTCGCAAAACAAAACTTGCATCGCAGTGCACAATACCAACTTTACGACGCTATAACGATGTGGTGTTGCCTTAGAAAAGACCCTTTGTCCATTGACAAAAAGCGTTGGAGATCGCATTTATGCAGACGAGGTCCTTTTACCTGACCATTGTTCTATCTCCTACCAGACGGTGGGTCGGCGATTCTCCATCATAAATAATTACATTCACTGGTCACTTCGCCCTGGATTTAGGGTCAGTTGCGCTATTATTATTTAGATTTACTTATTATCCCTCTCCCCTTCATTAGATGTAACGGTTTTAACTGATTAAAACTATAGAACGGGTTCCCAAACAGGGGACTGACTGGTTTCCGATTTGCTCGACTGTGAGATAATTTCCAAGTTTTAATTAAGTGAAAAGTCACCCCTTTGCGATTTTTTTTTTGTTTCAGCTCCCTGTATGTCATTTAAAAGAAGTAGATTAGTTGGGGTGCTCGTGTTATCGTTTACTTAGACAGTAACATTCAACAATGTGTCAATGTAGATATTTTATCTACAGTTGTGTATCTACGCCCTAACGGTTATTTTTTAATGCTAATGCAAAATTTGTATGAGCGGTGCTCTCTTAGTACGAGTATCACGTATACTCAAAAAAGACACGTGCACAGTTATTGTCTACTTATTTATTTATATAATTTATATTTACAGACTTACAGTAAAGACCAAATCGCCTAAAATGTTAGGATAGTACCTACATAAAAATAGAAAAAAAAAAACTAAATGACAGCAAACAAAACAAAAACAGAACAGGATACAAGAGAAACATTGCATATTGCAGTAGTTGCTTGTGAATACTTAACTAATTTACTGAATAAATTATTTTTCATTTCATTTTCATTAGGTACTTATTAATTTATGTAGTAATTGCAGACGAGCAAATTCTTCAGAAACTAAGTGTTTTTAAATTACCTATCTAGTATGAACTTTTTCTCATATTTTTTGTGGTATTAAAGATAAAAATGGCCGGACAAACTGCCAGTTGCTCATCTAATAAGGCATTATTGTAGCGTTACATTAACGAATCTTTTATGCCCCTGCCTCGGTCGTTTCTTTCACCTTCCTTATTTGAGCGTAAACAATGCGGGGCAGCTTCTTTCACACGCTGCCGCGGACTTATCCCTGGTCAAATAATAATTGCAGTCTCGCATATCTCCGACTTACCTGTCCTGCTCACACTCGTCGTCATATCCGTCAATCCCGCATGCATTTGATCCAATGCGAAACGAAATATTCGAAACCTTTTGTAATAATGAACAATGATTGTTTGCCCGTCCTGTATCTTCTTTGTGTGCAAAATTACAATGTACTTGTTACGTTAGCATTAATGCGTCTGTGCGTGTGTGCGTGCAGGATGGATAGACCGATACCTTTGTCTTGCCGAGACGTCGCAAACAAAACGAACCTACTAATAATATAAAGGAGCGGAATCTTATTTTTAACTTCGATTCAGAAAAGTAACAAACGTTCACGCCGAACAATAGTGAGCTTCATTTATAGAAATAATCTTTTTTGTAGATAAATCTCGTGCATAGGTAGACATTGTGGACGTACGGCTTACAGATTTGTATCCATTCGTAACGCAGATTCCGCAGCGAGAGGTTCGACTGTTTCTAATCTTAACTTGTTGTAACTAATTGTATAGGTTAGTTCTACGTTCTTTCTAGGTACTGTCTAACTAATGTATTTATTGTCAACAGATAATAAGGAACCAGTCGATCAGAAGCCCGAGTTAACGCAGGAACAGAAGATGATGAGGTTTTTAGAACAACATCAACAGCAAGCTCAACAGCAGTTGCAACAACAAATACAACAGCAGCAACAGACTCAACAAGGATCTAGCGAGAGGGACGAAGAGCGTGAGACCCCTGGCCCGCATGCCTGTCCGTACTGCAACTTCAGCTGCGGCAGCGAGGGTCGTTTACATGCACATGTCGCCGC
This sequence comes from Archips crataeganus, assembly GCA_947859365.1. Classification (NCBI taxonomy): domain Eukaryota; kingdom Metazoa; phylum Arthropoda; class Insecta; order Lepidoptera; family Tortricidae; genus Archips; species Archips crataeganus. Next base: position 12,656,261 of record OX402058.1, read on the forward strand.
ATCACACGGAGATAATACACGACATTTCATCTGCCCACTTTGTCAAGACGCATTTAAAGAAAGAGCGGCTCTGGAGCGGCATGTGATGCAGATACACTCCGTCAACTCCGAGGGTCTGCAAAGGTTATTGCTACTTGTCGACCAAAGTCATTGGCTGAATGGTGGTACCCAAACCCCTAGAGAAGATGGCCGCCAAGGCGATGAAGAACGCGAGATCTCGTCACCACGCTCTGAAGGAAGTGCAGATGGAGAAACTGAAAGGTGCTCTACGTGCAACCGTACTTTTCGAAACGTGGACGAACTTTGCCAACATCAAAACGAATCTGGTCACTTCGAACTGAAACAAACACCACAGGGACCTGGTTACGTTTGCTGGAAGAAGGGATGCAATCGCTACTTCGATACAGCCCATGCGCTACAAAATCATTTTAGAGAAGCGCATGCTCGCAACTCTATCGCGAACATGTCTGTATCTGAAAAACATGTCTACAAATATCGTTGCAACCAGTGCAGCCTAGCTTTCAAGACTGTAGAAAAGCTCCAACTTCATTCGCAATATCATGTCATCCGTGATGCTACCAAATGCGTTTTATGCGGGCGAAGTTTCCGATCCGTTCTTGCTCTACAAAAACACGTAGAGACCTCACACTCCGAATTGTCCGAAGAAGAACTTTCGGCGTTCAAACGTAGTCTTGCATCTAATCCTCTGCTACAGGGAGGCCAAGGGACAGCGTTGGATGCTGCGACCGCAGAACTGTTACGCAAAGAAACTCTAAGAACACCTGAAGACGAGTTAGGCGAACAAGACGACAGAGATTCAAGTGCTACAGTCGCAGATGAATCAGGTCACAATGACGCTGAAAATTCGGATGATTCCATTATTTACAAAGACCAACAGTTCTTAGAAGACTACTTGAATTCACAAGCCATGGCAGAAGATTCCTATAATGATCCAAACAGAAAATACAAATGCCATAGATGCAAAGTGGCTTTCACGCGTCAATCTTATTTGACAGCTCATAATAAAACCCTTCTACATAGAAAAGGTGAGAAACTCACATACCCAATGGAAAAATATCTTGACCCTAATAGGCCTTTCAAATGTGACGTATGTAAAGAGTCGTTTACACAAAAGAATATTTTACTCGTTCACTATAATAGCGTAAGCCATTTGCACAAACTGAAACGCGCTATGCAAGAACAACAGAACAACAACAACCCTCCAGTTTCGCCCGGCGCCGGCTCAGCGCCTTCTAATTTGACACTAACACCTAAAAGTACATCAAGCGAGGAAGATGAACGCAAACGCTACAAATGCAATATTTGCAAAGTTGCATATACTCAAGGCAGCACTCTCGACATACACATGAGGTCCGTGCTCCACCAAACGCGGGCCGGCAAGTTACAAGAGCTCGCGGCCGCCGGACACGTGGATCTATCGCGGCCGCTTGTAGAGCAGCCGGATCGGACCGACCCCGCTAAAATTTTACAAGACGTATTGTCGCCAAAAAATACATCCCCATCGTCAACGAGTAGTGGGGGCCAGAGATCCTCACCCCCCGCGCGCCCAGGTAGCCCGCGTTCCCCTCGGGCAGGTAGCGCCTCGTGCGATCGCTGCCACGCGTCATTCCCTTCTGGGGAGTTACTCGAAGCACATCGCACAACCTCATGTCCGTTTGGCGATGCGCGGGCGCATTCGCCATTAGCTGAGGTAGACGCAGCTGCTTTAGACGAGATGGTCGCGAAGGGTAACCCCCCAAAAAGAAATTCACAAATGTATAAACAATTATTAGAAACATTCGGGTTCGATCTCGTCATGCAGTACAATGAAAACCAACGACGGAAACTGCAAGAGGAACGTGAAATGGCGCGTGCGCCGAGTCCTCCTCCTCCTCCTCCTGAAGAGAAACCCCCGGATGGAGAAACCAAATCCACGTGTCAACATTGCAATAAGGAGTTTTCTAGTGTGTTCGTGTTAAAAACTCATTGTGAAGAAGTGCATAAAGACAAAGTTCCTCTCGAGTTCTTGGAGCAGTTTGCGGAGCATTTCAAGTCTGAATATGAAAGGAAGTCTGGTGCACCCAATTCGCCTCGTGCTGCTTCACCTGCACCGCAAGAAGACAGATCGCCTTCTCCTCGCGGGGAGACAGCTGGGAACTTTGCAAACGAGAACGGAAACGGAGCCGGGGAGGCTCAAGCTGGAGCTTTGTTAGCTGCTCAGGTGCAAGAAATGCAGGCTGCGCTGAATATGCTTCAGCTGCAACAACAACTTGGGCAACTTCATCCCATGGTGGCGCAGATGTTGTCACTAGGGCTGCCTCTGGGGCTCAATATGGGCGCTCTGGCAGCCATGAACCTGCAACCGCCGCTGGTACCCCTCATGTTACCGCCTCCGCCCTTCGATACCATGAACTTCGGCCACGATGCCCAAATGAAACAACAGCAGCTTCTTCAACAACAACAACAGGTCAGTAATAAACATTTTAGACTTTATTTGCAGTGCCATTTGATTACCTACGTTAGTTCATTAAAATCATCGTTAGTCGTCAAATCTGAATACTTACAGACATTTTAACGTTTAAAAGACAATTTTGCAGCAAAAAAACAGATCAAATCACACTTTTAGAGTCACCTTAGATACCAAACATAAACCAGGTTTTACGACTAAATGCAAAATGTTTTTTTTTTTTCTGCACGTGGCCTTTTAATTACCCTCAATTAATTTATACCAATGTGACCTGTGTTTTACTACGTTAAAAGTATATAAAATGTATTCAAAAAAGCCGTGGAAGCCTAGTGGTTTTAATAAAGCAGAGAGTAGTGGGTTCGATCGAGCCCAGACTCGCACCTCTAAAGTATAGAGCAATTTACGTGCGAAAATACATTTAAATTTTACCCTGAGCTTTACGATGAAGAAAAACATCGTGAGGTGTCCTCGCACACACATGCGAAAAATTCAATGGTGCGTGTGAAGTTCTCAAGCCGCACTGGGCCCGCGTGCATAGCACACGAGGGCACAAGCCCTCTCATTTTGAGAGGACGCCTGTGTCGTGAAGTGCAACGTATATATCCTGGGATGTTGATGTATAAATAAATTACGATTAATGCGAGTAGTTAGTTAAGTACTCTTCCGTATTTTTAATATAACGTGACATAAAAATGGTAAAGGATAGATGACCTTGATAGCCTAGTGGTTAGAGAACCTGACTACGAAGTTTAATGTCTCGGGTTCGATTCCCGGTCGGGGCAGATATTTGTGTGAAAAATACGAATTTCTGTGCTCGACTTTTGGATGTTTAATAATAATAATTTATTTAAGTATTAATTTATCGATATAAGTAGGTATGTTTGTTTGTCCATTGTCTAGTAAGTACTCATAGTATTTATAAGCTTTGCTTATTTTGGGACTAAGTCAAGTACTTAGTGTCAATCGTCCCATGATTTATTTATAGTAAGTACTGGCTGTTGCCTGCGACTCCGTCTGCGAAGAATAGGGGTAGGTATAAAAAATAGCCTACGAACTATTCTCAGACCCACCGAATACAGAAAAAAAAGTTTCATTAAAATCGGTCAAGCCGTCTCGGAGAAGTTCGATAACAAACACCGTGACACGAGATTTTTATATATTAGATACCTACTGGCCTTCCGTCTGCAGCTTCGTTCGCAATAAATTAATTTTCCCGTAGGAAAAGGTATTTTCCCGCGGTAAAAAGTAGCCTATGCCACTCAGTGATAATGTAGCTTTCTAGCGGCAAAAGAATTTTTGAATCGGTCCAGTAGTTTTTGAGTTTATTGACATACAGTATTAGTGTAGGTAGTTTTACTAAATGAAAATCTTATTACTCTTATTTTACAATTAGTTTAGTTTTGTGGATTTGGATTTAGAACAAAGAATAATCCCGATCCTCTCATTCTGAGAGGAGGCCTGTGCCCTACAGTGGGGCGTATATAGGCTGGGATGATGATGATGATGGTGATGATAATCCCGACCATAATTTTTTGAAAGGAAAGCTAAATTTGATTTAAATTTTCTAAATCGACCTTCGACTGTATTTACTGTATTTGAGCACTGTGAATCTAATCCACGTTACATAACGTAAAAACCATTTTCATCATAAATACTTTACTGTCTTTTTGCCATCGATAAACCGCGTTGAATTATTTTTAACAGGGCACTCGTACTTATCTACATATTATTGACATTGGTATAGATTTTCAACGTTTACACAACGATCATGCGGCATCGGCTTGATTATTTCTGTAAGCTTCTCTGTTTAAATTCAATCGTAAGGCAAAGATATCGACGGCCATTGTAAGATAACGATTCAACGTTACCTATCTGTTTGCATAAAAGCGACAGACGATCTTTTGTTGACTAGCAAGGGTCGAATCGTATTATTATTTACAACGGCCCTTGTTAAACTGCATTACCTGCGGACACTGATCGGTAATATAACGTACGCTCTTTACATTAATTCAAATAGTAACGAACTTTTGTGAGATAGGTTTAAGATTTTAGTGAACTTTTGCTTGAATGATAAAAAGATAATAATAGTCCAGCCTTTTAACGCCTCGCCTCTGCACATGTCTCCTCTCAGAATTGAACTATAGTCCCCACGTGGGCCCGATGTGAAACTTCACACGCCCTGAATGGCTTCATTGTCACGCGTAGGTGTCCTGGCGATGTTTTTCTTGATTAAAAAGAATATGTTAAATTATAAAGAGATTGCCTTGCCTAGATTTGATTTTGATTTGATTTGAGAGTGCCTGCCAAGTTTCAGCAGATGTTCCTGCGCTCCGACTTCTGGTCGGAGGGTGTGGTGTTCCGTCGTTTTAGGGAAGCGACGAAGACGTCCTTCAAAAATCCCTAAATAGTTGTATTGTGTTTGTTTTAATTATTGTGAAATATTAGTCTTAAGTTTCGTGATGCATTTGATGTGTTTACATGATATTACAGTATTGTCATACTGTAATATTATGTAAACGATTTTGTCAATAAATAAATAAATAATGAGAGGCCGTAGGTCAAATCACTAAGCTAGCGCGGCATTTTTTTAAATTGAATGATATTCTTACAATATGTTTTTTTTTTTCTTTTTTAGCAGGCAAATGCTGCGGCTGGGCAGAAACGCGCGCGTACACGCATTACAGATGACCAGTTAAAAATTCTACGAGCGCACTTTGATATCAACAATTCACCCAGCGATGAAGCCATCGCCAAGATGGCAAAGCAATCCGGACTCGCGACTAAGGTAATAAAGCATTGGTTCCGGAATACGCTCTTCAAGGAACGGCAGCGTAACAAGGATTCACCATACAACTTCAACAATCCGCCGTCAACAACCCTTAATCTTGAAGAGTATGAGAAAACTGGCGAAGCTAAGGTCACAACATTGGATTCATCTGCAAGCTCGGATGAAGGGAAACCACCACCAGAGAAGAAAGTCAAACTCGAGGAGCCTCCCGTAAATCAGCAAGATGTCAAGTCTGAGCCCAACGACGAGCCAACAATAGAAGAGAAATACCACACGTATGACGATAGGCATCAAGAAGACAAAAGCTTTATCTTTCCTCAGGTGCCTATGCAGAGCCCTGCCCCGAGTCTAAATCATTCAGACCACCATCAAAACATATCACGACCACAGACTCCGACGCATTTGTCTCTGAATTCGTTAATTCAGTCTCAGCTTGATTCCATTCCGGCTACGAGTATACCGCAGCCGCCTCATCCGTCGATGCTACCACCAAAGTTGAATCAGAACTTCACGTCCCCAAACTCCGTGCCCCCGAACGTCCTACCTTTGACCCCAAATCGCAGCCTCAGTCCCGGCAGGGTACCGGCCGATTTCGGACTTTCCGGGGGCAACTCGAACGGATCCAACAGCTCGGGGTCTTCTGGCAAACGCGCCAACAGAACTAGATTTACTGACTACCAAATCAAAGTTCTGCAAGAGTTTTTTGAGAATAACGCATATCCAAAAGACGATGATTTAGAATATTTATCGAAACTGTTGGGATTGAGTCCCAGAGTAATAGTAGTGTGGTTTCAAAACGCTCGACAGAAAGCGAGGAAAGTGTATGAGAACCAACCAGCTGCCGAGCCACCCGCCGGTGCGACTGACGATGCTAACAGATTTCAACGCACTCCTGGACTTAACTATCAATGCAAAAAGTGCCAACTAGTGTTCCAACGATATTATGAATTGATAAGACATCAGAAAACGCACTGCTTTAAAGAAGAAGATGCTAAACGTTCAGCTCAGGCGCAAGCAGCTGCGGCACAAGTAGCCGCGACGTTGAGCAGCGAGGACTCCAATTCAAGTACTGTAGAGCATCACACGCCACACGTGCCAGTGTCACCCGCGCCGCCGCGCACCCCTACGCCTGCGGCTCCTACCTACCCTGTGTCTCCGGCGCCTCCCACTCCCCATACGCCAGTCACACCCATGGCGGTTACTCCTAGAACTGACGAGAAAGATGGAAATTTTCAATGTGATAAATGTAACCTAGTCTTCCCTCGCTTTGACCTATGGCGGGAGCATCAACTTGTCCATATCATGAACCCAAACTTGTTTCCCACGTATCCACCTGATTCCCCGTTTGGTATTCTGCAACAACACGCACAGTTACAACAATTGAATGCTCAACTCGGAAACGAAGATGCGAGGCACCCACTAGTTGCAGCGATTAACCAACAGGCGGTAAAGAGGAAATTTGATGAATATGAAGAAGTGGACACCGGAGAACAGCCAAAAGACAAACGCTTAAGAACTACAATTTTGCCAGAACAACTGGACTATTTATATCAAAAGTACCAAATCGAATCCAATCCTTCTAGAAAAATGTTAGAAAACATAGCTCGTGAAGTTGGCCTTAAAAAAAGAGTGGTACAAGTGTGGTTTCAGAACACGCGGGCGCGCGAGCGAAAAGGACAATTTCGTGCGCACGCGCAAGTAATTAATAAAAGATGTCCATTTTGCCCTGCTCTATTCAAAGTAAAGAGTGCTCTAGAAAGCCATTTAAGCACTAAACATGCAGATCAATGCGCTCGCGGTGAGATCAATGTCGATGCACTTCCGGATGAAGAATTGAGTACAGAATCGACTCCAAGTTTTGGCTCCCAACAAAGTGACCGACAGCAAAATTTTTCGCAAGCGGGGGCTCCCATGTTGCCCCCTATTTTTCCGCCCTTTCACTCAGACATGGAGAAATTTATCAAGCAGTACAGTGAAGAGTCAATGAAGCGCTACGTTAGTGAACTGCAAGCGCACGCCGCTGCCCAACAGAATGGCGGTAATAACGAGACCACCGAAAGTCGCACAGAACATGGAAAACCGGAAACTCCTTTAGATCTCAGTAAGCCAGTCGACCTGTCGCGGCCGGGATCGGACGCTGACGAGCGCTCAGACACCGCATCAGAGACAATGGAGTTCTATGAAGAGGACGAACCAACCTCGCCGCTACCCGGGCAGATGACGCCGCGACCGCCCGGCAAACGCTACCGCACTCAAATGTCCTCTCTTCAAGTGAAAATAATGAAATCATTATTCGGCGATTATAAAACGCCGACGATGGCCGAGTGCGAGGCGCTCGGGCGGGAAATCGGCTTGCCGAAACGTGTGGTGCAGGTGTGGTTCCAGAATGCGCGTGCGAAAGAAAAGAAAGCAAGGCTCGCGGCCGGGTTATCAGAAGTGTCGGACCTACCGCCCCCGGAAGAGTGTCGTGTGTGTGATTTCAAATACAGCCACAAGTATTCGGTTCAAGACCATGTGTTTACGCGCGGGCATATCGCCACGGTCCGCGCGCGGCTCGAGACCGGCGTCGGTGTCGGCGTCGGTGTCGCCGGCGGCGAAGACAGCACGATGGCGCTTATGCAGATGGCGGCACGTCTCGAGAGCAACATCGAACTTCACAACGCGTTCCTGCGGCCCCAGCTCGCCGGCAACGGTGAGTGCACTTGACCGCGGTCCGCGTCGCATGCCGCTCCCGAGCGTTATGCGACCCTCGACCCACTTACGTAGAACCTCGCGCGAGCCTGGCTCGCTTGCGATTTTAGTAGCTCATGTATCTAGTGATAACGCCTCGATGACCACGACTCGAGTCAAGCTCGTTTCGTGCCGTAACGGTCGTTGCTCTATTATCCTACTAGTGAGTCCTGTTGTAAATAAAGTGTAGGTTTAATGTGAAATAGTTTTACGCTACACTTACGTCGTGTTTGTTTCTCAGTGGCACCGTATCGATTTTTTGGGTTTTAAAGATTTGATCTTGTTTAGAGGGTTTTGTTGGGATTGGATAACATTTGATTGCACACGGGAGGCGCTGGTAGTGAGACTCTTGCGCCGCCCGGGCGGGGGCGGGCCGCGCCGGCGGCCGGTGGGCCGGTGGGCGGCCTCTCTACGCCGCCGCTATTCAAATGCAAACGAAACCCAACAATGGTAGGACGCGTGAAGGACGTCGTATATCTAATGGGACCGATCTGGCGCACATGCATTTCGCTCCACATGAATAATCAATTATTTAAATGACGCCAATCAAAAGACTTTCTCGGAAATTGTACGTCACTGTCCATTGTCTCTTTAAAATCCATTGCATTCTCAATTTGATTTTCGCCTTGAAAAACCAGCACGACGTAGCATAGACTAGTAATCTGTTGCATAATATTATTCTTCCTAGTTGTTCATATTTAAAACTCCTATTAGGTTTTAGAGACTTGTCGATTGTTGTAGGATTTTAAAGAAAACCAAATTTATATATTTTAGAGAATTTAAAACGTTTTAGTTATTTTGTAAAGTCATAGCGAAGCCTGAAGTCTATATAACTATTTAAATAAGGTGCCTTGTAGGATCCAAGTGTTTTGTAAATTATTTTCTTAGGAACTCCACTGTAAATAAGTTGTTCGTGTAAAAGTATACTACTAGTTGTAATATTAGTGCGCTGTAAAATTGTTTCCGACCGCTGCTCGAGATGTGTATTGCGTTAGGCTTATCTATCTAGATATACAGGGTGGAAAGGTCGAACGCCACATGGAGGGTAACTACTTTAAATATTGGAAATGGCACATTTTGTATAAAGGAGACATTCCTTTATTTTTTAAAGCAAAAAATACTGCAATTAAGAATTTTTGAAAAATTACTTGTCTTAGCCGGGACTCGAACCCGGTCAAATACGACAAAAATAATATGACGTATTTTATGATGCCGATCGAAAGGGTTACTGGTTAGGTCCATTGCCTCTAATAACATACACGATCAAAATAACCGAAGGCTGAACTAAAAATTACCTGCGTGTTTATTTTGTTTTCACCCGTCACGACAAAATGGACCACAAATATTGGACCACCTTAAATATTGGAAATAGCAAATGGTACGAAATGGAGACTTACTTTTATTTTATTCTCAAGGCAGACAATTTAAAAAAAATCATAAATGCCTTATTTATTATTTAAAAAAAATTCTGGTGACGGTTAAAAACAACATTAAGAATATAATTGTTAGTTTCATGGCTTTGTGTTATTTTGATTATCTGCATCATAAAATACGTAATGTTATTTTTGTCGCATTTGACCGGGTTCGAGTCCCGACTAAGACAAGCAAGTTTTCAAAAATTCATAAATGCAGTATTTTTGGGTTAAAATCAAAGGAATGTCTCCTTTGTCTAGAATGTGTTTTTTCCAATATGTAAAGTAGTTGCACTCCATGTGGCGTTCCATCTTTCCACCCTTTATATACAAAAAATGTGTTTGTTTCGGAGAGGCATCTTAAGAACTTGTGATATAACCGTATCTTATTATTAGTAACTTCGAATATCGAAGCTGATGTCTGAGGGTTCGAATCTAAGGACAAAAATACATACACACATAACACCGCAAAGTTTGTCGAATTTTACATAATAATGAGATCTTTGGTCGCTTGTGGGGCCTGCCGGCTGCAGTTTTTGCTATTCTCCTGACACATTTACATGAGAGTGGGCTGGGGTTGGGGAGTTAGGCGATATGCAAATATTTGGTTCAAATTGAAACGGCGAGACGGCGGCGCGGCGCGGCGTAAGCGCAGCAGCGCGAGCGCCGCACGCGCCGCGGGTGTTGCCATTATAATTCTATTTACCCGCGGAAAGTCGCCTCCCGCCGTAGTACACCGTCTTGATACGTCTCCATCCTCCTTTCAAATGCAAATGTACACTTCTCGGCACAAATACAATGCTGTTATATACAATGTCACACGTGTTATTTTGGCTTCATATTTATTTGCATATCGCGTTTTTGTTATCGTTTTAATTTTTTTGGTTATGTTTGTATTTATTTTTGTTACTTAGTTTTATTATCTAATGCTATTTTGTTTCATTGTGTAGATACTGGCGTGCTTCAGTGATGCATGCCTTAGTTTGTATACCTGAAAAAGGGGTACTTGATATTGAAAATGCCTCCAATACGACTTCCAATAATTTAATTTTAATTTGTGTAATTTAATTTTAATGTAGCGACGTGCGATCTGCATTTACTGTTAATCATAATATGATCATTTGAAACAAAGCCTAGTGCCAGCCAGAGAAAGTATTCTTGGTATTGTTTGGACGAAATCGTCTAGAGAAAGATTAAGAGTCTTGTAAACTGATAGTATTATTATAATTATTCTACAGTTATTATATTTGCGAAATTCGTTGAAATAAATGCAATATTTATATTATTGAATTATGTTTTGTTATTTTGTTTTTTCCTTGGTTCCTTTATTATCCTTTAGTTTTTTTTTTTACTTTTCTTGTAGAACAATAAAAATTGCATGTAATTGAACATTCTAAACAAACTTGTTTAAACAATTGAATAATATAGCGTTTTTTGGAAAGTCCCCTGCCACGTTCGAAAGTAAAGGCCTATTACTTTTGGGCAGGTGAACAGGGTAGTTAATAAAAATGGGTACCCACTACAGTTTTTACTTAAGTTACATTGTAAGGGGGCATACCTGGACGCTTTTAAAACAAAGAAAGTATTGTTTCTTCATCCGCAAGTCACAAATGAAGTGAGACAATTCCTGTCTTAAACCCAACGTGGGAGGTGCCTCCATTATAATGAGTCAAGTTTTATTCCACTGTCAACATTGTTGAAAGATGTTAACAGATTGCTAGTTTATGATTGAGAGCTATTTTGACTCAAACAAAGGAGACCTTGTAACGATCGTAACGGCACGCTGCTGAAACGTTTAAACTTCACCATTTTGTATTGTAGACCTTCAAATAAAAACACGACGAATAGGTAAAACATTTACAGTAATAAGTTACACTTAAATTAGGTAACATGCTCAGAGGGAGAGGTTTGTGCAGTCTAATTAAATTAAACAACTTCACCCTGATTCTTCGTGAATTCCCGCATGTTTGTTAGTGATGAGGTTCTTAGCACAATTATTATTTTAAATGGTTTCAGTTGAGGTCGAATTAATTAAATATAATTATAATGTGGTTCCGGCTTTTAAACTACTTAGAGATTATTAGTAGGTATAACCTGTCGGAAATATTTAACCTTTTGCTGTGGTAATGGTTGTTAAACTGACCTTACACTTTGAATGACGACTTATAGCCAGGTGTAGACATATTTCCGACGCCTAATAAGTGACACATTGTACTTATTGTAGTTAATCTTGTGGCTAATTAGTGAAAATGGTATGCGCCATACATACATATGTCAATAATTTTGTATGTTTGTGAGAACGAAAAGTGGAAGCTACGTGGCTTTTGAGTAGGTATAAATAGCTGAATAGGTAATGGGTAGGTATACGGCGTTGCCCACCTTTATAATGCGACAAATTAACGAAGATTGCTGTTCAAAAAAATTATAACAGAATATATTAATTTCCTTTACAAAGTTGATTATCATTAAACCCAACAGTCGGAATAAATACGACGTCGGTACTCAAAAGGCATATAACTGGAAACATACCTGTACTGTAAATTTCACGTCTGACTGACTTCGCCTGATTCACAAAAACTAAAGGGCATGTAAGCGATATCACAATTGAACCTTTTTCTCGATCTACGAACAATAAGTAATTTTTTCAGCCACCCACTCACCGATTCGAGTGTTCGTTGCAAAAAATATTAAATTACAAGCACACAAAGAAATAAGGCTAATCTCGTTAAAAAAATATTCCGTTACTGAACCACCTAATTATTTCATTGTTAACTTACAATATATAGGACGTGCTTGCCAGAAAACGCGTTTTGTTTGATTACAAAGGAGTTTTTTTACATTTAACCAATATCATGGCTTTAGGCAATTAGGTAAATCAAGGATAGACAGAACAGAATCGGTCTTTTAGTACCTACCTATTCGAGTTGTTTCCCGAACTACTGAGGCGTTTAGCGATCTAGCTGCAGCAGTACTAATTAGATCCCAGATTTATACAGGTTATAAATTAGAACTGATACTACCTACTTCGCGTAGACCAATCGTGACGCGAGTTTACCCACACAGGCCCAGCCCAGATAAAGCAGGTACTTACTTCAAAAGCTTGTATACATAGTTAACAAACAAAGCCAGTCAATACAAAGCTCGCAGATAAATGCTGGTTACTCTCGATATTTTCATCCGGCGATACTTTGGTAAGTAAGTAGGTAGGTATATATTAATATTTACTTACGCACGCGGCCGATGGGGCCTGAAGGTTCTCGAGTAGTGTCCGCGAACCGGAAGACTCAGTGTAGGTAGGCCTCCAACAAGATGGAGCGACGACCTGGTGAAGGTTGCGGGAACGCATTGGATGCGGATGCCGCAGAGCCGATCTGTTTAGCGAACCTTGGGGGAGGCCTGTGTTCTTAATTTATTCTCATAGATATAAACTACTACCTACTTAATTGTGCAGTCCCTTGTAATTAGTTTAAGTGTGAACTAAGGTATCGACATATACCTACTTACACTTTACATTGGTGGCTTAACTAGGCGGTCACAAGTCTAATTTTTCCCAAATTTCCTTAATCTAGGGAAGTTTTTTTTGCGATCGGGACCTTGAAATATCCTGAAATAAAAAGTACCTACAGTTACTTATTAGGTCTAATAACATCTTGGACATAAATCTAGTCTTTAGAATTGTTAAAATTTGAAATTTAGATGATGCTAAATAAAAAATCCGTAGGTAGGTAGGTACTTCCATAACATAGAACTAATAAGTAGTTACTTAATTAAGTAGAGAAATAAAACACGAGATTAAAAGCGCGAACTGCCTTACCTATCTATTCCTACCATGCCTAAAAAGCGGATACCTACATATTATTTATTTTTGCCAGGGGAGTCTTGATTTAATTGTTCAAAAAAAATTATTGCAAAAATAGTGGTTCAAAAAAAAAATTACATTTCACTGACGAACACTGAAATTTAATAAAACCTATAAAATACAAAAAACCGGCCAAGTGCGAGTCGGACACGCGTACGAACGGTTCCGTACCATTATTTATAAAAACGGCAAAAAAATCACGTTTTTTTATAGAGGCCCCCTTAAATATTTATTTTATTCTGTTTTTTACTATTTGTTGTTATAGCGGCAACAGAAATATATCATCTGTGAAAATTTCAACTGTCTTAACTATCACGGTTCATGAGATACAGTCTGGGTGACAGACGGACAGGGTCCCGTTTTACCCTTTGGTTACGGAACCCTAAAAAACAAGCGCATTAGGAGGAAAAGAGGTGGAAAGTGACGACATGGATTCTGGAAAGAAACATTTCCCTTGTTTTTTAATTCTACTTAGCTTAGTTGGGTTAGTGGAAACAAAACTGTGATTTTAGTTATTTCGTGGAAGAGAGATTAAAATCATTATTAGGTAGGTACCTATTTATGGTAAGAAGAAAGGCGCCTTTATACCTTTACGTTAAGCCCTGATAGTAAACCCATTGTTAGTTGTTAGTGTCACATGTCTTAACTCTTTATTCTTAAAATAAAATTTAAAAAAAACCGACAAAGTGTAGTCGCTTCAATACAACAACCAACCTATCCAACCTACCTATTTAAGTAACCCGAAATTAGTTACTTATGATATGTACAAGTGTGGAACGTAAATAGGCAGTTCCCAATGAGTATCGGTGATCTATAAACACTAGCGAAGCTAGTAGTTTTTAAATTTCCTACATTCCACACGTAGTTATCTCATACAACGTTTTGGAACGCATTATGCGAGGAAACAAATAGTGTACGTACACCTTACGTACACGAACTCGAAGAAATCAAACCGCATGGCAGGTTTTCATGATGGATCGAAACGAGTAACCAATAAGATGCGAGCGTGCGCGCAGGACTTCACACGGTCCGAAACGAACTCATGAAATTATGTTCTTTTTCTATTATCATCATCATCATCATCATCATCATCATCAGCCTATGTTCGTCCACTGCTGGACATAGGCCTCTTCCATGGCACGCCACTGAGCACGATCCTCAGGCACTCTCATCCACCTCTTGCCAGCCGCCTTGCGAAGATCATCGCCCCACCGAGTCTGAGGACGTCCCACGCTACGTTTGCCGATCAGTGGTCTCTCGATTAATATATATATAAAATTCAAAGTCCAGGGGCTAAATTCAGGAACGGCCCAACACGGTTTGCGAGCGGTAATTCAATCGTTTGCATGAGGATAGGGATGAACTGCTATTCACGAACGCCAAAAATCACTGGTTTTATTTATTTATTTACAAAGCGAATTAACAGGAAAATAAGGCTCATCCCAAGCTCAAACCACTCCTCTCCCAAACGATTGAATTACCGCTCGCAAAGCCCCAGGACTTCACACGGTCCGAAACGAACTCATGAAATTATGTACTTCTATCTTCTATATATATAAAATCTATCTTCTTCTTCTCTATCTTTAGACGACCAGATGGCCTAGTGGTTAGAGACCCTGACTATGAAGCTTGAGGTCCCGGGTTCGATTCCCGTGTCGGGGCAGATAATTGTATGAAAAATACGAATGTTTGTTCTCGGGTCAAGACCCAAGGGTGTTTAATATGCATTTAAGTATGTATCTATCTATATAAGTATGTTTATCCGTTGCCTAGTACCCATAACACAAGCTTTGCCTAGCTTACTTTGGGACTAGGTCAATATTGGTGTGAATTGTCCCGCGATATTTATTTATTTATTTATTTTTATCTCTATATATACACATAAATAAAATAAATATCACGGGACAATTCACTCCAATTGACCTAGTCCCAAAGTAAGCTGAGTAAAGCTTGTGTTATGGGTACTAGGCAACGGATAAACATACTTATATAGATAGATACATACTTATAGACATATTAAACACCCAAGACCCGAGAACAAACATTCGTATTTTCATACAAATATCTGCCCCGACACGGGAATCGAACCCGGGACCTCAAGCTTCGTAGTCAGGTTCTCTAACCACTAGGCCATCTGGTCGTCTAATATATATAAAAAAATCAAAGTCCTGACACACACTCACTCACTCATTCATCACTGACTCGTCAAAGCCCAGCCCAAGCCCTTGAACTTAGAAAGCTGAAATTTTGCACAGAGGTTTTATTATGATGTATACTACCCGAGATAAGAAATCATTTTTGGAAATTCCCTCGGGATAGCGAATAAATGGGATTTATATATTTGGTTCAGAGTAACCCTATCTCCGTAACTATGATGACTAGACTCCTCAAATTTGGCATGCAAGTAGGTAATATAACAGTAAAAAACTAATTTCAAGAATTTTGGAATTTCCCACGGAATTACGATAAATCAGGTTTTCTATATTCAATTCAACTGGCCCATATCTCCGTAACTATAATTACTAGACTCTTCAAATTTGGTATAAATGTAAGTGATCATAACAGTAAAACAGTAATTTCAAGATTTTTGGAAATTCCCATGGGATAGGAAAATATCCGTACTTTGTTTGTAGGTAGAGTTATCCCTAAAACTACTGTACCTCTACCATGAGTTTACACTAGTTTACGTGACCGTACTCGCTAGCGACGGCGTAAATTATTTGTATGGAGAATTGTACAGCGCCTCTAGCGGTCACTTACGGAAGTACTATTCTCCATGCAAATCATTTACGCCGTCGCTAGCGAGTACGGTCACTGTAAACCAGTGTAAACTCATTGTAGAGGTACTGAGCTCATTTAAAAAATCTTTCACCAGTAAAAAGTTAGTACCTACACTATCCCTTATTGACATAGGGTACTTTTTATCCGAGAAAATGCAAAATTCCCAAGGGATAGAAATAAGTGAATTCAACTTCGGCGCTGATTTTAAAAATTCTTTCACCAATAGAAAGCTACACTACTCTTGATTGGCACAGACTACCTTTTATCGTCGTTAAAGCTACACTGTCTCTAATTGACATAGGCTGCTTTTCCTCTGGAAACTACAAAATTCCCGCGGGATAGAAAAAATTGAATTTAACTTCGGGGCTAATTTGAAACCTTCTTTCACAAATAGAAAGCTACAATATCCCTTACGGACATAGGCTGCTTTTCCTCTGGAAAATGCAAAATTCCCGCGGGATAGAAATAATTGAAGTCGACTTCGGGGTCAATTTTAAAAGTTCATTTACCAATAGAAAGCTACACTATCCCTGAATGACATAGGCTGCTTTTCCTCTGGAAAAATGAAAAATTCCCGCGAAATAGAAATAAGTGATTTCTACTACGGGGCAGATTTTAAAATATCTATCATCAGTAGATGGCAAAACTGCCCCTGATTGACATAGGCTGCTTTTTCTTCGGGAAAATGAAAAATTCCCAATGGATAGAAATAAATGATTTCTACTTCGGGGCTGATTTAAAAAATCATTCACTAATAGAAAACTACACTATGCTTAGTTGAGACAGGCTACTTTTCCTCGAGGTAAAATTCCTGCGGAGAAGAAATAAGTGAATTTAATTTCGGGGCTGATTTCAAAACTTCATTCACCATAGAAAGCTAGGGTTAGGAAGAGTAACTGAAAAAATGGAGAAATGGATTTTGGAAAGAACCTTTTTCCATGGTTTTTAAGTCTACTGGTATTAATGAAAACAAAACTGAGAATTTATTTCGTGGAAGAGAGATTACAATCATTATTAACGACCGCTTTAGCCTAGTTGGTAGTGACTCTGCCTACGAAGCAAGAGGTCCTGGGTTCAAATCCCGGTAAGGGCATTTATTTGTGTGATGAGCACGAATATTTGTTCCTGAGTTATGGATGTTTTCTATGTATTTAAGTATTTATTTATCTATATAAGTATGTTTATCGTCGTCTAGTACCCATAGTACAAGCTTTGCTTAGTTTGGGACTAGGTCGATTTGTGTAAGATTGTCCCCTAATATTTATTTTTTATGAACGAACTAAAACAATTACTTTGCTCACCCGCGACCTTACAATAGTTACGTTTATGCAAGAAATGTGCGTCCATGCAGTTCCTCCACCTCCACACTGTACGAACACACACAAATCACATAAACCCAACCATCACCACCACCAAGCTACACTGACGCGTTTCGAACTCAACCAGAGCTCATCTTCAGAGTTACCACAACCGTATGCTATGCTACCAAACGTTAAACTTAGCGTTAGTTTAACGTTTGGTAGCATAGCATACGGTTGTGGTAACTCTGAAGATGAGCTCTGGTTGAGTTCGAAACGCGTCAGTGTAGCTTGGTGGTGGTGATGGTTGGGTTTATGTGATTTGTGTGTGTTCGTACAGTGTGGAGGTGGAGGAACTGCATGAACGCACATTTCTTGCATAAACGTAACTATTGTAAGGTCGCGGGTGAGCAAAGTAATTGTTTTAGTTCATTAATATGGACCTCCGCAAAGTAACGCCTGATTCAATAAATTATTTATTTTTTATTTTTTTATTATTTCTTATGGTAAGAAGAAAGGCGCCATCCGCCCTAACTTAAACCCAAATAGTAAACCCATTGTTAGTTGTTAGTGTCACATGCTCTTGATTCTTAATAAAATTATAAAAAAAACGACAAAGAGTAATCGGACTCGTACAACCGACGTTTCCATATGTAAGTACCTATTTAAGTAACTCGAAATTAGTTATAATAGGTACAAGTGTGGAACGCAAATAGGCAATTCCCAATGAGTATCGGTGATCTAAAAAAACTTGCGAAGCTAGTAGTTTTTAAATTGCCTAAATTCCACACAATTTAATAGTGTAGGTACACGAACTCGAAGAAATTGAACTGCATACAATAGGGATGTTGACACCATTAGAAAAGAATTTGAAGACACGACTCCAGTAAAAAAACTCTTTATTTCAGCCCTGAAAGTCAGATTGATTTTCGATTAAATGCAAAATTAGATTTTTTGTTGCTTTAAAACAAATAAATAGTTAGTTGATTGAGCATTGCGAACAATGACGTCATATGTCGCTATTGTCATTCAAACTCTATGGGAGATTGTGTTTTGACAGCTCATAAAAAGAACGTCAGTTGATTGGTGGTGTCAACATCCCCATTTTACTTACATCTAACACTAACCAATAAACATGCCACCATTAGTTAACACATACATGCAATTATATACTACATAGGACTAAATTAAAAGCGAAATATTTTTCTGCAAATAAATACGAAATTGAAATATTCTCTCACCTTTTGGTTTCTATTATCTTAGAGTAGGTAGCTAAAAGATGTACCTACCTGAGTCTTGGGCTTCGATAAACAATACAACCTCCTGGTTTTTTTGTGTTAAACAGTTAAGTTAAGTGTTAGAAAGTAATTAACCTAAAAATCAAAAAACCCGCCTGCAGAAATACTGAAAAGGTGGAAACAAGATAAAATGTTCAATAACAATAAAAAGCTAACTGAGCTCACGAAAGAAATCGAAAAAAAAAAACTAAACATTTGAAACTAATTTAAAACACGTCGATGGCAGTCTTTCAAAATTTAACGCAACGATATTTACGAGTATTTTTGCAGGCGGGTTTTTGGATTTTTTAATTTATTATTTTATTTACACCGCAGTCGGGTTTTTAGTTTTTTGAATTAAGTACTTTTTATTTCTTGTTTTTTAGTGTAACCTCCTGAGACCCAGATAAATTATTGAGTAGGTAAGTATTTGAATTAAGAATTCGATGCTATTTAGTTAAAGTTCAAAGCCAATTTTGAAATAATGTACAAAAAATCACCGACACCGACACCGTCACCGACATAGCTCGAAGAATCGCCAGACTCAAGTGGCAGTGGGCAGGGTACATCGCTCGTAGAACTGACATTCAAAAAGGCCGGAAGGCCGAAAGGTTCTCGAGTGGCGTCCGCGGACCGGAAGACGCAGTGTAGGTAGGCCTCCAACAAGATGGAGCGACGACCTGGTGAAGGTAGCGGGAACGCATTGGATGCGGATGGCGCATGGCCGATCTGTTTGGCGAGCCTTGGGGGAGGCCTACGTTCAGCAGTAGACGTCTTTCCGCTGAAACGATGATGATGATGATGTGTATCTTAGTAGGTTACTTATTTTTCCACATGGACTTCATAGAGAAAATTATTGTTCAAAGATATCTGAGCTGTTGGCACTTACCTACGTACATACCGTCGTTTGAATGCATTGATTGCCAATTTATTATTTCAAATTAAATTGAAACACATGACTTGTGTATATTTTTGTAATCTATTTTTAAATCCCTTCATTTTGATACTCGATAGGTTTGAATAAAACATTTTTTGAAGACTCACAATTTAGCGCCAAAAATCCACCATATAGATTTTTCTAGAATTTCATGTACGGTTCCGGGGTTACTCGCGTCATCAAAACGAATCCAATGACAATGATTATCAAAATCGGTTCAACCGTTGAGTGTCACGTGAGGACATAGGAATAGACATACGGGTCCAACACATAACCCTTCCTTCTTCGCAGTCGGGTAAAAAGTATGTTTGGACAATAGGCGGGAATACCATGATGAGCGAAGCGAAACAACGGAATTCGTATTGTGCCATCCCTCTCTCATGACGAAACGTCACGATACGAAGTTCGAAAACAGATTTTCGTAACAAATACACGCACTCAAAGAAATCAAATTGTATGCTTAGTATAAGGTCTACTTCACCAATTACTTCGCGGAGGCGCTGTCCATGTTTCCATAGGAACTGATTTTTTTACGTAAACGCGATCGAAAAGTATTTGGTGAAGTAAAATTTATACTAAGCATACCTACTGCATGGCAACGAGTAACCAATAAGCTGCGAGCGTGCGCGCAAGACGTGACACGGTCCGAAACGAACTCAAGAAAAATGTACGAGGGGCGTTCAATATAAAGTGAGAATGAGATGCAAACTCTTTTAATATTACGAAATTAAATACTGGCCGGTAAAGCTAATCTATCTAGCTGATTGCTATGAAAAAAAAAACTAACTGTCTTTTGTTTAAAAAAATATACGGTAATTTCTTTGCAATGCTATTGAGTACGTTAGCGAAAATGGAGAAAATTGAACTGCGCCCCGTTATAAAATACTTGTATTTGAAAAATTTTTCTACGGACCAAGTCAATTTGGATTTGCGGGACACTTTAGGGTCTAATGCTCCTCCGTGTTCGACAGTCGCACGTTGGTGCGCCGAATTTAGACGTGGAAGAACATCGACAATGGACGACCCCCGCTCCGGACGCCCTACTACAGCAGTAACTGAAGAAATTGTGAAAAAAGTCGAAAACTCAGTTTTGGCGGATCGTCGTGTCACAGTTCGTTTTATTGCTGAAAATGTAAAGATTTCAACGGGGAGCGTGCATAATATTTTACATGAACGCTTGGGTATGAAAAAGGTATCTGCGCGTTGGGTACCAAGAATGCTTACTGACACGCAAAAACAAACTAGACTAGAGATTTGTCAAGAAGCTTTGAACCTGATGCAGCAAGACCGGGAACTTTTTTTGGCGCGATTTATGACAATGGACGAAACATGGCTCCATCATTACGACCCTGAAACGAAACTGCAGTCTATGACATGGAAAAGGCCATCATCTCCAACTCCGAAGAAATTCAAGGTGAGCCCATCTGCCGGTAAGGTCATGGGCTCTGTTTTTTGGGATGGTAAAGGGGTATTAATGATTGAGTATCTCGAGCATGGAGCCACTATTACGGGCACTTTATACGCCAAACAAATAGCAACATTGCGCAATGAGATCCGCGAAAAACGGCGAAGTAAACTCTCGAAAGTTGTGCTGTTCCACCAGGACAATGCCCCGGCACGCAAGTCCATCGTTGCAATGGCTGCAATTCGTGATGCTGGGTTCAATATCCTTAAGCATCCTCTGTATTCACCAGATCTCGCTCCCAGTAATTTCTACCTATTTCCGAGATTGAAACAATACCCGAGAGGCCAGAAATTTGAAGACGACGACGCGGTAGTCGCTGCAGTACAAGATTTTTTAAGTACTCAAGATGAGACCTTTTTTAAAAATGAAATTTTAAGTTTAGAAAAAAGATTTAATAAGTGTATTATGCTAAAAGGTGAATTTGTCGAAAAATAAAATTACATTTAGTAAAAGTTGTTTATAACATACTCATTCTCACTTTTTATTGAACGCCCCTAGTATGTAAAACTCTTTATTGCCGCAGAATGAAAAGGTTCGTCACTCTTCGACTCTATGTCAACGAGTTAAGATCGGAAAGTGACGAACCTTTTCATTCCGCGACTATACATAAAAACATGGAATTAACAGTTAACAAGAAAATAAAATAAATATACGTAGGAAGAATTATATACATAGGACTAAATTAAAAGCGAAATAAAACAAAATTAATCCGAATTTCAGCAAATAAAATACGAAATGGAAATATTTTCGGTTTCTATTATTTTAGAGCAGCCAAAATATGTACCTGCCTGAGTCCTGGGCTTCGATAAACAATACAACCTCTTTTTTTATTCTTTGGGTTAGACTATTTTTTTTGTCACGAATTAATGTTTTTGTTTCTTTCTTTTTTTCCCATCGTTTGACAGAATAAAAAAGTTAATAAACAGTTTAGTTTGGCGGGAATACCACGGTGAGTGTCACGATACGAAGTTCGAAAATCGAATTTCGTGAGGCGCCGGGTCTTTACCTAAGTACCTACTAATATGTGGCGCGTTCATTGCGAGGAGGTCCGAAATAGACTTGCTTAACGCATTGATGGACAGTACTTTCAATTAAGAGTTGTTAAGCTATACATTTGGATGCCTATAGGCGTAGTGTCTTCAAAGTGTTAATTATGAGTTTTTAACCAAATTATTATAATATTAAACTTGATAATCAAATAAAAAATTACTCTATCTACTTATACATATCAATAATTCTAGCAGTAAATAAATATTTACCGTTTTTACATTTAATGTTTTATTATAAAAATAAATACAATAAATAAATAAATAAATATCATGGGACAATTCACACCAATTGACCTAGTCCCAAAGTAAGCTAAGCAAAGCTTGTGTTATGGGTACTAAGCAACGGATAAACATACTTATATAGATAAATACATATTTAAATACATATTAAACACCCAAGACTCGAGAGCAAACATTCGTATTTTTCATACAAATATCTGCCCCGACACGGGAATCGAACCGGGGACCTCAAGCTTCGTAGTCAGGTTCTCTAACCACTAGGCCATCTGGTCGTATTATATTTGGAAAGCTATTAAAACACTTCAGTATGGATAAAACTTTTGAGATTTTTGCTAATTAAAAAAAAACTTTTCGGCACTTGTGCGGAAAAAGATATTCAGATGTCTTTTCTGCACTCTGGAGCATCTCATGGAAAAGACGAACTTTCCACGCAAAAAGGCACTTTTCGAGCATATGTTTTCTGACAGTCGGTCTGAGATAATCAAGTAGGTAAGTAGAACTCACATATTTAGACAATTTTAAGTCGGTGTATTTACTAGCTACGAAGAATATCAACGATGTTAAAAACTACATACAATCATGACTTTTACTTAAAACACGTAGACAAGTTAAAATAAATCAAAAGGTTGTCACGAAAACTGTTTTAGTTCAGAACTCAACGTTCGTTCGGTTGAAAAATAAATTCATTGTCATTGATAAAATATACCATGCCTTTTGAATGCCAGTAGTTTTGTGCATATTTTATTGACCAGCATTCAGAGATGAATATAAACAAGGTAAAATTGAACAGATGTACGGCCTGTTTTTAAAATAATTGGCTAGGTAGTTACCTAGCTAGTTACATACTAGATGATTAATATTAAATGAGACTTCATTAAAATGTGCGCAGAAGATGTAGTTTAACGTCATTGAAACTTATACTCAATTCAATTAGAGAATAAAACCTAAAACCTTTAATGAAATTCCTCAATTAATGTACTAGTTTTACACGACTGCCCAAATTAAGAATAGTGTGTTGTTTTAACATAATATTATGTAGTATCTCGTGCCTATTATATTTACTACTGGCTGTTGCCCGCGACTCCGTTCGCGAAGAATAGTAGCCTACGACCTATTTTCAGACCTACCGAGTATGGAGAAAAAAAGTTTCATAAAAATCGGTCAAGCCGTCTCGGAGGAGTTCGATAACAAACACCGTGACACGAGATTTTTATATATTAGAAGATAAGTAATGGCAAAAACAAGATACCTTATTGACGTTTTTAATGGATACTATATTAAGTAAAGATAGGTATAATTAATATCTTAACTATAATGAGAGCTACCTACTCGTACTTCAGCATAAAGGGTAAGTAATGTATGCGTGGTAAACAAAAACAGTACCTACCAGAGCCCTAAAACACTCATCAAACAAACGGTTCGTGTGAGTAGGGTCGAATTTGATACCCATGTCTTAATTATGCAATATATTCTCGGAGGTTTTTAATCCCTAAATACCTACTCAATTTCGGCTTAGTGTTACGTAGCTATCCACAGCGGAAAAACTAGATGTACTGACCAGTCTTAAATATTTTTGGTTACGCTAGGTTATACTACACACATCTAAATCATAACCAACAAAATTGACAAAAAGTGCTGATCCCCGCCACCAGCGCACCAAAACCAAAAAAGCGTAACAATATAGATCGATCTGCAAATTCTGTTAAATCGTAATAGTTGACTCACGGCGAGTCACGTCGAGGCGTCCCTCCATTACTCGCTCCAAACCGTATCGACAAATAACCGTCAATTATTGGATCGCTCTACAATCTTTTTACAATTTCTTCTCCGTCCAACGTTATTATATTTCTATTAAGCCTTTTTTGTAATCAAACTACTAATGATTCGATTCCATTTCCTAGGCGGACGTGCCGTCTCCGCAATGTTAATGACACTCGTAATTAGATCCGGATGGTTCGAGGGCGTTGCTCCTGCGCACCGGTAATGGCCAAGTGTCAATTTTACTAAAAATATGGTAATTTACAAGACCACATTTTGTTTTTGAGCAAATAGAAACAAAGCGCTAACGAACCGTCAGACGGTGCCGGGGTGATGAACAGACGTCGAATTGTAAGAATTTTAACGTCAGGCTGGTTTGTTTTCTATTTTTCTTTAACCAAAAACAATTCATAGAGTCTCCCTTCAAATTACAAAGTCATAAAAACTTCATTATCAGACTTATCTATAGGTAACTACTTGTTTTGCCTATCTTATCAGCGATACATTTAAATAGCTTTCTTTTCAGAAGTGTTACTGAAGATTCTCTATGGTACCTGTCGGCTTTTGTTTACTTAATTGTTTAACCCCTTAACCAAATGGGCTGTAGAGAAGGGTTAAATAAATTGTCAAAGGAACAGTTATACATTGTCTTTAGATAGTTTTTGGCTGATGATTCATACTTATTTCTTCTTAATGTTCAAAGTGGTACTTTAATGTTCTCCTCACTAAACAACCTTCCGTGCTGTTTTCTCCACGATTACTGGACCAGGGATATTTTGTAAAAATAGTAGGTTTCCTTTTTCTATTTAGGTAAATAAATAATCGGTTTACGTAGATTAACAATTAATCCTCGCGGTTAAAGAAAATTTCAACCACAGGTAAACGTACGTAAAGTTTTCAACTTTCACGGTTTTCACTCATAATTAATACCACACCCGGGATTTAGATAATCACGTCCATAAATATATTGCTAAAACTGCTTGCACGTTTCGACCGCATTACAACGACCGTAATCACGAGTAGACTTTTTTCAGTCGCGGAGGAAATTTTAGCAATACCTACATCGTCCTGATTAAGTCTCTGGTATAGTACATAATTGTTCTTACAAGGTGTTTTAATCTTTTGAAGCACCTGACCAAGGTAGAGCTGACCAATAAGAAATTAAGCTATCAAATAATCATCTACCAATAGGTCTAAATCACACACCCTTTAATGAAAACCTACTTCAGCTAACAAGACAAGTTGTCTCCCAATAAAATACATGGGTTCACATGATAAAGTCTATTTAAAACGTAGTTAGAGTTGCAGCCGGTCGTGACTGCGGCGTAGCCGATGACACTCGTTGCCAATTAGAAGTTCAGTCACCGTCTCTCCGCGGTGGCAATGAGGAGCAGGGAAAAAACTGGACAAGCGCGATGCTGGCCACTGATTTGTGGTTCAGTAGACTGAGGTCTACGACGTTGTTATTTTTGAGGGGTCTTTCTGCATGTAGGCAAGTGCATGTATCTTTTTAATATTAGGTTAATTGTGGTCTTGTGTGTTTTTATGTCAGAGCCCTCCTGGGTTTCATGCCCATTAGTTATCGGAATGACACCAACTCAAATGTTGTTTTCGTAAATTCCGTTTTCATGTAAAAAGTGTTACTAATACTAAAATGGTCCTATTACAGTATATTTTTCATTGCGTATCCACTAAGTATATATTAAAAACTAGCTTTTGCCCGCGATTTCGTCCGCGTAGAAGTCAAAAATGATTCTAATAGGATTTTTAACTGGTTTTTTACGATATTAATTTTGTTATCTTCTAATATATAAAAATCTCGTGTCACGGTGTTTTTTATCGAACTCCTCCGAAACGGCTTAACCAATTTTTATTAAACTTTTTTTTCTATATTTGGTAGGTCTGAGAATATATAGGTCGTAGGCTATTATTATACCCCTTTTCTTCGCGGACGGAGTCGCGGGCAACAGCTAGTAAATAAATAAAACTTTTACAGGAGTTTTCAGTCTTGCAAACCTTGCCGTCTGTTAAATATTCCGGATTAATTTTAGGACACTTTATCTATGCGATCAGCCAGATGCCAGTGTGTGTACTTAGTTCCGATAGTTTTCTCGCTACGAGAAACTAGGAGAAAAAGAGATAGAGAGAGAGAGAGCTCTCGCCGGCAATATGGTCAAACGGCGATGAACTGATGAAGATGAATCTAACTAAATAAATATTGTATTAAAAAAAAAAAAAAAAAAAATTAAACTGTTTATTGCAATTAATGTTGTAACAATTTTCTTATACTTAGTTACAATCTTTAAATATTTAAGATTATTATAACTAAGGAAATAAAAGTAGGTATTGTTTAAGCAAGAATTTTTTTAAGGGATAGTTCATCGTCCCTCGTCATCAGTGGGAGAGTCGTGCCACTAATAGTTAAACCGTTTAAATTAGTCCTCACCCGCGGGGTACAGAGGCGCGGGGGTAGACGACAAAGAGGGCCGAGAGAGGTGCGGGCGGGCGGCAGGCACACGAGGCGCGCTCGCCGCCCGCACCTCTTAGGGTTCCCTATTTCGTCATCGCTCGTGCCTAAAATACCACGTTCCCAAAATACCAGATTTTTCTAAATACTACATTACCTATTTATCATATTCCAACTATACCAGATGTCCAAAATAAGACATTCCACCAAAAAAATCACTTCCTTGACTTATCTTCGATTTTGTAATGTGGTACAACGAGAATCTGGTAAGCTTTAAATGTGGTAAATAGGTAAACTAGTATTTTGAAAAATCTGTTATTTTGGTAACGTGTTGCTTTAGCCCTTAGAGTATACATAAGCAAGCTATAGAGCGCGCGCATCGCTCTTCGCCCATTGTGCATAGCGTAAGCAGATGTCCTGTACGTGGTCGGTGCGCTGACTAGTGATGTGCAATGATTAACGTCTTTGCGTCAATAAAAACAGACCATAATTACTTAAAAATCGATAAATAACGGACAGACGATCAGCGCGTAGTGTGCGTGACTAATAACGTCGCTCTTGAAATTTTGAGACTGTTCATACTTGTGTTTACTGATTACAGTTCATACTCGGTAACGCGCGCACTATAGCTTGCTTATGTACACTCTAAGCTTTAGCCCCTGTGCCGCGCGGGCGAGGACTCATTTAAACGGTTTAGCTATAGCTACCTTAGTTTCGAGAACATTCTACAAGAAGTAGGTACACATTATTACAATTGATCTCAACCGCATACGCATCCCTAAAAATCGACCATTGTGCGTGCAGTCATGTTTCAATTTGTGAAATTGATTTGTGTCGAGTCGGTATCAGTGCTCATTGCTACTCTAACCGCATGTTGCTAAGATTTAACCTAAATTAACACGTTGATTCAGGCGAATGATGATGATGATTAATTAGCAAGAATGGACACGCGGATAAATAAGTACGCAAGTAGGTAAACAGGAACTTATCAGTAGCAACTGCGTTAGTACAAAAACGGCTAACCACCACGACACCTATTCATTAGATGCACTTAAAACCAAGAGGATGTTGTCTCATCACAGTGTATTAAGTCGCAATCATTATTTTAATCGTTTGCTAACAGACTACCATTTACTAGTTTTTAGCATTGACTGCCTAATGATCCTCCTTGCACGAGAGTACTAAAATTTAAGAAAATTCCATCCTGGTTCCCGAAATATTCGAACGTTCATTAATTTAACACGATTATTCACTATTTTCGGGTGGTAGGTATACAGGGTTATTTGTAATTCACTGACATTCTCTTAACCCTGAATTTCTATCACTCAAACAAATGTTTTTTGTTTTACGACTTTTTAAAATGAAGCACTTTTTTCCCATACAAATACACAGAGTATCGTAAAAACAAGAGGTAGTCTCAAATTTTCAAAACGTTATTACACCAAAAATATTAAGTTATGACAAAAGCCGTAAAACAAAAAACATTTGTTTAAATGGTAGGAGTTTAGGGTTAAAAGGATGCTAGTGAATTACAAATAACCCTGTATACCTACATAGCTTTTGTAAAAAAAAAAAATACTGAGCTGAGCTTTTTCCTGACTGTCCTTTTTGTTAACTATACTTTCATTTTCACTAAATTATAAATTTAATATATTATGAATAAATAAATTAACTGTCTCGAAATGGGTGAAATTAATTACCAGATTAGACCATAGACAACGTAATAAACATTACCTACAAGTTGAATAAAAGCATTTTGGTGAATAGGAAAAAGTTGAACCACATTATTATGTACAGGTTGGAAAGAACGAACGCCACATGGAGGACAACTAGGTGTAATAGCGGAATGAAAAGGTTTGTCACTTTTCGACCTTAACTCGTTGGCATAGAGTTGAAAAGTGACGAACCTTTTCATTCCGCGACTGTACTTAAGTACTTTAAAGTACTATAGTATATTTATTTACTTGTAAAAAATAATGCATTTATAGATTTTTGAAACTCAATTGTTTTAGTCGGGTCTCGAACCGGTCAAATGTGTCAAAAAATAACATGCCGTATTTTATGATGTAGATCGTAAGGGTTAAGTACTG
Organism: Archips crataeganus; assembly: GCA_947859365.1. Lineage (NCBI taxonomy): Eukaryota > Metazoa > Arthropoda > Insecta > Lepidoptera > Tortricidae > Archips > Archips crataeganus. The sequence goes on from OX402058.1 coordinate 12,684,879, forward strand.
ATAAGGTTCATTTATCTCTAAATAACATACACAGCCATACAAAACGACGTACTGAAAAATGTTCCGTTGTGACACGAAAATTACTCATACCTACATATAGCGCAGTGTTGTACGGTCAAGTGCAAAAATAAGTATCGATTTAATTCTCCCATCGTTATATACGTATACCTTAATTCGACGACATAAGAGCTATGGGACATATTTATGAGCAAGTTGTGTGCACCCATATTTTTATACTTGACTGTACCTACATACAGTTTGCTTAAGTACCGGCGCTTCGGTGTCCAAATTTTTGAACGGAACCTATTTAACTTATAATAAAAAACCGGTCACGTGCGAGTCGGACTCCGTACAATTTATTTTGTTATTTGTTGTAATACATAATTGGTGAAATTTCAAGTATTTAGGTATCTATTACGGTTCAAGAGATAAAGCCCTGTGACAGACGGACGGACAGACAGCGGAGTCTCAGTCATATGGTCCGTTGGCACCCTTGGGCACGAACATTAAAAATTGGTACCATGATTTTTGTACTCTTACACTGTTGTCTTTATATAGTACAAACTAATGTTTGTAAACATTTCTAGTTTCCGACAATTTCTACGAAAGAATACTAAGATGCGCCAACGAGGTGCGGTCGCGGTGGCTCGTGCTGGGTGTTTTCATTAGCCAGTACCGCTGCGCGACGTGCTGTAGCCTGCAATCTGCCACTTATTACATAGCAAGCTAATAAGAGATATCTATTACTGCTTGGAATTATAAAAAGTTGAAGCATGAAAGCAGCTTGGAGAAAAAGGAATAGAAATAGGTATAGATTGTAATAAAGATCATGATAGAAACCGAAGTGTTAAGAGCAAAATTATCTCAGCAGGGCACAGGTCTCTCTCGGAAGACTTCAGACAACTTGGCAGGTGTATGCACGATGTTTTCCTTCATCGTAAAGCTCATGTTAAATTTCAAATGTGATTTCGCACATGAATTTCGAAAATCTCAGAGGTGCGAGGCCGGGTTCGAACCCACAACCCTCTGCTTGAGAGGCCATAAGTCACACCATTAGGCTACCACGATGAAGAGCAGAATAGAATAAGTTTATGGTAAAATATTCACTTTAATACAAGCTTTTGTGCATTGTAATACCACATAATATATTTCATATTTCAAGTCAATCCGATCATTCTTTTCACCAAAATTATTTGGTAACAAAAAAGAAAATTTCCATATGAATAAATTAGGACATTTTGAGAGATTATGCTATTCGGGCTGAGTTTCATTGACTCGTATTTTTTTGCAAATTGGAGTCATAAATTAAATGTACGAACTCTTTATTAATACTCATTCATCTTTGCGTTGTTATTGAGGAAGAAGTTGATGAAACCTTTAACACATAAACGTTTTCGGTACCTATAGATAGACTATCTAACGCCCGCAGCTTCTGTCCGCTACAGCACTCCCTATTCCCTAAAAAACACAAGATCCGTCCTTATTTCTTGTGACAATTGTATGAGGAACCTCTACGCAAAATTTCAGCCAGTCAAGACATACCTAGATACTTATTAAGATTTGTATTTACCTATTAAACTTTGCTTTAGAGGTAAAACATTTAGTTAAATGTATACCATTAACCAGCAACAACTAAAAAGCCAACTGATTCAAAGAACCTGATCAAAAACACCAATACACATAGGTACACAAAGTGTCTAGACATAAAGAAGGATTCCACGTCTTCGTTGAATAAATGAACTGGGATCATACGTAATGCGTAAACACCCTGACGGTTCTAGACGCAGTGGAAATTTTTCCAGAGGTCACATATGTCCAAATAAATACTTAATTATGCAATTATGGGCATGTACGAGCACACACGCAATCTTTAGATACCTAGACTGTTCCACGTATATTACCGTAGATACTTACGATGCTAATTTTATAGATAACGCAAAGTTAGGTGCATAGTAAGCGAAGACATGTCGCCCTCCATTTTCATTTATAATAATGAATACTGAGTGGAGCTTTACTCCACAACCACCGTCACTTAGAGAGTCAGATCTTATTGCAGCTGGCGTGCCTAATAAACGATTCTGCCTGAAACTTTATATTCCGTGCATAATAAATGAGGTACAAAATCATCACAAATTACCTTATGGATTTGACTGTTAGATGTATTTATGACTGACTCGAGTTGTTTGCGCAACAGGGTACTCACAAGACTCCGTGGAAAATTCCAGGCTCCCTTTGGTACTCACTATAGCAAGTCAGGCATAAAATATTGTAAGTTGATATTATTCTGTAAATCATCCACTGTCTTTAAACGTTAGTCTGTAAATGTGACCTGAAAATCATGCACTACGTCAATTCATTATCGCACAGTCGTAATGTCTTGAATTTGTCAAATTTAAATCCTACAACATCAACATCACAATAAATATGAAAATTTGTAACTTTGTAGTTCAGTCACGTGTAAAGGCTGTAAGAGTAAGTATACATATACAGGGTTAAGTGTTGAACGTGATACAAAATTAGTGTTTCTAGCTGAGTTAATGCTGGACAACATAAATGCACTTACCCAGTTGATTAGTATTGTTAAATTTGAGGTGTCCATACATTTAGTTCATAATTTAACTAGGTACTGCAAAGTATGAAATCCAAAATTTTACCAGACCAATTTCAAAAATTGAGTAAATGCATTATGTTATCCAGCATTGACTAAACTTGAAACACTAATTTTGTATCACAAAATATAAAATACAATGAATAAAACGTAACTATAAACTAAAAATCTGACTTAAACACTACTAGATTAAAATCTAAAGATCTCAGAAATAATAAATATCATCCCGGAAAAGAAAAGTATGTAGTTCCCGCGGGATAGCGATAACATAATTCTACGTAGACGAACGTTGAACAGGTTAGAATACTTAAACAAAGTAGGTACATAAAAACTTCGATTTCTAGAAGTATCCTTCTGTCATTAAAGGTACCTATATACCTTTTTTTAGAGAATATGGATTTTAGATGCGTAAATGATAAAATTAATAGGCAGTGTGTTACACTAAAATAAATCAAAGTTGTCTCTCAGTCACTATTAAGAGCGAGAATCAGTGCGCGCCCAATTGGGAGCGCTAAAATGTGCCTTCTGTATTAATAAGCTACTCGCCTGAATTTAATGAAACACAATTGGTTATTTCAGAAAAACCAAAAGCTTTTTTTTATATATATAATAGGTGGCAAACGAGCAGACGGGTCACCTGATAGAAAGCGATCACCGTCGCCCATGGACACCCGTAACACGGGGGGCATCACAGGTGCGTTGCCGACCCTTTTAGGAATTGGTAGGCTCGTTTTTTAAAGATCCCTAAGTTGTAACGCTCCGGGAATGCTGCCGCAGAAAGCTGATTGAAAGCTACTACGTGAGATAGTTACAAAAATACTTTGATAAAAAAAATAGAATAAGATGATATGACATGGTATCCATCAGAACTCGTAAACCTATATTTTAGATAATTATTACATCTTGCTTAAATTGTAAATAACTACTTGTAATGTTGTAATAACTACATGTGTATTTGGGTAAGCGCTGAAAAATACGCCAAATCACAGCAAACGTGGAAATTCAGAGTTTAAGTAATGGTCTTTCCTGGAGGTCCCAAGGATGCTAAATTTTCATAACTTTCTAAAACAACTTTAAAAACTTTTTGTATCAGAATAAAAATATATATTCGAGACTCGCAAGAACTCCGTTTGCTGAACGAAACTGAGATGACAGAATAAGTTCATAATAATATAATCATACGAAGAGATTCGGAAAACTTGGCTGACGCTACAAGTGTATTTTCCCTTTTGACATAGATAAGGTACTCTAAGAACAGCTTTAAACAAATCTGTCGAGCATTAAATCTTCAAAAATCACGCCGCACAGATTTGTCACTGCGCGAGCGCCGCGCTAGCACCCTGGCACCAGCTAGGGGCCCGCATATCCGTCCTAATTGAGCGCGCGCTAAATAGTCCCGATTGGTACGGGATTGTTATCGCATTGAGCCGCTGTTAATACAATAAGGAAGTCTAGCAGGATGTCAGTTAGTGAATCCGTCGGCGTGTGGGAAGCTTCGGATCGGGATTACATTTGAAGCTTACATCTTCGAAGCAGTAAAGAGCTAAATATCGAAGATTGTCGACACTTGTGCAACTGCAAATTCTAAGATTCTTTGAACGTTACCCGCAAACTGATAAAATGAAGCGATTGGGCAGAATTGAAGGCAGGAGGTCGTGGTTAATCACCAACCCGATGGATAGATAGGGTCATGTAACGAATTTCATATGCCATAACGTAACGTATCATTTTCGAATAAATTTAATTTGTCATAAACCATTTCCGAAACAGTATTTGCTTTAGAATTGTTTTAAAACTATTATAATGTTAGGTTACTCGTAGTTGGGGTAGAACATAAACCAACCGCATTTTTAAGATGACATTCCAAAAAGTCCTGATATCAGCACAGTTTTATAAACTTTATGGCAAACGCCAAATTAAATTATGGGAAACGTAGTAATTCACCGTTAAATCAGAATAGTATACATAGAAGCAATCATCAAACATAATGATCATATTCTTCCATGATGCGTTCTATTGCAAACTGATCAAATCCAACAACAGTAGAAATTCCAATAAAAGTTGACGAACGACAACAGCAAGCGAATCTTAGGGCACTAGGGCATATTACACTACACTAGGTACTACATATTACGCTACTTCTACTACTACTACTACACTAAGTACTTTGAATTTGAATCCAAATGTAACCAATTTTTTTACTGTCAAACTGTTACAGAACCTTGAATCCCGATATACCCAGTTGAAATTATGAAAGAAACGTTAAATTATTAGGTCGACTAAACTTTTGTTTGTATTTAAATACCTTTACATTAATGTAGCAGAAATCATCTAAAATAACAAGAATATAAAGACCCATACCAGCAGAACTTAAGCAGTCCCTTTAGAGCTAACATATTGCGAAGCGATGTCTCGGACTCGATGTTAAGGGCTCTTAGCACAATATGCTGGCCTCATTATAAGGGTCCTTTGTCCAAAAAACCAGTTCTTTTTATTTATTTTATTAAGCAACGGGACATTGGAGAAGTGTATCAAAACCAAGTGCCCCCCTCGGACAACTCCATTCATGACCTCTCAAAAAGTTTAGAAAGAATCACCCTTGAATTGCGACTTAACTTTGATTTTAATTAAACTTGATTGTCTTGTAATAATAACGACTGATCTTTGTACCACTGCTTTTGTTGAAGAAACAATTGCTACTTTTTGTCGCTGGATGGGCGACTTGATCGAGCGGACATAAAGGAAGATTTTTTAACTAACAGTAACTTTTAGTTCCCACATTCATTTCTTTCCCGAAATTAAGTCAGTTGGATTCACAAAGTACATATGACAGGAGATGGTAACATGTGCTTTTCCTTCGTCCCGAAAATGTGATAAGCTATGATATGACCACGTTTTGGTCCTTGGAAAAGATTACCCAACAACGGCGAAACCAAAAGAAAGTGTTATAGGTAATTTCAGCAACCTAACTATATTTTGTATTTCGTATTTATGTGATAGGTTGGTTTGACATGAGTTTTTTAGACGTGAGTTGCACGTGGAGCTATACATGTAGCACGAAAAGTGGTAGAGAAATGTAGTACAAAAATGTGAAAAATTAGCTAAAGGCCGCTCCCGTCCTAACCGTTTTGTGGTTTAATGCGCTCATTGCTGCCACGCAATTGAGTCGCTATAAAATAAATACATAAATATCTCAGGACAATTCACACCAATTGACCTAGTCCCAAACTAAGCAAAGCTTGTACTATGGGTTCTAGACAACGGATAAACATACTTATATAGATAAATACATACTTAAATACATATTAAACATCTAAGACTCGAGCACAAACATTCGCATTTTTCACACAAATAACTGCCCCGACCGGGAATCGAACTCGGGACCTCAAGCTTCGTAGACAGGTTCTCTAACAACTAGGCTATCCGGCCGTCTAAAAAAAAGGCGTAGGGTAGACAGTTAGTTTTTTTTAATGTAGCCAATTGGAGGACAATTTTTTCACTGTTAAAACAAGTCGTTGTTCGGTAAAAATAATCTCTACATCCCCTTCCTTTGCGGGTTAGTAGCCATCGGCCAATGAATAACCATAATTGGCCAGGAAATCATTGACCGATGACCATGATGCATTGGCCCCAGCACTGCTTTTCCCCCGGAAATACCAGAAGGGAACAGCCTCTGTATACAGTAATTTTAGAAGAAGTAGGTACAGTCAAGTGTTAAAATATGGGTGTATGCAACTTGCTCATAAATATGACCCATAGGTCATATATCGTCGAATTAAGGCCATCATCATCCCAGCCTATATTACGTCCCACTGCAGGGTACAGGTCTCCTCTCAGGAAGGCTTGGGCCATAGTTCCCACGCGGGCCAAGTGCGGATTGGGAACTTCACACACACCATTGAATTTCTTCGCAGGTGTATGCAGGTTTCCTCACGATGTCTTCCTTCACCGTAAAGCTCATGGTAAATTTCAAATGTAATTTCGCACATAAATTCCGAAAAACTCAGAATTAAAGTATTGGTAGAGTCGGTTCCCTAAATTAAGTAAGTATCCACTTTTCCATATTATTATAAATTTCCTGCCTCGCACAGCAAAGCTCTGGAATGAGGTTCCTGCTGCGGTATTCCCGGACCGATATGACCTTCAAGCTTTCAAAAAAAGAGCGTACTCCTACCTAAAAGGCCGGCAACGCACTTGTGACTCTTTTGGTGTCGCAGGTGTCCATGAGCGACGGTAATCGTTTACCATCAGGCGATCCGTCTGCTCGTTTGCCCCCTATATCATAAAAAAAAAAAAAAAAAAAAAAAAAATATTAACTGCACAGAAAAGTGGATACTTATGTTAGGGAACCGACTGTACAAAATCATGAGAGGGTGAAATCGAGACGTATTTTTGCACTTGACCCTACATTAGACCTATAAAAAATAAAAACCCTGGTAATATGACAAGAGTTAAGGCTACGTAGTAACTTTAACTCAGCCACTTCATAAACATGTAATGAGCGTGTTACTTCTTGCACACAACAACTCTAATTTGGATCCACTTTTCAACCGGTCAATTTATTTGCTTATGGTGCTCAAAAACGAGTCATTGGCAGTAATGGCCGCATCCTAAAAGTGACTGATTGACCACATAAAAAGTCGATATCCAAATATGGCATGCGCTTTCCATCCATGCTGAATTCCCTAAAAACTTACTGACATCATGGGGGAAATTTCGTGCGAGTTGTGTTACATTGCCGTTTTAGACTGATCACGTAGAATCATACACCGTGAAATTTTAGTGGTTGTTTTCCCGAAACGAGGTGATTTAGTATCGATTGTACAATCGATTTATAATTACTATTTTGACTAGAGTCAAAAATCCAATTGTGAAAAACGAAAGTCAAAAAAAAATGACCGCAAACCAATAGTAACGCTTTGTTGGTACCTAACCTATCGCACGATCGTACGCTACTTGTACCAACGAAGCGTTACTATTGGTTTGCGGTCATTTTCGACTTTTGTTTTTCACAATTGGATTTTTGACTCTAGTCAAAATAGCAATTATAAATCGATTGTACAATCGAAACTAAATCACCTCGTTTCGGGAAAACAACCACTAAAATTTCACGGTGTATAGCACTGCGACACGTAATGTAACTGAGGAAATTGAACTTTATTCAAATAGTGTTAAAAATCGTGCAGCATTCACTGTTATTAATTATTAGGGTGTGCGCAGGCGCACGATCGCCGGCCACGCCGCTGAGTTATGCGCTGAAATGAGAATCATCGACAAACTGGGAACTGTTAACACAATTAATATTAATACGAAAACAATGTGAATACTGGTATGTCTAAACACCTGGTGTATGTGAATTTCCTAATCGGCACCGGGCCCGCGTGGGAATTACAGCGCAATTTTTCTCATTCTGAGAGAAAACCTGTGCCCAGCAGTGAGGTGTATAGACTGAAGATGATGACGATGCTATATTAAGGACTTAGAAGTTATTTTTAAAGATAGGATTGATTTATATTGAGTGCAAAGTTTAAAAAAGCCGTGGTGGCCTAGTGGCTAACCTATGGCGTCTAAAGCAGAGGGTCGTGAGTTCGAGCCCGGGCTCACACCACTGACTTTTTCAGAATTTATGTGCGTCATTTAATTTGGAATTTACCATGAGCTTTATGGTGAAGGAAATATCGTGACGAAACCTGCACACACCTGTGAAGAAATTCAATGGTGTGTGTGTGTCAAGTTCCCAATCTGCACTGGGCCCGCATGACCCAACGGCCCAAGTTCTCTCTGCAGGGCAGAGGAAGCCTGTGCCCTGCAGTGGGACCTATATAGCCTGGGATGACGATGATGAAAGTTTAACTATAGGTACTCAATTCCAGCTCCAGCCTAGCTCATTAACTAGAAGGAAGTAGGCGACTTGTTTGTAAGTTTAAGTGCTTACCGAACTCGCTGAATTTGCATCACGTCGCTTTACTGTCTATTTAGTGCGATGTGGTTTCGCTAAACAATGCAAAGTGCCACTTACTGCCACATAAACATTTAAAGGACTAATTATGGTAACCAATTTTGCAACCAGTCTGCATTCTGACCTATAGGTACTTACCTACTAATTGAAGTAACTATTTCAAAAATAGATAGCTATGCGCATTGCGGCTAGTTTGTTCGAATGTACAAACAATAACTGAATGAAGAATGTGTGTGTTTGTATCGTTTTAAATAATTACCATTTGACATAAATAATTTATTTCTGTAACGGGATTTTAACATTACGTAACCGACCATTTAGTTAGAGCATAGCATTATAAGATGACATTTAAAAAGTCGTCAAAACAGCATAAGTCTCATATATTTTTACATTATGACAAAGGAAATTATTGCAAATAAAATTATGTCGAACGAAGGGATACACATGAAATGTAGGTTAGGTACCTATAGTTAACTACGCCGAATACGTTAAACACTAACTCCTTGACTCGATACGCTTGACGTTCATTTCCCTTCAAACTGAGCTAAAGACTCGCTTAGACCCCTTTTCACATGCCCCGCACCAAAGTAATGACAACACTGTTATTATCACTCAGCATAAAGCTACAATAATCGACCAAATGACAAACTGTAGACTGTAATTGCACATTTAGCAAGTTTCACTTTCGAAAACGGACAATGGCGGTTAGTATTTATAGCGCCACGTACGCAGTTTTATATGTGGTGTGGTGCTCTGTGGAGCCGTGGGCATTTGTTGGGTCAAGAAACGTGGATGGAAGGCAGTGTGGCGTGGTTCCACCGTGCCCTGCCAGTACATTGTTTACACAGGCATTATAGTAGTTGGTTAATGAGCACCTTAATGGGGCCTGCGTGACGCAGTAATTAATACTCGCATACTCCTCATTACATGAACGCAAGGCTACGGGCACACAGTGGACGGAGTATAATGCAGATTGAATGTGAAAAGTTGATACAACAATATGAGATACTTTGTGTCACTAAAGTATCAATAAGTCTTATTAACAGTTTAATTTTGAATACTTGCATTTTCTGCTTGGCTTCACAACATACGCTACGCATAACAAATTTCAAATCAATCTTACCATTGTATGTGGATCAAATTTGACTTGCAAGAATTGACCTTTATAAACATACAAACAAACACCCATTAAAGTTAGATAAAGGCTTTTGATACCGCTTGAAATTTTAACGGGTGGAGACTTTACAGTCGGTTTTTATGTGATGTAAATTTTTGGGACTACAGCATTAGTTTAAGCAAAAGTACCTAAACGGCTCAAAAACGTGTACAACAAAGTCGAAAACCGGTCAGGTGCGAGTTGGACTGACGCACCGAGGGTTTCATACATCTCTAAACATCAAACTGACTAGATCTAGGTTAGGACCTGTTGAAGTTCATAAAGTGCAGCAGTGGACAGACAAATTATAGTTTTATTATTTTTTCCCCCGACTCACGCTTGACTGGTTCTTACTACTTGTTGATATGAAGTCTATTTATCTCTATTATCATTCCGAGTTTACAGAGAAATAACGAGGACAGAAATAATACGTTTCTTTTATTTATAATAGACAAACAGACAGGCAGACAGACGAATAGCGTAGCGACAGTGTGTTCTAAGGAAAGTAGGTAATAAGATCCGTGTAAGGGACCCAAAAAATAGAGTTGCACGCGTAGGTACATCTCTATGCCCTTTTGATGGATTGCATGTAATTCATTGATATGAACCTCCGCAAAGTAACGCCTGAATCAATTAATGACTAAGTTTATATCGAAGTCTATCATGTCAAGTAAATCTTCAGCATATTTGAATTTTAACTCTACATTGTAACCTATACTATGTAAAGGAGCTAACTAAAGGAGCCTCACTGTCATCTCCTTATTGTAAGATAAGATAAGATAAGATAAATTTATTAAAAATTTGATTTTTACAGAAAAACTTAAATAGGTACAATGTTTCCTTATAAATCTAAGTAACTAACTCATGAGCCCGAACTAGGAAATCCTGTGTTTCGGACTGGAAACCAAACCTACTGCTCCCTGGTTTACTGGTACCTAAACAGTAATGGCGGCCTCTAATTATAGCGCATACGCCTCTCAGCTAATAACAGTTGCGTCAAACGTTTAATTGTGGTGTCTTTGAAGCAATTACACGCACCCGTGCTTCTGGGGCGACCGCTTGATAACAGATTTCTCTTCTGACCTGAAGCTAGAAACTTAATTCAATAACTATTTGTTTATGGAGCCTCGAGGTATCAACGTGGCTGTACTTTGTTGTAATTGTTGACGCTCTATTGTTTTATTCCGCGAACGTTTAACATTTTACCGTTGATTCTAACGCTTTAAGCTGTTTGCTAATGCAAGTATGAGCAATAGGTTTTTCGCTTTTATCGATCTATTAGAGTCGTTCACTGTAAAAGCTAACTTTCAAAAATCTGCTCACATTCCTGACACGTGCGTTGAGTGCAGAAGAGGCTAGAGTAGTTCAGTGTATTAGAGTACGTGCACTGTTTAATGGCTATCAATAGGTGCTTAAATAAGTAGTTAATATTAGTTAGAATCGATCATATCATTTTGGTCTTTTGCTAAAAATCCGCGGGATAAATATTGTAGGTTGTTGCGGTATGACGTTTCCCATCATTTGAGGCGTTTATACTTTAACGCAATAACCTCATCGAACAATTTTTTGCATAATTAATTCCTGTAAAATGTGCTATTGGCACGTTCACATTGTTACTCAAAATGAAAACCTTGGTTGTTGAAAAAATCCTCAGCCGACAATAACAATGGCCGCGAATTTGTCATTACGGGAGTACGTGACTGTAGCCCAAACACTGCGCCCGCGCCGCGCCTCGCTTGTCTCGTTTATTTTAATATCACCCTGATACTTTAAGGTTCCGCTAAATCCGAATAAAACGCGGCAATCCAATATTAGCTAAGCATACTCGTAAATGATGCATCGGGGTAGACAAGGTATAGCTATGTCGTCCATATAACTAGTAATCCATATGCATAGTTTATAAAGAGACCAATCGATACTACCATTGGTTTCATCAATATCGAGTGTGAAGAAGACATCACTAGTTCCTTATTTCTCTCTTTACATTCGGATGTTAGCTTACTTTCTGATTTACGTATACATTTGGTAACCCTTTTTGTCCAGAATATACAGCCCAAATGCTACTGTTCCCTTCCCCCTTTAGGCTCCGTGTGATCAACACGAAATGGTCATCCGGGTCGCACCCCAGTTGTCTAACTGACTTATGCTGTTTACAAATTTGTGTATAGGTACTTCTAGTACTGAATTTTTGGCAATTATTCACAAAATACTATAATTATTTAAGATCCTTTTTCCAAAAATATATGGATAGTTCATAAATACGCAAAGTCAATGACAAAGTTTTTTTTAAGTAAGCTTAGGGTATGTCCTCGCGAACGGAACCCACGTATTAACCTTGCATACTGAACACGCTTTTTGTGCTTGATTTTGTGTCGTTCTCGCGTTTTTTTCGCGCTTTTTGTCCGGCAACGTGACACTATCTGATTTTCATGTAACCTGATAAATAATAAACAGTTACTGAAAAACCTTCGATGGCATTAACATACGACCTTGTGTTCGTCTGTACAAACCCGCGAAATCACGTAAACACCGGCTGATAAAAGTTTTATGATCATTCACGTGTAACCCCTTAATAGGAAAAGTTTTCATGTTCTTAATTGAATTCTATTCGCAAACAAGAATTCTTTATCCTCAGAGGAATCGTTTGAGGTAAATATATTATCTAACTCATGAAATTTAGATTAGGTTTAATGTTAAAATTAGGGCGTCGCGTAGGAAGAGTTCCAATAAAAACACATTTGTTTTTGTAACTTTACCATCTTATAAGTATGAGATAGTAAGGTACCCTACTACAATCGCACAAGCCTGTTTATAAACGTCTTTCGCGTTCTAATTGCTCTACGGTGCTTTTGATATCGTGTCATTTCATATTGTAATTGACCTTTTTGTTTCATGTACTTGCTGACCATAAAAGTATAAGTAGGTATCGACTGTTATTAACTCTAATACTCTTAATTAATTGTCATAAATGACTGATGGGTTCCGGGCCTTATTCCAATCACAATGCACCTTGGTTCGCCCTAAATATGGCGAGACTTTCAACACGAGGTTGACGTCGAATGTGGCCTTCTATTTATGGGATCGTATTAGAATAAGCTAGAATAATTCTTTATTTACATTGAACTACGGTTCGAGAGTATATTAGCATTATTTACTATTCTACCGGCGCGGCGATTGAATGTCTAACAAGTTTATGAATGCTCTCGAAACGGACGGATGAACGGTGAACCGAGCACTTACTTAAATCATTGTGTTGGCGGTAATTCATTTTCAAGACTCTAATTATTCGTAGTAAGACACAAACCTAATATAGCAAATAAATTTTGTTCTAGGAAATTTGTTACTTCTCTAGTATTTTTTGTCTGTGTCTGGTAAAGGAATACGTATGTCAATGACAGATAGATAAATGAACGTGGCGTCAATATAAGTTTACCAAGTGTTTATGGATGATGAGGTGATATAAGATTGTGTGTGTGTTAGGTCACGATCAGTCACAGTTATGCTAGGTTTACACGGAGCTTAGTAGCTAATGCTTAGTACTTGTCACTTACACTTGCCAGAAGTGTGTAAACATATAATAAATAAATAATTAAATACTAGGGGACAATCTAACACAAATCGACCTAGTCCCAAACTAAGCAAAGCTTGTACTATGAGTACTAGACGACGATTAACATACTTATATAGATAAATAAATACTTAAATACATAGAAAACATCCATAACTCAGGAACAAATATTCGTGCTCATCACACAAATGTGGCTGGTGTGACAAGATGTGGCTTACACTATAGTTCCTTGATTATTTATTTAGTAAGTAATTATCCTTTATACTTGTGCTTCTTTTTTTATGTATTGTATTAATGTTTTATTTATTTATGTATAATAACTTATAAGTATATTGTATAGGTATAGTTAGGTATTTGAGATTTACATATGCATTTATATTTATTCAAATGTTTTGCTCTATTTGGCGATCCTTGTTTTTTTGATTGCTCTTCTCTACCACTCAAAGGTTGACTGGCAGAGATCCCTTCAGGGATAAGTTCGCCTTTGTACTTATAATTTTTTTTCTGTAACCTTTTTGTTTTCCTTTTGTACAATAAAGAGTATAAACAAACAAACAAATAAATGCCCTTACCGGGATTCAAACCCAGGACCTCTTGCTTCGTAGGCAGGTTAACTACCAACTAGGCTAAAGCGGTCGTGTATAAGTGCTTAGTATTATACAATACACGCATCTGACAATTGTAAGTGACAAGTACTAAGCATTAGCTACTAAGCTCCGTGTAAACCTAGCTATAAATCGTACGTAGGTATACAGATGAAAAGAAAATCTATACCTTTTCATTTGAAGTCTTTCCAAAAATCTTAGTAAAAGTTATTTTCTATGTGGCTTCAACGTAAGTACTGATTTATCTATCTCTCTATGTGTACAGGCATTCCTGTAAAGTTCGCTGCAGGTATCAGTGCGGACAATATGCACCACACCTAACCTAACTCTAAGGCTTTTGCATGTTTCCAAGAACAGCGAATTATTTCACATTCTAAATACAACCCGCCGACACAACTTTGATGTCATTTAGCGAAAACAATGGAAAGATTCGCGCTCGCAGTTGCATACTAAGCGCTGCGTTTTATTTAAATAAACTTATTTTTATTATAGCCGTGTCGCTAAATTCCAGGTGCTAGTAAAATTTTAATGTCTAACTCCTAAATGAGTCATGTCTTGTGATATTTGAATGGGTTCTTTACTCTTTAGCTGTACCTACCTCTTCATTAGTTAATATGAATGACATAATTTATTAACTGTACATTTATTTTCGAATACGATACGACTGTCAATCTCGGTATCTACTAATTTTTGATGACTAATACTTATGTGATATTTAAGTACAGAATAGTCCAAACATTTAAATAGAAAACAAAAAAAACACATTATTCATTGTTTGAGCAAAACACTGAGACCTGTCAAATTATGATGTTCATCTCTATCCAGAAACAGACTTTCTAAGACTCAAATCAAGTTGAATCAGCACATCATCACAATTTCTTCAAATGGCCACTTCCCGTTATGAAGATGTCCATCCTATCACTTCGGTCACGCCGTACCACGCATCTTACTTTGTTACATTCGACTTAAACATAACGATTTGCAACAAGCGCCATATGCGGTTCTTATTATAATCCCGACGGATTTCTAGTAACAGCTCTTACGCAGAGAAGCGTAAAGCTCACATTTTTAGTAGGCAAATCTCGATGCAATTGGTGTGAAGTACCTACTAAGGGCTCAGCAGTCTCTGCTATCATAAAGTGATCAGAGCTCCGTTCAAATACAGCTATAAATCAGCATGGGACTTTCCCTCAGTCGTTATCATTCTCCACGCTCCTCCTCGCTATGGTTTCTGATATTTTGCCAGCTTTTTGTCGTATGCAGTTATGCTAATACGTAATGACTTGTTGTTATATTCTGCTGAACTATCGGGTGTGGCTGTGAATCCTAAACGGTGTCAACCGTTTTAAGCGTTACGAGCTGACAATTGCTAGTTTTCTAATATTGTTGCGTTGTTAACCAGTTTGCTATAAAGTTAGTAATAAAGTTTGAAATTGCGACTTTGTCATCGCCGAGTTTTAGCTGCTTTATCTAGCAGGTTGAATATCTTTATCTGCGACTTGTTGCGCAACGATTTTGACATAGGTAATCCAACTTCATTGCTCACTGTAATTCAATATCATGACATGTCTTATAGTGATTTCAGTGATGACTTTATTCAACTAATGTTATAAATGCAACAGTTTGTGAGTGTGTGTGTGCGCACGCGTGTGTTCGTTTGTTACGGTTTTACACATAAAGGGCTAAACGGACTTGAATGAAATTTGTTATGTGCCTAGGTAGCTAGATCTCTGGAATTGCATATATGCTACAATTTATCCCGATATTTCGACAAGATCAGCATTTATGCATGTATAATCCTAACATCTTAACCGCCAAATCTAGAGACATGAAATTTTACACGGGAGTTTTTCATGCAACATAAATAAAAGAAAACTAAATAATTTTTGAAAATTTACTAATATCCCAGAATTTTAATTCATTTGTTGATCAAAAAGCTAGTTTAGGCTTATATTGACACTTCATTGTAGACTCGTAAGTACTAAGGCTAAACAAAAAGTTAAGGAAAAATGTACCTACATAGAGGTTTTTAGTAAACTCTTCATCGGTATGCAAGTAGCGTGGCAGTGAACAAAAGGCATTATAACATCCTGTTCCCGCGACACTCCAACTCTTATTATTATCTTAATGACAAAAATTTATAGCTCCTTAAATTCACCGTGCTGCAAATATTAAACGTTTTTTTCAATAGCATAAAGGCATCTTTCGTGCGAATTAGTGTGTCCACTGTCTTGTGTTTTGGTTGATCGTTAATATTTCCTGTTGAATTCTAAATAGAGTTATTTAATATTCAGAACTATTCATACCCGTGAATAAATTATTGACACCCGAAATGGATTTCGAGTTCTCGATTGCTTTAAAAATTTATTTCATATATTGTGTCTATCAATTATATATTGGCGTTAATGCGATACTTATGTACGGTCAGATTTAAAGTTAACCCACATATTACTTTGTCGCAATAAACAATAACACTGGGATGGTTTGCTTTGGGAAGGGGTTAAGCAATTTTCGAGCTTAGCTGTACGGTCGCATGCATTAATTTGGGACCCATTTCGAAAAAAAATCCTTTGAATTCCTATACAATATGACAGGACTGTCAACCTTAAGTGGGTCCCAAATTAAAGCTCGTGACTGTACATCTTCTAAATGTTGTCGGATACAAAAACTAAACTATTGCATTGACAATATACAAGATAAACTCCGAAGAAAAAACTTGTGGCGTTTATTTAAGTGTCAACGCATATGAATTTTTTTTTTATTGATAGGGGGAGGCAAACGAGCAATTGGGTCACCTGTTGGTAAGCGATCACCACCACCCATGAGAACCAGAAACCCCAGAAGGGTCACTAGTCCGTTGCCGGCCTTTAAGGGAACAATACACTCTTTTCTTGAAAGACCCGATGTCATAGTTAGTTGGAAACACCGTAGACGGGAGTTGATTCCACAATTTAACTGTGCGTGGCAGAAAATGCCTACGGAAACGCACAGTTGTAGATGTATATTCATCAAGGTGGTGACGGTGGAACGCAGACTTACGGCGGAATGATTTGATTATTGCAATATTATTCTAAAGTTAGCGCAATCTACCGTAAATGGTTTATAACTTAATTATCAAGATAACATTAAGGTTATATTGCCTTTTAAATGTCATTCCGATAAGGCTTTCAAACTAGTTCGACAATGGAAATTTCAAATCACTTTAGTTTTCCACAGGATTTTAAAATTATAACAATTTACTTTATTAACCGCTCGGTTAAACGTCATACCATTTTACGATTATTACAACAATGGAAGGACAAGTCGCCAGAACTTTGATCAATCTAGATTTAATACAGAAACTGTCTTTACATTAAAAAAAGCGTTGACTTATGACTTCTCAAGCAGAGGGTCGTGGGTTCGTGACCGAGTTTGTACCTTTGAAATTTCGGAATTTACGTGCGAAATTACTTACATTTGAAATTTACCATGAACTTTACGTTGAAGGAAAATTTCGCGAGGAAACTTGCACACACCAGCGAAAAAATTCAATGATATGTGTGAATTTTCCAATCTGCACTGGGCCCGCGTGCGAACTATGGCCTAAGCCCTCTCATTTTGAGAGGAGGCCTGTGCCCTGCAATGGATGGTCTTTACTTTTCATAAAATGTTAACCCTTAGCATCATCTCTTTAAATAATATTTGAAGAAATGGTAATGAAAAAAAAATTATAACTTTCGCGGTTTTTAGAGACGTCATTAAAATAAATGTGAGCACCGTCGGTCAGGGTATAAAGCAGTGAATAATCAAATGTTTTCGTGCACAATATCTTCGCGGCTTATGCGATCGAGTTGGCAAAGTGGGGTAGCCTTTTGATAGGTCGTATGTTAAGCTTAAGTAAAGTTCTTGCGATTTTCTACGAGTCGGTAACCTTTCGCACAAAATTATAAAACTAAGTGCTGGTTGAATTAGAAATACCACGCAATGGTAAGGCACGCCGTGGTAGCTTAGATGCTTCAATGACAACAATCTATAATTAATGAGGTTTTATACTTAAATGTAAGGCAAACATCCAAGTGCGGATACATCGCTATTAAATACAAAAGCAACACGAGTAAAAAAAAATCAAAATCGATTTTATTGCAAAAATCACATTTTTTATTTGTGTCTCTTTTGTTTTTATTAATATAGTAAATCTGCATCATACAACAGCAAAATCTATTCTAACGATATTATCACTACATACAAACACCGACTTGGAATCAGTAAAATTTTAATTAATTCGTACCTATTCTACAGACTCTTGTACTAATAGAATAAAAAATACTTAATATTAAGCCAACGGAAACTTATGGACGATAGCCAGGAGAGGGTTAAAAAAGGTGATATTGATCCCATATTTAAAATATTTCACACTCAACGCAACCAAGCCAAGTAAAAGAAGCAATTTGTCTTTTATGATGATTAAATTAATCAAACATTAAAACAGTGTTCGCGTTTCATAAATTCCACCTTTTTTGTTACAGGTAAGTTAACGAGCTGATATTTTCCGTACCTGTTATAGAAAGGTAAGATAAAAACTATTTAATTACGTATGAATTTCATTCCTCGATTCACTTAAATGCATATGCACTTACAACGTTACGAGTTTATGCAACCAAACTGTTAAGAATGCTATAAATTAGCGCAGGTGAAACATGTTTTGACATTTTAACTTTTGCGCTATAAAAATAAGTCTAATGATGTGCCTATTATAAGTGGTAATTTCATAAATAGTGACTATTTTATCATAATTTATATTGAGCCATGTAATTTATTCCCGGAATATTTTTTTATATTTGCATTACTAATTGGAAACAATGACACTTTCTTGTTTGAAGTATAGTAAGAAACAGTTAAATTGTCTCCAAGCATTTCTCGAGAAGAAATTTCACTCCATTCATTAATAATCATCCTGAACTTCTGTAAAGGAACCTGTGTAGTACCAATTTGATGTAAAAATTACATACAATTTAAAAATAATAATGGACAAAATACATAATGGACATTTGGTATACTGTAATTGTCTCAGAAATTGACAAACTTTACAGGATTGTTATAAAACAAACCTAACCTAAATCAATCCGTAGACTGCATGATCAAAAAATTTCTCCTAGTTAATACTTTCACTGAAATTTATATTATATCTAATGATCCTTATGCATTTCGTTGTTTCATCTTTTTAAAATTTGGGTATTTTGACATGCTCCCAGTACCAATGTCTAATCAGACAGTCAAGTCTAAGTTGTTAGTCGAGACCAAATTTTCCGATTAGCTTTATAAACTTATGGAGCACTAGTCCTAATTGAAATTAATGAGCTTCCTAATTTGTTATGATTGAAATAAGAACCCTAGCCATATCATCTTCCACGGTCACTCTACTCAAATTATAATTGATCGAGTTAATTGATCTAACTATCAGTTGAGATAATTTTATTGCTAGTCATGTTAGGATTTAAGAAAATATCTAGCTTTATTCCACGGCTTCTCTTTTTTGGTTTAGTTTTATCTTCACGAGAAACATTTACAATCTTAGAGTTTGGCTTAAAAAAGGATCATTATCATCATCCCAGCCTATTAACGTCCCACTGCAGGGCACAGGCCTCCTCTCAGAATGAGAGGGCTTGGGTGTAGTTCCCACACGGCGAAAGGTTTAATATTTTTGAAGTATAACTTTCGCTTAGACAACGCCATCTATTAATTGCAGACGAAGTTAACACCTCATCTTGAAAACCGAGCTTTTTCAAAGACCAAAGAACGAGAGCCTATTCTTGTTTACAGTTAAAATGTTATCCCACACCTACGCATTACAGGGATATCCCTGGACGGATTTAGATGAAACTTAGCATACAGATGTAAATACAAAAATTTTAATTGAGAGACAGGATAGTTAATATTAACTATCCTGTCTCTCAATTAAAATTTTTGTACATCTGTATGCTAAGTTTCATCTAAATCCGTCCAATCGCTGTTACGTGATTTAGTAACAAACGTCCAAACATCTAAATATGTTCTAAAACTTTCTTATTCACCTTCTTACTAATATATATTATAAACGCAAAAGTTGGTATGGATGTATGTTACTCTATCAGGCTTAAAGGGTTTGATAGATTCTGATGAAATTTTGCACACGTATAGTACATAACCTGGATTAACATAGGACACTTTTCATCCCGGAAAATTGCATAGTTCACGCGGGATAGCGATAAACGTATTCTCGCAGACGGAGTCTTGGGCAACAGCTAGTAATATGATAGATATTTCGATTCACGACTTGATTTCACTCTGTATAATTGCAAATCTCTCAAGCCCGCATAATTTACAAAGTGCAACCGTAATTCATTGCGTGTATTTTATTTACGTCTTACATCCATGATTCCAATCTGCATTGAAGACGGTCCTCCAGAGCCTGTCTCCTTGATTTTTATGCAAATGCATCAGAAGCAGAGATGGAATGTCCATCACTCGGTTTTCTATGGTTTCATTTGTTCTCGTAATTTGAATTTCTCGTCTTATAATAGATAAGACTATCGCTTTGTTGAAGTTCAAACATTGATTCCTGCCTTTGTCCAGTTACGTGAATAGCTACAAAGTTTTATTGCATTTGTGTAAGATTTTTTGCTGATATTATTGTCCACAGCAACAATGACTACAGTGTTATTTACTTTACTATGAGAGAATTGAGACCACCACCTTGGCACGTATTTGCCATGATTCCAATTTAAGTAATAAGGCGTCTGAAGTTTATCCGATTCATATGTGACGTTGATGGCAACTGCAAGAAATATATCCCATTTTGTCCCCTTTTTAATGAAACGCCTGCACAAACACGCAAGCCTACTCAAATAGTCATAGCCCGGTTACATGTAACGTTATTGAAAGCGTTTTCCTCAAAACTCCAGTTGTATAATCAACGCTTTTCTCGCGTATTTTTATTGATTCTCCCGTCGCCCCCTCCCACTGCAAGGAGCTGGAAGCTGCCTCCTACCGCGCATTCATAATCGTATCGACACACACGACACACGCCACCAACTAAAGGACACTTTAATTCCCAACCCGTAAGACTTATTTTCGTATCCCCGGTCCCCTGAAGGAATGGAGCAAAATCGTGCGTTACCAGCCATGAGACATTAAGCGTCATATAAATTACATTAGCATATAAATAAAGTATTTTTGTTGTGCTGGTCTGTCTGTGCTGTTCGGATTTTTTACGACGCACGGTAAGCCGCGACATTTTTGTTCTTCCTTTTAGATAAATCCAAGTTCTTAACGATCGTAAGCAGATATCATGTTATCGGTATACGTTTATTGGCAATACGGGCTCATAAATAAACCAATAGGAGCACGAAATTAATTTACTTGAGAAAATGAACGGAAATCGTTCACACGTTTTATTGATTATTGGCGAACGTTTAACAGGTTCCTTTTCGAGAATTTTGTTTGCTTGTGTGTTAATTGCTTAATAAACTATGTCAACTTGATGTATAACTTAAAACTACTTTTATTAAGTTTTCGGAATTTATGTGCGAAATTAATTTGAAATTTACCACGAGCTTTACGGTGATGGAAAACCCCTCTCATTCAGAGAGGAGGCCAGTGCCCTGCAGTGGGACGTATATAGGCTGGGATGATGATGATGACTTTTATTATACTCTCATGTTACCCATTTAAAAAAGTAATACATAACTATAATAAATATCTATAAGTAGCCATTTAAAGCCTTGAAGAGAATCAGTATCTATCAATTTCGTTTTTAATCAGTTTCTTTGTTAAACTTGGCAATTCACTTACATGAAAGTAGCTTGTAGCCCAGCGGAGCGGCGCCCCGGTAGGTATCGGCCGCTTCCAGGGATAAATGGGACAAACGGAGATAGGAAACGATGGAAAGAGATAAAGGGGACACTTTGTAAAGCGTAATTATTTCAGAGAGCGGACAAAACTGGACATTGTCCCTTACAAAACTAAGACTTTGGCAATCTCTTTCTCCGCGACTCATTCCTAACCGTCTTAACATTACATTACCTCGTGGAGGCATATGATAAATTCCGCGTAATACTTTTCCTTTATTATTTTCTTATAAGAACAATTTATATATCTCAAGGAAAATTATATATTTCTCCCCGCGAATCAAATTGACAATTCAACTATGAGACACGTGTAACACCCCACCCTTGCGAATTCATTCCCATGGGCATGACGCTCAATCATTGACATTTTTTCATTTCCCTCCCGCGTTGAGAGGCTCGAGTTTTCCTTACGTTCCTTTACATATAGAGACATATAAAAGGCATTAGGCATGTCGGGCGGGAATACATTGTGTCTTGAATACTAAGACGGCCAAGAAAAATTACAACCGAGATAATATCTCTCCGGATCGGGATCGAAACATGTTCGCCGCATAATTCGGGTCGGGAGCGACACCAAGACAAATGAAGGCAGTAGACCGTACATCGGCCGTAACACCCGGCCGTGATTGAAAGCTGGGAAACTGCGTCACCCGCCCTTTATAAAGGGAGCTTAGATCTTTTGATTGACAAACTGCCTGATAACGTAGGAAGTATTAAATCATGATTTACTTTTTGTTTCCTTAGAAAAGTCTCGCATATTTTCGTGTTCGGAAGTTGCCGCAAATTCGCAGAGGCAAAGTTGTGAGCATCATTACGCCGCAACTCAAGATGAAGGGTAGACGGAAAAATTGCCTAGGCAAGAACAAATCAAAAATATATGCACCCTTCCTCCCTACGTGACGTGGTTCTCAAAAGGCGATTTACATGAGCACCGTCACCTCGTCGCGTGCTACGATTTTTTATGTAAATCATACTATTTAGATATGCCACTAGACATTTCTCTTTACTCCGCAAGCGGAACCTTCAAATGAAGTCGATTTTTAAGCGACTCCGAAAAATGGAGCCGAATTGACAAGCACGTGCGACCCGGCGGCTCCCATCCGATTGACTGCGAAATACATTCCCAACTCTAGCTATCAATTGCGCTCTTCTCAAATAATGTTTTGTCACACTATCTTTAAATATTATGTAAATACTTTTGCCTTAGATCTTCTTTACACAAGATGTCTTAAAATTAATCCGGATTATTTATTCCAGCAGGTGGTTGAATTACTTTGACTGAACGCTTCTGTAAATGTTCTTTAGATTTTTTAAACTGTGGTAATAAGTGTACCGCATCATAGGCGAGACTACATGTCAAATCAAAGATTCCAATTATAAAAATCTTCAACCAAATTAATTCAACTATCTGCTAAACGATTCAGTTTACAACTTGTACACTTAAAGTCATAAATAGACGTAAATACGTTACCATGAGACCATGACGTCAAAAGTATCTGTACACTTCTACCTCTATATCACTAATCTTAAGGTTGGTGTTTGAACATATTTGACGCGGTAGTTGTATTGCTTATTCCCTCGACTGTACATATAATTTAAAATAACGGTGTAAACAGTACATCTTTGTTGGGTTTATCGCAAGCGTTTACTAAAAATATTTATTGTACAAACCAAAACAAGCAAATTACATTATAATACTCGAGTACTTAATGGCTAGGAATGTCAAAAGTCATGCAAAAATGTCGATAATTCCACCCCCCAATATACGGTTTAAATATCTTTCTTTTTTCGTTATTTAGGTAGGTAATCCATTGCCACCAGCTTTTCTAGCTGTTCATACATTAATACGTTTTGAATTCACATAGCGCTACCTTTATTTATATAGGAAACTGGGGCTAATGCCTCCCTCCTCTCCGCCCTCCCTCTCTCATAAAGCCTCTTTATCTAGGATTTCGAGCCCATTTCATTTGAATGCGAGCCAGAGATACGTTAGTTTTATTTATCCGTATCATATGTTATTACTTGTAAATACAGTTTATCTACGTGTCGTAAAGTATTTTAGTGCGTTATGTTATGATGCGGCTTTTTAATAAATACTCTTGTACGATGTTTAAGAAAATGTAGGATTTTTAGGGTTCCGTACCCGAAGGGTGCCAACGGGACCCTATTACTGAGACTCCTCTGTCTGTCTGTCTGTCTGGCTCTATCTCGTGAACGTTAATGGTAGTCACTTGAAATTTTCACCGATTATGTAGGTATTACTCTGGCCGCTATACCAACAAATACTAAAAATAAAGTAAAAATTAAAGTGAGTCGTCATATTTAAACATGAAACTACCGTGAGACTCACTCATAGTGAAATTATACGGATCACTCACGTCTTAAAACGAGTTTAACTCGAATTGATTCGGGCTAGTGTGTAGTGTTGTGTGCTACCATACATTTAACAATGACAGTAAAAATGACGATGAAAACGCGGGTATTTGTGCTCCGACATCAGTGTCGTTGAGCAGCCGCGTGAGCAGAGCGGTAGCGCGCAGTGCACGTTTGGCTCCGGGAAGAAGGGCTACGGATTAAACTATTTTTAAGACGTGACTGTTCCATATATTTTCACGATGGGTCGTCATACAAGAAAATTGTCTATTTCAGCGTTTATAACTGCGACGCCGCACACAGCTGACACACACGCACACGCTGACAGTTGCTAAGCAACAATTAACAGTCATATCCATGGCCGCGCACATGCAAGCCAATGTGACAATCAGCCTATTGTTTTTATTCTGATGTAGGAACTGTCATAAAAAATGGTAAAGTTCTTACTTGTATACAGTCAAGGTAGTAAATATAAATGAACGTCACCAAGACGTCAAAAATATCTATACACCTATATGCTAATCATAAGGTTAGTGTTTAAATACAGTTGACGCGATGACTGCATAGATATTTATGCCCTCGACTGTACATAATATGCATAAAGAAATGAAATAAAAGTTATTGATTTGCATAAGACATAGTTTATATAATTTATATAATAGGTCTAAAACAATACAAATACCTAGTCATTATTGAACACCAAAAACAGTACAGAAAATAAACAAAAATAAAAAGTCAGGTAGACAATAGGCGGTCTTATCGCTCAAAAGCGATCTCTTTCAGACAACCAATACTTACTACAATTTATGCACGTCTTGCTAACAATATGGCATGCAAATACAAAATAGATTAGTATAATACCAATCAATTTAATGATTACTTTGGCTCCAACACTGTCAAATCTCTTCTCTGTGACTCACCGACGAAGTTTAAACAGAGTTGCCTATATGGAAGGTTTCATTGCTTGCAAGAGTGTAAAGCTAAGACAACACCTATATTAATTACACCACGCCTACTACCCCAGCCCGCCCTAATGAGCCGAGGCGTCGATGAGGTAATTACCGCAGCGCGCAGGCGCCGCCCCGCCCACACAGCCTCCACCCCCACCCCTCTTAATTACCGAGATATTACCCCTTAAAGGGAATGCGGATACATGTGCTTGTTATCCACAGATACAAGTAGATGGCATGCGTGTGGCGAAACCCGAAGACAGGGCCAACTTATTGGCCCATTATACGGAATATATACGGTTTTGGATTATTTTTTGTATACGGGGAATTATACAAAGCAAGCTGCTGGCTTATTACTGATACAGGAAGTATTCTACTTATCTAAACTCTCTACGCAATTCTACGTAACACATCTGAAATCCTCTGGTGTTGCAAGAGTCCACGTATGGTGGTGCTCACTTAGGTACCATTAGATGACCCACTTACACGTTGGCCACCCTGTTTTATAAAATATTCATTTAGGGCCACTTGCACAGTTCAGGGTCAAAAAATGAAATCGGTAACCCTGGGTTAAGAATGACAGTTCCATACATTTTGACACTTGTTAAACCTGGGTTAGCAATTAACTCGGAGTTAAGTAGCTAACCCATGTCCGCGAAAGCCCGCCTTAGTGAATTTCCCATTCGACTGCCAGATCCAATGGTATACGCGAGCGAAGCCGCAGGTAACAGCTTGTTAATTACTTAAATTGAATTAACTACAATCTCTACCTTACGACTCCGCAACCACACACATTAGTATGTAGTTTAGTTCCTTCATATGGCCCTCCGCTAAGTGAACCCTAAATCAACTTATTACATGGAATGTTAATCTGACGCGTATAACTTTGAAAACTATAATCTTTTAATTGCAAAAATAAATAAATCATGGGACGTTTGACCTAGTTCCAAACTAAGCCAAGCTTGTACTATGGGTACTAGACAACGGATAAACATACTTACCTATAGGTATATAGATAAATACATACATACTTAAATACATATTAAACATCCAAGACTCGAGCACAAACATTCGTATTTTTCATGTACACATAATTATCTGTCTCGACCAGGAATCGATCCCGGGACCTCAAACTTTGTAGTCAGGTTTTCTAACCACTAGGCAATCCATACATTACCTACATCAATACATTATACATTACATAAAAAAGGTGACCAAGAAATCGGATCGTAAAGGAATAACTTTATTTGTAAAGTTATTTATTACTTTCGGTAATACTAAAATAATATAATTACTATTTATCATAATCTTGGTAACCCCATGTAGCTACATTACATAACAGGTCCAGAATAGAATCCACGGCAACCCCAAAAGCGGTCGTATAAAATGAATAAACAATCTTTTTCTTCAGCCAGAATCTTTCCAAGCCCACCGATAATTGCTTCGGCACAGTATATAGCAGCACATACAGAAGGCAAATGCGCTCATTTGTTACGGGGGCGGCAGAGGGCGCTCCGCACGCGCCTCACGTACCGTAGCTTCCTCATTTTTCACTACATTGGTTTTACGTGTGAATTATTGTTTGTTTCTATTCCTTTCGTTTGTTTACGTTGCAAAAGGCTTTGAGGTTGAAATGGAATGGAACGAGATTAGAGAAACTGAAAAAAATATTATGTAACTCAACTGAATTGTCTTTGACTGTTTTAAATTTAAAGGTTTGGGCTTACAATTTGGTAGTTGAGGTCATTTACTAATAATTCTAAGATCCAATTCTCATAAAAACTTTGAAAAGCCCTAGTTTGAGTATGAAAATCACATCTATACATATAATAAATCTGTAACAAGTCGGTGTCTGTACATTGAAGATATTTGAGAAAAACTGTCACTAGGGCTATTTATTAGCGCAATAGAACCCGAAACAATGATTTTTAGAATTATTGTCTGTTTGTCTGTTTGTCTGTTTGTCTGTTTGTCTGTTTATCTGTTTGTCTGTTTGTCTGTTTGTCTGTTTGTCTGTGCGTTTGTGCGCGCTAATCTCAGAAACGGCTTAACCTAGAAGGATGCGGTTTTCACTGATATGTTGGTATTTTCTTGGATTAACATTTAGTGTTTGTTTCATTTCAATCGGTTCACAAATAAGAAAGATACGTCTCTTTTAAGAATTTATCGAACAGGGGGGTTACTACGAAATTCGAAGTTCGAAGTTCGGATCGTGCGGTCCCTCTCACTCTCGTAATAAATACCATTAGCGTGAGCGGAACGGCATGAAATGAAGTTCGAATTTCGCGCTTCGTAGTATAGGGCCAGTTTTTAGAAGAATTAATAAGCTGAAGAGTTTGTTTGTTTGTTGTTTGAACGCGCTAATCTCAGGAACTACTGCTCCGATTTAAAATTCTTTCAGTGTTAGATAGCCCATTTATCGAGGAAGGCTATGGGCTATATATCATCATGCTTACACCAATAGGAGCGGAGCGGAGCGGAAGAATGTTTCAAAATCAGGGGTTTTTGAAGTAAAACTTCTATAGGCACGCTTGACTTGGGAGTACGGTGGTGAATGTGAACGCGGGTGTGCGGGGGGTTTGGTGGGGTGGGGGTTGCGGGGGCGGGTCATTTTAAATATATCGAGGAACTAAGGAGAGCCATAATTGATGAAAAAGCAAATTTGTTAAAAAGCATAAGCTGCCCAAATTACTAATTCCACGCGGACGGAGTCGCGGGCAAAAGCTAGTTAATTAATAACTGTATAGTCAATTGAGTTAGCAAAAAAATTGACGTTACAGTTTGCTATAATCCTAGAAAAACTACGAGGGTAGGTTTTGATAGCTCATAAAAATATATCAGTCAATTTACTAATCAACTACCCCATGCTTACTCGGACCATTTTGTTGCAGAATTCAAAAAGAAAAATCACACTAAAGTCATACTTCAATCAAACGTAGCTTAAGTTGTCTGCAATAAAATCGTCTTGGCAGTTGGCTGCACACCGTTAATATGTAAACGACTTTCTCAAATTATACAAAACAGATGGCTATGTGCACATAGCCCGCCTCACACGTTTCCTATTTACATATGAGTAATAGCGCGCCCTCATTCCGAATGCACGCGAGCACTCTTACCTTACTCCAAGTTTTCAGGCTCCTTTGCCTAGTCAAATTGATAAAGTCCGCTTTGTATAGGTGCACATTAAAAGTTTGAGTGCCGTGGAAATTGAGAATCCGGCTCGTATTGGTGTGAAAGTGCCTTAATACTTAATTCGAATGGAGGTTTTGAGTACTGTGCGGAGTTATACTGTGACAAGTATACTTAACGTAGAATTTTCTTTAAGGTTTCATTTCGATATCCCCTATCTTAGATCTAATCAGTTGCAATTAATT
The DNA here is from genome assembly GCA_947859365.1 of Archips crataeganus. Taxonomy (NCBI): domain Eukaryota; kingdom Metazoa; phylum Arthropoda; class Insecta; order Lepidoptera; family Tortricidae; genus Archips; species Archips crataeganus. Next base: position 12,713,337 of record OX402058.1, read on the forward strand.
GTTTATAGTAAAACTAGTGCAATCCACGTTTTTAGAGACGCATTTTACCTACTTCACTCTTAATTTACTTTACTCCTATTTTAAAACGGTTTATATCATAGTTTGATTTTATAATTGTAAAAAGACGTGTAGGAGATTATTTTAACTATACGTACATGTAACTTAAACTTGCAATCTCATATAGTTACGTACTTGCACCAGTTTACATCTCAAAGCCACTACAAAGTCTCCAAACTCAATATAAATTTCATTTTACGCCCCAACTATCACGTACGGGCATATAGAATAGACCGTACGTAGCTCGAGCGTCCGCTGTCAAATTTTAATTTCTCTTTCAAATATTTACCCAAGGAAAAAGGATTCCCCGGCGGGCCGCGCTCTAATAAGTTTTCCATAAGAGCGACGGGGGGAAGGAGGCAAGAAGGCAAAAGGGGGGTAAGAAAGAAGGCAAGAAGAGGCAAGAAAGCTCTTATTGTGTTTGCCGAAGCTGGCGCATCCGGGCGCATACCTAACAAGATGAATATGTACCGGGCCACCCCTTTCGGACCGCCCCCTATGTTCGTTCAGAATACTGCACTGAAATTGCATTTTGGAATACTAATTCCGCGTTTCTGCTGACCGTTCTCAAAGTGACGTTCGATTTACGACTGCACTTAGTACCAATCTGAAATACGTATCTGATTAATTCGTATTGTAAGGTTGAGAAAAGCATTTCATTTTTGGGTTTGACTTTATAAGAAAAACTTTCATACCTTTATTTTAATTATTTTATTGACAACATTGCTTCCCAGGTCTAAGCTACGAAAAGCTACTACGCTTTATTTAAGCTTACTAGTACGTAATTACTTCTGCGAATTAACTATCTTTACATTCGTTCGTATTTTGGATTTGTGAAGTCATTCAGTATTTTCATTTTAGTCAGTCTAGACGCAAGTAGGTTGGCCATATTTTTAATTTGTTGTTGGTTATCACTAATGGGCGGCTTTTGGATGCAAATTACATTGTATTTTATTCATCAATGTTTTTTTTTGTCTGTCTTGTAATTCACTCTTCGCCAAAAGCATCTCGTCTTTTGCTCCAATGCCCCTGTGAAAGTTACTTTTGTCCTTGGTATCCCCCTCTTTATTATACATCTCAGTCGTTTTGCCATCTTTGATCATTAATTAAAAAAAAATCATTACGCCCAAAAACCAAATAGGTGCCAATTCATCCGGATTTTAATCTATGATGCGTCAGTAACATTCCAAATCGTAAATATTCTACATTTTATTACATTTCGATTTAAATTTGCTCTACCAGCGGTACCCGCCTGCAGGGTGATTCCAATTGAAATATGCAATATGAGTTAGCACGGCGCAGACGTGAACCGAACGTAGACGTCTACATTTCAATTTCAATAGTCTATGTTATTTCAAACTTGTGTGAAAGTGCTGTGTATTGTTAACTCACTGTTGAATCTATTTACTGTGGCAAGTACCTACCAACAAAGATAACGACAACACTTTCTAGATTAATTTTAGAATCTTCGTATTGAAAGAAAGAAGAAAGAAAGAAAGAAATTATTTTATTTACGGTTATAAAAGTACCACCACCAAACATAAGAAAAAAACATAAATAACTACATCTAAAAGACAAGTGTAACATGGCAGTGAAAGTGACACCAACATTGTCACCGAAAAAGGGTCTCCACTCAGCATATGTTGCTACACAAAGAGTGCAGCAACGCTGGTTTTCAGTAGAGCCCAGATTTGAGGTACACGACAGCTCCACTTGTTACAATAATAATACCCACAAGCTAGGCTAAAGCTTTAATTAAAACTAAACTGAAGGGCGCAAAGCAAGAAATGTGGCATAAAATAAAATAACAATTTACATCATATCACAAATATAGGTAGGTATCATAAATAAATAGGTAAATATAGGTAGCGGTAGGTTTAGGCATCATATAGGTATTGCAGAGGCCTTATTGTCTAACGCATTCAGAATCACAATCGTTTTCACTATTTCCATCTGTCTGTGTAGGAAGAGATGGAAAATGTGATCGCGAAAGTTAGCGCAGTTAGACAATAATATGGCCTACGGTTTTGTGCAAGATCCTTCCAGATCGCTACCACCAGATGGTTGCCAATCCTGCCGCCATGTATCGAGCAAGATAGCTGCTGAAATTACTGGCACGTTCATATTCTATGTTAGCCCTTCAGACTGGGCAAAGTATCTGCCATCATCTAATGTTGCGGGTGTCACTGGGTGCAAGATACTCACTTATCATCAGGTGACTCACGTGTAAACAAGCATATGTGTCACTTAGATTATTTATACACTAGATAGAGCCTAGGCGGCATGAAAACGTCCCGAAAAATATAAGCCAAAAGTTGGCTTATATGTCATTTGTCCCCCTTTAGTCTTAACGACGTAACGTGATATTAATATGAAGCTTTCAAATGGGTTTTTGGACGTTTTGTATGCCAGTGTTTGCTACTGACACTCTATCTAGTGTATAAATAATCTAAGGTGTCACCTTACAAATTAAAAACAAATCATCGTCTTCTGCCATGTTTTTTTCATCAAAATCTCGTAGTAAATTCATTTAAGGTGCATACGAAAATTTTTTTTTTTTTTTTTTTTTTTTTTTTTTTTTTATGTTAGAAAGGCCAGACAAACGAACTAGTGGGTCACCTGATGTTAAATGATCACCACTGTCCATAGACACCCGCAGCGCTTTACACGATGCCAGTGCGTTGTCGGCCCTGGGAAAAGGAGAGGGAATAGGGGAGGGGGAGAGGTATTGGGCCCCCGGCGCTCTCACTGACCGTACGAAACGCAGCAGGAGTACTGCTGCTTCACGCCGGTGTTCTGTGAGAGGGTGGTACTGCCCCGGACGAGCCGGCCCATTCGTGATGCAGCGGCTAGCTACAACATGGCTCTACCACTACTAAAATTCAATATCTACCTCAGAAACTATTACAATAAAAATCAAACTTCTAAAACACCCCTTTTCCACTACTTAAGCCTAACTTACTAAGCTTACCAGTAACTAAAAGACTGACGGACAGCGAAACACTGCGAACTATTTCAGTCAAGTGTCAGCTCAAGTCCTAAACGATTTGCTGACGTCATGTCAAACCTAAACAGGGTATGTTTACGTAACTACGCCACAGCGATACGCTCGCAATAATGCCGCGGCCACGAAACACGCGAGTCATAAAAACTAAAGCTACACACTAGCCATCATTCAGTGCAGACGTGACTGTAGGTACAATATAAATTGCAGAAGTGTATCAGTTTTATTTGAACTAGGCAAGTACATTACAGCCATTTCGTAGTTAACGTTGTAAATTTGTGTAGCCTCTGTACTGAAGCTCAAACTCTAGCGTCTCTTAGACAACCTTTCTCCTTGGTACTTAGCGATGTAGCAAGATAAAAGTTTTGAGTCCATTGATAATATTGATATGGACCTCTAAAAAGTACAGTCAGGGTACGAAATCCTTTGTCAGTTATTTTATTAATGTTATTTATTTTTATCAAGTCATAGACTATTAGTACCTTATAAAGATGGGATACGTCAATGCAATATTCTACTTGGTTTGAAATAAAATGTTGTCAGTAGGCTAATTGTCTAACTCCCACGCAAATGACGCAATCGCCATCGCGATAATTTTGACAGTTCTTGTATGAGCTGACAATTGGTATCGGAAACAGCCAGCTGTCACAGCCATACAAAAACTGTCATTTCAATCCGATGCCAAGTGTCAAAAAAGTTACACAATTACCGTGCAGGACTGACAAGTGTCTTGGTGCAAGCAAATGGCAACTTTCTTACCCCGACTGCACCTAACCCCCTAATTATTTTAAGCGCCTTTTACACATAACATGCACACATCTTGTCTGTTTTAATTTATTAACATAATTTACGTAACATTCCAGTACCTTTTCAAACAAGTGTAACTGAAAATAACTCTGTACTTACCTGTTTCTCCGCGCGTCAGAGGGCGCTGCAGTTGACAGCCGCCCACTCCGTGGCCCGACCCCGCTGCCCTTCAATCGCACTCGCTTTACTGTGCACTTGCATATAATAAAATAGTATAAATAATAATTTAGACGTTTAACGTTCAATAAAAATGTTTATTATGTGTAGGTATATCTACATAAAAACGAACTCAACTTTTAGTTTATAATTATACTTTAGGTAGGTAGGTACTTCTCAGCACTAATACATAATTGAATAGAAAGTTTCCTTCGATGTTAAATAAATAGCAAAAACTTTTGCACGTTGTATGAGCACCTATGTTAATCCATAGTACCTACACCTACAATCTTTTATTTCGAATGACTTTAAAACTTGAAAATCTAAAATATTTTCTGACACTAATTGTCGTTGTTTACCCAAACATTGTCATAAAAAGCTGTCTAAATTTACATGAAACTTGAGGAACCATTTTTCATTTGTCAAAAGACAGTCACGACCAATCTTAGTGCCAATCGGTATTCTACTTTCCTGGCAATAATCACCCGCCGGCATTTCTTAAGGGCTTCATTGGACACCTAAAGGTAGTATCGTTCGCTTTGAAACGGCTAAATGCCGACGCAAATACAAAAGGCTCACGTCCACGTCGCCACTTCGACCAAATCGGTCCAATATCGCTTTTTCCTTTCGATTATTTCAACAGTTAATGTTTTTATTTAACGCGCGGTATTGAGCGGTGTCGGCTTTCGCCACTCAGCCTAATTTATTGCAGGTCGATGCGTTTGCGGCGCGTGTTTTTGACGCGGCAAAAACGCGGAGACTGCGCCCGCGCGGTCCGCCCGCGGCTTTTTCGCCGCGTATCGCTTTAATTACGGTTAAGGCCAGCTGCTCACTTTGTATAGGTTAAAAATACATGGAATTTTTAATCGAGGTTTTCATGAATCATCAGCGTTACCTACCTATGAAAGCTTTTTCTCACACATAACATAAGCGTCCGTTTAATTAATCTGATGATTTTTTATGCATCAACCTTGTAATAAAAAAAATATGTTTGTTTTTTACTCTAACTATTAATAGAAGCCATAAGTAAAATTACACATGTCCTTCAAATACAATCTGACAAAGACAAAAACTTGAGCATTTCGCGTTCCTCTCGGTCAGCGCCGACGCGTGTGTACCCTAAGCGACTCCTTTATTTCGGTATGCAGCGCCAAGCTGACTTATATTACCGTATTTCCATAGGTCGAAAATACTTTCTGCCAATTTATTTTATGAATAATAAGGGAAAAATTGATTAGTTCGCGAACAAATTTATCACAAACTCATGTATTATAAATCAGTCAGTAATTGGAAAAGTTGATAGAAATAGCAACGAAGCAAATTAATTTTCTGTACTTACTTAACTTTTATGGGACTAAAATGATTTATTGAGAAGTAATTTGAGAGTGAAACAAACGACGGCCGCTTGTACGCACGTACTCTTTTTATTTGGAAAAATTCTATAAATCTTGTTGGCAAAATTAAGTGGAGAAAGGGAATATCTTTTATTTGTTGTCTCGTATCATAAACAGTGAGTGTGTAGACGTCGGCATGCCCGCCGCCCCCGCTGACCGGGCTCGGGAAAACATACATTTTTAACGTCCCACCCTCAGGGGTGAAAAGGGAGAAAATTACAAAAGAAAACAGCCTTAATTTCCAATGTCATCTCCGTTCCATCTAATCCGCTTATCGTTTTATATTTTGGCTTTTGAATTTTCATTTATTTTTGTTTGTTTAAGGAAAAGGACCGGCCGGTCTCCCGAGTTTACTTGATTTGCGAATTCTCGCTCCGAGTCAATAAATTGACTGTTCTGATAAAAAAATATACTACGTTCCATCTTGTCCTGAAAAACGGGAGTTCTAAACGAATTTAAATCAAAGACACTAAATCATTAGATTTTTCTTACCAAACCACTTTTTACCTGTTTATTTATCACGGACTATCATCCAACCTAAAAATTGTTCTTCAAAAACAATTGTAACGAACTATTCATGAAATAATTTAAATAAATACAACTAAATTATTCGCAACATTGCAGTCCAAAGCCTCCAACAGCCAGTTAAAGCTAGATGCGCATCTAACCCGACAAATAAAACTCCGTCTACACGGACAAATGCTCATACTTACACACATCCCGCATCCCTATCTCGCGTTTCTTTCTTATTGGCCGATGCAGATTCGACCAGACAATAGTACGTCAGATGTGGATTCGCATTAATCAGATGTGGAGCGACCATAATTCAATCAGTATACAGCCTTAGCCTGTATAAGTATCAGAGAGATGCTGCTTTGTACGTGTACGGTTGACCAGCGGTGTCGGCAGAGCGAAGGAGGGATTTTAATGGATGCGGTATTTGCTGATGATTAAATTTTACTTTGTTTTGCTGTTTTGGAAATATAAACAAGTTAGGTGTATGTTACAAGGATTACGGAACCATTAAAAAAACCTAATTTATGTTTTTATTGTATCTATTCCTTTCTTCTATCACTAGTAAAGACCATGCAAGGGGCTAAATTCAGGAACGGCCCAATACGGTTTGCGAGCGGTAATTCAATCGTTTGCGAGACGATATGGATTAACTGCTATTCAGGAACGCCAAAAATCACTGGTTTGCAAGAGGTTTGGGCTGAGCTTGGGCTGAGCCTTATTTATTTATTTTTTTACAAAGGGAATTAACAGGAAAAATAAGGCTCATCCCAAGCTCAGCCCATCTCTATCCTCTCGCAAACGATTGAATTACCGCCCGCAAACCGTGTTGGGCCGTTCCTGAATTTAGCCCCTGGAAGGAGGATTACTTACCTTGTTGTGTTGTCTGATTAAGAGTTAATGTAGTATTGTGTTAATACAAACATTTTTTAATAAAGTTTACTCGGTCAAGTCGTAAACCAGCAGTAAATAAATTTAACGACGAGGAAGAAGTTACTAATTTTTATTTGACACCAATTTCACGAACTCGAAGATAGCGAATGGATATTGCTAAACAATGGTACTGGTACCAACAACTACCACATCCACCATTTCTGGATCAAATGTTGTTTCATATTTTACATAGAATGCAGGGCTGTCAATTTGGGCCCGCTCAGTCTCAATCACTCGTCTGCGGCTGCGCATCTGCAAATTAAACGATACCATCTACACGCCCTCTAATAGCCACCTTTACTTCGCAAATAAGTTGTAATAGACTAAATACAATATTATTACAATATTATATATCGCTCTTAAGCGATAAGGCCGCCTATTGCTTACCTTGTAACTTACTCTCTGTGTACCTGTTTTCTGTATTGCTTACAGAACTATTCCTGGTGTACAATAAAGAGTCATTGTATTGTATTGTATTGTATTGTACAAAGTTAGTTTTAATTTTTTGTACCTATTTAGTAACGTGACACGTTAGCAGCCCCATTTGGGTGAAGTTCAAAAAGTTGGACATCTTCTGCGACATAAAAATTAACCATACATAGGTATATGGGTATTTAATGTGTCACAACTGAACTTTTTACAGTCAATCGTTCTGTATGGTTAAATAACATTTAACGTGGTCCAACATTTTGGCCTTTACCCATTTTCTATTCGAAACGATACTTAATACAGTCGTGCTCTAAAAATTTTACTTGCATTAAAGGCTTAATGAAAACAAAATCACGTTCACGTCCTTTGTGTATCAAAATTTAGTCATAAAACCTATATGGATAACTTTCGTTACGCAAAGGAATTAATTACGTTTCGTTTTAATTAAAGCCTTTAATTAACTATGTGATTTTTTTTAAAACGTATCTAGTTTAATATGTCATTGTCTAACAGTCTCACTTATTTCGCGAATCTAAGATTTACATACTACCTTAGTTAAAACAGGGTTGAACAGAAACTTTAGACTAACCCTTCCTTAAGCATGTCTTCCTAGTATTACAAAAAATTAGGATGTTAGGAATTTCAGAGGAAAAAAAATTAACTAGACGATGAAGTTAATAATTAATGAACAAATAAAAATATTTATTGATGTCTCTGCCAGTAGCGTTCGTCTGTATTTAATAAGAATTATTGATAACCTCACTGGTAAACATTTGTAATGTATGATAACATCTCAGTGTTAACAAACCTAATCGATGTTCGAACATATAATATGTCTCTACTTACGTTCATAAGTTCAATGATAACCATAAAACTAGCCAACAAATAAGGATTTAGTAATAAAATGGATCCTAATGGGTGGGAGACATACGGTAGTTTACAGCCCAACAGATACGTAACTATCTGCCTGTATGCTTTTCATTCATTCGTCGAAGTAAATACCTATCAATATGTTCGAAACAGGATGTAAATATTAACCACAGAAGTATTTGGGGCGCTCTTTTCTTAATTTTGATAAAAACAGGTCGTGTCTGTATCGAGGATGGAATATGATCCCAAAACAGTAAAAATTTAAGTCCATCGCGGCTCAGACGGCATTTAATGATTAAAAGACCGTACAAAAATGTAAATTAGTCATATATTATGTTAGGGTCATTCCGAGAACCGCATTAGACGCCATTAATTGGACTAAACCAATAAAGACGACATCCAGGGACACGTGTAGCCCTCCGATACTAAAAAACCAAATTGTGCCTTCGTCGACGTATTCTAAATATTTCTTTGGGCCGCCGAGACTCACTCTTTAATTGTTGTTTTTGCCCGGATTCCGTTTTTTGTGATTGATTCAGCATGCAGTTGTCATTGTATTCGTTCAGGTTTTGATTATATTTTTTTCTTCGCCCGTCCAATTGTTTGTATGTTTTAAGGAACAGTTTCTTTCTTTTTTTAAACCCAACGGTATGGTAATGCGAGATGTTTAAATAATCTGATGAATTTCAAATGTGATGCATGGATACTGTTTAAAATTGAACATTCATAAAGCATATGCATTTATAAGATGTATTTACGAATAAATTGACTGACTGCAGTGCAGACGGCGACGGGTGCATTCGTTGGTTTTAAAACAAACTTTACCGTTATGTTAAGGCCAGTTTATTTTACAACAACCAATATCTTATATATAAAATTCTCGTGTCGCGGTGTTTGTTACCAAACTCCTCCGAAATGGCTCGACCGATTCTCATGAAATTTTGTGTGCATATACTATTTAACGGTTTAAAACACGATACATTAAATTTTACCTACTCCATGAAAAAACCAAAAAAAAAATTTAATTGGTTTTCTTTACGTTAATTAAGTTCTTTCTCAGAAACGATATAAGATCTATAAATAGATAATGAAATTGAAAAGATTATTTAACGTTAATGTTTTTCCATAAAGTGAATAAAATTGTTTTTAAATTCCAATGAACTGCCTACAAGAATAATATTAATAATTATTGCACTCAAAAACAATATTCTTACCTTGCTTCCCCGATAGACACTAACCGTGCACCACAACTACATACGTCACATATTATGTTAACATGTAGAACCCGTTGTCCTCTCAAATAATACCTACATATTTCACACAGGCTCAACACAGACACCACACAAAATGCTAACGCGCTTCGAGCCCTTAAAATACATTTTTTTTTAATATTCACGCGGGCGGGGTCCCCGTGAACATTCATCCAAGTAACCTGGTCTTAACGTATTTTCATAAATGTGTGATAATGTTTACTCGTGAGGTGAGGAGAGCTTGGCTGAGCTACTTGAGCAGTTTACTAGTGAATGCAGCCAAGCGTGACAAGGAAGCGATCCCATCACCGTTCGAAACACGATTTTGGTTTTCAATTAATTCAAACAGTGGATTTTTGCACTAAGTTCATTGTACCTATCTAGTTTTTATAGAAGTGGCTGTAACGAGTTTAGATTTGGCCAATTTTAAGTCGTTTTGGCTTTTTATTGCTAATCTGATCTGAATGCGATTAGATCAAGACGGAAATGTAAATAAGTTAGACGTTTGATAATAGTCGTCCGTTGTCGCTTTACGATCCAGCGGTTCGATCCGTGTATGGTTTGTTGACGCTTGAATAGTCCATGCGGAGGGCCTGCCTTCTAATGTCGCGCCAATCAGGAATCGAAGTTATGGGACTTCGCGCTAGTCATCGGCCACACATTTATCACATCGACGTGGCTGCACCCCTAACATTAATATGTAGCCATTCATAATGTTTCATTAAGTGTTAATGCGTTTATGATACGCGATCAAAAGCAAAATCGCCTCGGCCATATCTCTATACAAGATCAGTTGCTTAAGTAATGGTGACTGACGATTTTTCGCCGAGCGACGTAGATACATTAACGTTAACGTAGTTAACTATTGCCAGCCAAAGCAATAAAATGTGATAGATTTCTTATAATATACAATGACGCAACCTTTTGATACCATTACATATAAGTATGTAAACTTTTAGACAGGATCATAATCCAAAGTTTACTCGCGTGAACCAATAGGCACATCTGCCAGCTGATTTTAAAGTCCAGAACTGTACTAAATCCGATGGAAATTCCTAATTTACAATATTAGCAGGATGAAGTGTGTCATATAATTTAGTACTTAAGTCACTGATCTGCTTTAACATGATCGGGGCTGGAATGTTGCAGTATGCCGTAGATTAGATGCGGGATACGTATCGGAATATTCGCCAGAACAAAACATAAAGCGGTTTACGATCGCCCCGTTGATTTATTCCTCGTTCATAATTTCGTATTTCGGAACATCAGAGGATTTAATAACACCAGATAGAGATCGCTCAAACCGCTGTAAAACCGCTCTCGTCTTGTGTACCAATCGTAAAATACACATTAAGACGCATTAAGAGACCGACGTAATAGATTCAACCAGCTCAAGTCTTTTATCCTTAATCTAGAGTTATTTTAAAACGCAAAGAGATTCGGAAGTTTATTGGCCAACATCATAACCGCGTTTTATTGCTGTAAATCATTATTATTCTAATGCTATTTTATTACGGTCATCTAAAATTTGTACCTTTAACAATATTGTTTCTGACTGTAAGACTATGCTTATCTTATCGATTGCCTGGTGTCGTCGAGATAGAATCTAGATCTGTAGATAAGTTCTCATCACGTGATAATCAAATTACTCGATCAACGGATGTACTTGAATACACTTGCGTAGTTTTTTTTGGATGTCAACGCTCTCTTCAGACCAGTGAAAGCATAGTAGCGAGATGAGTGACGACGTCACAACAAATAAAAAACGACGTCGTCAGCGCTTGCGACGAGTGTCAACAATGCTGCCAAAGCTAGTGCACCTAGCAACGTAAACACTTAATTAACATTGTAAAGTACCAAGACGTTGCAATCTACCAACACTTATCAAGCGTCCATAATAATTTGAGACGAGTTGTTATGGTGAGGTGCAAAAGTGGCTGACCTGACATCACGCTTGTGACCCTCGATGTAGCGTCGTCCTTCTTGCACCCCGTTAGCTTTCTCTCTCCCGCATCACGCCCCCACTCTTCCAAATCATCTTCTTATAGTCGCATGTTTTACTGGCGTCTTCAAATTAATGAACTCTAAATCAGTGACAGTAAATTCGAATTTGGATCGGGCGTGCGAGCGATGCGTGCCGCGTCCGCGGCCCGCGCTGCGAAGTCTCGGTCCATCACCGTCATCTATTGTCATGTCGTCTTCCCCGGCTTTATAAACAATCTCTTTTATTTTCACCTGGAAGTTTAATCGGCTCGCGCTTGTGGGATTCCTGTCTCTATTCTTATCGGGTGGTCGTTTTGGAGGTAACAAGAGTACAAAGGTTGTTGTGAGGTGCCACGTCGTGTCAGCGGCGCGGTGCGCTGGCCGAATGAAGTTTCGTGACATCATTGTTTATTTTTTATTATATTCCTTATTATAATCGATGCTATGTGATACAGTTAGCTGTAACCGTTCTAAACGCGGTCCGAAGTCAGTATTGTATTGTAATGACATTATTAAAATTAAGAACAGGAAACGCAATCGCGTCTTTAGAATCATTGCAATAATTTTACTAACATATAAGAAAAATATTTAAATTTTAAATTACCAGTACTTAGTAAAATAGCTACGATCATTTCAATATAAATTGCATGCTCCGCTCTCGTAAAGGCAATATAAATAGTTATGAAAGCTGACAACAGCCTGCATTCGGAGGCGCTATCGGCGGCCAGGAATCTCGTATTCGCACTTATTAAAGGTACTTTTTATCGACTGCAATTTGTCATTTATTCTGAGCGAGTTTTTGCTTATATTATCCCATGTTAATTGCGTCCCTCGCTGCTGTAGTCCCATTTCCTAGCTGTTGCTCTTTAATAGAGTCTGAAGTGGGAATGCGGCCATAATTTGTAATGAGGATCGTGAGATATTTCTCTACGCTTCGCTTCTTTAATAGGTTTGCCTCGTTACAGCGTTCCCATGCTTTCTGTACGTACTGAATCACAGGTTTTTCTTGTTGCACTTAAATTGGGTGTGATTTAAGGTTTCATTGCTACTATGTTGATGAGCGGTGAGGATGCGCGGTCGTTAGTTGAATTGACCGGTCACAACGAGTGAGACGCTTCGCTTAGAACGCAGGCTGCAACTGCAACTGATTATCCTCATTCTTTATTACCCTACATTTCAGTGTAACCACACAGATAAACCATCATTCACTTAATTCAGAGCTCTGGCACAATAGTGTTAGGTAATCGTTTCAAATGTCAAAAATGATGAACTTTGTGATACAATACCTTATTAAATAAACGGTAAAAAGTTACAATCGAGAGACAAATAGGTGCAATCGAAAATATTATTTATGAAATCCCAGTCACTTCGCGCGTATACTGGGGCTGCGCAATGTTAAACGGTGCGGGGTCGTATTTAAACAGGCATGGAGCAAAAATTAAGCGCAATTAGAGGAGCGAGACGGCGTGAGGGAATCTGGTGAAAAAGTGGAGGAATGCGCGCGCGACGCCCGCGACGCGCGCTGCGCCCGCACACCGCACAGAGTCGGGCAGTAATCCAGGCTTCGGCGTTCAGTCAGAGGGCCCATTTTTGATGTCACATACAGATACAGATACAATTTAGGGCTATACAAGTCTGAAGTGAACAGGCTATTACTAAACTAGTAAAGCCGTGTTAACCTAGTGGTTTAACCTATGCTCGACTTGGTAGATAACCTCTCAAGCAGAGGGTCGTGGGTTCGAGCCCGGGCTCGCCCCTATGAGTTTTTTTTTCGAAATTTATTTGCGGTGAACGAAAACATCATGAGGAAACGTGCACACATCTGCGAAGAAATTCAAAGGTGTGTGTGAAGTTCCCATCCCACACTGGATTCGCGTGGAAACTACGGCCTAAGCCTTCTCATCCTGAAAGGAACCCTGTGCCCTGCAGTGGCGTATAATAGACTAGATGATGAACCACTGAGATACATATTCGACCTCATCTGCACGTACCATACCACCGAGAAAGTGCCCAATCATGAACATTGGGACTTGGCTTATGAAAGAGACAGCGAGGAAGCGCTGCCACTGACCACGAAGCAACCTGGTTCGCAAAATTCCTCCAACCCTCTGTACCTATAAAACAGCATCGTGATTAATAATAGCCTACAGCCTAAACGCTACAGATTTGAAATTTGGCGGATATGTAGGTACCTTGTGTATCATAGAGGTGCACTAAGATAACCACTCACTGCTTGCGATTTTTAGCAACGGTAGCCTAAATTGTCATGACGTTTTATAGAAACGACGGCATAATGTTATGTTATTTTCAAAAATCGATAACTTTGCTTCTACTTAATTAATAACAAAGATTTTTTCAGTGTTGTAAATATAAAGAAACGAAGTATTATAAAATGAGATTATAATTAATGAGTTCACAAAGTTGACATATTGAAATAATTGCTGAGTTTTAACAGAAAACTATTTTTTATTAAAAATTTAAAGTGATAACGTATATTTTTTTCTTACTCAATTTGAAGCAGACTAAACAAGCTTTTATATGACACCAAACAACTTGTTAGCTTCTCTATAAAAATTTAGAGTAAAAATGATTCAATTTCCGATTTAAAACTTTTGAAACGCTCAACTTGTTGCGAAATAATGCGTTACGTTCATGATTTTTTTGTGGATAATTTAGGCACCGAATTACCAAAATATAGCCATAAACAGGATGAGAAACTAATAATCTTTAAATAAAATGCATATTTTATGCAATTTTCATGGTTGTCGTAGCCCTATAACTCAAGATAACAAAACAAGTATGTACGTACCCAAAAAATCCTAATGTTTTTGTAGTGCCAATCACAAACAACAGAAATAACTTATAATCACAATAACACGTTTAATAAACACATCATAGTATACACTTGATAACAGTTTATCGATTATAAGCAAATACTTAGGGAATTGCACTCACTCACAGTAAATAAACAAACGAAACTGCATTTTTGCAACAGCTGACCCACGCGTTGGCCGGTAGTGAGCCAGGAGTAACCGAAAATTTTGAACAAAATTCAAGATGGCTGCCCACTTAGGGTGGAGACACAATGCGCGCGCGGCACAACTGTGTAATAGGAATGATGATGATGATTAAAATTTTAATGATGTATGAGTACGTAAAGTGAATAATTTAATAATGTTTATAATTAAATATAACCTTAGATTTGGAATAATATTTGATTTATGTGATCATCTATTACGACATCAGCGAAACATTGTTTTAGTAGTTGCACAGAAAAAGCAGTGTTTAAATAATATGTATACTTAAAGCAAACACGACAAAGCGTGAAAGTAAAAAAAAAACATAAAAAAAAATAATAAGTGAGTCCTTTATATTTTTCGTTAAATACCAAAATAAAAAATATTAGTAAAAAAATAAATAACATATTTATTTATTTATTAGCCTATTTTTGTGTCCCACTGCTGGGCAAAGGCCTCTCATAAGAACAAAAAATCATCCCAAATGGCTACGCGACGATCGTTGTGTACACCAGCCTTACGACCTAAAGCGGATAGCAGAATTGGTCTTGGTAACCACAGTTACCGAGTTTTAGTTGCAATTTTCTGTCACATGTTTCGTTTGATAATCCTATGAAATAATCTGTGGTTTCATACATTTTATGGTTTATAATCGAAGCGTAATATTGTAACTATTTAATGACAATTGATTAGTGAAGAAATATTTGATAATCTTAAAAATGTAGGGCGTCAAAATACGAAACACGTCAAAAAACTACTGATATTTTGTCGTAAAGTAAATTTTTTTGTTCCTCAATATGCAAAAGAACAAAAATATAGATTTAATATAATACACCAATAAACGCCGAGTATTTTGATATCTAATACTAATAGAAATATATAAATTTGAGTGCTTAAGGCATTTTAAAAACACTTAGTACCTAGTTTGTTACGGAATCACTTCCGAGACACCTTGCAAAGAAACTTGAATAAAAAATATTTTAGTTGTATCCATTAGGCTGAATCATTTTTTTTATGTTGTTATATTGGTACTCTGTATTTTGACTACATTTTATAGCGTATCGGTGAAAACCGCCTATACTGCCTTTGGTAACCAGAGTTACAACAAGCAATTTGGAGGTGCACAAAGTTGGTAACTCTAGTTACCACAAGCAAGTGAGTGGATAAGATTTTCGAAATAACTCAGGGTATACACGCTAATTCATAGGGACAAAGCCACCGGCATAAGTTAGTCGAAAATAATATGTACTGTCATTTTAATTACGTGCAACTGTCCTAAAGCCTTATGCTTACATTACTGATATTATAATGTGTACTGCAACGCGTTTGTACAGGTCATTTTAGGTTAGATTAATTACGCCTTTCCCGAGAATAATTGTAGTTTCGCACTTACTTTACGATACATTAAATAAAAATGCTGCGAGTAACTGGAACGTCCGCTAAATACTTTTTAATTAAGCGTTTAATTGCATCACATTTTGCACCTTACTTTTAACTAGTGGCGTGTGAACTGTAGATATCGCGAGTTTTTCAAAATGGCTGAAATACTTCTGCCGTTTTCAATCTCATGGCTCCGCTATTTATTTTGAAAAATCATCATTATAATTATCAGCCAAAAGACATCCATTGCTTGACAAAGGCCCCTCACAAAGTGTTCGTCATCGATCGGTCCTGCGCTACCCGCATTCAAGTGGGTCCTGCTATCTTTACCAGATCGTCGGGGCAATCTTGTTGGCCGGGCTTCTAACGCCGTCTTCTGGTTCTTGCTCGCAACTCTAGAACTTTACTGCCCCATCGCCCGTGGGTTCTACGAGCAATCACTACTTCCGTCAATCGGTACTACTCAATGAGATGAATCGACCAAATACATATAATTATCAAACCTGCTCACAAGATTTCACGATAATTGGTTGAAATTTGCGACCTGCAGAGAACAGCCGGACATCCGATGGATATTCAAATGCATTTTTACCCAAGTTGAAACGAAGACACTGTGCTTTGTCATTTAAAACAGCTTTTATTTTAAAAAGTTTAACAGGATATTTAACAAATTATCTATAGCTATTTTGAAAAGAATAAGCATGAAGTACACAACACTGGTTTTTGCATTTACATGTCGTTACGACACAACGTGTAATAGCTCTATTAACTGTCAGTAACACCTATCTGCACCAAGTTTCAGCAAATAAATGGGTGATTACTGAATAGTGATTACTCGGTCCATAAAGTAAGAAATGTTGGTGCATGATTGAACACAATATAATTATATAATTGTATAATAATTGTAAAATGAAATATGTAAGTACTCAATTGGCCCTCTAATATTGCTGTGTCCTTACAGGGCGTCACATGTATACCTGCTTACCTATAACATCTATTTTTGTAATGTGATATGCAATAAATGAATTGAATTGAATTGAACACTTTCAGTTATCTTCATACTTACTTACACATTGTGTTTTGTAACATTTGATCTTTACTTCACGTAATTTCAAAATCTAATTTTTTTGTTTCCTTTTACAGGTACGTATCAAACTTCAAATACGACAACACTCTCCGTTAGTAAGTGAGTAACACAATGTTCTTTGGTATTTTGCATCTTTAACTGTAAAAATGTCTTCGATGAGTTTAAATTATGAACTCGCAAGCAAGAAGAAGATGGAATGGTAGTAAGTGTCTCCATATCTCAAAAGTTTGAATGCATTTAGTGCACATTAAATTAGGTGGTGTGCAGTATTGTTATTGTTGTGGGTGCAAGTGTGAGCGTCCATAACGGGTAACCGTTAATTATATAGCACATATTGTGCGGTGTGCCGAGTACTTTGTCTGCCAGTATTTATGTGTGGCCCATTGCGTGCAGTGTCGAGAAATGTTACTGTCGATAATTGTATTCGTGACTTTGTTTGAGAAATATGATGAGGTAGATCAAGAGTTTGCAGAACAAATGTTGCTCAATACTGTCTGCTTAATTATGCAGTTTACCAGGTGATATTTCCTTAAGGATTACCGCACATGCTTAACCAACTGTTGACTATGCGTTTGTTACTAGACCATGATGGTGATTAGGAATGAAATGGACAATTAGACCATATGTATATGCACTTACGTCATAATGAATTTATAGAAAAGGACAAATCTCAATACTATTCTTATCGAGATCTCATAATAACAAATAGCAGTTAATAGAGAACTTGACATTATAGACAGGTCTAAGAAGTGTTTAAATTTTTGTGTTTAGGCTCTATATGTTTAAAAACTGAATGACTGTAGAAATTCGGAAGTTACCACAGATGAATAAAGTGGACTTGAGGCAAACTAGTTTGTTCTAGCCATGTAAAATCGATCAATCAAAGTGCCAATAAAATATCGACATGTAAGCTTCCACGGAGAACTGTCCTTGAGGCTTGAGCAGGCAGAAGAATCGACATTATTTGGGAATATAATTCCGCCGCGCAGATGATGAAAAACCGCACGAGACTTTTACGGCGACAGTGAAGATGGTTTATGGCCGCTGTCGACCAGTTGGCCAACCGATCGCTCGATTAAACCAGCAATTAACCAGTCGATTCCATTGTCTGCTAAAATGTTGCTTAGGGTAAGGCTTCTCGCAGAAACTCCTTTTTAGTTTTTTAAGTTTTGCCAAATAAAGGTGAAAACGGGATAAACGACACTTCAAGAGAGCATCCTTTATTAACTTGAAGGTATGTCTATGCCAGGGAACAGTTTTACAGGTCTGTAAGAAAACATAGAAACAATACTAAAACTACACACAATAAAAAATAGAAGCCATAAGTGGACAGACAGTGGTGGTGGACAGTGGTTGGTCTTAGGGTAAGTCCAGGATAGATGCCCCACTTTTTGAAATAGCTTTATAATTCAAAAACTTAACAAATTATAGCATTGCGTCCAATGCGTATGATAACTATGGTCCTTAATCTATTATTTTACTGTACTTGTTTTAATATAAATCGTATGGATTTTGTGTAAATCGTACTTTTTTTGACCTCTTATAAATGGGATAGGTGCCTACCGTGGGGGATAGACGACTCGTCGCAAAAATGCGTCAGAGGATAGATGCCCTTTGAAATTAAACAAGTTAAATAAAATTTATCAGTCTTTTATATTCATTGAAAATTCGCCAAGTTTGAATAGTAAGTATGAGCCACGGGCCTCTTCTCATTTTAGAATCCTAGTACTACTGGATGTTTTACTGAAACAAATTATAAAAGTTCAATCAATTCCATATAAGTACTTAAAATACGATTTTGATTCTATTTGCAAATACAGAAAAAACTTCTCTTAATACCAATCAATAAGTACCTACATAACTACCTAGCTAGGGTCAATTGTTTTTCGTCATTTTTGGCAAAACGTCGTCTTAGTGTTAAACGGTAGGTATTCCATTATGTTCTAGCTTCTTCGTTGACTCCTTTTTCTCCCTTCTTGATTTCCTCGAAGGCTGCTAGCAAGCTTTCTTCAGACCAGGCGACGTTACGCTGGACTAAGCCCTGTTTTCTCTCATATTTATGAGGCATTTCGACCTTCTCCAACCTAAAAATTCTTTGAAACAAATTGAGGATAGATGCCCTTAGGGGCATCTATAGCGATCGAAAACGGGGCAACTATACTTTTCGCAGAGGATAGATGCCTTTTTCGATAAAAAAAACAAGTAATGATAAAATCACTATAAAATATACTAATCCATGCAGCCTAAACTTCAGTGCAACCAAATGAGTTAGTTAAATGCGCAAATTATAAGCCAGTCTAAAGTTATTCAAAAACAAATACTTACGAATATGCTTTTCACGCTCTGCGAGACCTCGCCGCGGAAGGTTTTGGCACTCATGGACTAAACGCGTTCGCTCTTGCTCATGATAGCAGCGGCCCAGAGGTTTGCAGGGAGGGGGCTTGCTATTATTAGGTAAGTGAAATTTTGCTCCCACAGCCTTGCTATTAGTAGAAATTGAAATCGAGGCATCTATCCCACTGGGGCATCTATCCTGGAATTACCCTATTTGTATTGTGAATTTTGTTGAAAGTTTAGGCTCTTTAGTAGTAAAAATAATTTTGTAAAGCGCTACTTACTTATAAAAACTTATCTACTAAATGCCGTAATGGCGATGCAAACATGTTTTTCGTAATTTTTGTATCCCCAGTGAATAACATACATCAAATAGTTAAAAAGGGCTGCCCAGTCAAAGCGACCTCTCACAATTAATTCCAATAACAACAATTAAACGGGCCCCTAGAGTGGACATAAAACAAACTGTCCGACCAGGTACAACAATGGCCTCGGACGGGCGGACGAGGCAGCATAAAAACTCTTACGACATAAAATATTAATAGAAGTGCACGTGTGTTCATTGTCAATAAATTACCCAAGTGACAGAGCAATAAAAAAGTATATTTCTTACGGAGTGAATGGGAGGCTGCGAGGAGGCTTCGATGTGAGGTAGCCAATAAAAGTGGCTGGCGTTCGGTCGTAAACTTCCGCCGTAGACTGCGTGGCGAGACGCGATGCAAGGCCGCTGCCTCCCGGGACGCCATCGCCTGGTACCCAAGCTTAGGTGTCCAAGTCAACGCTTTGCCCGTGCACCACCAACATGCCACGTAACATGCAGCTCTAGCGCTCCAATAGACAACGATGTGCAATTCAAATTGGAGCCCACCAGAAATATGAACATAATGTAGACGCGGCGCGAGTTACGTTCAAAAATTTTCTTCGTGCAGACTTAACGGCCTGGTCATGACAAAGAGCGACCGTCCGCGAAGCGAGCATTTTTTGAATACTTACAATAGCATGGGTTACCTACCATTTAACCGCTCTGTCTGTGCGATAAGTTTCGAACGTACAAGGGACAGAAAATTCGCTCGTCGCGCTGCCTGCCGCCCAAAGTCGTGGCCGCAACGCATGGCTTCAGGTATGCTGATTATTGATGGGTTTTTATCTTGCACGCCGCTTAGCCACCACGTGCAGTACAGCCTCTACTAGGCACACAGCATAATGCGGCCCCTGCCGTAATACAATCAGAGGCATGAAAGTTGCATGAGTCACGTGAACGCTCCTAAGAGGGATTTTTCTAGAGCCAAGTGCAACATCGAAAGGTCAGGGGAGATGTAAATTAAATTAGATTGGATAAATAATTTATAGAGAGCCTCGACAGCGGATGGACGGTTTGACGTAGGTACTGTCGAGAGATATGATCGGTGACCCGCTGCTCCAACCTCACCTCCTAATCTCCACGATTCCATCTCCTAATACCTCGTCTTGTTTCGTTATCGAACAAAAAACATGTAATGCTTTTAATTAGATTAAATTGATTTATTTCATATCGATCGGTTCTGTAGATAGCGCTGAATAGGCCAGGTAATTAAGCTTAGCAAATAATGACCGTAACGAACGTGCCATAGCTCATTGTTAGCTCTTTTATAATGAACGAGGAGACGGGGATTCTTGGGATAGCTCTGCGATGCTTCATTATCTTTACATCTGATAATTTATACGGGCTCAAGTGACCGCGTGATTTAACCATTTCGCTTCCAGAGCTGTGGTTTCGAAAGCTTAATACAATAGTTTGGATAAAAAGTTTTAGATATTGTTCGGCCGAGGGGATAATTAACGACAGTTTGTTAAACAAGCCGTAACGGCAGCTGGGCTTTGTCGAAGCCGACAAAGTGATCCGTGACCACGTACACACCGCAATGCGAGGCAGGTAAACCCGCGTTCTGCCGACTTGTATCAATGTTGCACTCAAGTACTTGTGGCAGTTGCAATTATTTTCCTCGTCTGCGTCTTTAACTATTAGAGCATATTAAAGACACCTCCATAAACGTAAAACATTAAAGACCTGTTTTTAAAAAGACACTACCTACCATTAAAGACGTAAAAGTTTGTATGGATGGATGGATGTGTGGATGTTTGTTACTCTTTCACGCTAAACCGGTTTGACTGATACCAGACTGATACTGATGAAATTTGGCACACAAATAGTTTATAACATAAATTAACATATAGGATACTTTTATCCCGGGAAATTGCACAGTTCCCACGGGATAGCGATAAACTAATTTTTGCTGACAACAGTTAGTTTCAATTATTATTAACATTGACAAACACACTGTGACGTCAAACAAGCGGTATATTTCTTATTCAAAGCAACAAGTATTACTTGTAATGTGGCATTAGTGTGTTAGAAGGTTAGTTAATGGGTAGTTTACACATGTTTGTGCCGTGATCTGTTATTAGGCTTTGTGGTCGGTTCGGACCTATTACCCGATTGCACGATGACCAAACAATTTATTAGTGAGTTACATTGTCACACGAAGATTTGTATGTGGATGTTTGTTTGTATGTGTGCGTATTGTTATAAAACAACCGATCAAATGCGAGTTGAACTCGTACGTGAAGGGTTTCTTACGACTGTACAATGCTTTAAAATAGTTCAGTAAAAAAATTATAATGATCGAGTTAAAAACGCTGGAAGAAACAAGTTTCTTGTGTGACGACCCCTTTAATTTTTAAATTTATTTTGTTTTTAGTATTTGTTGTTTTACATGATCGGTGAAAATTTCAAGTGTCCAGCTATTACGGTGCAAGAGATAGAGCCCTGTGACGGACGGACGGACGGACGGACAGACAGCGGAGTCTCAGTAGGTAATAGGGTCCCGTTGGCACCATTTGGGTACGGAGTCCTGTTAATTTACAAATCGTAGTTTAGGAACAGCGTTTAATTTCTTGAATATAAGGTTAGGTTTTCAGTGGATTTTTTGATTCAAAATGAAGTCACGTCTTTGATGCGGTACACTTTGAATATCGACTAATATACGGAAACATTTGTCAATCACAATTAAAAACATCCTGAAAATATTTACAGGTGTGTAAAGTAAGCTAACCACCTGTTGAGAATTCTGCATCAATTTTAAAACAATTGTATAATAGGAATGGAGAATTTTTGTTTACCTAACTAAACCAAGAACTAAAGTCAGCAACTTAGCTCGAAGAATCGCGAGACTCAAGTGGCAGTGGGCAGGGCCTCGTAGAACTGATGGCCGATGGGGCCAAAAGGTTCTCCAGTGGCGTCCATGGACCGAAAGACGCAGTGTAGGCAGGCCTCCTACAAGATAGAGCGACGACCTGGTTCAGGTTGCGGGAACGCGTTAGATGTAAATGGCGAACTTTGAGGGAGTGTTTCGGTTGAAATGAATGAATGAATGTCTACGTACACAAATGTTTGGCCATCCATAAATACAAATTGGATACTCTACTGAAAATTAAAAAAAAAATGTAAAGGGATCGGTACATCTGTACTGTACCGAGTTTCCTAGAGACGTTATGTTTATACCGGTCAGCCTTGACTGCGACTCCTAAATGTGACGTCATTACGCACCGCTCGCTTAGTTGAGAGTCTGTTGCTCACTACGGGGCATTTCCCCATAAGATTATGCAAATGTTTTTTAGATGTGTTGTGCCATGTGTAAACAACCAATAATACACCAGATAAATTGCATTATTTTGTTACAATGGATGTCCAACCGCCTAGTGAAAGAAAGCGAAGTACTGAAGAATGTAGTCGTTTATTTCGTGGTATTGAAGTTACACGTTATTCTATGCGTATTAGGAATGTATGCGTTTTCAAATTGGAAAAAAACATAAATTAAATATACTATAACAGAACTAGATAGTTACTAGAATTTCAACTGTCTGTAAAATAATAACTTTTTTTTTATGAAACAAAAACCAGTGTTTTGTAGAGATGAAAGCTTTATTGTAACAAAGTTTCAAGCCAAAATTCATCTCCATTATTATACTTAATTGAAGACATTACCCAAACAGAATGAGGCTCTCTTCAAACTCGCACACACACAAACACATCCTATGTAAACAAACGAAAAATGTATAGCACCTCAAAAACTCGCCCTTAAGTCGAAAAAAATCAAACCACCCAGCTTTTATTGACAAAATTCTCATGTATTTGACGAAACAATGGGACACGTCCGTCTAACCCTCGATCGTGATCCATAAAGCGCGAACTTAGCTAATGAAATAAAAAAATAAGTATACCTGTACAAACTTAATTTTTACAGATATCAAAATCATTGTTACCTCTTATTACGTAGACTCGAAGGGCGATTTTGGGAGGTACAGTTTCGTTCTGTGTGCAAGTGACGGTGTTGTTTTAGGAAGGTATGTCTACCTGCGCGCGCGTTTCACAGTGTATTGTCTAGTCCTGGCTAAATGCGAACTGCACAGCCGGCTGTTTAGCATAGGGTTGTACAAACAGTAATAATTAAAATTTAAAACATTTTAATTTCAGACCAACCCAAATTGTTAGCGATAATTTATTCTGTTACAATCCAATAAAACGAGTCAAATTGGGCATTAATCAATTCAAATTGAAATAAATTAAAGTATATAGGTATGTATTAAGTTAAAACGGTAAAAATTAATAAATAAAAATACTACTTTTGTTCAATTTAACAATATGCAATGTGAACGTAATTAGTCTGAATAATAATAATCCAGCTTATTTGCGTCACAGTTCTTTGTCGAAACAGGGCTCTATAATTACCTAGTACATACATAGGTATATATTTTTTCCATTATGTAGACCAGGCGACATTTAATGACTGACTAGCACTAGGGTAAAATATCATTATAAGTAACGAAACTTGTGACAGATTGGGCGAACATAGGTATACTGGATTCGGATGTAACATCATCCTGACTGAAACTGAGTTAGTCCTGTGAACAAAACATAGCGTGTTGGTGTGGCGCGGCATTAATATCTACACATCCACAACAAACCCAAACCTACAATATTATAGGCCTAACTAACTGACCATTTTAGTAGTTGTGTAACGTAAATAGTACCTTAAATGTCTAATTTTTCAAACACATTTAAAAACATACCGCATAAATTAAAATATCCTTAACATAATGAATTGGCAACCCTGATGAAGTTCATACACCTTTAACAATGGATGTAATAATTATTATTTCTCATCTGCCACCTTTTTGTCACAGTTATCAATCAACACAAGGGCTTGCGTCCCTTTCGCTCACGTGCGTTATAATGATTAGTCGTCCTTTTCTACGACCCATTCAATGCATTGTAGGACTAATAATGAAACTACCTACGCAAAGACGATTCTCTGCCACATTGTAGAAAATTACTTTTTTTTATCTGAAATTTTGTTTGAAATTAAATGCATGCAGTCTTTGCTTCGTAGATGGTTGTCAGTCAGCAAGCATCATTCACTTTGAATTAGAATTATCATTATCACTGACAAACCTCGTTTTCTGATTAGTTTACATTTATATTTGGACGACCGGATAGCCGAGTGGTTAGGGAACCTGACTACGAAGCATGAGGTCCCGGGTGCAATCTCCGCTCGTGGCATATATTTGTATGAAAAATACAAATGTTTGTGCTCGAATCTTGGATGTTTAATAAGTATTTAAGTATGTATTTATCAATATAAGTGTGTTTATCCGTTGTCTACTACCCATAGTACAAGCTTTGCTTAATTTGGGATAAGGTCAATTGGTGCCAATTGTCTCATAATTTGTTATTATTATTATTTATTTTTTAACTCTGCTTAGGAATGCTATTATTGGTAAAAAGCATACAACACAGAAATTTCAGACGTGATGTGAATTTGAAGATAGAGCCGAAATTCAAAAAATATCTTTGATATTTAACCTCGTAAGTCCTCACGTAGGAACTTTGTATACAACAAATCAAGAGTAATCAATAATAACAGCCGAATGTACTATATGAAGAATAAATTGTTCAATTTATAATGACTTTAAGTATGGTGAGACATTTTCCGTAATAGGTACTTAATATAGTTAACTGGTAACTCTCATCTAAGTCATAAGCGAGAATTCTCAATTTTAAACGTGCCATTTACTTTTTTTTATAAATGAGGAAGTTTTGAGGTTTTGAGGACTATTCATTTTCATAAAGAAAAAAGTATCCATAATTATGAGCCAGAATTGTGATTTTTTTTAATAGTTTTAAATGGTTCGTCACCAAAAAACGGACACAAAAAAAGTATGGAAAATTAGGAACTTTTTTTATCATCAAAATCAATAGCGCTCTTGATTTTGAATAAGGAAACCCCAAAAATTCTCTTTTCAAAAAAAACGTATTTAAATGAAAATGAATATATTTATTGACAGAAGTAGCGTTTACATTATAAGTATCCAGGGGGTCCCAAACTTGGCTGAGCCTGTACCTTGGGACCCGATATGGCACACTTTAAATTGATAATGCTCAAGCTACACCTGGTAAAAAAATAAGGAGTCAGGTGATTTGAATAAACCGCTAAAATTGAGAACAATCTTTAGAAAAGCCTAAAATCAAAGCACAAGCAACAAACACAAAACGAAACACCTGCGCGCAAGGAATGTCGCACAAAGAGTAATGACTCCACGATTCCCGATCGTATTCCCAGAAACCTTCATTAATTATGAAACACAATAGTTTACTTAAAATTATAATCGTTCGAGTTGTCATGCGTGTGATAAATAGTAGGATTTTGTTGTGCCTTCTGTTTCATTTGTTTATTTGTCGGTCTCTTCTTACATAATTTTTAATGTTTTTAGGGTTCCGTAGCCAAAATGTAAAAAATAAAACCCTTGTACTCGTAGTTACGTCATTTCCGTCCATCCATTTGTATATCACAGATATTTGACTCAAAAGCTACAAAAAGTATATAAATATGGAGTAAGTATAAATAAGTATAGGTATATTTCCAGAGAATAGAAGACGCACTCCATACATGTACCTATATACGCAACAGAAGCTGAAAAAATAATTATTTGCAAACTTCAACACGTCACATACTTTTTTTAAACAGTTCTTTTAAAAATAGTTTAAGGTTTTTGAGCATTTTTTTTCTTAAATAAATACCTATGTATTTTCAGAGATAATCGCTTTCTTTTATCCTTGATCTTTTAAACCGTATGTCCAAAAATTTTTAAAAAGGTAACGATAATTATTTCATCTTTATCGGATATACTGTTTGCGAGTTATTGTCGAAAAACTACGCTTCTCAACAAAAAGACACAAGGGCCATGAAGATACGCTCTTTTGATGGTGCTCTAAAAAAGTATAACAACGTATTTTTTTCTCATCTGTGGCGCATTTCTTTGTAGTGACTGCTACGGAATTATACATTGAGCATGGTTGGAGGTGCTCTTAGCCGGTTTTTTGAACATGGTTTTATTTACTAAGCATTTGGCATATCCTCAAATGCAAATTATACACCTCGTAGATTTTCTCGCAAGAAAGATGAAAATATAAATGCTCTACTTTCCATCGGTGATCTTCCGAACAGAGAAACCTTAAAATAATTGTATCTCAATCAACAAAGAGTTTAATCTCAGAAATTATGTTTTCATTTAAAATATCGCGAATATAAGAAAATAATGTCACTAAAACAAATACCGCACTTATATTCTTCACGTTTTTAATATAGTATTGCACAGTACTTGCCGGTCGAAATATATCGCACACGGTACTTGCGCTTTGTGGCACGTCTCTAATGAAGAAATATTGCGGGCCCGCGATAAGCGCGCGATAACCGCGTCCGTACCGCCCCGGGACATGAATGAAACTTGCCAATATTAATTATAAGGTGCGCAGTGAAAACGCTCTCTATGCTACGTTAAGTACTCCATTATACCTGGCCAGTAATAATCTTACAGAAGTTTTTTTTCCTATGGTGCCTGGTAACACTAAAGTACTGACCGGTAAAAATTTAAAAATAATCCAACTCTCACAGTAAATAGTCTAATAGTCTAGTGTTTAAAGCACTCACAAATACTCAACTCAACGTCAGTAAAAATTAATGTATATTGACTAATTTTCCAACTCTGTAATATGTATTATATTCAACGTTAAAGAGTTACTTAAGTTTTTGCACACTGATAAAATGTTTAGACACGAATCAAACACCTGCGCAAATAAAAGGTAAGATTAAGAGACTTTGCTTCCGCTATTGACAAATAGATTGTTTATTTCTCTGTAATTCTGACTGCAAATAATTAGAAACGTTACATGAGTGCGTGCAGTTTTGCTATTATTAATTATTTTCCTCTTTACTTTATTATTTTTGACGGAATTGGACGACAAAGATTGCATAGAAGACGCCGAAAAAAATCATAAACAAATATCGCCCCAGATAGCGGCTCATCCATCTCAACAAGAGCTCCAAAAGAGATTCTCATCCTTACGACACTAAAGTAAAGTATATTCTCGACTGGAGGAGCGCGTGATGAAAATTCGGCTTATTAAATTGAAACTACTCGAATATCGGCCAGCAAATCCTGAATGTGTTTGTTTAGGGCGAGCCCACCCTAAAATATTTATTTTATCTCGGTTTGCCGAAGTCACGTCAATACGTTTGTTTCCATTTTTACCCTGTTCCGAGATAGGATCGATATTGGTTATAATTTTATATGGCTTGTTGACTGTTCGTCGTGCCAGTGAAGATATGTAAAACTAACATCTAGGCACACGTTATCTAGTCCAAATACGTTCGCGGAATTTAGAGGTGGACAGATGAATATTGATCTTTAGTGACTTTATTTTGTGAGTTCATGTGTGTCTAAAGAACTCGTATCAGTGTCAAAGTTAAACTGAAACCATTACTATCATGAAGTTTATTTGTTTAACAAATATTGGAATAAAATTAAGCATTTGACACACTTGATAAATCGTTTGATTAGGTACACATAGTACGCCCACATTAGAGCTCTAACTCTGAATTTTTTCACGAATTGATTAGTAGTAGGTATTATTTAAACAAAATCTTAAATTAATATTCCTCGATTTTCTAATTATCTTAAAAATCTTAAAATATTAAATTCAAATGCCTGACAGCAAACTTTGCATTACCGAAATAACTGTGTAAAATCCTTATACTCTTCGCGAAAAATAAATAGTTATTTACGGCACATTTACGTAACTCGAACATTGCTTTTAAGGCTAAAAGCATAAGATTGGTTGTAAACCAGTTCTGACTTCAAAAGGTGCAAAGTTGCATTGGTGTTTAACTATTTTAAATAGGAACAGCTACCTGAACTCAAACGCATTGTGTCCGAACAATTGCGGTTCAGCCCCGTATCTCGAGGGATATAATCCCTCAACAAACGCTTCGGCTCTTTTATTTTAAACCTGTGACATAAATTCTTTATAGATATTCAAAACTTACAGTTTAGAACCTTAATAAGTAGATGATAAGCTTTGAAGTTGTACTAAATGTGGCAAAGGATTAAAACGGCTCGTCTTTAGTTAAGGTACAGCGGTTTGTACAATTGTTATTCTCTTATTTAAAAACAAAGGAATAAGCTGTCCTAATTCCTTTGCCAATAGTTTAGTTTTTCTCAAAAATATAAGCCAAGACAATACAAAGGATCATTGTGCAGGAAGAGCAACATTCTGAAGAAAAAATTAAGTAATTTTAAATGTTTCAACAAAATCATTAGGTATCTTTTGTATTTGTAACCCACAGTAAATACATGAAGAAGGATGACAAGTTTGAAGCACTTAACTGTCTACTTATGGGTGTAAGCAAGTCAGTCTAGGTTATTATAGGACCTAAACGAGTGCACTGATTTCAGATTGCTATGTGATTTCCAGTGATAATTTTCCATTTAGATGGAAACTTGCGCGTTTCCCAATTTTAACAATTTTACTTCTTCTTTTACAAGTGCCTCTCCAACTAGTGGAGGTTGGCAGTCAACTCCGTATATCTAACTCGGTCTTGTGCCAGTTTGAAAAGATCCGCGGAGCTGATTTTACATAATGATTTAATATTTATGAGTAATTTTTTGCCAAAGGCAAAGGCATAATGGAATTTCTGGTACCTAGGTACTTTTGATCTTAATGGAATCGGAGTCAAAAACAGTATTTTTTTTTCTGTAGCACAATTTACATGTCGATATGTGGAAAATCAAATAAGACCTGGACAACACAGTTTTAACTGGAGTCAGTATTGCCAGCAACCAAAATTTAACCTTTATTTGGCGTGGCTGTTGACGTGTATGGCAACATTTAGCACACAGGGCGTTATTAATTTATCGCGCTCATCAAGAGAAGCCCTTTGTCACAAGCATCGGTTCACACTTCGGTGCGTCTGCGCAGAGCAGCTGCCGATTTTAACAAATAGCTTTTATTGATAACCCTCTGTTGAAACGTTTTTCATACACATTGTAACTTGGGTATTTAATTTTTTTTCTTGTAATTAATTTGCGTTGATCATATTTAAAGATAAAGATTTGTAGCTTTTAGCATTACATATAATATGTTTGGAGTAGGTAGGTATGTATGTATGTATGAACTATAATAATTATGGTGTCCATTGATATTACTATGGCAGAAAGATATGACTGTTAAGCTATTATTTATGAAACTACCTGTACATATGTATATTAAAGTAATTGTAACCAATCATCCTATGAATACCGTTGGTGGAGCTAATTTATTTAGGTACACCCATTAAATAAATTACGATTGTAACTACAAGTAAGCTTTAACCAATAAGCAAAATAATATACTAGGCATAACTAAGCACGAACACAAAACGTAAAGTAGGTAAATTTCACCTTTACATAATGTCAACGACTGAGCTCGCCTGTCACGCCTTTCGCCCATCATTTCAAGTAATTAATAGCCGAAACTTTCTCAATACCTAATATTTTTTAACACAAAAAAATATTGGCATCGTCCATTGATAGGTACGCTGCCATTGTCCATGCCCACCCCGGATCGCCCTACCTGTTGTGAATGGCCAGTGTTACAATGAAAAAATATATTTTTTCTCTATGCCCCTTTTGTCGGTAGCAACACTATATTTCACGTGGAACAATTATCATTGTCTTTGACACCTCAGAACAGTGCGGTTGCGTAGATTTCGCATCTTTTGTACTCGTGCTCTTGGAGATTTTTATAGATGCTGCTTTTGTTTCTCTAAAGAGGGGCCATTGTCATCGTTCAAAAGGAAGATTTAAGACGAAACTTTCAAATCTGTATTTCATTTGCGAAATGTCTTTAGCGACTAATCATCAGTACCTAAAGAATAAATTAGTCGGTAAAAATTGTGAAAAATGTACGTAATTAATTAAGTATATCAAATATAAAGACCGTCAACAAGACAAGCATAGTTAAATTTTGTTGGAAACTTGTTCGTATTAAGTACCAAAACTTTACTCGTCTTTCTCGATGAATAAATGGAAATGACAAACTTATTTGAGCAGAATAAAATTCGAGCTTCAAGCAAGCTGTGAGTAAATGTAAAGAAAAAAAAAATTTTTTTCGTCAATTATTGGGAACAAAAGTCATTACTGCTGCAGGAGAGAAAATCGGGATTTGGCAGCGATTTAATTTCGACTGCAATTTACGACTGGCAATAAATAATTCTGTCGCATCGGCTCCGCGCCATTGTCGCGTTTTTTAAAACCATTAAAAATCCTATCAATGGCCTCCATTCCGATGACAAAAATCAATTTGATTAGACGCCGTGTGGGATCATACGCCAGTCCCTTTCTCTCGCGAAGTAATAAGCAATAAACGAGAGTAACAGAATTGGCCCGCGCGTTGGTTAACTAAATATAAATATTAAAACCCGTTACAAATTTCAATAAATAGGCAAATAAATTGATATCCGATAATGCGCTATTGTTAGCGCGTAATGTTGATTTATATGAATATTCATGTACTTAATTTCGGAATGGTGGTTCGTTTTTTATATCAACGTATGTATTTATTTTAGATGTTTAAATTTATTGTATTTATTAAATGGCGTGACTTCAACGGGTGCATGCAGGCCGCACGTGCTGCTTGTTATCGCGACATCACATTTAATTTTATATTATTGTTAAGACTTTTTTTATCGCGAAGTATGTACTTTCCTACCTATCATTATTTTACAGTGGAGAAAAATTCTACGGCATTGAATAACGTAATAAGAATTTTTTAAGCAATATTTCGATTACCAGTTGATGTTGTAAAAACTTTTGCGATCGCACATCTTATTTCTTATAGTTTAAAGTGCCTACATAATTTAACCGGTAATGTAGGTGGGTGCTTGGCCACAAGTATTGAAAATTAATTCACTTTTAAATTATAGGTAGGTACTATAACTTATATTTGACTTTAAATAAACAAACATTTTTTTTCATGTTTCTGTGGTTTTGATAAGGATTTTTAGTTTTTTACCAACAAAACGTTTTAGTTCGTTTTTAAAAATCTAATAAGAATTTATATATATAATCTGTCCGTACACACAGCCGTCCAATAAGATCGTATTCATTTGTTCCAACATTTTGTCATCCGAGTACATGCTAAAGTTGTTTTACTCAAATATCATGCTCAGCGCAGTTATCTTTCATTTTCTTATTTTAACTTCCAGATATTGTCTAAACTGCAGTTAGAGCTAGTCATCCAATTTGAAAACATTGTAAAATAAACTTTAAACTGTTGTAGTGCAGGGGCTCGTAGACCGCACAGTAAAGTTGTCGCCAGACGTTCGGATGCGCTATATCATGTCTAGAAGCGATTCGTCGTTGAACAAACAAGGTTTTTAAATGCTACCTAACTTGTCTTTTTTATATCGCCATTTGAATATTTCGATCGTTTCTGCTAGGTTCGTGTCACGACACGGCACCGGTTCACGTGAGAGATATTTATAAAAGAAAAGCGGTGTATCGGCGATATAGCGTTATTTCCAATTTAATGATTGCTAATACCAAATCGGGGCCGTCGCCACGTCAGACGATCGTCGTCGTAACTCGTAATCGGTCGCATTGCGAGCGCTTTTGCGTGCGGGCTCGTGCGACGAGTGAGGGTACGGCCGTCTACACCGACGGCAATACCCATCCTTTACATGCAAAACCAACTTTTACAACCAATTTTCCAAGTCAACTCATCTATGGCGTCATCGACGAATCAAAACGCGACGATTAACTTTTTTCATAACATAATCAGCAGATCTGTATTCACTACCACACAATATAGCCAATGTAAACACTTAAACAACACCCCTTCTATTATAAAAATGAGCTACTGAAATATTAAACCGCGAACTTGAAATAAAGCCATACTGCACGCTATGAACAGTAAAGCCAAAAAAACGTCTAAAAAAACTTCGTCCACAAAAGTGACGAAGAAAAAAACCCCCGCGATCACATGCAAATGTCGCGCAACTCCGCTCATTACTTCACCATAAAACCATAACAACAGTCATTACGAGCACAATTAAAAAAAAAACTTTGCAACACTAACACTCGGCAAGTGTGACGAAAACCGCTTACGCTGCGCCCACATAGTTTGTTTACGGCATAAAAAAAACTTTGAAAAACGAGGGCGCCACCGTCTTATGCAAAAAACTTCTTACGTATTCACCCCTCGCGAATTCCGTTTTAATGAATGCTCGTCGCGTTTTTTTCTGCGTACTCGACGCAGTTGTTTTGACGGTACGCAATCTAGCCACTAATTGCTTTTTCCTCGTCGGGGTGCGAGTACCTCGCGAAATTACGTTTTATTAATTGAATAATATTAATGATACTTCGTCGAGACGATCAATCTTTAATGACGTTTTTATTCGTGAGAGTGACGCACCTCTCGTTTTCCTCCCGACCACTCGGGATGTTGTTTTTTTTTTGTCGATCGATTTTAATTACGTATCTAATGGCTCCCGTGATACACTTCCATTAATAATACGCCGGCGACATCGTCCCGCTCGCCTCCAAGATTTAATAACTACACGTAGAGATTAATAGTGCATCTGTGCCGACGTTATTATAAAAATATGTCCACATCGTAAAAGCACTCGCTAGTTTCGATTCAGATAAAACTGCTCATAATTTATTTATGAATGTATTTTTGATAAGGAGCCGCGTGTGGCATTAGTAACAAATGCAAATTCTAACAGCATTACTCATTACAAAAGCGGACAGGCGAAACAAAATGTCTCTTTAAAACGCAGTGCTTACTTCGTTCTGAGTGACTTTAATCCAAAAATTGGCGGCAGCTGGCATACGGAACTCGAGCGCGAAACGTTAAAAAGCTTAATCTATGTCGGGCTAGCTAAATAAACCTTGATTCATTTCGGAGCGCATAAAATGTAGCATGAGCGTTATTGTTCTCCGTCGTTATTATTACCGCTTTTATTTAACCATTTTATTTTATTATGATAACGATTTTTTTCGCGATGAATCCGCGCGTCGGCATAATTTCTTTTGTTCCGCACGCTGTTGTTGTTTCTTTTTTTGTGTCGTTTTTTTTATTGTGTCGCGGTGTTGCCATCGTAGTGTGCGCCGGTGATTTATTCCCCCTTTCGGGTAAAACAACACCCGTGCGAGTTACGATTAGCTGGGAGTCGTAATATCTAATTACTATGTGTGGGCACGTACGGGCATAACTCCCATGTTTCCTCCGACCGATGTGCTTTATGGAATTGGATCCTCATATTTCGGCTGTCTCTCGGTACTCGTAGCCTGTCCGTGTCTTACCCGCCACTGCACTTTCTCTGTAATCTGATATCTTTATGTCACTTCGCCCCCGACTCGGGCGAAAAAAACCCGCAAAATTATCTGTCCTATAAGTAGGTACGGGGTTTTTTGTATTATACAGCTAGAGTCCCCCGGGATGGTAGCTAATGTTGGTAATTCCAAATTCAATCATCTCAAACAAAGGACATCTCACGCGTACCTACCTAAATGGCGTTTTTTAATCGGATATTATAATTAATGTTCCTTTTGTCGCGTGCTGACGTGCCCTCGCGCGAACAATGGGATTTCTAATAGAAAGAGATATAAATATTTTTTCTTAGAAACTGGAGGCTACCTGACGATAAAACACAGGCGACAGAGACGCTCGGAGCCGAATGAAATTAGAATAATAAATAATCAGAACCTCATTGTATAGGTGTGTGGCTAGGGGACGGGATGTCTGATTTCAATGAATTTAGCATACTTGTATGCTTTTAAATATAAATAAGAAGCCGAAAGAAAATACACAGCAAAATTTTATTTACGTAAACGAGACCGGAAATTTTTTAATACTCCTCAATCACGGGTCACCCAACCTTGCTTTCATTCGCGGACTCTCAAGCAAGATTGCAAGAGCTTCATAACGAAGCCCCCGGTGACCCCTTAAAGTTCATCCAGACGCGCATCCTCGCGAAACTAGAATCGACGTAAATTTTTTATCAAGCGAGCGAGCTTAACCCCCTGGCCCCAGTCCAAACCCTTCTCAAACATAAAAAAAACGCTAATAGTTAAAATGTACACGGGCAAATATGCTATGGACCTTATTGTCATAAACGGAGGATATAAAATGGGAAATATTTTAGGCAACTGTTAGTTAGTGTTTTTTTAGTTCGTGGGTAAGGAGTGCACAATAAAAAACTGCATTATATCATGCGGCCCTCCCTTCATTACTTGTCGCGAGGGTCGCTGGAGAGCGTGCGCTGTTTTCTTACACTGTCCTTAACTTGTGGGTTAAATTAGTGATTCACCATCATCATCTCATGAAACACGTCCACTGCCGGGCACACGCCTCAAAGCACTCAATCTTCTAGATTCAGAGTTAATGTTAAAAAAAAACTGAATTTCACTTCCATTTATTACCTGGGAGTTTTACTATCTTTTCGATTAAACTCCTATCCATTGATTTTTTAATGACATTAAGAGATCAGAAATTAAGAACACTGTTGCTCTTACAACAGAAAAACTGCACATGCCTACCTTATATATGCTTAAAATGACTGTGAAACACATGTTTAGCGGTAGTTCAAGTTTTTATGGTAACATGGTGTTAGTTCAAGTTTTCGAAAATCCATGGGTTTTATTTATACATCCTGTACTTACACGAAACTTATCAGAAAGTAGAATTAATGCAAATGTAACAAAAAGCGAGTGCTAAAATGGAATAGGTATACCACAATAAATAATCTACGCAAAATAACGCGAATAAACGATACAGTTCATGCTGAACCCATTTTTTCTCCTGCACCGAAACATTATGGACAGACAAATAAATTACGCTTTGTGTCCCATGTATTGATTCATGTCCGCTTTTTTAGAAGCCATAAAAATAACGAGCTCTCTCAATTGTAACTGTAATAAATCGGTACGACACGTTTCCTAGCGTTCGATTTCAGTCATTAGTTCCACACATTATTTTTAATTTATTGATTAAATTTCAAAATTCACACGACTAAGTATGAACAAACATATAAGTATATATACTAGCTGACCTCGCAAACGTTGTTTTGCCATATTATCACCTAGCTAGGGGAATAAAAAATAGCTTATGATCTATTCTCAGACCTGCCGAATATAATTTTATTGCTCCATTAAAATATTTTTATTTTGTTGTAAAGGGAAACACATAGCATATTACAATCCAAGTAGTTAGCTTACAAAGTTAATACCTATAAGGGATTTGTTGTTCCACCACCATGTAGGTACCTAAGTACCACGTACGTAGGTATTAATTATGGAATTCTTGCAAAACGCGATGTTAGCCGCATTGCTCCCAGTCACCAATTACTGGAATTTTCTAAAAATTTAACAAGTGCCCATAAAACCGGATCATAAACGATATAATATTAAATTCTAGTAAAACAAATAGACATTAAGCCCGAGACCGTACCGTATCGCCATTCCGCGCCATAAAAATAATCAAATATATTCGTTCCATCTCATTTGGCGGCGTCTTAAACGATTTCTCTCGTCCGTCCTTTATTACCGAAAACATAACTCCTCATTTTCTTTTTTATCCCCTACTCACGCCGCCCGGCCCGTCGGGGCATAAACCTAAACCTACAGGGGTAGCTGCATATTTTTTTATGTATTTCACGAGCAAAGGGCCCTCGTTAGAATATATTTTATTTACCCAATAATTACTCCCGGAAAGCGTACCTTAAAAAGTTAAAAAAATTAATCTAATATAAATGTTTACGATTCCTGACTCGCATTTCATATTTAACACGTTATTTATTCCAATTTAAACCCAATTTTCCCGGCCATAAAGTTGATTATTCTGTGCCGAGCGTTTCGTTAGAACTGTCAGGAATACATAATAACATATTGTTTCATTTACGCGAAAAACGTACATAAAGTGTTTTATCAGTGGGAGCCCACATATTGCGAGGGGACGGGATTTTTTCCTCGTGTAACGCGGTTAATTTCCTTTTTCCTTTTTATTTATAGTAATCCCTTTATAAGGTGATTACGGAAATGTGTTTTTGTGGACGTAAAAGAGCGCAGCGTGGGGCCCTACACTCGTTCTTTACGGGCTTAGGCGTGGCGGAGGAAGTAATAAACAAACAAACTTACACTCCACACTTCGCTACGTTGAATTAAAAGCTTTGCCATTCTACTAAATGTTCAACGTTTTGGAATTATTTCAACAACTTATCAGCAGGACCAAAAATTATTACATCTTTCAGTTAGGATTAGGGTAATTTACTTTCTAAAAAACTTTCGGTTTGAAATTAACACTACAGTATTTAAAAAGGGAGGAGGTTCTGTGTTCGACTGAATGCACGTTCACCAATTACTCTTGAAAGTTTTTCAGTTACATTTTAAATTGATTTCGTATCGTGGTCAATAATATCAGGATAACATAGCGCCTCTGTTAACTGAACCTTATTCTTATATAGCACCTCTCATATTCCAACATAACGTTTTATTTAATTACAGTCGTATTATCATATCAGTGGGGTCTAGAAAGAGTTACCGTTACACAGGCCTTGACCCAATACTACCAAAAAAAATATTCTAGCACTTGCTATTCTTTCCGCGCGATTTGCTCATGTTTTATTGTAAGCAGATTCTAATTCATACGATACAAAATGTTTAGTTGTATTTGCGCCACCTTGACCTGTGTTATGCTCAATAACAGTATACGTGTGTTCACGATTATAAAGCCAGTTTGGGGACATAGCCAACATGTCGTCAGAAAAGTCTTGGATAATACCGGTAAAAAAATATCATTTCTAAATTGGAAATTGTAGATACCCGGGAATGGTTTCTTGCTATTTGAAAGTGTATTCTACAGACAGGCATACCCATTTAACAGATTTCAAGATACAAGAAAATGTACTCTTCAACTGCATAAATGTAAAATACAGGGAGCGAAGAGCGATTATTTTGATTGCAAGTAAACAGATATCTTATTAGAAATATATGAAATAAATCTAGTAGCAAGGTATAGTTGCCTTTGAAACCGAAGAAAACTGCTTCATTATCCTACTCCCCTTTGCATATAATTGCATCTTTTTGTCTGAGAAATGTTCCGCCCAAGGCACTGATTTACGCATACAAGGTGTGCAATAATAACGCTGCCTCACAAAAATATTATTCAAACACAAACACGAGCGTGTACAAAAGTAACTCTTAAATTTCACCTCATAGAGCTCATTTCGGTCTTAGCCGGTTTTAATAAACGAACCATATTTACTGAAAACGTTGAGTAAAGAAACTGCTTAGGGAGGTTTCACCCTCGCTGTTTTCGGGCATTTTTTCTTGCGCCTCTTTAATTTATAAAGAAACTAGCGAACGAAGCGACTTTGATGATGAAATTTGAAAATAATTCAATGATTACACTGAATATTTTATGCGGTGGATCAGCCGTTTTTTGTATGGACCACAAATATGTTGTAGCAGTCGAGCAGCGGTCCTTAATTGTCAATTACGTTAAAGGCTAAAATGGTTGAAAATTAACATAATATATTTTCACGCTAGGCGGACCACTCATAGGAGCTCGGCGGGCCGCATCTAGTCCGCGGGCCGCAGGTTATGTATAGCTGCTGTAGATAATTGTGGTTCTAACGGATTGCGCAATTTTTCTTTTCAAAAGACTCAAAAGTGACTTTATTATTAATACTTAGTTATTTACAGACAGCATTTTAGCAGACAGTATTAGGTGATACTTACCAATTAAAATTAATTACTAAATTTAAAGTATTTTAAATAAGTACAAAACACTTTTGTCTAGTAAGAAAATTGTGTGACCTTTTAAAACACCAAGCTTATTGGAATTATTGAAAGCAATCAAAATATACAAAACAAAGCATCCCCTTCCCATCCTTTCGTATCTTATTTTATTTCCGTATTTATTAGATCGCATTTGAATTAAAAAGTAAAGCAAACCTCCAGTGTTCACACTTTGATTACGGCGGGTCTCATTTCCCGACGAATTCCTTTTCGTGCGATGACTTTCTTTAGCGGGGTCGTTATTAAAAATATATCCTCTGTTCCCCTCCTAAAGAAAGTTGACTCATAATAAAGGCCAGCATAATTTTTCCTTTTAAAACTTTTTGATTAGATAAAATAATGGGGAGGAGGGTGGGCAGAGGGCGCTCGCGGCGATGCGCCGATATCGGCATTATTCTAATTGTTGTTTTCTCCGGCGATGTTTACATTCCTTTGTATTTCAAAAAATATGCTTCGTTAGACCGCAAAGTTTAAATTTGAAAAAATTACTCCGATAAAATCTGATATTTTACAATTTCAGTTGATTCTCTTTCTCTGAAAACGAGCTATTAACAGACTAAGCGACTAAGCGTACAATCTATTTTATCTTCTTACTTACATATATCTTCGGTCATTTAGTTGCAAACTGAACCCAGTAGGTACTCATCATCATCATCATCATCCCAGCCTATATACGTCCCACTGCAGGGCACAGGCCTCCTCTCAGTAGATACTAATTTTATATTAATTTAAAAAAAAACATATTCTATCGAAACAATTACTTATCATAGAGGCAGTTTGTATTGTAAACTATAAACCCATCAATAACGTCCACAATTTACACTCAAATTAATTTGCACAAATAGAAGCCGTACTGTACTGGTTCCTATCTGAAATCATTTTGGTTCGACAACCTAATCAATTTAAATTGAATAAATTGAAAAAGAAATCGACATTTGAGTCTGACATGTCGTCAATGTCGCTTACACCAACTGCATTCGGTCATTTAAATTTGAACTCTATTTTTATTCTTATGGAGCTTGTTTTTGAATTAGATTATGTGGTCATACTCTACAATCGTGCAGTACGTTTGATTAGTTTTAATTTATTTCACTAATGTTTACACTTTAGCTCGAACAGATGTTTGTTATATTGATTGTTAAAAAGGAACACTATTATTGGGATAACTAACTGTGTTCGAACATTTGTATGAAAAA
This sequence comes from Archips crataeganus, assembly GCA_947859365.1. Taxonomy (NCBI): domain Eukaryota; kingdom Metazoa; phylum Arthropoda; class Insecta; order Lepidoptera; family Tortricidae; genus Archips; species Archips crataeganus. The sequence goes on from OX402058.1 coordinate 12,752,962, forward strand.
TACGAATGTTTTTGTTCTCGGGTCTTGGGTGTTTAATATGTATTTAAGTATGTATCTATCTATATAAGTATGTTTATCCGTTGCTTAGTACCCATAACACAAGCTTTGCTTAGCTTACTTTGGGACTAGGTCAATTGGTGTGAAATGTCCCGTGATATTTATTTATTTATTTATTTGCCTTCTGTTGGAACTTTTAATGTACTGTAATGTAACTAATGAACAACCGGTTAAGTGCGAGTTGGACTCGCGATACAAATGTTCCATGTGTACGAACAATATTGAGAGATTTAGAACGTTATTTGAGCCTACTCTTAGATTCCTCAATTTTCCTTTTAATCTGTAAAAAAATCTGTTTTTTTTTTAATTTGTCACACTAGAAAAAAATAGAGAAAAAGATAAGGACCGATTTTTGCAAAATACGCGGCGCTAATTTTATAAGTAGGTGGGTAAAGCTTATTTTTTTTCAATAAATAGAATAAACTAAAATTGATCTAATAGTAGGTAATAATAGTTGAAGTTAGGTTTCAGTTAGTACCTATAGCAGTTCTATTTTAATTAGGTATCAGTAATAATTATCAAGCGTTTTCATATACTTGATTACTTTTGGTTAGTAAAACGAAACATCACATTGTTATCAACTTTCCACCAGCTGCTTCATAACAGTATCTAAATAAATCCACTAAGCCCACAAAACTTATAGCCTATCAAACCTTCAATTACAACTCAGTATAATAACTCCCTAAAAATATAAAATGTCACTTTCGTTTTAGGGTTGTCCCCTATTTTTTTCAATTTAAAGCATTTGACAAGCGGCGCGTCGAACGCAGCCACGGCCTTTCCGACGGTGCACAATAGCAGTTTTCAATAAGATTGGTTACACTACACTAAGCAATGCAATCAATCAAAATTGCATCGATCTATACGGACGCATGGTCGCCCTACCCACGCCGCGACCATTAAACGTTGCGAACGACAAAAGACGGAACAACACTCATTTGAAAGTGTGAGGCCCTTAGGTATATCGTGTGTAAACTACCCTTTAAGAAAATTAAATATCAATACATATTTTAGATGTAGGTACGCATGATTGTATGAGATGCTCACAAATTAGATACCAGTACTTTTATGAGATGTTACCTTACATCAAAACAATTTGTATGATTATTTTCTTTTCATTTTCGGAAAAAAATACTTAAAAAAAATTAACATTCTGTCCACACATTATCATTCTGTACGTGTAACTGACAAGATGTTTAAATCTTTATGTCAAGTCAACATCGTTGTTTGTCATTCATAAATGTCATATGATCGGAGGGAAAACAGAGGTCATTGTGAAGTAGCCAGTGCAATAAATAACATGTTCCGTAAGGTAATGAATGAAAGAGAAATTAATCAGTGACATTAGTGAACATTAGATGAACATTAGTTCATCTCATTAACAGGGTGTTTTAGCGTAGCAAAGTTGTTTCCCTAATTTTCTCCAAAAATAAACATGAAGTTTTTTTAATGATTTATACTTAAACTAGCTGACCCGGCAAACGTTATTTTGCCATATAAATTATAGCCTACGACCTATTCTCGGACCAAACAAATATAAAGAAAAAAAAACATAAAAATTGGTCAAGCCGTTTCGGAGCAGTTAGATAACAAACACCGTAACACGAGATTTTTATACCTATATTAGAGGATATACTCAAAGAGCCGAGTACTATAAAGCATAAATATGTATACAAACATCGCGTCAAAATATGTCAACATCAACCTTATGGTTAATGACATAAAGTTGTATAGATATTTTTGACACCTTGTTAACGTATATATATTTTTGCACTTGACCGTACAATATTGGTACCTAATTTATTAGCACCTTTAATACACGCTAAGTTACATGATGTAGACCGTGATTACCTTTACCCTGTACAATCAAATGTGAATCCTCAAACACTGTTATCGACTATGCGTTTAATTTAACGAACACTACATCTCCAATCCTACTCAAGCAATTGAAAATTTATAAATCACAAGGTAAATGTCACCAAGACTGTAAATAGCGTTACCAACAGCTAGCTGGTCATCCATAATAAAGTAAGCACGCTTTACAATTTGTAACTATTAGTTCCCAAGACGTATCTAGTAAACAAACTTAAAGCCACGCGTGTAATTATGTAAATTAATTATGAAATGCTCGCGTGCTCACAAGAGCTTCTTTAAAGCAAGCAGAGCGTGAAATGCTCACAAAAAGCCGACAATTACATGTATCTCATAATTGTTCTCGGTGAAGGCTCTTATCAATGTATCGTTCAATTTTAATAATACCCTTGCATTTCTTTTAACACTTTAACAATGATTTAGTAATCTTGTTTTTTACTGTTATTATAGAGTTTTTCTGTTTCAAATGTGGCAGGAGGGTTGAAAAATCGTAAAAAAAAACAAAGTGGGAGGTTCTCGTTAATACTAATATAATTGTAAGGCTGTACACTCACCCGCTCGAACTGACTCATTAGTAAATAACGAATGCATGAGGCACGCCTCCCGTGTGTTTCGGAACATTTCTTCATTTGTCTAACAAGCGTTTTATCGTTTTTAGCCTTTTTAAATTTTCTACGGTAATTATAGTTTGTGTTTGTAACAGATACACATCATTTATAATAGGCAGGGATACCGTCCGTTGTAATTGAATTTTGATAAAGTTATGAATCCATGTAAAGTTAGCATGTAAAGTTGAAACATTTTGTATAAATTATCAATCATCTCTTGTCCTCGTTTGTTAAACGTTAAAAAACCTAGCAGACGTTGAGAATATTTTACATACTTAATAAGTAAAGCGGCTGTTTTAACTTAAATTTGTTCCTGAATATGCAGATTTATTAAAATGATCTTGTCATTCCTGCTACTACCAATACTACTGTTTTCAACAAAAATAGCATTTATAGCTAGGAATTAGTTTAGAAAAACATAATTAAGTATTCTATTGATATCAGTAGGCACAATACCGATTTAGTTTACCGTTGTCAGGCAATAAAATGGGGACACTTCCGAACTTCGTAAGTTAATGTATCAAATTTTTTTAAATAAATGGTTAAAATATCGAAAAATATTTTTCTTGAAACCGTAAACTTCTCAGAATGTATTAAAACGTCATTATATAAAACCCATTAGGTTAGGTTAGTTTTATAATTAAATTCCTAAATCATGAAATACATGAACATCGCGATACACGTAATTGTGTCAAGTATCAACAATCTCCATTACTTCATAACGTTTTCCATGGGAAATCCTCTGGTGTTAATTGAAAGCCTCCCTGACCTAGCCCAACTTTCCCACGAATTTTCCCCTTTAACCCTCCTATTAATTGTTGCCCTAACGAACCACCAGTTAACCCTTCCATGCAAATCAACCCCTGTCTGTTTTCTCACTTTTCACGGCTCCATTGAATTAAAGCGAACATCAGCTAATAAGGAAGGGGTTGAGACTTGGGACACTTTATTTATTTGTGAGATTCTGGAGGTTGTTTAATTAATGATCTTACCCTTGGGGCTATTTTGTTAACCGAGGTTTGTTTAATTGTGGCATTTAGCAGGTCAGGATCTTTTGTGATATAATGTATTATAATTGTTTTGGAGAAGTGTTTAAGAGATGCAACGTAAAATTCTAATGTTTATTACCAGGGTTGTTATAAACTAATTAAAACTAAAAAATATAAATAAATTAAATCATAGTCGACCAAGAAATTCCTTTACTACCCTAAGGTTCAATGTCAGTTGTACAGCTTAAAACCATGGAAGTAATATACGTAGTACTTATTTCTTCCATGCTTAAAACATCAAAGGCTATTTTCACTTGCAAGTCAATGTGACAATTTGCCTTGTCGTTTTTCTTTTGATACCTATAGGAACTGTCATAACATAAAAAATCGTAAAGCAGTTAATTGGCCTACCATACATCAGAACTTAACGTAAATTAAAGCTACATATGATTACAATAAAAAAGTAACTAATAACTAAAATATAACTAGAAAAAATATAAAAGGTTCCCCCCGCGATCCTGCTAAAGATGCTGGCAGCATTTCCTCGCTTTGTCGTGCGAAAGATCAAAGTTTGAAAGGGAAGGAGGGAATGAGTGATTTTGTAGGTAATGCTTCATTATTCTTTTCTCGACATTTAAATTTCCCCGTACCATAACCTCTAAGGACTTGAAAGTTCCCATAAAGATTTGATATCAAGCAATGGACTTTCCCATTAATAGGATCACAATAGCATTTAAGCTCCCTCGTCCATAAACCTTACGTTTCCGAAACCGCGCAAACTTTCGCTGGAAACTTCCCGGAATCGTATTAAAGGAAAGCGTCGTCCCCTCCTAAAAACCGCAAAACCGAGTTGACGAGGAAAATCAAAGGAAAGTTAAATGAGCGAGTGTCCGCCCTTCGGCGTTAATTGCTTAATCGTCTCGTCGTGGGCGGGCTTAAGGATTACTCGGAACAGTGCGTAACGGCAACGACACGACACACAATACCCCCACAATGTCTAACGAAGTGTGTTATCAAAATTTGCTAACATGAAACGACTTTGTTTATAGGCCAGAAATTAGACATTAGTACGGTCTACTAGAAAATTTCTATCTTTAGACACACTCTCATGAAATAAATGCGAACTTATGTATTACTTATCGAACTCGGTAACGATAACGTCAGTTTAGCAGTCGTGTCGCTGTCGTGTCGTGTCTACGCATAAGCCCGCTTAATTGCCCAGACGACTGACCGCTTAAGCCGACAACTCCCGACAACCCCCGAAGACTTCCGACAACTCGGCGTAATCACAAGGCGTGTTTAATTACGCTCGCTCGGACACCGGGAATTAATTACTTGAGTTCACTTTGAGTGCTTGTTTATTGCGAGGGGATCCGATTGCGTCCCTTAAAGGTGTCGGGGGCTGTAATTGGTTTTAATTTTTGTTTTTAATTGCGATTATACGGCCATCTAGTTAAGCTTTTAAGGGCAGTCCGCAGTAGACAGATTTAAATAGGATTTTTTAAAAATTGAAAGACTTTTGAGATCGTTGAGCGATGATGATGATGATGTTACGCGAGTCACAAACGGTGGCCTACATTAGTACCTGAATTCCGATTAATTAGACGTTGAGACACGCAAACGGAATTGACTGAGAAGGAAGCATTTAGGTACCGCACAATCTATTCGAGCACTGGATACTTGTAGATACACTCAGGTTAGTTGTGTCATCTCATAACTAAATTTGATGACATAGGAGATTTTTAAAAATATGTAATATACAGGGTGTTACATTGAACGTAATACAACTCTTGTTTTTTAATTACGTCTTCCTGATGCTAAACGCCTCTACTAGGTCTCGTGTTGTTAAAGTCATCTTAATTAATTAATATTGCTGTTTCAATTTTTCCTATTGTTTTGGTCTCATCGTGGTAACCCTAATTAGAGAGTTAAAAGAAAAAAGTTTGAATTTACTTTTGTAGTGAACACTTACCTTTTTGCTTACGGTTGATAATTTATGAGTAAAATTCATTCTGACACATTACTGAAGTTGTTTGTCATAACAAACCAGCATTTCGTTTGATTCTTTATTGTCGCAGTTTAATTTTAAACAGAAGTCATGCCTCCT